>JALGPY010000040.1:0-600000 GCA_023055425.1 Linanthus parryae | reverse complement strand
GATGGTGCGTTCAACTACAGTACGAATGAAGCGGGTTTGGGAGTCACTATCAGGGACGAAGCAGGTGAGTGCAAGGCGGGCTTGCTAGAAGAAGCAATGGTGATAGATGTAAATTGACGCGATCGAAAATCTTTTGGTAACATTTCTAATTAAACCCAAAATTGAGGTACTTCTAATGCAAATTTACATTTTCCCGAAGAGTATTTAAACAGACACCCAAAACCTAATCCGGAATTGAGAAGTTTATTATTCCGAGACCTAAAAAATTGAAAGATGTTGAGAGTCACCGCCGGGAGGCTCCTAGGGTTACGGCAAACACAGTCGCCGGCGGCAAAGATCCTGCCGCGTTTCTACCACGAGAGGGTGGTCGACCACTATAACAACCCCCGCAACGTCGGCGCCTTCGACAAGGACGACCCCACCGTCGGTACGGGGCTCGTCGGAGCTCCGGCTTGCGGCGATGTGATGAAACTCCAGATCAAGTTCGACGAGAATGGAACGGTCGTGGCCGCTTGTTTCAAGACCTTTGGTTGTGGCTCCGCTATTGCTTCTTCATCTGTTGGTCTGTAAAAAATCTATGCTTTTTATATGACAAAAAGTACTTTTTGAGATTAAAAGATCTATAACTTTGAAAATAGAAGTTTCGACAGAAAACCGCCTTGAAGTATAATCTCGCTGAGACTTAGCTATCAGCATATTTTGTCAGAACCACCTGCAGTTTCACATTTACCGACATCGCGCATCATTTTACTAAAACTGCTGATAGTTAAGTGTCGGTAAAAGTGAAACTATAGGAGATTTTTGTTTGAAAAATGGTGCGGGATGTCTGTAAAAGTTAAACTACACGGGGGTTTTCTGACAAAATCAATACTGATGGCACCTAAGTGTCAGCGAGACCATAGGGGTTTTCTGTCAAAAGTTCTTGAAAATATCTATGGTAGTCAACTGAATGTTACCTGTGTGTATCTGCTTCATTTGTATCACTGTATGTATTGGATGATTTATTAATTTCAGAGGTTTTAATGGGGAAATGAAGATGTTGTTAATTAGCTCCCCTTTCTTTAGAGGTTCTATTGTTTCACTGATACTAGTTCCACATTTACCGACATCGCGCACCATTTTACTAAAACTACTGGTAGACAAATGTGGTAAAAGTGAAACTAGTTTTACTGACGGATACTAGTGCATATCCCGTGCCCGAGGGCACAAACTCAATAAAAATATGATAATTCTCTAAGTTTCAATGGCTGAGATTGCCTTATTACGAATGATTTAGTTATTAGGATATAGTGTGGATAAGCTATTCCCCATAATAGCTTATTATACAGATAGGGGATAAGCTATTCCACATGTAACATTTTGTGGGATAGCTTATTCCCCATAGCAGCTTATTATGTAGATCCTTTGGGTATTACCTCTAGCTAGATTGACAAGCCACTATGTGAAAGCAAAAAAACCATAAAAAGAGATGTCACTCCTTTTTGTATATCAGAATGAGCTGGTAACTTGGTGCCCCAGGGTGTGCTACCTGTGTTACACTTGGTATTTCATTTGCAAAGTCCAAGTTGAGAGTGTTCTACATTGTTTCTCATAGTCAATGACCAATTGACCACGGTGCACCTTTTTCTGGGTCCAACATATACTACCTAAGGCTTGAATACTGACAAGCCTTTGGTCTTTTGTATATAGATGTAGATCAACCAGTTTTCGTTATTGTAGAAGCTGCGTATAACAAAGCGAGATGCATTCTTACTCTGGCTGTTGAGCGCTGTTGTCTTACTGTTATTTCTAGTTGCCCTTTATTGAGTTTGTTGTATCCTATGATTCTATCTACTATGTGACGGTTGCACAGTTAGCTTAGGGCCTACTTCTAAATCATTTGTTTCCTGGCTTTCAGCTACTGAAATGCTGAAGGGGAGGCATATAGATGAAGTGCTAGCTATTAAGAATACGTGAGTTTCTATCTCTTCTCTCCGACCATGTCATCAGTTTATTGATTGAATATTTTTTAACACTTAGTCCTCCTCTACATTCTTATGTTCTTGATAAAATTGTTTTCGAATTTGACGGCGTCAAGATTTCTATTTTTGCTTTTGGCTGTGGTTGATGCTGTTATCGTGTTCCAAGATATCTTCCTTTGTGCAATAAAATCTATTCCTTTCTCCCTTGCACAGTAGAGCTATTATCTTCAGTCTCGTATGTATATGATTCTAATGGCAAACCTTTCAAGGAAGCAGTTGGATGAAAATGCCTTAAGAAATAGTTTACCTTTGAGGTACATTTTCCATCATTGTGTTTGTAGGTGGCATGTTTCATTTTTCTATGCTGGCGTATGAAACCTGTAGAGAAGATTTAATTGACAGATAACTTAATAAGAGAACATAGAAAGAACGATAAATTATGTGAAACCTGACATTTAGTGACTTTTAGTTACCAGTCAGAGCAAAGTTTGGGTCATTTGTATAAGAGGGGCATGTAGTTTCCAGGAATTTGAGTTTGTGGTTGCTTTTCATCCCAACAAGTCGGTGTTTCTTTCTTCAAGGAATAGAAAAGTATAAAAAGAGTTAGAATCATTCTGAGCCAAATGAGTTTCTTTGTTGTTACTGTTGTCCGCCAGCAGCATACTTAATTTCATGTGTTGTCTTTTAATGAATCCAACTGTGCAAACACTCATTAATTGAGTATCTGAAAGAAACTCATTCACAGTATAAATCGAATCTTGTTTGGGTCAATTTTTTCATATTAGAAGGGTGGGTCCTTCGTGTAGTCGTTTGATGCACCAGCTCTCATGTAGAGGTTTTTGAGAGAGGGCCAGTGAGGTTCGAACACTTGACAGGCCATCAACTGATTGCCAAAGTTGGAGGAGAAGTTAATTAAAAACAGTTGTGAACACGAAAACAGAGACGCCAGGGCTAAATCCTTGGAGGATCCCAAGATCCTCAGTGCACTAGTGGAAAGTACGTGATATGCTTACTGCTCTTCCTAAAATCGAGTGAGATCACATGTTTGGTTAAGAGAAGGATAAGAGGAGAACCTCCATTTTCACTCGATACACCTTTTAGATTCACCATGTGACATAGTCATGCATAGTTTAATAACTTTCTGGTTTCTGAAAAGCCACTGGGGGTGGAAGCTAGGTCCATCTATTATCACTCTAAACACAGGCAGGATGGATTGCAGATGAAAAGAACAGATCAGGATAATGGTGAAGACGACTATCCTGGTTGGAGGGAATACACTCGGTATGTATTATGTTGGTTCCAGGCTTATACTTTGACTATAGTAAGTGGAATTGAGTTTATTTAATTTCTTGTTATATGACATATTGGCCACATCTAAGAAAAGATTTAGGAAATGATAATCAGTTTGGGAATAAGTAAATCCCCAAGAATAGGGGATATCGGACTCGGGCCAACATAATACTGGTCTTGGATTTATGCTTTACGTTCAAAAGCCAAAGCATTTGTGAACAAGAACAGTCATTCATATTGGGTGACTTGTTTTATCACCAAAATTGGTACGGATTTTGCATATAATGAAAACGGTAACTTCAAGGGTGTTTCAGTCTACAGTTATTAGTGTATTCTCAGTGAAAGAGCGCAAGATCTTGACTGTCTTGACAAAGCCAACTCGGGTTGAAATTGATGTTGTTTTTGTTAAGATTAAAGTGTGCTGAATTATGGCTCCAACTTTTGAAGATGAATATTGCTTGTGTAATCCATGTTTATAAATGTTTGTTTGACTTTGAGTAAGGGATTAGTCTGGGTATGGGTATGCAGTGTGAATAGTACGAGGGTGTATGTGTCCACTGTAGAGGAATAATAATATCACTCGAGTATCGACTTGAGGTTGAAGATGGTTATGGGGTTAAAGCAAGCAGATCATAGTAGCCGAGAGAAGACAACTTGTGTGTAAACGATTATAATGGAGTGGAAGTTACAATAACCCATAGTGGGGTGGTTAGTGCAACTTGTGTTTTATCCTCGGAGCCTCTGGACTATGTTGCATGTTATTTGTACTTAGATGTGAGCTGGGTTTGCTGATGTTAACAATTACATGTCGTTATAATTGTTTTACTGAAGTAATTTCTCTTGTTACTACAGCGACATTGCAAAGTATCTCTCTCTCCCGCCTGTTAAATTGCATTGCAGTATGCTTGCCGAGGATGCAATAAAGGCTGCTACCAAAAATTACAAAGCAAAGCAGTCAGACTCGGGTGCGAATGCACAAGAATCAGCATCTGCTGCAGGGAAAGCTGCTTTGAATGTAATGACGATGATGATGATGATGATAATGAGGAAAGTTACCAAGGCTTTTGGGTAGCTAATCTCAGATGCCATTTGCTAATCTTGTGACAATTGTCAGATAATATATATATATATATATATATATATATATATATATATATATATATATATATATATCCTTGCGAAGAAAAATCTGCAGACGGGCTCTTTGTAATCTCTCCCTTCATAGTTTTGTTAAAGAAGATTTAGGAGGGTTCGGTTTGTAGAGAGTTTTATGAGTACATTATAGATTTTGGATGGATTATCTTCTTCTCCTTGATAGATAAAAAGCTCCGGACAGAACATGTATGAATTTTCAAAAATTTATGAATAGAGCAGAAACGTTAATTTTTTTTGGTGGGAAATCTGGAACCTCGGGAACTCAATCATTTTCAGAGACGAGGAGAAACCGGACAAGCAGGCGATCAACAACGCCGCAGACTCAAGAATCATAGAATTGAAATGTGTAGACAAAGAGCAAAACAAGCAAAACAATGGTGTTAAACGATGGAAGAAACCTCCTGAAGGTTTCTATTCTTTAAACTTTGATGGCGTTTTCGACTACATTACGAATTAAGCGGGTTCAGGAGTCATTATCAGGGACGAAGCAGGTAAGTGCAAAGCGGCGAGATTAATTTCTGCTGAGTTTGCTAGAAGAAGCACTGGTGATCATAGTTTTAAATTCCGTCTCGTTTCGGCCGATTCGTATCGTTTCGGTCTCAAAACGAAACATAACCGGTACCGGTACATTCTGAGCTGAAATTCAGTGCGTACCGGTGTGTTTCGACCGATTTTGAATGTTTCAGGATGTTTCGAACAATTTAGAATCTACGAATGTGACGTCCTCGCTTCAGATAGAGTTACTAGTACTTGCTATTGAAAATGCGATTACTAGAGTTAGATGTCTTTTTTTTTTTTTTTTTGAAATAATACTAGAGTTAGATGTCTAATTGTCAAAATATACTATTATGTACTGATATAGTCTTATTCTTGTTGAACTTTTGCAGGTAAGTAGAAGCCCAGCGCTGGAGAATACCCATATTATCAATAGAGTTACGGTGGAAGTTCAAGCTCTCACATTTCACTCTATGAAGAAGGTGGATCATGGTGATGTTCAAGTAGCACATTCACTTGCTCGAGATGATTGTTTGTTAACATTTGGTTATGCTTACTAAACCTTTTGATTTTTGCGGCTTGTACTATATTAAGAGAATCTCTTGCCGCCTTGACTGTCTGTGGTTAATATGTTTTGATTTTTTGTGCTTTTTTTACAGTCTTGCACTATTTGGGGATTCTTTTTGCTTTTTCCTGTTGAAATTCTATTTAATGATAAAAAGGCATCCGACATTGAGATGCGTCTCGGCATTTGAACTTGAAGCGTTGTATGACTCTTTTTGCAACACTGCAATTAATGAAATCTCCACTTCGTCTAAGTTTCGCGCGCTCTAACGGGAATGGTCCAAGACCTTTATAAGATGGTGAAAAGACGCCAACCGCCTTCGACCTTCGAATGCGGTGCCTTATCATTTAATAAATCTTGACACAAGAAGTAAATGACGAAGTCGCTTAAGTATGAGGGGTTGAGATTGAACTCGAACATGTAGGTAGATATGCTTAGATTTCGAGATTGGCCATGAGTTTCAACTAGGGGACAGGATTGAGTACCCAAAATATATCGACATGTGTTTAGTTTTATTTACTATTTCCCATATACTTCACGTATAATAAGATATTTGAAATTCCAGAAATTTCTATAGTTTTTTAATGGTAGACTATTTCAAGTCACAAATAGTGCTCAACATAATTTTTGAAAAAATATATATATAGAGAGACTTTAAGTTTGTGTTCAACGAAGTATAATTTTAGACGATTAAACAAATGATTATGATTTCACCGACCAAAAACGACATGCTAGGAACGAAGGTTTGTTGAGATATTACTACACTTTTTTGTAAATTTTGTTTCCATGATCCCATCACCAAGAGGAAACAAAATTGCATAAATTGACACGCTCAAAAATCTTCTGGCAAACTTTTCTAATTAAACCTAAAATTGAGATACTAGTAATGCAAATTTATATTTTCCTGGAAGAGTGCCCTTTAAATTGACGCCAAAAAACATAAACCGGAATTGATAAGTTTATTCTGTGACCTAAAAATTAAAAGATGTTAAGAGTCACCGCCGGGAGGCTCCTAGGGTTACGGCAGTCGCCGGCGACGCAGATCCTGTCGCGTTTCTACCATAAAAGGTATGTGTTGAAACTCCTGATCGATGTTGATGAAGAGACTGGAGAGCTCGTGGATTTCAAGACCTTTCGCTGTGGCTCCACTATTGATTCTTCATCTGTAGGTCAGTAAATATCTCTACCTTTTTATCTGACAAGTACTTTTTGAGATAAAATAGAACTTTTGACAGAAGACTTCGCTACGCTTAGCTACGCGCCGTATTGATTTTGTCAGAAAATTCCTTACCGACATCTCGTATCATTTTTCAAACAAAAACCTCCATGCAGTTTCTTTTTCACCGACACTTAGTTACCAGCAGTTTTAGTGAAAATGTGCGTGATGTCTGTACAAGTGAAACTGCAAGGAGGGTTTCTGATAAAATCAATACTGCTGGTAGCTAAGTGTCGTCGAAACTATATTGCAGGGGGGTTTTCTGTCAAAAGTTCGATAAAAGATCTACTACTTACTTTGAAAATATCTACACTAGTCAACTGAATGTAACCTGTGTATCTGCTTCATTTGTACCACTGTATGTACTGTATCATGTATCTTTAAATATGAGGAGTTTGAATGGGGAAATGAGAATTTTTTTGGGTTGTCAAGAAGCTCCCCTTTCTTTGGAGGTTCTGTTGTTTCTTTGATTTCCTTTGGGTATTACCTCTAGCTAGATTGACAAGCCACTCTGGCTCTCAATCTAACAAGGATTTTCTTTTTGAAAGAAACTTAAAAATTTGAAAGAAACTATCACCGAAACTATGCGGGAGAAGAAATTCTTATATTTTCTTGTCTATATTAGTGCGTTAAAAGAAATGACATAATTTTTGGAAGATCTTTAAGAATACAATACTGCGGTTCATTAATAAATAAGTCTACATGAGTTCCTCTCATATTTAAATAAATTAAATTCTCTCATCGAATCTTTTAACCCGATTATGTCAGAAAGAAAAATAATCTTTGATGTAGAGTTTTCACACGGGTGTTACGATATTTTGATTCTTTTTTAAGGTAAGAATCAGTAAGAATAGGTTAGAAATACAAGAAAAGAGATCTCACATAATCCAATTTTTCAAACTCACCAACATTATGTTTAGGAACCACATGAGAAAAGAAATGATGAGAAAACTTAATTTATTCAAGAAAAGAGACGATAAGAAAGGACTAGGTTTTCACACCTGCTTGTTTGGATTACTAAGATTCGAAAAAAGATTGAAAATATTATACTTTCACTCCTATCCTATTTGGTTTGACATATTAAAGAAAAAAAAACAATCTGTACCTACTATATAAGAATTACCATAACCAATTTAGAGAATAACACCTTTTCTACCTAAAACTATTCTCACTATATAATTAACTTGACTAACATACCACTATTTAATCCAAAACTGATGACTACTCCCTCTGTCTTTTATTATTAGTCCCGTTTGACATTTCAACACCACTTTGACTCAATGATTTGAATAGCAAAAAGTTACGGAAACTTGTTAAACTTTTTCATTATATTTATACAAATATTCTATACTAATATATAATGGGATTAAGGATTTTGGTGAAACTTTTTCCCCTAGACATGAATGCACTTCTCACTAAAGAGAAAAAAAGTTATGGTAGGGTAAAATTGAAAATCACAAGAAAACCATTACTTGATAACTACTCACTAACCCGGTAGCTTTCACCCACTATCCCCCAACATCATCATTTCCTAAAACCTCTATTCGGTGGTTCTAACATTGGTGGTTAGATTATGAGAAAAATTGTGTTTGCAGTTTGCACACACAATGGGTGTGCCGAGTATTCTAGTTGTAGAAGAGAGACAATTCTACAATTATATGAAAAGATTAACAAAAACTTATTTGGTTATGCTAATTAACTTATAGTCGAAGTGATGTTGAAAAGTCAAATGAGTTTGTTGTATCTATCTACAATGTGACAGTTGCGCAGTTAGCTGAGGTCCTATTTCTAAATCGTTTGTTTCTTGGCTTTTAGCTACTGAATGGTTGAAGGGAAGACATTTGGAAGAAATGCCTACAATTAAGAATACGTGAGTTTCAATCTCTTCTCTCCGACTGGGTCATTAGCTTATTGGTTGAATATTTTTGTTTACACTCAGTCTTCCGCGACAGTCTTATGTTGTCAATATTGTTTTCGAAATTGACAGTGTCAAGATTCTGTTTCTGCTTTTGGCTGTGTTGATAATAACTATCATGTTCCGAGATATTTGCCTTTTGTGCGATAAAATCTATGCCTTTCTCCGTTGCACACTAGTGCTAATATCATAGTTATCAAAGTTTGATACGTATCGTGTATCGATAGTAGGATTTTCATATCGTGTATCGTATCGTATCGCGTATCGGAACGATACGCACACCCTTCCTAAAGCAACTTAAAAACTATATACTGACCCTTATAGTGAAGAGTTTATTGGTTGCATCTGGCATTTACTTAGTCTAACCAGCACGTATTAACATTTTTAGTATGCATCTAGATTATAGAGTCCCATTATAAAGGGATGTTAATATATTTTGGACTCATGTCCAATAATGAAACACATATTCACGTTACATAAGTGAGAATAATAATGAATAAGAAGAATTACTGAGTGGACTGTCAGTTATATGTAGGATATATCTATGTGGCATTGTTTTATTAGTTAAATATTCTTGCTTATGTGTGGCAAAAGCACCCAATTGAATGGAACATATAGCTCGAATACTAAAGTTAGGGATATCTAATCAGGATTCACCACGGACACAACCGTATTCCATTAGAGTCATGTAAATAGAACGATCTGTCTTCTATATGGCATTTTCTTCTTCAGTCTTTCTCTTCTAAAGGCTAGATCATTATCAAGAATTCAGGACAATTTAGTTTTTTGACTAGCAAGATTGAGGCTAACCTAGAGAAGTAGGACCATACCAAAATATTCATATTAATCCATGTAATATGAAATTCTATATAAATAGGTTCTAACAAACCTAGGCCAGTTTTTGTTCTCAAACGTATCGTGCGATACGCGACACGTATCGTATCGGATGTGTATCCCTCTATACAGTTTGATACACTTTCATTAGCGATACAGTGAACGATACGTAACGCTGATGGCATGTACCGTATCGTATCGTACGATACGTATCGAGTATCGCTCGATACGAATAACATAGGCTAATATATGCAGTCTTAAATGTATGACTCCAATGGCCAACCTGTCAAGGAAGCAGCTGGACAAAAGGCCTTAAGAAATAGTTTACCTTCGAGGTACATTTTCCATAATTGTGCCCGTACCCACCCATCAAACCTGAAGAGAAGATCTTAATTGAAAGATAATTTAATAAGTGTTGAGAAGTCCCACATCGGACATTCAAGAAGAAGAAATATAGTTAATAAGTGTTCTGGGCTACTCCCCTCATTGCCAATTGATTTTGAGGTGGAACCCCACGGATACTTAACAATAAGAGAACATAGAAAGTTAGATAAATTATTTGAAAACTTTTAGTTACCTGAGCAATGTTTGGGCCATTTGTTTAAGACGATAAGGCTTCAGCCATGTGGATGCAAGGTATGGGGGAATGCTGTTGGTGGATGGGGTCCTTTTTTGTCATGGTTGAAGAGGCATGTAATTCGAATTTTAGTAACTTCCAGAAATTTGAGTCTGTGGGTGTTTTTCATGCCATTGTTTGACAAGTTGGTCTGGATATGGGTATGTAGTGTGAATGGTATGAGGGTCTATATATGTCCACTGTAGAGGAATAAGAATATCACTCGAGTATCGGACTTGAGGTTGAAGATGGCTATGGGGTGTAAGCAAGCCAGATTAAAGTAGCAGAGAGAAGACAACTTGTGTGTAAACGATTATAATGGAGTGGAAGTTACAATAACTACCCATAGTGGGGTGGTTTGTGCAACTTGTGTTTTATCCTCAGAGCCTCGGACTGTGTTACATGTTATTTGTACTTAGATGTGAGCTGGGTTTGCTGATGTTAACAATTACATGTCGTTATAATTGTTTTACTGAAGTAATTTCTCTTGTTACTGCAGCGACATTGCAAAGTATCTCTCTCTCCCGCCTGTTAAATTGCATTGCAGTATGCTTGCCGAGGATGCAATAAAGGCTGCTGCCAAAAATTACAAAGCAAAGCGGTCAGACTCGGGTGCGAATGCACAAGAATCAGCACCTGCTGCAGGGAAAGCTGCTTTGAATGTAATGACGATGATGATGATGATGATAATGAGGAAAGTTACCAAGGCTTTTGTGTAGCTAATCTCAGATGCCATTTGCCACCAAAAAATCTCAACAAGAAGATCCTAGCCATCTATTCCCTAAAAATGTCTTCAGACATTTTGGTGTATTGATTTGATTAATCATTTCTTTTGTTAGACAAGTTAAAATAATCAGTTCAGTTAAAATAAATCTGAGATAAGATATTCTCTCTATTTTAAAAAAATTATATCCTATCTCATTAATATTTTCTTTTTGAGGAAATCTTATTTAACTTTTTGACATAATATTTAATTATCTATTGATAGGAAAATAAATAGATTCAAATTCATTATCATCTCAATTTATTTTAATAAATTTAATAAGTTGAATAATATATATATATATATATATATATATTGAGAAAAATCGAATAAGATCTATTGTGAGTGCCCTACGGGCACGGGTCATTTTTTAGTTGTCATATAATGAAAAAATAATATATGATGACGAAGAAAAATCTGCAGACGGGCCCTTTGTAATCTTTCCCTTCATAGTTTTATTAAAGAAGATTTAGGGGAGTTGGGTTTGTAGAGAGTTTTAAGAGTTATAGATTTTAGATGGATTATCTTCTTCTCCTTGATAGATAAAAAGCTCCGGACAGAACATGTGTGAATTTCAAAAAATTATGAATAGAGCAGAAACGTCAATTTTTTGGGTGGGAAATATGGAACCTCAAGAACTCATCATTTTCGGAGATGAGGAGAAACCAGACAAGCAGGCGATCATCAACTCCGCAAACTCAAGAATAATAGTATTTATAGGTGTAGAAAAAGAGCAAAACAAGCGAAACAATGGTGTTAAACGATAGAAGAAACCTCCAGAAGGTTTCTATTCTTTAAACTTTGATGGTGTTTTCGACGAATGAAGCGGGTTCATGAGTTATTATCAGGGACGAAGCAGGTAAGTGCAAAGCGGCGAGATCAATTTCTGCCGAGTTTGCTAGAAGAAGCGATGGTGATCATAGTTTTAAATTCCGACTCGTTTCGGCCCGTTTCGGCCGATTCGTACCTTTTCAATCTCAAAACGAAATATAACCGCTACCAGTAGATTCTGAGCTGAAATTCGGTGCGTACCAATGTGTTTTGGCCGATGTTGAATGTTTCGGGGTGTTTCGAACAATTTAGAATCTATGAATGCTGCGTCCTCGTTTCAAACAGAGTTATTTGCTATTGAAAATGCGATTACTACAGCTAGATGTCTAATTGTCAAAATATACTATTATGTACTGATAGTCTTATTCTTATGTACTGATAGTCTTAATCTTGTTCAAATTTTGCAGGGAAGTAAAAGAAGCCCAACGCTGGAGAATACCCATATTATTAATAGAGTTACGGTGGAATTTCAAGCTCTCACGGTTCACTCTATTAAGAAGGTGGATCATGGTAATGTTCATGTAGCACATTCACTTGCTCGAGATACTTGTTTGTTAACATTTGATTATGCTTATTAAACCTTTTGCTCTTTGCGGCTTGTATTATATTTAGAGAATAGCCTGCCGCCTTGACTGTATGTGGTCAACTGGTCATTATGTTTTGATTTTTTGTGCTTTTTTGTACAGTCTGGCCCTGTTTGGGGATTCTTTTGCTTTTTTCTATTGAAATTCTATTTAAAGGTAAAAATGCATCTGATATTGAGATGCGTCTTGGCATTTGAACTTGAAGCGCTGTATAACTCTTTTTGCACTGCAATCAATGAAATCTTCACTTCATCCGAGTTTTGCCCGCTCCGACAGGAATGATCGAAGACCATAATAAAATGGTGAAAAGACGCCAACGGCCTTCGACCTTTGAATGAGCTTCGTTCTCACCAACGGCAGAAGCGTTAGCCTCTTAAGCTTTTTGACAAGCATTTGCCGAAATAGTGCTCTTCTTTGACCAAATCAAAGGTAGTTTCAACCGATACCAAAGGACAATGCAAGTACGACAAGAAATGAATCCGTCTAAAAAGATAAAAGATCTCCTTTGATAATAAAAAAAATCCGACTCCCTCCCAATGGCAGAAGGAAGAGTTCTCCTTGCGGCTTCCTAACACGGGGACACTGTACCATTGATAACTGAGCATTAACATCTATAGCATACTTGACATTAGCAAAATTTGACATTCCCTTGTGGAGTATAGGGTGGTATCATTCAATAAATCTAGACACAAGAAGTAAATGACGAAGTCGCTTAAGTATGAGGGGTTGAGATTGAACTCGAACATATAGGTAGATATGCTTAGATTTCGAGATTGGCCATGAGTATCAACTAGGGCACACGATTGAGTACCTTAAATATGTTTAGTTTTATTTACTACTTCCTATACACTTCACGTATAATAAGATATTTGAAAACTTTCTACAGTTTTTTAATGGTAGACTATTTCAAGTCACAAATAGTGCTCAACATAATTTTTGAAAAAATATATATAGAGAGAGACTTTAAGTTTGTGTTCATCAAAGTATAATGTCAGACGATTAAACAAATGACTCTGATTTCACCGAACAAAGACGACATGCTAGGAACGAAGTTTTGTCGAGGTATTACTACACTTTTTTGTAAAATTTTCTTTCCATGATCCCATCTCCAAGAGGAAACAAAATTTCATTTGATCATTTTTGTCAGTTTAAGGATGAAATTGACACGCTCAAAAATCTTCTGGCAAACTTTTCTAATTAAACCTGAAATTGAGATACTACTAATGCAAATTTACATTTTCCCGAAGAGTATTTAAACAGACCCCCAAAGCATAAAACGGAATTGAGAAGTTTATTATTCCGAGACCTAAAAATCGAAGATGTTTAGAGTCACCGCCGGCAGGCTCCTAGGGTTACGGCAGTCACAGTCGCCGGCGACGCAGATCCTGCCGCGATTCTACCATAAAAGTTATGTGATCAAACTCATCATCGAGGTTGATGAAGAGACTGGAGAGCTCGTGGATTTCAAGACCTTTCGCTGTGGCTCCACTATTGATTCTTCATCTGTAGGTCAGTAAATATCTCTACCTTTTTATCTGACAAGTACTTTTTGAGATAAAATAGAACTTTTGACAGAAGACTTTCCTGCAGCATAGTCACACGTTGACACTTAGTTACCAGCCACATTGATTTTGTCAGAAAAATCCCCTTACCGACATCCCGCATCATTTTTCAAACAAAAACCTCTCTGCATGTTCACTTTTACGTACACTTAGTTACCAGCAGTTTTAGTAAAAGGTGCATGATGTCTGTACAAGTGAAACTGCGATGAGGGTTTCTGACAAAATCAATACTGCTGGTAGCTAAGTGTCATCGAGACTATATTGCAGAGGGTTTTATGTCAAAAATTGATAAAAGAGATCTATTAACTTTGAAAATATCTATAGTAGCCAATTGAATGTAACATGTTTATCTGCTTCATTTGTATCACTGTATGTACTGGATGATGTATCTTTAAAGTTCAGGTGTTTGAATGGGGAAATGAAGAAATTTGTGGGTGTTCAATTAGCTGCCCTTTCTTTATAGGTTCTGTTGTTTCTTTGATTTCCATTGGGTATTATCACCTCTAGCTAGATTGATAAGCCACTATGTCTCTCAATCTAACAAGGATTTTCTTTTTGAAAGAAACTTAAAAATTTGAAAGAAACTATCACTGAAACTATGGGGGAGAAGAAACTATTATCTTTCTTGTCTATATTACTTCGTTAAAAAAATGACATCATTATTGGAAGACCTTTAAGAATACAATACTGCAGTTCATTAAGTCTACATGAGTTTCTCTCATATTTAAATAAACTTAAATTCTCTTATCGAATTTTTTAACCTGATTATGTGAGAAAGTAAAATAATCTTCGATATAGAGTTTTCACACGGGTATCACAAAATTTTGATTCATTTTAAAGGTAAGAATCAGTAAGAATAGGTTAGAAATACAAGAAAAGAGATCTCACATAATCCAATTTTTCAAACTCACCCACATTATGCTTAGGAACCACATGAGAAAAGAAATGATGAGAAAACTTAATTTATTCAAGAAAAGAGACTATAAGAAAGGACTAGGTTTTCACACCTGCTTGTTTAATTTACTAAGATTCGAAAAGATTTGAAAATATTATACTTTCACTCCTATCCTATTTGGTTTGACATATTAAAGAAAGAAAAAACAATATGTACCTACTATATAAGAATTACCATAACCAATTTAGAGAATAACACATTTTCTACCTAAAACTACTCTCACTATATAATTAACTTGACTAGCATACCACTATTTAATCCAAAACTGATGACTACTCCCTCTGTCTTTTATTATTAGTCCCGTTTGACATTTCAACACCACTTTGACACAATGGTTTGAATAGCAAAAAGTTACGGAAACTTGTTAAACTTTTTCATTATATCTATACAAATATTCTATACTAATATCTAATGGGATTAAGGATTTTGGTGAAACTTTTTCCACTAGACATGAACGCACTTCTCTCTAAAGAGAAAAAAAGTTATGGTGGGGGTAAAGTTGAAAATCACAAGGAAACCATTACTTGATAACTACCCACTAACCCATTAGCTTTCACCCACTATCCCCCAACATCATCATTTCCTAAAATCTATATTCGGTGGTTCTAACATTGGTGGTTAGGTTATGAGAAAAATTGTGTTTGCAGTTTGCACACACAATGGGTGTGCCGAGTATTCTAGTTGTAGAAGAGAGACAATTCTACAATTATATGAAAAGATTAACAAAAACTTATTTGGTTATGCTAATTAACTTATAGTCGAAGTGATGTTGAAAAGTCAAATGAGTTTGTTGTATCTATCTACAATGTGACAGTTGCGCAGTTAGCTGAGGGCCTATTTCTAAATCATTTGTTTCTTGGCTTTCAACTACTGAATGGTTGAAGGGAAGGCATTTGGAAGAAATGCCTACAATTAAGAATACGTGAGTTTCAATCTCTTCTCTCCGACTGGGTCATTAGCTTATTGGTTGAATATTTTTGTTTACACTCAGTCTTCCGCGACAGTCTTATGTTGTCAATATTGTTTTCGAAATTGACAGTGTCAAGATTCTGTTTCTGCTTTTGGCTGTGTTGATAATAACTATCATGTTCCGAGATATTTGCCTTTTGTGCGATAAGATCTATGCCTTTCTCCGTTGCACACTAGAGCTTATATATGCAGTCTTAAATGTATGACTCCAATGGCCAACCTGTCAAGGAAGCAGCTGGACAAAAGGCCTTAAGAAATAGTTTACCTTCGAGGTACATTTTCCACAATTGTGCTCGTACCCACCCATCAAACCTGAAGAGAAGATCTTAATTGAAAGATAATTTAGTAAGTGTTGAGAAGTCCCACTTCTGACATTCAAGAAGAAGAAATATAGTTAATAAGTGTTCTGGGCTACTCCCCTCATTGTCAATTGGTTTTGAGGTGGAACCCCATAAATTCTTACATGGTATCAGAGCTAGGTTCACACACGTGAATGGTCTAACAACCCACGTGCTCACCGTCACCCCGCAGACAAAAGATCCACGTGTAGGCCAAAGAATGCCACACGTGAGGGGGCGTGTTGAGAAGTCCCACATCGAACATTCAAGAAGAAATATAGTTAATAAGTGTTCTGGACTACTCCCCTTATTGCCCATTGATTTTGAGGTGGAACCCCACGGATACTTAACAATAAGAGAACATAGAAAGTTAGATAAATTATTTGAAAACTTTTAGTTACCTGAGCAAAGTTTGGGCCATTTGTTTAAGACGAAAAGGCTTCATCCATGTGGATGCAAGGTATGGGGGAATGCTGTGGGTGGATGGGGTCCTTTTTTTGTCATGGTTGAAGAGAGGCATGTAATTCGAATTTTAGTAACTTCCAGGAATTCGAGTCTGTGGGTGTTTTTCATGCCATTGTTTGACAAGTTGGTCTGGATATGGTATGTAGTGTGAATGGTATGAGGGTCTATATATGTCCACTGTAGAGGAATAAGAATATCACTCGAGTATCGACTGGAGGTTGAAGATGGCTATGGGGTGAAAGCAAACAGATCAGAGTAGTAGCAGAGAGAAGATGTGTAAACATTTTGAATGGAGGGGAAGTTACAAACTACACATAGTGGGGTGGTTAGTGCAACTTGTCTTTTATCCTTAGAGCCTTTTTACTTAGATGTGAGCTAGGTTGCTGATGTTAACTGTTACATGTCGTTACAATAATTTTACTGAAGTAATTTCTATTGATCTTGCAGCGACATTGCAAAGCATCTCTCTCTCCCGCCTGTTAAATTACATTGCAGTATGCTTGCCGAGGATGCAATAAAGGCCGCTGTCAAAGAATATGAAGCGAAGCGGGAAAAGTCGGGTTAGTTAAAATTGGATTTGAATTGAAGAAAGGTGAAGCTAATAAGAGATGTCACACCTTTTTGTGTATCATAATGTGATGGTAATTCAGTGCCCAGGGTGTACTACCTATGTGACACGTGGTGGTTCATTTGCCAAGTATAAGTTGAGTGAGTCGTCTACTTTGTTTCTCAGTCAATGATCACGGTGCACCTTTTTCTGGGTCCAATGTGTAGTACCTAAGGTTTGAATACTAACAAGTCTTTGGTCTTTCATATATAGATGAAGCTCAACCGATTTTTGTTGTTTTAGAAACTGTGTAACAAAGCAAGATGCATTCTTATTTCTAGCTGTTGAGGGCTGTTGTCTTATTCTTATGTCTAGTTATCCTTTTATGAGTTTGTTGCATCTATCTACAATGTGACGGTTGCGCATTTAGCCATGGGCCTATTTCTAAATCCTTTGTTTCGTGCTTTCAGCTACTGCGTGGGAGATGGAGGAAGTGCTAACGATTAAGAATACGTGAGTTTCTATCTCTTCTCGTCGACCATGTCATTAGTTTATTGGTTGAATATTTTTTTTAACACTCAGTCTTCCTCTACATTCTTATGTTCTTGATAAAAATTTTTTTGAATTGACGGTGTCAAGATTCTATTTATGCTTTTGGCTGTGGTTGATACTGTTATCATGTTCCTAGATATCTTCCTTGGTGCAATAAAATGTATTCCTTTCTTCCTTGCACAATAGAGCTCTTATCTTTAGTCTTGTATGTATATGATTCTAATGGCAAACCTTTCAAGGAAGCAGTTGGATGAAAATGGCTTAAGAAATAGTTTACCTTCGCGGTACATTTTCTTTGTAGGTGGCATTTTTCATTTTTCTATGCTGGCCCATCAAACCTGAAGAGAAGGTTTGATTGACGATAAGAGAACATAGAAAGTCCGATAAATTATGTGAAACCTGACATTTAGTGACTTTTAGTTACCAGTCAGAGCAAAGTTTGGGTCATTTGCTTAAGAGAGGCATGTAATTTCCAGGAATTTGAGTTTGTGCGTTCTTTTGATTCCCGTTGTTTGACAAGTTGGTGTTTCTTTCTTCAAGGAATAGAAAAGTATAAAAGAGTTAGACGGTCTTTCTGAGCCAAAAGAGTTTCTCTGTTGTTACTGTTGTCCGTCTGGCAGCATACTTAATTTCCTGTGTTGTCTTTAATTGAATCCAACTGTGCAAACATTCATTAATTGAGAATCAGAAAGAAACTCATTCACAGTCCAAAGCGAATCTTGTTTGGGTCAATTTTTTCATATTAGAAGGATGGGTCCTTCGTGTAGTCGTTTGATGCACCAGCTCTCATGTAGAGGTTTTTGAGATAAGGCCAGTGAGGTTCGAACACTTGACAGGCCAACTGATTGCCAAAGTTGGAGGAGAATTTAATTAAAAAAAGTTGCGAACACGAAAACAGAGACGCCAGGGCTAAATCCTTGGAGGATCCCAAGGTCCTCAGTGCACTAGTTGAAAGTACGTGATGTGCTTAATGGTCTTCCTAAAATTGAGTGAGATCACATGTTTGGTTAAGAGAAGGCTAAGAAGAGAACCTCCAGTTTCACTCGATACACCTTTTAGATTCACCATGTGACGTAGTCATGCATAGTTTAATAACTTTCTGCCTTTCTGGCTTCTGAAAGGCCACTGGGGGTATGCATGACTATGTAGTGTCTGGTATGAGGGTGTATATCTGTCCACTGTTGAGGAATAACAATGTCACTCGAGTATCGGACTTGAGGTTGAAGATGGCTATGGGGTGGAAGCAAGCCAGATTAAAGTAGCAGAGAGAAGACAACTTGTGTGTATACATTTTGAATAGAGGGGAAGTTACAATAACTGCCCATAGTGGGGTTGTTTGTGCAACTTGTGTTTTATCCTCAGAGCCTCGGACTATGTTACATGTTATTTGTACTTAGATTTGAGCCTCGGAATATGTTACATAGTAGGGTGGTTAGTGCAACTATTTCATTTAGTTACAACCATTTTACTGAAGTGATTTCTATTGATCCTGCAGCGACATTGCAAAGTATCTCTCTCTCCCGCCCGTTAAATTGCATTGCAGTATGCTTGCCGAGGATGCAATAAAGGCTGCTGTAAAAGATGTCAAAGCGAAGTGGTCAGAGCCGGGTACAAATTCACAAGAATCAGCACCTGCTGCAGGCAAAGCTGCTTTGAATGTAATGACGATGATGATGATAATGAGGAAAGTTACCAAGGCTTTTGGGTAGCTAATCTCAGATGCCATTTGCTAATCTTGTGACAATTGTCAGATAATGAAAAAATAATATATGCTGGCGAAGAAAAATCTGCAGACTGGCTCTTTGTAATCTCTCCCTTCATAGTTTTGTTAAAGAAGATTTAGGAGGGTTGGGTTTGTAGAGAGTTTTAAGAGTACATTATAGATTTTAGATGGATTATCTTCTTCTCCTTGATAGATAAAAAGCTCCGGACAGAACATGTATGGATTTTCAAAAATTTATGAATCGAGCAGAAACGTCATTTTTTGGTGGGAAATTTGGAACCTCGGGAACTCAATCATTTTCAGAGACGAGGAGAAACCGGACAAGCAGGCGATCAACAACGCCGCAAACTCAAGAATCATAGAATTGATAGGTGTAGACAAAGAGCAAAACAAGCGAAACAATGGTGTTAAACGATGGAAGAAACCTCCTGAAGGTTTCTATTCTTTAAACTTTGATGGCGTTTTCGACTACATTACGAATTAAGCGGGTTCAGGAGTCGTTATCTGGGACGAAGCAGGAAGTGCAAAGCGGCGAGATCAATTTCTGCTGAGTTTGCTAGAAGAAGCACTGGTGATCATAGTTTTAAATTCCGTCTCGTTTCGGCCCGTTTCGGCCGATTCGTATCGTTTCGGTCTCAAAACGAAACATATCCGGTACCGGTACATTCTGAGCTGAAATTCAGTGCGTACCGGTGTGTTTCGACCGATTTTGAATGTTTCGGGGTGTTTCGAACAATTTAGAATCTACGAATGTGACGTCCTCGCTTCAGATAGAGTTACTAGTACTTGCTATTGAAAATGCGATTACAAGAGTTAGATGTCTAATTGTCAAAATATACTATTATGTACTGATAGTCTTATTCTTGTTGAACTTTTGCAGGTAAGTAGAAGCCCAGCGCTGGAGAATACCCATACTGATAGTCTTATTCTTGTTGAACTTTTGCAGGTAAGTAGAAGCCCAGCGCTGGAGAATACCCATACTATCAATAGAGTTACGGTGGAAGTTCAAGCTCTCACATTTCACTCTATGAAGAAGGTGGATCATGGTGATGTTCAAGTAGCACATTCACTTGCTCGAGACGATTGTTTGTTAACATTTGGTTATGCTTACTAAACCTTTTGCTCTTTGCGGCTTGTGCTATATTAAGAGAATCGCCTGTCGCCTTGACTGTCTGTGGTCATTATGTTTTGATTTTTTTGTGCTTTTTTGTACAGTCTGGCACTGTTTGGGGATTCTTTTGTTTTTTTCTTTTTAATGGTAACAAGGCATCCGATATTGAGATGCGTCTTGGCATTTGAACTTGAAGCGTTGTATGACTCTTTTTGCAACACTGCAATTAATGAAATCTTCACTTACGTCCGAGTTTCGCCCGCTCCGACATGAATGGTCCAAGACCATAATAAAATGGTGAAAAGACGCCAGAATGAGCTTCCTTTCTCACCAACGGCAGAAGCGTTAGCCTCCTAAGCTTTTTGACAAGCATTTGCCGAAATAGTGCTCTTCTTTGACCAAATCAAAGGTAGTCTCAACCGATACCAAATGACGATGTAAGTACGACAAGAAATGAATCCGTCTAAAAAGATAAAAGATCTCCTTTGGTAATAAAAAAAAAATCCGACTCCCTCCTAATGGCAGAAAGAAGAGTTGTCCTTGCAGCTTCCTAGCACTGGGACATTGGACCATTGATAACTGGGCATTAACATCTATAGCATACTTGGCATTAGCAAAATTTGGCATTCCCGTGTGAAGAATAGAGTGGTGCTTTTTCATTCAATAAATCTTGACACAAGAAGTAAATGACGAAGTCACTTAAGTATGAGGGGTTGAGATTGAACTCGAACATGTAGGTAGATATGCTTAGATTTCGAGATTGGCCATGAGTATCAACTAGGGGACACGATTGAGTACCCAAAATATATCGACATATGTTTAGTTTTATTTACTACTTCCCATATACTTCACGAGTTCACGTATAATAAGATATTTGAAATTCTAGAAGGTTTCTATAGTTTTTTAATGGTAGACTATTTCAAGTCACAAATAGTGCTTAACATAATTTTTTTTGAGGAACTTTTTTTTTAAGGAACATGCTCAAAAATTATTTATGGGAGTTGGTCCAAGTAGTAATAGTTCGAGTCTTTGTGTATGCAGAAAATTCCCACTGTGAGACTCATCTGCCATTGCAGGCATGCGACACGGGTCGAATTAAGGGGCGAAGCCCATGAACCGAATGCGAATAGAAAAATATAATTTCAGACGATTAAACTGAACAAAGACGACATGCTAGGAAGGAGGCTTTTTTTTTTTTTCCTTTTGGTATTAGTACACTTTTTTGTAAAATTTTCTTTCCATGATCCCATCCCCAAGAGGAAACAAAATTTTCGCTTTGACCTCGAAAAAAAAACGTTTGATCATTTTGTCAATTCAAGGATGAAATTGACGCAATAAAAAATCTTTCTGCAAACTTTTCTAATTAAACCTTAAATTGAGATACTACTAATGCCAATTCATATTTTCCCGAAGAGTATTTAAGCAGAAACCGGAATTGAGAAGTTTATTCGGAGACCCAAAGATTGAAGATGTTTAGAGTCACCGCCAGGAGTCTCCTGGGGTTACGGCAGTCGTCGGCGACGCTGATCCTGCCGCGATTCTACCATAAAAGGCATGTGTTGAAACTCCAGATCAGGGTCGACGAGAATGGAATCATTGTGGACGCTTGTTTCAAGACCTTTGGCTGTGGCTCCGCTATTGCTTCTTCATCTGTAGGTCTGTAAAAAAAATATATACTTTTTATCTGACAAGTACTTTTTGAGATAAAAGATCTTTTACTTTGAAGTTTGAAAATAGGTTTAATTACTTAATGCATAGCCTCAGCTTGTCAAAACTATCACATTGCAACCCCAGATCTAGAACTAGCTGATTGCATCCCCATTTGCAAGAAATACATCAATGTGAAACTGGGAATAAAATTCAATCATCAAATTCAAACCCGACGACGGTATTTTCATAAAGTGCACATTGTCTATGATACAACCGCATCACATTGTTTGAGATAATGCCCTTCAAGTACGTTAATTTTGCGATGAAATTTCATTCCCAGTTTCACATTGACGTATTTGGGGGATTGCATTAAGTAATTAAGCCTTGGAAATATCTATACTAGTCAACTGAATGTAACCTGTATATCTGCGTCATCTGTATGTATCACTGTATGTATTGGATGATGTATCTTTAAATTTCAGGGGTTTGAATGATGAAATGAAGAAATTTGTGGATGTTCAATTAGCTCCCCTTTCTTTGGAGGTTCTGTTGTTTCTTTGATTTCCTCTGGGTATTATTACCTCTAGCTAGATTGACAAGCCACTATGTCTCTCAATCTAACAAGGATTTTCTTTTTGAAAGAAACTTAAAAATTTGAAAGAAACTATCACTGAAACTATGCTGGAGAAGAAATTATTATTTTTTCTTTTCCAGACTGTAGGTAGATTCACAAGCCACTATGTCTCTCAATCTAATGAGAAAAAAATAAAATAAAATGAACGAAACTATCACCGAAACTATGCAAGAAGATAAATTATTGTCTGTTGTTGTCTATTGTATTCTTGATATCCTTTGGATATTACCTGTAGCCAGATTGACAAACCACTGTGTCGGATACTTTTGATATCAGCGTGGAGGATCCGTTCCAATTTGATATCTCATTGGAGATTGTAGTCCTAATCTTCCTGCAAAAGGTTTGATTCTCTCACTCTGAAAGAAGCTGTTTGGGAATATATAATGGCCCTGTTTGGGGAATGAGATTATTGGAATGAGTGGTTGAGGTGAGAGAAGACTGACACTCCTCAGCGTCAATGAGAGACTGGCACAGCAAAATGGAATCAGTTGGTGATTTAAACTCCTTAGCTTGTGAAACACTCAATTACTCAAAAACAAAGTAGTTGTCGTGGCGAGCTTTTAATTTAATGATATGTCATAAAAATATAGGACGACTTCAGAAGAAAGGCGAAGCTAATAAGAGATGTCACACCTTTTTTGTGTATCATAATGAGCTGGTAATGCTGGTGCCCAGGGAGTACTACCTGTGTGAAACTTGGTGGTTCATTTGGCAGGTACAAGTTGAGTGAGTCGTCTACTTTGTTTCTCATAGTCAATGATCACGGTGCATTCTGGGTCCAATGTATACTACTTAAGGTTCGAATACTAACAAGTAATAGCCTATGGTCTTTTGTAAATAGATGATCAACCGATTTTTGTTGTTGTAGAAACTGTGTATAACAAAGCGAGATGCATTCTCATTCTGGCTGTTGAGGGCTGTTGTCTTATTGTTATGTCTAGTTGCCCTTTTATGAGTTTGTTGTATCTATCTACAATATGACGGTTCCGCAGTTATCCATGGGCCTATTTCTAAATCATTTGTTTCGTGGCTTTCAGCTTCTGGATGGGAGGACGAGCTAACGATTAAGAATACGTGAGTTTCTATCTCTTCTCTCCGACCATGTCATTAGTTTATCGGTTGAAGATTTTTTTAACACTCGGACACTCGGTCTTCCTCCACATTGTCATGTTGTTGATAAAGTTGGTTTCGAAATTGACCCTGTCAAGATTCTGTTTATCATGATCCGAGATATCTTCCTTTATGCAATAAAATCTATGCCTTTCTCCCTTGCACACTAGAGCTAATATCTTCAGTCTGGTATGTATACACACACACATAACTTCCAGGAACTTGAACTTGTGGGTGCTCTTCATCCCATTGTTTGACAAGTAAGTTGGTGTTTCTTTCCTATGTTGCACGGGTGCTTCTGATTGGTCGCGCACCCGCACCGGGTGCTTCTGGGTGCTTCGTGGGTGCTTTGCGGGTGCTTTGGGTATAAGGCAGTGTCATTTTTGAAAGTTTTAGTTGAGAGATCTTCCAAATACAACTAGAATTTAACAAAGAAATCTATGTGAACATTTTTAACCCTTAGATTACTCATCTCCCCACAGCTAAGAACAACTACATGAAGAGATTATACTATTGATATGGTAACCTTGTATCTTTGAATGTGTATGAATTTCTGTTCGATTATAATATGATCCCTATTATTGTCGTTATTATATTAGTATAATGGTATCACTAATAATATCAGATGAAAATATAAATAAAGTGGCCGCACCCCCACCGCACCCGCACCCTTGATTTTTAGGAATTTTCCGCACCCGCACCCAGTTCCCGAACCAGCACCCGCACCGCACCCGCACTCGTGCTACATAGTTTCTTTCTATAAGGAAGAGAAAAGTTTAAAAAGATTTAGATGGTCATTATGAGCCAAACAAGTTTTTCTGTTGTTGACATTGTTGTCAGTCAGCAGCTACACATCTTTTATTGAATCCAACTGTGCAAAACTCAGTAATTGAGAAACTGAAAGAAACTTACCTAGAGCATCTCCAATGGAGATCTCAATTTAGCACGTAAATAGTGAATTTGGGCATATATAGCATTTCATGCTCCAATGTATGCAAGACATGAAATGCTATTTTAAATGCTATTTCATTTTGTTCTAAACTACCGATTCTACACCACTGTCAACTACCATATTAGCAAATCTCTTTTACATTGGAACTGAATTGAAGTACATATATTGTTACTTCAAATTTTGCATTAGTTCTTACATTAACATTCAATCTCTAATATGTGTCATAGTCTTCCGTTTTCTCTTTCAGTAAGAAAGTTAGTGCAATACTTAGAGGTGATTTTGACGAGGTTTCATCAGATGTAGAAGAAAAAAAATCAACCTTCGATCTCTAATTTGGTGATTCAAATGGTAATACATGTTAATAATATTCAAGAAATCAATGATAGAATCTTGGTTCTGTCTTTTAGCATTGTCCTATACTTTGTCTAAAAAATTTAGCATTAGCACCACTTTTGAAACTCCATTGGAACACACCTCCTAATATTTTAGCATATTAGCACCACTTTCAAAACCCCATTGGAGATGCTCTTACATTCCAAACCAAATCTTGTTTGGGTCATTTTTTTTTATCAATTTACAATGGTGGGTCCCTTGTATAGTCGTTTGATGCACCAGCTCTGATCCAGAGCTTTTTGAGATAGGGCAAGTGAGGTTGGAACACTTGATAGTCTTAGGCTCTTCGCCATCAACTGATTGCCGAAATTGGAGGAAAAGTTGATTATAAAAAATTTGAACACGAAAACAGAGAAGCCGGGCTAAGTCCTTGGAGGATCCCGAGAGCCTCAGTGCACTAGCGGAAAGTACATGATGTCCTTAAGGGTCTCCCTAACAGGTTTGGTTAAGAAGAGAACCTCCAGTTTCACTCGACACACCTTTCAGAAAGTTTAATAACTTTCTGCCTTCTGACAAGCCACTGGGGGTGGAAGCTAGGCCCGTCTAATATCACTCTAAACATAGGCAGGATGAGTTGCAGATGAAAAAAAACAAATCATGATAATGGCGAAGACAACTATCCTGATTGGAGGGAATACACTCATAATGTTAGTTCCAGGCTCTAATATTTTGAATGTAGTAATTGGAACTCAATTTATTTAATATCATGTTATATGATATACGAGTCACATCTAAGAAAAGGATTAGCAAATAATAATCGATTTGGGAAATCGGGCTCGGACCAACATAATATATGGGCTTAGGATTTATGCTTTATGTTCAAAAGCCAAAGCTATTGTGAACAAGAGAACAACCATTCATATTTATCATGAATCAAAATTGCTAAGGATTCTGCATACAACTAAAACGGTAACTTCAAGGCTGTTTGTGTCTTCAGTTACAGTGTATTCTCTGTGGAAGAGTGCAAGATGTGCGAAGTAGAAAAATTACCAAAAGGAGAGAGATACATTGATAGTGGAAATTTGATGGCCAACTCGGGTTGAAATTGATTTGTTTTAAATGATAATGAGGTTTGCCTAGAGAAATATTGCTTGTGTAATCTTATCTTCATAAATGTTTGTTTGACTTTGAGTAAGGGACTAGTCTGGATATGGGTATGTAGTGTGAATGGTATGAGGGTTTTATATGTCCACTGTAGAGGAAAAATAATATCACTCAGTATCAACCAGAGGTTGAAGATAGCAGAGCACAGTATCAGAGAGAAGACAACTTGTGTGTAAACGTTTTTGAATGGAGGGGAAGTTACAATAACTACCCCATAGTATGGTGGTTAGTGCAACTTGTGTTTTTTTACTCGGAGCCTCGTACTATGTTAATTTTACTTAGATGTGAGTTGGGTTGTTGATGTTAATAAACCATTACGTGTCGTTACAATAATTTTACTGAAGTAATTTCTATTGATCCTGCAGCGACATTGCAGAGTATCACTCTCTCCCGCCCGTTAAATTGCATTGCAGTATGCTTGCCGAGGATGCGATAAAGGCCGCTGTCAAAGATTATGTAGCGAAGCGGGCAAAGTTGGGTGCGAATGTTCAAGAATCATCACCTCCAGGGAAGTGTAATGATGATGATGATGATTCTTCCGGTAGCTAATCTCTGATAATGAAAAAAAAAATATACGATTGCGAAGAAAAATCTGCAGACGGGCCTCTTTTCATAGTTTTATTGAAGATGACTTAGGAGGGTTGGGTTTGTAATGAGTTTAAGAGTACATTATGAATTTTAGATGGATTTATCTTCTTCTCCTTGAAAGATTTATGAATAATTGGGAGTTTCACTTGCATTGAGATTAAAGTTGTGTTTCATTTATTCTAAAAAAAAAAGTTGTGTTTGATCATCAAAATGTGTTTTGAATTGTCCATACCCTCAAACTATTAACAATTGATATTTGTATTCTAAAAGCTGATATGATACATGTGTTTTGTCTCTTCAACTGTTTTTCAAGTATTTATATCTCCGCCATTTCAAAAAAAAAGTATTTATATCTCCATAATCTTTGGTATATTTATCTCCGAAATATACCAAAAGATTAATTTCATAAAAAAAACCCTTGTATTTTTCATTTTGAGACAAATAGACTCCAATGGTTAACTTTGTTCGATTAAATTAACAAAATTTACTGTAATGCTAATTAATCACTTGACGTCATTTGATAGGCGTAATCAGCGGCAGAGTCAGAAAACCGAACCAGCCGGGGTAAGATTATGGTGCGGCAAAAATTTTTAATTCCAACCAAGGCATCTATGTGTTTTTTAAAACGTCGTTGTGTAAAATAGTTATAATTAGAGGGGTGCTAGGAGAGCCCCCGGAAATATAAATTATATCATCTCCATTGTCAAAATCTTTTTTTACCTTACCCAATGAAAAATATCTGATTGAAAGTATATCATCTCCACTACGAAAACCTCAAATGATTTGAACTGGAGTAACCATCAACACGTCTACCATATCATCATATATTCTATTTTCCTTTCCTAACTAGATTCCTATGGTGGAATATGAACTGAACTTTTCCAATTTCTCTAGCCCCAAAGTTTCCGTACCCACCACAATCTGATGTACCCAACATTGTCGAAAGCAATAACTTGTATAACTGCTAAAATATTCTCGTGGAAATATTGTGGACATAAAATAGTCACGTAGATTCCTGTCGCATCATTCTAGAAGCCTGAAATATTGTGGACATAAATAATCACTGCCACCGCAATTATTTAAACTTCGTGATTTTGATTTCCCTTGTCCAATAGAAACAACAAATTTCATGATTTCAATTAAACCTAATTAGAACAATCTCATTGAATGACGTCTCCAGTTGCGGAAATGGTTTTTACCTTACCCAACGAAAAGTATCCGATGCAAGTGATGACCTCTTCATTTACTGTTTGGAAACCCCAAATTTCGCAACTGAAGTAACTATCAACCATATTTACCAAATGATCGTGTAATCTATTTGCCTTTCATATTTTGAATCCTCTAGTGGAAAAATGACTCACTAATCGATCACTATTTTGGCCGACTGGTCCCACAGCAAGTAAGTCATGCCCCCTAACTTGTGAGTTGTGATATGGATGGAACTAGGGTCTCCTCCAGAAAAGAGATGAGGAGCTTCCTACTTTATTTTTGCTGGACTTGGCAGACACACCATGTTTCCTTGAGTAGCTCCTGGATTAGAAGACTCAGCCATGAAAAAACAAAAGCTGAACCGAAGTTTGAAAGAATCTGATGAGTAGGATTTGACTCAAAACCAGAGTGTAGCATTCTCTGATACCATATAAGCTTATGGAAACCTATACGTATTGTTGAATATGACTTGAAGTCAAATGCGACAAAAGTCAAAGGCGGCTAAGAGATTTAGGAAACAAATTGCGCGTCCCACTTTGGCAGTTTTTGGGTTGTTTCCTTATCTGTTCTATAGTCGTTTTTGGGATGTCTTGGGCACTAAGTCAGTCCTATATGTCTATATAAGGGACCTAGGTTGTGTCTAAACATTGTGAGTTGTCACTATGGCCTTTAGCCATAGTGTGGGTTGTAATTGTGAGTTTCTCTCTAATAAACAAGGGTTTTCGGGTCGTGGAGGTAGCTAGCTCATCGTTAGTGAACCACGTTATATCGGGTGCGCACTTGTGATCTTGTTTTCGTCAATTCATCGTTCTCTAAATCTCTCTCCAGATCATAACAAACTGGTATCAGAGCTCTGAAACAGGAGTTATGTTACAACAAACTGGTATCAGAGCCAGGTTCAGCGATCCAAGGGGAGCCTGGTTGCGGTGTTCCAAGATCAAGGTGGAGCTATAGGGCTGGGTTTCACAATCCGTGAGATTCATAGCTACGGTTTCGCGATCAAGGTGGAGCATGCATTCGGGGGTTACGGATCTGGAAAAGGAGCTGCAGAGAAGATGACCGGGGGGATGACCAAGATCGACAAGTTCACGGGGAGAAACAGCTTCAGCTTATGGCAGATCAAGGTACGTGCTTTGTTGAAGCAGCAATGCCTGTGGTTGCCATTGGCGGAAGATAAAGAGGGGGCTTCTACAACCACCACCGCTGAGTTTGAGTCTCAGCAAGAGGGGACGCTGCAGAGGGCTGCATATGGGGGTTCAAACAGTCAGAGTTCCGGCGCGATGATGGCGGCCAAGGGAAGCTACGGTGATGTCTGTTCAAACGGTAGAGAAAAGAGACACCGGTGGACGAAGGATGAACTCAGGATCTGCATGTATGGCTACAAGTGGAGGGTACTTCGGAGGATGGTCTAATTCTCTAGGCCCCGTTGGGGGGCATGAAATCCGTGCTCTTGACGAGGAGACGAATTTGGCATGGGGGAGTCTCTGACGAGGGACACGGCACGTGTGAGACGTGCAATGGGGCGTGTATGATGTGTGCAAGGGGGCGATTTTGCAGGAATTCGGTGGGAATTGGAGCAATCTCGCAAAACGTTGCAGGAATTCAGCGGGAATTGGAGCAACGTGCTGGGGAGTTTGTTGTAGGGACTTGGTGGGAGTCGGAACAACAAACGAGTTTGTTGTAGGAGCTCAGTGGGAGTTGGAACAACAAACAGGGGTTTCGATTGCAGGAACTCGGCCAAAGTTGGAGCATCGACAGGGTTCGATTGCAGGAACTAGACGGGAGTTGGAGCATCGCTGGGGGCACTCGTTGCAGGAACTTAACGAAGTTGGAGCAACTTGTGACGTGAGGGTTTCGCATACAGCTGCAAAATGTTTGGGTTAAAACATTCATAGTAATATCTTTTGTTCTACAGTTTTTAGCTCCAAATTTCTAGAACCCTAGCTCCAAGCGGCGTGAATCCCTTGACGATTCCCATGGCGGCGGAAACCACCGGTAAAGCATCGTCGGAATACACGGCAAAGGAACAGCAGGTACTGATCTTGGATGAGGACTACTGGAAGGAAGGGGAGAAGGATTTCCAGCACTGTTTAATCGGCACCTTCATGTCAGAGGAAGCAATCAATAGTAGAAGTATGAGGAACATGTTGCGGAGAATCTGGAATAGAGGTAACGAAGTTAACATTATAGAGCTTGATTTTAATACGTATTTGTATGCGTTCCCAGATCAATCAAGCCTGGACCGAGTAGCGTCAGGGGGACCGTGGGTCTTCAATGGGAAAATGTTGGGTTTTGACGTAGGTAACGCAGCGGAATAACAAAATTAATCCTACTCAAAGCCCACCAAGGATCACAGGAAGAGACATCATAACATGATTAAGGTCATAGAAGATGTGTACCTTTTGATTTGTGAGATCACACGAAGAATGATGTCTTCGTCTCTACGGTTGATCCACGTCTAGAGGTGAGATCTAGATTCTTCCTTCACAACAAGTGCTAGCTTGAACCCGGAGGAAGAGGGATGAAGATCAAAGCAACAAAGCAACAAAGCACAAAGGAGGGGGCGGCCTCCTTTTGCCGTCGGGTAGAGGGGCGGACGGGGGCTAGGGTTTCGGCCCTAGCTCTTTGTCTTGCTCTCTCTTTTGCTCTCTCCCACTCTTTATGTGTTATGTCTAATAATAACTCATGTTGTGGGAAGGAAGCTAGAGCCTCCTTTATATACTCCAACAACTCCTTGTTGTTTCCATAAAAGAGTTTTCTTGTTCTAGTAGGACTAGAACTATTCCCTTCCTTGCAAATTAGTCCTACTAAGTTTGCAAGGTGTTGCACAATGATCCTTCTATTAATTAATTCATATTAATTAATCCCAAATCTAGCTCTACTCTATTTGACGTGTGACCCCATAGGTTTCTATATAGTTGGTAGTAACTATTACTAACATGGAGCGGTGTCTAGCAACACATCCATGCAACCCAACCAATAGAAATAGTCAGTGATCCCGACAAACCTTTGTGCCCAATATGTCATATTGCATTATCCCTTTGTCTCCATATCCGGATTGGACACGAGACATAAATAGTCACACTCTGTAACACCCCACGTTCCCGAGCTTTCCGTTCCGGACCGGAGAGCCTAGGAGGGTGCTACTCAAATGAAGCGGCGGAAATCAAGAACAATACATCCGATACTTATATATTACAAACTTTTAGTTATCTCAACATAATATACTTTACACATGGTGAAGTGATACTAAGAGTACAGCTTATTCTAATACTAACAAATACTAGCTGAGCGTCGAATCCCGCTACCCCATAATCCAGCTCTTAAGACCTGCGGGGGAAAGAAACAAGGACCGCAGTTTTTATAAAGTCAGCAATGAAATACTGAGTAAGCAACACCCAAGCTTATAAACAGATTAAGAGGCATGTTCTTTCAAAAACAATTATAAATGGGAATGAACAATAACTGAATAAATCCTTGGAGAATAAAGTATGAATACTAGAAACACATGTGAAATTCTCTTTCTTTTACTTTTCATCTCAATCCTTCTCTTGTATCTGAAACGGGGAATATTATTCCCAATCTATCTCTTCTTTCTTCTCATAAATCTTTTCTCAAAGATACTCGTATTATTAACTTGTTGATACGTGGAAGATCTATCATTTCACTAGCTACCATGACCATAAGTGCCGGCACCCCCCTAAGACTTCTTGCGGCCAGAGAGGTAAGTACATGGAGACACCCGGCAGGTTGCGACCGGGTTAAAATAATACTTGGTCGAGTGACACGAAGTCAACACGACAATCTATGCATAATATATTGATCCCCGCACAACTCTTTCCGCTTTGCATTATTAATGAATTATCAATCTCGTGTAACGTTCTCAAAACATTTATCTCAAGACGAAATCAATTTCATGAATAGCATGTAAATCATAAAACACATTTTGAGACGGATATAAAATCACAATTTCGACACGAAAGAAGCCAGGGCACGCTAGGCTTGGCATGTCTACTTACCTCAATAAAACAGCAAATAGCACGTAATAGCTTCGACGGGTGGAAGTAGCCCTCGTCGATGAACTCGTCACCTACAAGTTTATAATTCCTACTCAGTCACAAGCTCAACTAGCACGTATGGAACGTGGGGTGTTACACACTCGTATATCCAATCCATAGTTCCTCGATCCTGGGAATATGCTTATGCTTGCAGATAACATTAATATCTTTATATTAATTTATCTGAGTCTGGCAAGACATTCAATAAGCCTCATCCCTCGAGTGGTCGTGGATATTTACCCCCATTATGTGGGAGGGACAAATCCTATCTACATCACTACAATCTCTAAGCTTGCTTCCTATCACGCCCGATAGCCACCTTTATGATTACCCAGTTACGGTGTAACGTTTGATAACATCAAAGCGCAATATTTCACAACTAGAGTATCTAGTGACTTCAAGTCTAAGGATTGCAATAATATTAGCACTACGAAAAGCGATTGTGACTTCACATAATCTAATGTATCCTTTTCGTCGTGGGTCAATCCAGTATGCCATTACTCCTAATGCATACCCATATGTTAGACTTGATATCTCCATATCAATCTACCCATATACTAGTCTATATTTGATTGTCCTATTAATCAATATAATGGACTAGGGACATTTAAGATAAATAACACAATTTATCTAAGGACTTCATTATATTAAATATCGCCATAAATAATAAATGAATATTCTAGCCAAAACATTGTTCATACTAAATCTATGATTGCCTCTAGGGCATCTATTCCAACAGTCTCCCACTTTCACTAGAGCCAATCTGGCGCATCTCGTATGCCTATAGATCTGGCGTGCCCTTCATGCTTTCGCTGCGCAAGAGGTTTCGTGAGCGGATCTGACACGTTGTTATCTGTCGGAATCTTGCATATCTTCACATCTCCTCGATCGATCATATCACGAATAAGATGGAATCTCCTAAGTACATGCTTTGACTTTTGGTGCGATCTTGGTTCCTTCGCCTGTGCGATTGCCCCAGAGTTGTCACAGTACAACTCTACGGGATCCACTATGCTAGGGACCACACCGAGCTCAGTGATAAACTTCTTTATCCATACTGCCTCTTTTGCTGCTTCCGCAGCAGCAATGTACTCAGCTTCTGTTGTAGAATCAGCAACTGTGCCTTGCTTGAAACTCTTCCAGCTCACAGCTCCTCCATTCAGGCAAAACACGTATCCAGACTGCGATCTGTAATCATCCTTGTCGGTTTGGAAGCTTGCGTCAGTGTAACCCTTTACACTTAGCTCTTCCATTCCTCCAAATATCAAGAATACATCCTTAGTTCTTCTCAAGTACTTTAGGATGTTCTTCACAGCAATCCAGTGACCCTCACCCGGATTGGACTGGTATCTGCTCACCATACTCAATGCGTATGATACGTCTGGTCTAGTACATAGCATGGCGTACATGATGGGTCATATGGCCGAAGCATAGGGTATCCTGCTCATGCGGTCCTTCTCCATCCCGTTGGAGGGACAGTCATTCTTGGAAAGAGTGACTCCATGTGACATGGGCAAGAATCCCTTCTTAGAATCTTGCATGTTGAACCTCTTCAACACCTTGTCAATATATGTACTCTGATTTAGGCCAAGCAACCTCTTAGATCTATCTCTATAGATCTTTATACCAAGTATATAGGCTGCGTCTCCTAAGTCTTTCATCGCAAAGCACTTTCCTAGCCAATCTTTAACAGATTGCAGAGTAGGAATATCATTGCCAATGATTAGTATGTCATCCACATACAAGACCAGAAATACTATAGAGCTCCCACTAACCTTCTTGTAAACACAAGGCTCATCTTCGTTCTTGATGAAGCCAAACTCTTTGACTGCGTCATCAAAACGTCGATTCCAGCTCCTAGAAGCTTGCTTTAATCCATAAATGGACCTTTGCAGCTTACAGACCTTATTGGCATTCTCTGGATCCTCAAAACCCTCTGGTTGTGTCATGTACACATCCTCAAGGAGGTTCCCATAAAGGAACGCCAAATATCATAGTCGTAGTATGCTGCAATAGCAAGTAAGATTCGAATGGATTTAGTCATGGCGACTGGTGAAAAGGTCTCATCATAGTCAATAGCATGAATCTGTCTATAACCTTTGGCCACCAATCGCCCCTTATAGGCAACTACCTTGCCATCCATGTCGGTCTTCTTCTTGAAGACCCACTTGCACCCTATGGGTCGAGCCCCTTCGGGTGGTTCCACCAAAGTCCATACTTTGTTGGTGTACATGGAATCCATTTCGGATCTCATGGCTTCTAGCCACTTCTTAGAGTCTGGGCCACTCATGGCTTCTCCATAGTTTGCAGGCTCATCTTCCATGAGTGGTACGTCATCGGGCTCAGTCACGAGAAGTCCATACCTCTCTGGCTCATGACGCACTCTTCCTGATCTACGGAGTTCCTGTGTTACCTGAACAGGTTCTTCCACAACTTCTTGTGGTTCCTGTTCATGTTCCATTATTGGTCCAGTGGTTTGTGGTTCATGAATTTCTTCAAGTTCTACAACCCTCCCACTTGCTTCTTTAGAGACTAGTTCTCTTTCTAGAAACACGCCGGTCCGTGCAACAAACACTTTGTTCTCGGTAGGGTTATAGAAATAATATCCTTTAGTCTCCTTAGGATATCCCACAAACTTACACTTATCCGCTTTAGGCCCGAGCTTGTCTGTTTGTAAACGCTTTACATAGACGTCGCAGCCCCAAATCTTCATAAACGACACTATGGGACGCCTCTCAGTCCATATCTCATATGGCGTCTTCATGACTGATTTGGATGGAACACGGTTAATGGTAAAAGATGCCGTCATTAGAGCATGTCCCCAAAAGGATATTGGATGATCTGTTTGAGACATCATAGATCGCACCATATCTAATAGAGTGCGATTCCTCCTCTCAGATACACCATTCCATTGTGGTGTTCCGGGTGGAGTGAGCTGGGATACTATCCCACACTCTCTAAGATACTCATCAAACTCTTGGCTTAAGTATTCTCCTCCACGATCCGATCGTAGAGCTTTAATACTCTTGCCAAGTTGCTTCTCTACTTCACTCTTGAATTCTTTGAACAATTCAAAGGATTCGGATTTGGCCTTCATAAGGTATACAAATCCATATCTACTGAAATCATCAATAAATGTGATGAAGTAGGTATAACCACCTCTGGCAGGCGTGGGGAATGGTCCGCATACATCAGTATGTATGAGTGCCAATAACTCACTAGTCCGTTCGACTTTCTTATTGAAAGGGGACTTTGTCATTTTTCCCAATAAACAAGATTCACATGTCTCATAGGATTCCAAATCAAAAGAGTCTAGAAGTCCATCCTTATGGAGTCTAGATATGCGTTTCTCATTTATATGGCCTAAACGACAGTGCCATAGATATGTAGGATTTAAATCATTAGTTTTAATCCTTTTAGTATTTATGTTATAGATTTGATTATTTAGATCAAGGATATACAATCCATTAGACAAATGCGCACTACAATAGTGCATACTATCAAAATAAATGGAGCAACACTTGTCCTTTATTGAAATAGAAAAACCTTTCTCGTCCAAACAAGAAACGGAAATAATGTTTCTGCTCATAGCAGGCACATAAAAGCAATCGTCTAATTCTAAAATAAGTCCAGAAGGCAAAGATAGCTCATAAACGCCTACAGCTAATGCAGCAACCTTTGCTCCATTCCCGACGCGCAAGTCTATCTCCCCTTTTCGCAATCTTCTACTTCTTTTCAAATCCTGCACATTACGACAAATGTGAGAACCACATCCGGTATCTAATACCCAGGATGATGAAATAGAAAGATTGACGTCTATAACATAAATACCTGGTGGTGGTGGAATCACTATTCCAAGCTTCTTATCCTCCAGATATTTAGGGCAATTCCTCCTCCAGTGACCCGGCTGGCTGCAGTAGTGACATTCACCTTTAGCCACGCCTCCACTAGGCTTTAGGGCATCCTTGGATTTCGCAACTTTCTTGCGTTTTCCTTTTGAAGTAGATGCAACTGACTTGCCCTTCTTCTTGTGTACCATCATTATGGCCTTGCCCTTACCTTTATTGATGCTTTGCTCAGCTATCTTTAGCATGTTCAATAGGTCTGGCAAAGACTTGTTGATCTCATTCATATTATAGTTCATAATGAACTGATTATAACTGTCAGGCAACGATTGCAAGACGAGATCAGTCGCCAAGTCCTGGCCGAGTGGGAACCCCAGTCTCTCAAGGTTCTCTATGTACCCGATCATTCGGAGTACATTGCCTGTTCCTGAAACAATTGTTTCAAGTGTCTGATCATATCATAGGCTTCCATGTTCTCGTGTTGCTTCTGAAGCTCACCAGTCATGGTGCAAAGCATGAGGCAAGTCACGTCATTAGAATCATCAATATGTTTCTGACGTGCCCTTACTTCCGCTAATAGAGACTCATCTTGTGGTGGGTCTGGGATTGGAGTGTCCAAGACGTACAGCTTCTTTTCTTGCTTGAGGACAATCCTCAAGTTTCTGTACCAGTCAAGGAAATTTGTTCCAGACAATTTATCCTTCTCAAGGACAGATCGTAGGGATGAACTCGATGCGTTGTTGTTTGCCATTTGGAATTCTACAAAAACGAGAAATATGCAATTTAGTATTTTTTGAACAATTTGACTATATTTAACAATGGCTAGATTATTAAATATAGCTCCCACTATTTTTCTCGGATTAATAGCCCTCACTATTAAAGCGGAAAATATCTTTATACTTTCTAGTGGGTCCAAGATCCCTTTTTCACTTCTTCTTGAGCTTGCTTTGGCAAGTCACCCAAGAATTGGTTATTTGGGTAGGAACCATTCCAATTGCATCCCATGCAACTCTTGGTCCAATTAGGTGAATAAATTCCTTTTATTCTTTATCCAATTGGATAACTCCTAATTGTCATGCCTCTAAGCTCATCAATCCAATTGACTCTTGCCTAGTTGCGTCCAACCTCTTGCTTTTGTAGGGTTTTGATTCATGGATCGCGCAAACGGAAGCATAATCAAACAAACAACCATGCAAAACCCTCCAAGGATCACAAGTCTAGATGCATAACGATAGTAAAGGTAAGAAATCATAAACACACCTTTGGGTTCTCCTTGATGACTTCAAACGCGAATAGTGTCACGTTCTCTATAGTTGATCCACGCCTAGAGTTGTTCCTAGATCTCCAATCTCCTTGGTGCTAGCCCGGATTGAAAGGAGGGTGAAGGAATCACGCAAAAACGAGGCACCAAAAGGGGCTCGGCCCTTTGTGGCGTCGGGGACAAGGGGGCGGCGGCAAAGGGGGCGGCGTCCCTCTTTGTGGCTTGCTCTCTCTCTCCTTTGTTCTCTCCTACTCTTGTTATGATCTCTCTAGAGCATAAAGTGTGTAGGGAAGGAAGGAGGAGGGTCCTTTATATAGTCCAACAACTCCTTGTTAACTACCTAAAGGACTTATTCTAGTCCTACTAGAATTCAATTTAGTCCCTTCCTTGCAAATTAGTCCCTACTAAGTTTGCAAGGGTTTGCAAAGTGATCCTTCTAATTAATTAATCCAATTAATTAATTCCCAAATCTAGTACAACTCTATATAGCGTGTGACCCCATAGGTTCTATCTAGTTGGTAGCAACTCTTTGCTAATATGGAGCGGTTTCTAGCAAAACATCCATTCTAGCCAACTAATAGAATAGTCATCTAGACAACCTTGTACAAGTAATTGTCTCATCCCTTTGCCTCCATATCCGGATTGGACACGAGACATACAAGTCACACTCGTATATCCAATCCCTAGTTTCTCGATCCATGGAATAGCCTTATTCGTGCAAATAACATCAATATCTCATATATTGATTTATTTGAGTCTGGCCAGACATTCTATAAGCACTATCCTCGAGTGGCCTTGGATATTTGCTCCCGTTATGTGGGAGGGGCAAATCCTCTCTACGTCCACTACGATCTCTAAGCTTGCTTCTCATTGTATCCAGTACACGCCTTTATAACTACCCAGTTACGGTGTAGCGTTTAACGCTACCAAGATCACAATGATCCACAACTAGAATATCTAGTGACTTCAAGTCTAAGGATGACAATACCATTGTACCCGAGAAGCACTTGTGACTCAACATAACGTGTATGTAGCCTTCTCGGTAATGGGTCAATCCAGTGCAACATTCCGTAATGCACACCCATGTGTTGGATCGTGATATCTCCATATCAATCCAACCCCATACTAGTCTATAGATGATTGTCCCAATTAATCATTATACTTGACTAGGGATATTTAAGATAAACAACACGATTGTAAATCTAAGGACTTCATTATATTAAATATCCAATAAATAATAAATGAATTTCTAGCCAATTACAAATTCATACTAAACTAGATTGCCTCTAGGGCATCTATTCCAACAGTCTCCCACTTGCACTAGAGCCAATCTGGCGCATCTCGTATGCCCATACTCCTAGTGTGCCCTTCATGCTTCCACTGCGTGAGAGGCTTCGTAAGCGGGTCTGACAGATTATCATCTGTAGGAATCTTGCATATCCGAACGTCTCCTCTATCGATAATATCTCGAATCAGATGAAACTTCCTGAGCACATGCTTGGACTTCTGGTGCGATCTGGGTTCCTTTGATTGCGCGATCGCCCCAGTGTTGTCACAGAACAACTCCACTGGATCCGCAATGCTAGGGACCACACCAAGTTCAGAAACAAACTTTCTGATCCAAACAGCCTCCTTTGCTGCGCCATTTGCAGCAATGTACTCAGCCTCTGTTGTAGAATCAGCTACCGTCTCTTGCTTGGAACTCTTCCAGCTCACCGCTGCTCCATTCAGGCAAAACACATATCCCGACTGTGATCTAAAGTCATCTCTATCGGTTTGGAAGCTTGCATCAGTGTAACCCCTTACACGCAACTCTTCCTCACCGCCAAACATCAAGAAGGCATCCTTAGTTCTTCTCAAGTACTTTAGGATGTTCTTGACAGCAATCCAGTGACTCTCACCCGGATTGGATTGGTATCTGCTTGTCATACTCAAGGCATATGACACATCTGGTCTAGTACATAACATGGCGTACATGATGGATCCTATGGCCGAGGCATAGGGAATCCTACTCATGCGTTCCTTCTCAATCTCATTGGAAGGACAACCACTCTTTGAAAGAGTGATTCCATGTGACATGGGCAAGAATCCCTTCTTGGAATCTTGCATGTTGAACCGTTTCAACACCTTGTCAATATATGTACTTTGACTTAGGCCTAGCAACCTCTTAGATCTATCTCTATAGATCTTTATACCGAGTATATAGGCTGCTTCCCCTAAGTCCTTCATTGAGAAACACTTTCCTAGCCAATCTTTCACAGATTGCAGCATGGGAATGTCGTTTCCAATGAGTAGTATGTCATCTACATACAAGACCAGAAAAGCTACAGAGCTCCCACTAACCTTCTTGTAGACACAAGACTCATCTTCGTTTCTGATGAAGCCAAACTCTTTGACCACTTCATCAAAACGTCGATTCCAACTCCTAGAAGCTTGCTTCAATCCATAAATGGATCGTTGCAGCTTACACACTTTGTTGGCTTGCTTTGGATCTTCAAAACCCTCCGGCTGTATCATATACACGTCCTCGAGGAGATTCCCATAAAGGAATGCTGTTTTGACATCCATCTGCCAAATCTCATAGTCGTAGTATGCTGCAATTGCAAGTAGGATTCGGATGGATTTGGTCATTGCAACTGGTGAAAAGGTTTCATCATAGTCAATACCATGAATCTGTCTGAATCCTTTAGCCACCAATCGGCCCTTATAGGTAATCACATTACCATCCATGTCGATCTTCTTCTTGAAGACCCACTTGCACCCTATGGGCCGCGCCCCATCAGGTGGTTCCACCAAAGTCCATACTTTGTTGGCATACATGGATTCCATCTCGGATCTCATGGCCTCAAGCCACTTCTGTGAGTCTGGGCCATTCATGGCCTCCTCATAGGTAGTAGGCTCATCATCTATGAGCATCGTGTCACCGGAATCAGTTACGAGAAGTCCATACCTCTCGGGTTCCTGGCGCACTCTACTAGATCTACGAAGCTCTTGTGTTACCTGAACAGGTGGATCCACAACTGCTTGTGATTCCTGTTCATGTTCCATAATCGGTTCTGTGATTTGTGGTTCTTGAACTTCTTCAAGTTCTACATTCCTCCCACTTGCTTCTTTAGAGACAAACTCTCTTTCTAGAAACACGCCGGTCCGAGCAACAAACACTTTGTTCTCGGTTGGATTGTAGAAATAGTATCCCTTAGTTTCCTTAGGGTACCCCACAAATTTACACTTATCCGATTTAGGCCCTAGCTTGTCTGATTGTAAACGTTTTACATAGACATCGCAGCCCCAAATCCTCATGAACGACAGTGTGGGACGCCTCCCACTCCACATCTCATATGGTGTCTTCATGACTGATTTAGATGGAACACGGTTAATGGTAAAAGCTGCACTTAATAGAGCGTGGCCCCAAAACGATAATGGAAGATCGGTTTGACACATCATAGACCGAACCATATCCAATAGGGTTCGATTCCTCCTCTCGGACACGCCATTCCATTGTGGTGTTCCGGGTGGAGTGAGTTGGGACACGATCCCACACTCCCTAAGATAGTCGTCAAACTCTTGGCTCAAGTATTCTCCTCCACGATCCGATCGTAGAGCCTTGATACTTTTGCCAAGTTGCTTCTCTACTTCATTCTTGAATTCTTTGAACACTTCAAAGGATTCGGATTTTGCCCTCATAAGGTACACAAAACCATATCTACTGTAATCATCAGTAAACGTAATGAAGTAGACATAACCACCCCTGGCAGGCGTGGCAAATGGCCCACACACATCGGTATGTATGAGCGCCAATTGCTCACTAGTCCTTTCACCTTTCTTATTGAAAGGGGACTTTGTCATTTTTCCCAATAAACAAGCTTCACATGTCTCATATGATTCAAAATCAAATGAGTCTAGTAATCCATCCTTATGGAGTCTAGATACACGTTTCTCATTTATGTGGCCTAAACGACAATGCCATAAATAAGCAGGATTTAAATCATTTATTTTAATCCGCTTGGTATTAATGTTGTAGACAGGATTACTTAGATCAAGGACATAAAGTCCATTAAATAATTGCGCACTAAAATAGTGAATATTATTCAAATAAAAGGAACAACAATTGTTCTTTATTGAAATAATAAAACCTTCCTTGTCCAAACAAGAAATAGAAATAATGTTTCTGCTCATAGCAGGCACAAAATAGCAATTATTTAATTCTAAAACTAATCCTGAAGGCAGAGATAGCTCGCAAACGCCTATGGCCAACGCAGCAACCTTTGCTCCATTCCCAACGCGCAGATCTACCTCCCCTTTAGCCAATCTTTTACTTCTCTTTAGATCCTGCATATTTCGGCAAATATGAGATCCACATCCAGTATCTAATACCCATGATGTAGAGATAGTTAAATTGACATCTACAACAAAAATACCTGGTGGTGGTGGAATCACTATTCCAAGCCGCTTGTCCTCCAGATATTTTGGGCAGTTCCTCCTCCAGTGTCCAGGTTGACTACAGTAGTGACATTCACCCTTAGTCACGACCTTGGCAATCCCACCAACAGGCTTAAGGGCTTGTTCCTTGGACTTAGCAACTGACTTGCCTTTGCCCTTGGAGGAAGAGGCAAACTTTTTACCCTTTCCTTTATGCACCATCATAATGGCCTTGCCCTTACCCTTGTTGATGCTCTGTTCAGCCGTCCTCAACATGTTGAGCAAATCTGGCAGTGGTTTAACGATCTCGTTCATGTTATAGTTCATAATGAACTGTCCATAACTCTCGGGCAACGATTGCAACACGAGATCGGTTGCCAACTCTTGGCCGACCGGGAACCCAAGCCGGGCGAGATTCTCCAAGTACCCGATCATTCGGAGTACATGGGGTCCCACCGGGTTCCCTTCTGCCAGATGACATTTGAACAGTGCCTTTGAGACCTCATACCTCTCTACCCTCGCCTGCTCTTGGAAGAGCTGCTTTAGATGTTCGATCATATCGACAGCATTCATGTTCTCATGTTGCTTCTGAAGCTCAGAGGTCATGGTGCAAAGCATTAGGCAGGCCGCATCATTAGCGTCATCAACACGCTTTTGATACGCCTTTAAGGCAGCAGGTGTCTGATTCTCTGGACCTTCTGGAACTTGCTCCTCTATTGCGTACAGCTTTTTCTCTTGCTTGAGAACAATTCTCAAGTTTCTGTACCAATCGAGAAAGTTGGTTCCTGAGAGCTTGTCCTTCTCAAGGACAGATCGTAGGGAATGTTGTGAACTCGATGAGTTGTTTGCCATTTGGAATTCTACAAAAAGGAAAATACGCAAGTTTTAGTATTTGTGAATTTTTGACTATATTTAATAATGGCTAGTTTATTAAATATAGCTCCCACTATTTTACTACGGATTAATAACCCTCAAGATATTAATGCGGAAAATATCCTTATATTTTCTAGTGGGCCAAGATCCATCTTTTTCATCTCCTTATGAGCTTGCTTTGGCAAGTCACCCATAATTCGATTACTTCTTAGGTAGGAACAATTCCAATTGCATCCCATATGCAACTCTTGGTTCAATCGGGCAAATAACTCCTTATTTATCCATCCATATGGATAATCCCAATTGATTGCCTCTAGGTTTCTTAATCAAATTAATAGCCTAGTTGTGTTCAACCTCTTATCTAAACAATTGCACATTGTTACGTGTCATCGCATTCCATCATTATGAACCAAGTCGCCATGCTTTGGCACGCACGAACTTGATAAATAATGATGATAATGAGTGTTTAAATAACGAGAAGGCAAGAACACAATATTTTAAAATTTGAGGGATTTTCAATTCAATTTTAATTATTTTGTTGATCAATATCAACTAATCTATCTATTTGAGTTTGGGCACAACTCCAAATAATAGATCCGGGTTGTCTAATTATCTTATTATCCTAATTGCATGCATCATTCATACACCAACCACACAAATAATAAGACAATAAATAAACAACTACAAAACAGAAATTAAACGTGATGTGGATATGGCCTTTTCTAGACTAAGATAATTCCAAGCCAATGGAATTATCTATGAACCCTAAACAAACACACATTTCCATGCGTCTTGATCTTTTGGTCCATCCTTCACAGTCATGTGGAATGCTCCATGCTCCATGCTCCATCTTTTGTGGCTCCTTTGGCTTTGGGTTTCTTTTCTTCAATCTTGGCTAACAATCTACTTTATCTAGCACTATCTAATATCTATACTAAATAAAATAAATCTCACAAGTTGAGAAAAAAAATGGCACGCAGGCCATAAAACCCTAATTAATTATTACAATTAATTGATCAGCTCGCAGGCCGTAAAACCAAACCACAAAATTAAACATCCACATCAAACCACATCCTAAGGCCATATCCAATCACCATGCGATTTGCACATAAACAGTTAAAATCCAATTTTAACGCGCTTGGTCAATTTTAATTGATTTTAGGATTTCTAGGGTTAAAACGGTCCATGGGCCCAACAATCCAATTGCCCGGGCCCAAATAAGTGAACCATAAAGCCCTAGGGCCGGCCCGGCCCAAAACCCGCAAGCTAGGCCCGCGGGTTAGGGCCGCCCGCCCCCTTAGGGCGCCAAGCTTGGGCGGCAAGCAAGGGGGGCGGCTCCCTAGGGGCCGAACCTTCCTTGTGGAGGTTGTTTCCAAAACAACCTCCTTGCTTGGAGCCCAAGTTTGGTTGTTTCCTTGTTGTGGGAGAACTCCTTCTTCCCCAAGGATGCCCAAACCCTAGATCTAAGATCCTAAAATTTCTCAAACTCACCAATTCATGCATCCAATGCAATAATTGGGTCTTGTTATGATTAATTCTTTGACAAATTGCATCCAATGCTTGATTTGTCTTGTTTTACGCGATAAACAACAAATTAAGGTGTAAAACAACAAGAATGTAACACATAAACTACGTTTATGCTCTATGACCTGTGGCTCTGATACCACTGTAGGGTTTTGATTCATGGATCGCGCAAACGGAAGCATAATCAAACAAACAACCATGCAAAACCCTCCAAGGATCACAAGTCTAGATGCATAACGATAGTAAAGGTAAGAAATCATAAACACACCTTTGGGTTCTCCTTGATGACTTCAAACGCGAATAGTGTCACGTTCTCTATAGTTGATCCACGCCTAGAGTTGTTCCTAGATCTCCAATCTCCTTGGTGCTAGCCCGGATTGAAAGGAGGGTGAAGGAATCACGCAAAAACGAGGCACCAAAAGGGGCTCGGCCCTTTGTGGCGTCGGGGACAAGGGGGCGGCGGCAAAGGGGGCGGCGTCCCTCTTTGTGGCTTGCTCTCTCTCTCCTTTGTTCTCTCCTACTCTTGTTATGATCTCTCTAGAGCATAAAGTGTGTAGGGAAGGAAGGAGGAGGGTCCTTTATATAGTCCAACAACTCCTTGTTAACTACCTAAAGGACTTATTCTAGTCCTACTAGAATTCAATTTAGTCCCTTCCTTGCAAATTAGTCCCTACTAAGTTTGCAAGGGTTTGCAAAGTGATCCTTCTAATTAATTAATCCAATTAATTAATTCCCAAATCTAGTACAACTCTATATAGCGTGTGACCCCATAGGTTCTATCTAGTTGGTAGCAACTCTTTGCTAATATGGAGCGGTTTCTAGCAAAACATCCATTCTAGCCAACTAATAGAATAGTCATCTAGACAACCTTGTACAAGTAATTGTCTCATCCCTTTGCCTCCATATCCGGATTGGACACGAGACATACAAGTCACACTCGTATATCCAATCCCTAGTTTCTCGATCCATGGAATAGCCTTATTCGTGCAAATAACATCAATATCTCATATATTGATTTATTTGAGTCTGGCCAGACATTCTATAAGCACTATCCTCGAGTGGCCTTGGATATTTGCTCCCGTTATGTGGGAGGGGCAAATCCTCTCTACGTCCACTACGATCTCTAAGCTTGCTTCTCATTGTATCCAGTACACGCCTTTATAACTACCCAGTTACGGTGTAGCGTTTAACGCTACCAAGATCACAATGATCCACAACTAGAATATCTAGTGACTTCAAGTCTAAGGATGACAATACCATTGTACCCGAGAAGCACTTGTGACTCAACATAACGTGTATGTAGCCTTCTCGGTAATGGGTCAATCCAGTGCAACATTCCGTAATGCACACCCATGTGTTGGATCGTGATATCTCCATATCAATCCAACCCCATACTAGTCTATAGATGATTGTCCCAATTAATCATTATACTTGACTAGGGATATTTAAGATAAACAACACGATTGTAAATCTAAGGACTTCATTATATTAAATATCCAATAAATAATAAATGAATTTCTAGCCAATTACAAATTCATACTAAACTAGATTGCCTCTAGGGCATCTATTCCAACAGCTTTCAACATACACGCATTACTAGCTTGCGTCGTCCGCAACACATCATGAAAAATTAAAATCGCCTTGCTTTGGCAAGCCCGAATTTTAATAGGCCATGATCATGAAGGGTGTTTTGGCAAGAGAAGGCAAAACGCAATATTTAATTGAGGGATTTCATTTAATTTGTTTGGTTGATCTTTATCAACATGGTCTACTTATTTGGATTGGGCCATCCACAATAAAAGACCAACCTTGTTTATTATTATCTTGTTATCGTTTTGCTTGTAGCGCCATACACACAAAATAAATAACAAGGCATGAATAATAAACATCCACAAAATAAAAAAACGTGGCATGGATATGGCCTCTAGACTAATGATATTATCAAGCCAATGATAATATCTAATTGCCCTAAAGTGCCGAGCTCATCTCCATGTGCTCCACCATAGCTGCGCGTCTAGGGATGTCTTTTGGCTCCTTTTGTTCTCCGGTCTTCTTCTCCATGCTCTTGGCTATCATCTAAATATTTCTAATTCTAGCCTAACATCTAGAATAAATAAATAACAAAAGCCTCACATGTCGAGGAGAAAAAGAACGACTCGCAGGCCGTAAAACTTAATTAATTATTACATTAATTTGATCAGCTCGCAGGCCGTAAACCAAACCACAAAACAATAAACATCCACAATCCTAGGCCATATCCATCCACCATGCAATAAAGCACATAATACAGTTAAAACCAATTTTTAACGCGCTTGTTTAATTTTAATGAAATTGGGTAACTAGGGTTTCACAACGGTCCAAAGGGTCCAAGCCAACAAGTGGCCCGAACCCTAGGACCGCCGCACGCCTAGGAGGCCGCGGCCTTGCTTGGCGCGCAAGGGAGGGGCGGGTGGCTAGGGTTTCGGCCCTAGTCCCCTTCCTCCTTCCTTGTTGCCCAAGCAAGGTTGTTTCCATATGGATTTATTTCCATAATTTTGTTTCCATAATTGAAAACCCCTTTTCAATCATGTGCCCATGAACCCTAATTTTTCAAGAACCCAATTATTCACATCTTATGTGATTAAACTCACCAATTCTAACATCCAATGTTAAATTGGGTCTTGTTCTATTGAATCAAATTCAATATTGCATCTACTATGCCAATTTTTCAGTTTTCGTGTAATATACAATAATACGGTGTATGAACTGAAATCGTAAACACATAATATCATGTTATGCTCTACGACCTGTGGCTCTGATACCACTGTTGGGTTTTGACGTAGGTAACGCAGCGGAATAACAAAATTAATCCTACTCAAAGCCCACCAAGGATCACAGGAAGAGACATCATAACATGATTAAGGTCATAGAAGATGTGTACCTTTTGATTTGTGAGATCACACGAAGAATGATGTCCTCGTCTCTACGGTTGATCCACGTCTAGAGGTGAGATCTAGATTCTTCCTTCACAACAAGTGCTAGCTTGAACCCGGAGGAATAGGGATGAAGATCAAAGCAACAAAGCAACAAAGCACAAATGAGGGGGCGGCCTCCTTTTGCCGTCGGGTAGAGGGGCGGACGGGGGCTAGGGTTTCGGCCCTAGCTCTTTGTCTTGCTCTCTCTTTTGCTCTCTCCCACTCTTTATGTGTTATGTCTAATAGTAACTCATGTTGTGGGAAGGAAGCTAGAGCCTCCTTTATATACTCCAACAACTCCTTGTTGTTTCCATAAAAGAGTTTTCTTGTTCTAGTAGGACTAGAACTATTCCCTTCCTTGCAAATTAGTCCTACTAAGTTTGCAAGGTGTTGCACAATGATCCTTCTATTAATTAATCCATATTAATTAATCCCAAATCTAGCTCTACTCTATTTGACGTGTGACCCCATAGGTTTCTATATAGTTGGTAGTAACTATTACTAACATGGAGCGGTGTCTAGCAACACATCCATGCAACCCAACCAATAGAAATAGTCGGTGATCTCGACAAACCTTTGTGCCCAATATGTCATATTGCATTATCCCTTTGTCTCCATATCCGGATTGGACACGAGACATAAATAGTCACACTCGTATATCCAATCCATAGTTCCTCGATCCTGGGAATATGCTTATGCTTGCAGATAACATTAATATCTTTATATTAATTTATCTGAGTCTGGCCAGACATTCAATAAGCCTCATCCCTCGAGTGGCCGTGGATATTTACCCCCATTATGTGGGAGGGACAAATCCTATCTACATCACTACGATCTCTAAGCTTGCTTCCTATCACGCCCGATAGCCACCTTTATGATTACCCAGTTACGGTGTAACGTTTGATAACATCAAAGCGCAATATTTCACAACTAGAGTATCTAGCGACTTCAAGTCTAAGGATTGCAATAATATTAGCACTACGAAAAGCGATTGTGACTTCACATAATCTAATGTATCCTTTTCGTCGTGGGTCAATCCAGTATGCCATTACTCCTAATGCATACCCATATGTTAGACTTGATATCTCCCATATCAATCTACCTATATACTAGTCTATATTTGATTGTCCTATTAATCAATATAATGGACTAGGGACATTTAAGATAAATAACACAATTTATCTAAGGACTTCATTATATTAAATATCGCCATAAATAATAAATGAATATTCTAGCCAAAACATTGTTCATACTAAATCTATGATTGCCTCTAGGGCATCTATTCCAACAGAAAATACTTCTTCTGAAACCCTGGAATCTTGGTGATCCTCTCTATGGGGTTTCATTCAATTCGATTGATATTTGGGTCCAGATCAGCAACATCCCCATCCAGGTTATGAAGGCGGAGACAGGTATGAAGATTATTAATCTGGTAGGGGAGGCAATTACAGCATCTAAAGAGATAGACAGTGAAGACGGAGTAAACTTCATACGAGTAAGAGGTCGTTTCCCAGTCAGGGAACCCCTGCCTAGGGGTGTCCACATTCAAGGAAGGGAGAAACTAATCTGGCTTGATTTCAAGTATGAGCGACTCCCATCCATCTGTGAATGGTGCGGGTGCATTGATCATGTCGGATCTGATTGTGAAGCAGTCCCACGTGATGTACAAGATTGCTCTGAAGTAGGGTATGGGTCATGGCTACTCTGCCATCCTAAGGTGAAGACGAAGAATAAAGAGTCTGCTCAAGAAGATGGACAACCAGATGGGAAGAACCCAGAGGGCGATGATATGGTTACCGAGACGATTGAAGGGGGAAACACAGCAATCACAGTTATTGATAATGCAGCTTTCGAAGAACAAGCTCATGATGCTGGAGATCCGAAAGATCATGTAGCCACAGTAACAGAAGGACAAGAAGCCCCCGAAGTTGCACAAAACAACCTAGAACGCGCCGTTAGAGATGACCTCTTCGGACTTGATAAAGCCATTATGGCTTATACTGAAGCTCGGGTCGGGCAAGATCACAGTTTGGAAGTTGCAGCGGGGCAGACAGGAGGCTCCACGGTACTGGACAGGGTAAGAGCTCTAAACAAAGGGGCTATTAGACCCAAATTAGCAAACCTCAAAGATCTAGCTCGAAACAAGTCGAAGGATGCAAGTCTGGAGGAAACAGGAGTGGGGAAGAGGAAGAGTTCAGATACTGTTTTCAGCCCAGTAGCTCACAAGAGCCTGGACGTGTCGAGTGGGAAGAAGGGGAGATAACTCGACATGAACATAATCCCCTTAACCAACCCAACAGATCTCGAGATGCAAGAACAGGCGGAGGAAGCCTCTAACCCCTCACCAGATTCATTGGCGGTGACCGCAATGCGGCACCGCCAGGATCAATGATACTCCTAAGTTGGAACGTGCGTGGGCTCGGGAACACCAACACGTTCCTATCTCTTCGCGACGAAGTGAAGAGAGTAGTTCCCGACCTAGTCTTTCTCATGGAGACTAGGTTAGATACGAGACAGATGGAGGTTAATCAACGCAAGCTAGGGTTTCAGAATGGGTTGCATTATGGGAGTATAGGCTGTAGTGGGGGAATATCCCTATTATGGTCGATCAATGTTAACTTTGAGTTAGTACGGTACAACAGATTCTTCATCAAAGGTTGGATATGCAAGGAAGACAACTCGCAGGATTGGTTATTCACTGGGTTTTATGACGATCCCAGTGCTAGTCAAAGAAGTAGCTCCTGGGAACTGTTAGACAAGATCAAGCCAGCTCCACATACCCCTTGGTGTGTGATTGGGGATTTTAATGCAATCACGTCAAGTTCTGAAAAAGTAGGAGGTCGTGCGGTAACATTCAGTCAAATTGAACCTTTCATTCAAGCAATCAACAGTTGTGATTTGCGAGACATCGGTTTTATTGGCTGCCCGTTCACATGGTCGAATAATCAGACGGACAAAGGACACATTAAAGAACGACTTGATCGCATGCTAGTTACAAACGAATGGAGGGACAAGTTTCGAGGTACTACAGTGTCTCACCAATTTATTGCAAATGCGGATCATCTTGCCCTAGGGGTAAATTTCTCGCCTAGAAAAACTGGAAGAGTTCGGAAAAGATTTCTGTTTGAGTCAATCTGGATAAAGCACCCAAGCTGCCTTTCACAAGTGGAAGGGTATTGGACAAACTCCGATAGTAACATGAGACAGAAGCTCGATGAGCTTTCCACAAAACTAAGAAGGTGGGACAGGAAAGAATTCGGTAATTTGCGACAGAAAATACGGAAATTAAAAGACAAGCTAGCCTCTTCTTGGGTTCAGCACCCAACCGCTGCTAGCCGAGAGGTCTTTCGACGTATGCAAGAGGAGCTTAATCAAGCTCTAAGTTTAGAGGAAGAGTTGTGGAGGCAAAGAAGTAGAGCACTGTGGTTATGTGAGGGTGATAGAAATACGTCTTACTTTCATCGAAAAACGTCGCAACGCCGAATGAGAAACACCATTTTGGGTATAAAAGACGAAAATGGGCTGTGGAAAGAAGAGAGTGAAGAAGTCAAGCAAGATTTAACAAAGCATTTCTCTACAATTTTTGCGTCTAGTAATCCCAGTCAGCAGGATATGGAGGCTGCTCTAGCTAGTATGCCGACACTGGTAACAGAAGATTTTAGCAGCCAGTTAGAAGAAGACTTTACGGCACAGGAGATCGAAGAAGCACTAAAGGGCATGCACCCAATCAAAGCTCCAGGTATAGACGGTTTTCCCCCCTTATTTTATCAAAAATATTGGCGAATTGTCGGACAGGACGTGACTAATTACTGCTTAGAGGTTCTGAATGGTGAAGGGCAGCTCAATGACCTTAACAAGACATTAATTGCCCTAATACCCAAAGTTAAACAGCCGCAAGAAGCGGGTGAATATCGTCCTATTAGTCTTTGTACGGTTGTGTATAAAATAATTGCTAAGGCAATTGCAAATCGCCTTAAGACTGGTCTAGCGGGAATTATTGGGGAGTCACAAAGTGCTTTTGTTCCAGGCCGTCAAAAAAAGCAAAATATATTAGCTGCTTTTGAGGTCATTCACTCAATGAAAAATAGGGTGAAAGGGAAAAGTGGCCAAGTAGCTCTCAAGGTCGATATGTCAAAGGCCTGCGATCAAGTAGAATGGAGCTTTTTACAAGCTACCATGGTGAAAATGGGCTTCGGTAGCAGATTTATTTCGAGAATTTTGAAGTGTATACAGTCAGTCCGCTACTCTTTTTTACTAAATGGAGAAGTGGTGGGAGATATCGTACCTCAGAGGGGTCTTCGACAAGGTTGTCCGCTATCGCCGTATCTTTTCCTGCTTTGCAGTGAAAGTCTCTCGAGAAGCATAGGAGCAGCAGTGGCTAACAAGTCTCTTCGAGGTGTCAAGGCCTCTAGAAGTGGACCAGTAGTGTCCCATCTTTTCTTCGCGGACGACAATATCTTCTTTACCCGCGCTACATCTACTGATCTACTTAAATTATTACAAATAATTACATGTTATGAAGTGGCCTCTGGCCAAAAGATTAACTTCAATAAATCTGCAGCCACGTTTTCTTCTAACATGTCTGATGTAGATAAGCAGGCCTTGAGCAATCTTTGCGGAGTCCCGGAAGTCAATGAACATGAACGGTATCTCGGCCTACCTGCGACCGTAGGCAAGAACAAAAAGATTACTTTCAAGTTCATTCTCGATAGAGTCCTGAGCAAAGTAAAAGGATGGAAAGAGAAGTACTTAACTCCAGCCGGGAAAGAAGTGCTGCTAAAAGCCATAGTCCAAGCGATACCATCTTTTGCCATGGGCTGTTTCCAACTCCCAGTCCACACCTGTCAAAGAATCGAGCAAATTATGCGTCAATTCTTCTGGGGAAATAACACAAGTAGAGGAATCAGCTGGATCGAATGGGACAAAATGAAACTCACCAAGGAACAAAGAGGTATTGGCTTTCGTGATATAGCGGATTTCAATCAAGCTTTGCTAGCTAAACAATGTTGGAGATTAATTCAAAACCCTAGCAGCTTAACAGCCAGGATTATCAAGGCCAAATATTTTCATACAGAGAATTTCTTCGACGCAAAAGTAGGCAGCCAACCATCTTTTGCGTGGATAAGAATCATCTATGGCAGGAAACTATTAGAGAAAGGAGCTTTCAAGCAATTAGGGAGTGGTCAGACTATTAATTTGTTCTCGGATCCGTGGCTACCGAGAGAAGGTCGACTTAAAGTCATCACTCCACTACCTGCAGGAGGAGATCATAAAGTCAGCGATTATATTGACAATGTAACTCGCAGATGGGGATGTAACAAAACTCAGGAGAGATCTATGGGAAGTGGATGTGCAGGAAATTCTGAGAATCCCAATCCCCAATCATCAAACAAACGACTGTTGGCTTTGGCAACTTGAAGATTCGGGTCAATACACAGTCAAATCGGGCTACACTCTGGCAAGACAGGTGAACCATCTAATCCAGAACTCAATTTCATCTTCGCAGGCCTCGACACACAAATGGTTGAATAAGTTCTGGAAATTAAGAATTCCCCGGAAAATTTTATTCTTTAGTTGGAGAGTTTTTCACAAAATTATTCCAACTGCAACTAATCTCCGAAGAAGAGGGATCAATGATATTGACACTACTTGCAAAAAATGTGGTTATCATGAAGAAACTACGAATCACATCTTCAAACAATGCCATACTGCGAAATTTTTTTGGAAATACTTTCTGGTTCAAGTTCTAGAAGAACAGAGTATAGAAGGGTCAGTTAAATACCTGTTTGAGAACGGATCAAAGATCGATCAAACCAAACTCTACATCGGTTTATGGGTTCTTTGGACCCATCGAAACAGAGCGCAGTTTGAAGATCAAATCTCCCCAGATGAGCTTCTCCTGGACCAAGCCCACACCCAGATTTCAGATCTAGAGAACTACGCCAAGCCGGACGAAAGCCTCTCAGCCATTTCCAATCAATGGAAACCCCCTCCCCCAGACTGGTTTACTCTCAATTTTGACGGTGCATGGTCATATCGAGCTAGGAAAGCAGGGGCCGGAGTGGTTATCCGGGGACATCACGGAGAGCTCGTGGCTGCGAGTGCAATTCCGATCGGATGGGGGGCATGAGAAAAAGAGATTGAAGCCCAGGCGCTAAACCAAGGACTCAAGCTTGCTGAAGAGATGAAAATCCAGAGATTGAGAGTTGAAGGGGATGCGAAGATACTGATTGCTCAAGCCCAAGAGGGAGATCTCGGTGTAGGCGAGAGAAGATCGGTTGCAGAAGCCCTCAGTCGGATTCAACAGAGGAAAGAAGCTTTCGCAGAGCTTCAATGGTGTTTTGTGGGAAGGAATGCGAACCGAACGACTGATAAGATCTCGAAGTATGCATTGAATGTTGACCGTGAAGAGCGGTGGATAGATGTAACGCCCGAGTGGCTAACAGCTTTCATTAAGACAGATGCTGAGTATTGTGATAGTTCCGAGTCTTTGATTTAATAAAAGTCTTGGTTTCTCAAAAAAAAAATGTTTGGGTTTGATCATTGGAGAGAAGCATCGGTTCAGGTTCGGGTTGCTGGGATGATTCAAGTCAAGGTGGAGATTTGTTGAATATGACTTGAAGTCAAATGAGACAAAAGTCAAAGGCGGCTAAGAGATTTAGGAACAAATTGGGCGTCCCACTTTGGCAGTTTTTGGGTTGTTTACTTATCTGTTCTGTAGTCGTTTTTGGGATGTCTTGGGCACTAAGTCAGTCCTATATGTCTATATAAGGGACCTAGGTTGTGTCTAAACATTGTGGGTTGTCACTATGACCTTTGGCCATAGTGTGGGTTGTAATTGTGAGTTTCTCTCTAATAAACAAGGGTTTTCGGGTCGTGGAGGTAGCTAGCTCATCGCTAGTGAACCACGTTATATCGGGTGCGCACTTGTGATCTTATTTTCGTCAATTCATCGTTCTCTAAATCTCTGTCCAGATCATACAAACTGGTATCAGAGCTTGTTTCCGCAGGGGGTTTGTCATAACACGTATTTGTAGGCAAAGGAAATAAAAGTAACTAAAGGCTAGTCAATTTGACTCCTAAAATCATGGCTAACTATATGAAATCTATTTGAATCATGTGAGCTATAATAGAAAAATCATTCCAAACAAAACCAACCACTTCGGCTACATCAATTCAGGGCTGAAACTATGTTGATTTGATCTGCCAATAAGATTAATTGACAAAGTTATGTTCATGTTTGATTATGTGATCAGATAATGTGGTTATTCATGTTAGGATATCATTTTTTACAAAATTGTAGAAGTGGTCGATGTTCGTTGTTGTATCATTATCATAGGTGTTTGGGAGTGGTTGATGTAATGTAAATAGTGATTTTAGTTTGATATGATATCGATGGTGAGGTAATGCAGTCATCGGTTTACTTGGTTGGTTATGGTAAACGTTCGGATGAGGTAATATGATGTGGCAAATGATGACGGGAAGATTAGAAAGAAATAAAGTATAATACGCGGAAGAAATGGAACAATAGGTTGCAGGTCTAGAAAACGTTTGTGTTTGTGAGCAACAATTGGATGTCTTTGGTTGCATTCAATTTTGTTGGAGAACGTGGAGATAGAGGGAAGCCAAATGGTCATTCTCTTGTGTTGCTTTTAATTTCAGAATGAGTTTATCTTAAAGTTTGGTACTACATCAGCTTATGCATTTACTTCTTTTTGGATTTTGCCGAGGCTACACGGGTTTTTTTTGGTGGTCGTGGGCGGTTGATGTAATAAGACCTAGGAGGTTTTATAGGATATGAATGGCATGCCAAGGTAATGGGGTGGATAAGAAAATGAAAAATGTATATTAAGAAGGAAGAAATGAGAAGTCAAGTGGACAAAAAAGGTTTAGTCAATGATAAAAAGGACAAGTGAGGTGTACTGACAGTGGCGGAGCCAGGATTTAACCGAAGGGGGGCACAATCCAATATTTGTACTGTTATTTAATATACATTCAATAAATATCCAAAAATAATTGATAAGCCTTCGGGCTCAGCTGGTAAAGCGCTGCACTATAGACCCAAGACTACGCGGGTTCGACTCTCCCGGGGCGCTTTCTATCTATTTTTTTTTTAATTTTTTTAGAAAAAAATCAAAATCGCACAATGGAAGAGTCGAACCTGGGTCAATTTGGTTTTAAACAATCGTCTTTACCAACTGCGCTAGACAATAGTTTGGAGTGAGGGGGGGCACCTTTATAGTTGTACAAAAGCCTGGTTAATTTTGTTCTACAAATTAAGGGTTACCTAGCGTTTTCGGAAAATTTTGGGGGGGCACGTGCCCCTACATGCCTCCGTCCATGTGTACTGAGTATTTGGCAGGATGGCATGTTTATATTTTGGTGATTATTTATTTGTGGACAGGTTATGGAGATGGTGTTGGTGAGGGAAGGAGATGCATGGCCGAGCTCGAGCTCTTTTTTTGGTTGTTGTCCTGATCGTTGAAGGCGAGTCTGGATAGTGTTTTTCTGGATATTTCATGAGAAACTTTTTGAAAAATGATGAGAGTTTTGGGATAATGTCAAATGAATAGAGTTTAACATGGGGAAATACAGATACACTGTTGTAAGTTATAGGTTTCAAAATTGATGCATGGCTTTAAAATTTTTCAATGTCTGCATCGAGGACATGTAATTGAATTATTGTTTAGTGGTATTTATCTTGGGATTGAGGATGTTGGGTTCCTTGAGGTTTATTAGGATAGTGGTATTCAATTATTGTAGAGTTTGATGTGCAACTAACATACATTATACTAAAATCTGAAGTTAGTGTATGCTGGTTGTATTTTGCATTAAGGTTACTCGAAGGATTTAGATTAGAAAAAGGAATGAACGGGGTGAAGGTGTCCAAAGTTGACGATTTGGATTAGAAGAAATGAAAGGGTGGAGTGGAAGTGCTGGAAGCTAAGGATGTCGATATTTAGAAATACTGACAAGTTTTGGTGGATACGTATTGAGAGCTTTATTTGTTCTATGATTTTAATTTTGATTCGTCTTGAAAGCGGGTCTCGACCACAACTTGGTACTATAATGAATTTGATTAGAGAGGTTTGAAGTTCCTTTTGAGACGTGGAGATAGTGTAAAAATGGAAGGAGGGGTTAATTAACCTAAAATAGATAGGATAGGAATGTGATCTGTTATATGAAATGTGGGGTCCTTAGATATTATTCTACTATCAATTTGTATATTTATATAATAATGGGAAATTACTATGGAATAATGTAAATATTAACAAATCCGCCTTTGCTCATTGGTAGACTTGAGTCCTCAGTGGATGTTGTAGAGTCATCGATTGAGTTTCCTTGTTCTATCTCCTGCTCCTATCTCCTCATCATACTCGCAAGTTAGATTTGTCGGGCAGGAATAGTAGAAACTATGAAAACAGTGCGTGCTTGTTTATTATTGGTGTGACATGGAAAACTTAAATTGATAGTTATACATCTTGTCATATCTCCGATCGCAACACTCAAGAAATTCTGCTTACTTGAAATTAATTAGTTCACCCCAATATCTCGCGGACCCATTCTATTTCTTATACATCAAAACAATATCAACAAAAACAATTAGTCCACCATACGTTCTTAAATCAATAGCAAACATGGTCTTAATGCTTATTACTATCACGCAATTGACACCCTCACATAATCATCAATATTTTTTTTGCAACCACACTGTTAATCTCATTCAATTGATAAGTATCACATTTGTAACGTGATGGTCATTGGCAGAGTGCGGATGCTTTTTCTCCTTTGCTGATCAAAGATAGGGAATGCGGCTTCTTTCAGTGATGCCATTGGAGCTGAGCCCGATAAATACATACATTTTTCTTCTCATGTCAAGAGATGTATCAACTCCGGACAACTCGCTATTCACATGGATGATTAAAATTTACACAATGGAGCTTACAAGTTAGTACAACAATGCAAGCAAGAAAGTTGGTACATGAAGGACCTTTTTTAATTTGCAGAACACTTTATTGTTGAATTAAAGCTCAACATAATCTCTCTTTTCCTCGAATCTAAATTGATGATTGACGGGATCAACTCTAAGCTCATGTTCGGTACCAATTGAAATCTAAATAATCAGTTCAAGATGTCCAAATTTTTAAAAGTAAATATTGCATAAAAAAAATTTATTGTTCGCCCAAAAAATGTTCAATTTGTCCTCTAGCGTTTATACTTCTTAACAAGTTCTCTTTTCCACTTTGACTTGTATAACTCCCCATTGTAAATTTCAAACATTCAAATTTATTTAAAGTTTCCAAAGCCTTCACAAACATTGCAACTAATGCATGCTTTTTGACAGTCGTCAATCGTTTTACTTTCCGGGTTTTTTCATCTGTTACGACATTCCGGGTTTTTTCATCTGTTACGACAAAGTTTATAATTCTATAACTTAATCCACACTCGGCATTTCATTTTCCACTTTCCAACTATTCTGATTAAAAATCCAACTGTCTTAATTCTCTTTAAATTTTAGTTGGTGCATTTCAGATTCTTCTTTTAAGTTTCTTCTAATAAGGTTTTGCGAACCACAATTTGAAAATCTAGGAAGTCTCCACTTGAGTAACATAATAGGCCGTCCCTTGGTTAGTTTTTGGCTGGTGTTGAATTTATTTGTCTGGTTATGAAGATGGAGAAGCGGAATGAATGTCAAGGCAATTTAAGAGTACATTATGAATTTTAGATGGATTTATCTTCTTCTCCTTGAAAGATTAAAATTTCATGGTATGAATTTTCGAAAATTTATGAATAATTGGAGTTTCACTATTATTGAGATTGAAGTTGTGTTTTTTCTTTTTGAGAAAGGGAAGGATTTATATATTAAGACGGCACCTGGCAGGGTATAAGCATTACATAGACATTTGATACAAGACCATACTACCATACTACCACTCTGTCCCAGCTCTTTCTTTCCAATTTGACTTTTGTCACTATTCATTGGGTCACTTTGACCCGGTGATTTGAATAGGAAACTGATGTAATTTTTTAATAATTTTTTCATGGTGTTGTAGAGTAAAAGTTGCTCTATAATATGGTGAAAAAATTATCAAAAAATTATATTATTTTACTATCCAAATCACCCGGTCAAAGTGACCCAGATACGAGTTAAAAAAGTCAGATGAGAAGAAAGAGCTGGGACGGACTGGTACTACAACAAGATGCATGCTGGCCGACGACTACTTAAAACAAGAAGCCTATCTGAGGCATATATACAAACAAAAAACAGCTAAGCTAAACGACTAAGATATCTAAGTGCATGTTTGGCATCTCTGTTTTTAATCAACTTTGATTAAAAACATGGTTGCTTTTTTAAACTCATTTGGTATGCATGTTTTTCTGCTTGTTTAAAAACAAAAACATGCTGAAAAACAAATGTTTTAAAAAACAGCAAATGTGGTGTTTTTTTGATATTTTTTTCATACTGTTTAAAGACATTTCAACTATGATTAGATGCAACAAATATCAAATATATGTCGGTATTGTACGTAAAAATGGTTTTCAAGAAAATTAACATTGAAATTTAGTAATGTTGCCAAATGTGTTTTTGATTTTAAACACTGTTTTTAAACGGATACCAAACAGTTTTTTGATTCTGTTTTTAAACGTGTTTTTTCAATACGTTTTTTTCCACTATTTTTCTTGTTTTTAAACGGATACCAAACAAGCTTAAGTAGATGTTGCCTTCGCCAAGCGCCAAGCCTCCAAAACTTGTCCACGAGAGACTTTGGCGATGATGCATTCGCTAAAAAGTACAACTTCCTGCCTAATATGAGCCAAAATAGGTGCGTCTTTATAGAGAAGTATATTAGCCATGTTATTTTCTAAGTCATAAAAAATTTCTAATTATGTTATTTCGTTAAAATTTATATGTAGTATTTTTTTTTTAACTTTTCATAAGACTTAGGGTGAGTTTGGTATCAACTTTTTGGATCTTAAGTTGTTTAAAAAGATAGTGTGAGAGAAGTATATGACACAAAAACTACAGACAAAAGATGTATGAGTTTGACAAAAAAAGTTGGTGCTGTAAAAAAGTCAGTGATGTGACAGTTTTGTTATTTAGTAAAAATTACTAATATGTCATTTTTTTCTATTTATTGACTTTCATTTATCTTAATAACCTTAACAAATAAACTCACCACTAAATTATTTTAATTGTTTTACTAAATACAAATAAAATGTACATAAATTTACATATTTAAATAAAATTTGTATATGTCATTTCATCAAAGTGTCAGATTACTTGCTAAATGCATATTACATTTGTTAATTATTAATGGATGTTTTGAAGGCTTTGTCCATATGATAGTTGGAGTAGCTGAGGAAGGGAAGTAATGGGAGGGAAAGTGAATGGAGAAGGAGATGGTGGGAGGGAGCTACGGAGGTTGGCAGAAAGTGTGGCTCTTTTCTGAACTCCACCATTGTGAAGGAATGTGGAGGCTCAATATTACCCCACTGGAGTAGAAGAAGCAGAGTTATGGCAGTGCAGAAATGGCTCTCCGAGAACCCAAGTAATGCAATCCAGTTTACAAAAAGGGAAGAGAACACTCAAGCTCATCTGCTAGCAAATTGGTTCAGAAAAAATAGAGATTGTAGCCCTAGTTTTCACGAAATTTTGTCATTGTTATCTTTTCAAATTCTGTAAGAGGTATGGCTTCCCTCTCTGAAGCTTTTTTCCTTATATATAAAGTTGAACTTATCAAAAAAAAAAAAAAGAGTAGAGTTACGGTGAAAAAAAATAAAAAATGTGTAATAACAATTGATTGATGATGACATTATTGTCATTTGTGTTGATTGAGAAAAAAAGACACAAAAAAACTACCCAAACTCATCTTTTTTGTTCTCTTCATTTTCACACTAGAAGTCAAAAGGTAAAATCAAAAAAATGTGGAAAAAAATTGATACCAAACATTTAGTGTAAGTTTAAAAAGCAAAAAATATACTTTTGGCTTAAAAGACAAAAAAAAATGGTAAAAGACATTTTCCACCCTCGAACTATGGAGAAAATACATTTTGCCCCCTGATTTATGGAGAAATACATTTTGTACCCTTGTTAACGGATGGAGGGTGAACAGATACCACCCTTCTGTTACAATCCGTTAGTGGAAGTGTGCAAACTGACTTTTGTGATCATTTTACCCTTACAAATTGTGGACACAATTTTTGTTGATTATTAAATTCATCATGTTCTTGGTGTTCTTGAGCACCACCACCAACACTTGTGTAGTGTAGAGCCGATTCAAAACAGCAATATATTATCATCATCACACATTACAGAAATTTGACCCAGAAACTAACATATGATTCTTAATTTTTGTGATAAGAACATCTTGAATAACAATACAAGCACAACCACCATTACAACTTCCCCAAATTGAAATCGACAACCCCCAAATCAGAACCATAAATTTGAGCAGAAGCTATACCCTTAAAATGGAACCCAGTCGAACAAGTATCAACAACTATAAAATCAAAATTGGGTTTGAAGAGTCCTCTTCACCAATTCGAATTCGAAGAAGGATAACTGGGTTTCCAAACAGATCAGATCCGGTAATACAGAGAGAGATGAGTGGCGGCGGCGGTAGTGACGAGATGGAGAGAGCGAGAGAGAGAAAGAGGGTGCCAAAACTTCATTCACCATTCCCAATCGGTCATCTTCAACACAGCCACCACTGCTCGTTTATCATCACTCTCGCAAATCTCCTCGCATCCATCTCCGCTGCTTCGATTTTGTTGCTGCGACGGCACACGTCGGCGAGCGCATCTCCCAAACCCACCTGAATCCTTGCTCCTGAGAGAGGAGGACGAGGTCTTTGGGGTGTCACAACCCATAACCAGCAACGCCGCCGCCTAGTTCACAGCACAGAGCCGCCTACGTCAATTGTGGGTAGGAGATGAAGGCCGCGGTCGAGTTGTCAGCGTCTTCCTCCTCCGGCGTCGTCCTCCTTCAGATCCGAGACAGAGGTGAGAGAGGGAGATCATGGATCCGATTGTGTGTGATTTCAGTACCCTTCTTCCCTGATTTCAATACTTTCTTCTCTGGGTTTCTAGGGGTTTACTCCCTCTTCTTGTAGAGAATGGTGGTGATTTTTCAGGACCACAAATCAAAATTGGGTATTTTTTGTTGTCGCTGGTGTCGGTGATTCAGGAAGATCATGAATCAATATTGGATTGGTGGTTATAAGCTGTGCCACTGACTTGGTGATTAGGAGCTGTGTTTGTGCCGTGAGAGGAGAAGAGAGGCGGAAGAGAGAGAGGGAGGGAGAGATAAAGTTGTTAGGGTTAGGAAGTGAGGTAGAAATGACATTTATAGTAGGGTAATTTTGGCAAATTTTAGGGGTAATTACGTCTTTTTTCTCCTCCGTTAGTGTATTGTTAGTTTTTAACTCTAACAAGGGTGCAAAATGTATTTCCCCATAAATCAGGGGGTAAAATGTCTTTTCTCCATAGTTCGAGGGTGGAAAATGTCTTTTACCCAAAAAAAATTATACCAACCCCTCATATGATGTCCCTTGTTTAAACCCACCAATATGATGTAATTATAAAAAAGAAAGAAATAAGTTTACAGAAAACTCGAAAAATAAATAGAATTCTTAAAAAAAAGTGAAATTAAGCTCATGATCTCATGAGTCACTTGAGCTAACGGAAGAAAAGTCCAAGTCCTAAGGGTGAGTTTGGGAATGCTTCTGCTGCCAGCACAGCTGTTTTCCGACAGCAGAAGCAGTTTTAGTGTGTTTGGTAAAAATAAAGTTTCTGTTTTTTCGGACAGTTTCTGCTGTCCCACGGCAGTTTTCAGGAAGCAAGGGGGGAGATGCTTTTCCAGAAAGTGCTTTTGATTAATTTATCTACAACCGATTTTGACCTTACAATTTTTTAAAATACCAACAGTTATCTTTCCGGAAATGACACGTGTCATATACTTTTGTCATTTTACCGTCTCACAGGAATTTCACAGTTAATTTTACCAAATACAAAATTGGTATATCAATGTTTCACAGCAGCTTCTACGTTATATTTACCAAACAACATTTTATTAAGAATCCACACCAGCTTTCTACAATGTTTTCACACAGCAACTTTCTACCACTGCCACAACATTCCCAAACTAGCCCTAAGACCGTCTTCTTCCTGTTTTCACTCCCATCTTTTTACTGGTTTATTGGCTTATACCACTCCGTTTCCTCTCTTTCTTACCCCTTTTGACTTTTATCACTATTTACTGGGTCACTTTGACCTGGTGATTTGGATAGGAAACGAAGTAATTTTTTGACAAATTTTTCACAGTGTTGTAGAATAAGTGTTGCTTTACAATGTTATGAAAAATTTATCAAAAAATTATATCGTTTTGTCATCCAGATTGTCGGGTCAAAGTCACCCAGCTACGACTGAAAAAGTCAAGAGGGGTAGGAAGAGAAGAAACGGAGCGGTACTTCTAAACGTCTCTCTCTCTCTCTCTCTGATCTCACCCATCACTCAAAAGATACTTGCACGAACGTCAAGAACTGTATCCATACCAATAACTCAATCATCTTCTTCTTCATTGTCTTTATCCTCAGCTCCACTAACCCACCAAACCCAGTTACTCAATTTCGTATCTCCAACAATTCGTCAATTTCATAAGCGTTTTGATCGATTCCAACTCGTGGGTTTCATCAAACACCACATTTTGTTGGTGGGTCTTCAATTTCTCTGGCAACGATTGCATCCATACGGTGTGTTTATGTATCTATGTATGTCGTTTTCTGGGTATTTTTCTTGATTATTAATTTTTTGTTTTTGACAGGCGAAAAACACCAAATTGGACTTTTGACTGAAGCAACACACAGAGAGGAAAAAGTTTTAGAGTGATGGCTGGTCTAACGGAAGACCACCCACTTCTTGGAATTGACGATATAAATCAAGAAAATGAGAAGAAGTTGGATTTGGTAGAGAGAGAAGAAGAGGAGAGAGAGATGACACCTCAAAGTGGAAGCTCAATTCACAGGTCAAGTTCTAGGCCTCAGCTGGATCTCAGCAAAGCAGCAATTCAAGGGAATTTTGAGGAGAGGGACCCAACTATTCTGCTGCCTAACCAGTCTGATGATATCTCTCATTTGGCTTTGGACATTGGAGGTGACTTCTGCTCTTTTTGGTGCTTCTGATCAAATCTTGTTTTTTGTACTGAAGTTTTAGGGTTGTGGAAATTAAGGAATAATTGACTTTGCTAAATTCAATTTTTTTTTTTGAAGAATATTCTATGAGTTTGATGCTTTTCTTGTTACATCTATGCTTCCATTGGTACTTTAGTGTAAAATTTCTATAATGTGAACCTTTTAGGGTATCTCCAATCCCATAGGGGAAGGGGATGGGGAAAACCGTATAAAAATACTGTTCAAGTCCAAACCCATGGGGGGAGGGGGTGCTAGGGGGACAATTTTTGCCTTGGGCGTGGGATGGTTTGGGGGGGGGGGGGGGATTTCCCCATGGACAAGCCCCTCCCCCTACCCCTCCATGGGGGTGGTTAATTAATTCATTTTTGGCTATATTAATCAAGTTTGTTGATTGGGGGGAGGGGATGGGTTGGAGATGAGTAGTAGTTTGAGGGAGGGGGAGGGGGAGGGGGGAAACCGAATGGGTTGGAGACGACCTTAAGTGATTCTCCTTGCCGTGCTTCAGGATTCTTTGGTAAGGTGGGAATTGGGTTCCGGTGGTTATGTGATTGAAATGTTGACATGTTGTTGCTAAACAAACTGTTTCTTCCCCTGCGGTGTCATTTTCCTATTGGTCACTAGCTAAGTCACCTAGAGCGAGAGCGGGAGCGAAAGCAGGAGCGGGAGCCCGGAAGCGACAAATTCTAAAAAAGTTGTATTTAAGAGCGGCTTGAGAGCGCGTATATAAATTATATATTTAATATAATTTTAGGTATAAATATATTACATATTGAATTTTTGTATAATCTAGATTTTGGGGCAATTGATAGAAATCTCATATATAAAATTATAATCTCATATACTGACAAATGTAATGATGTTCAGCTTGAGTGAATGTTAATCGTGAGAATTTAACATACAGAGGCAGGAGGCTACCTCAATAGGGTGTTGACTATGTCATTTTAGTTGAAATTCTACTTTGACTTACTTTCAAATGGGCTTGATAACCTAGTAGTGAGACCCATTGTTGAAAAATTACAGAGCGTTGCTGAAAACGCGATCTAGAATTTTGGGAGCGAGGATTATAGGCGAATTCGAGCTGAAAGCACCGGAGCGAGGATTGGGAGCGGGAGCGAAGCCCCTCCCAGAGGTTTTAGGTGATCTAGGTCACTAGCACTGCTTTGTGAATCTCATGTGTGGCTTCTTTTTGGAAATTAGTAATCCACTGTTCTTTGGGGAAGATTCATTATTCAACCTTTTTCCATTTCCACGTTGTATAGCTTCTGATCAGCAGTTTCTGAACAACCAGTTGCAATTGGTTGTGTGAAACTTACCTTTATGATGGGAGTACATTCTGCATCAATTTGTGACACGAAACCCCTGAACCTTAATTCTTTTCGTAGCCACTCATACTATTGTGTGACATTGATGATTTTACAGGTTCTCTTATCAAGTTAATTTATTTCTCAAGACGTGAGGATCGATCAGAACATGACAGGAGGAAAAAAACACTCGGTGAAAAACTGGGTGCATCTAATGGTAATAGGAGGAGCTACCCTGTTCTTGGGGGACGGCTGCATTTTGTTAAGTTTGAGACAGCCAAGATAAATGAATGTTTGGATTTTATTTCTTCCAAGCAGCTTCATCGTGGGGGTAATGCACTTTTTCAGCATAAACTATGCTAGTAAATGGCTTGTTCGTAGAATTGGTTCTAATATCGTTAACATTCCGAAATTTAGTTCTAACTTGACACTGTAATGCATAGGGATGGATGCTCACTCTTGGAACCCTGAGGCCCAGAACAATGAATGTGCTGTTATTAAGGTATATTTTACATTGCATTGTGACATTTGCGTATGAAGTCCTGTAGGATGTAGTTCATAAGCTTGGTTTATATGAGAAGAAGTGGATAGTTTATATTGGGAAATTAGTGGACCATTGTATATCAAAACTTCCACTTCTATGTTTGATGGTAGATGGCCTAATATACATAATCAAGTAAACATAGGATTCCCCCTAGTTGTTTGCCAAACAAGTCCGCTTTCTTCGCATACTTCATTTATTATTTTAATGTGCTCTAAAGGGTCTGCGCAATTCATACCAACTAAACTCTGAATTGCAGTATTTGCAATGTAATGGTGTAACTTGACATTAATAATAACCGTTAGGTATAGGAATCAGAATATTGAGGTTTATGTTTCTTTTTGAAGAACTAGAAACAACCTAAAGAGACTCACTACAGTCATACGGATTCTTCAGCCTATTAGTTCAGGTCAATGAGTTAACCACAAAACTGAACCTTCTCTTCCTCTATTCAACTTTTCTTCCCATGAGAAAGATAACTATTGTTCTACCAAGTCAAAATGGGAAGAACGGTTCTTTGTTTCTATTCAACATCGTAATTCAGAAAGTACAAAGTTTTATGATTCCTTGTCTTCCAAGAGCGCCCTCTTTGTCTTAGGATTTCAGAAAGCATCAAGGATTTTGGCATTCTAACGTTGGGCCCAGAAACAGAAACAGAATTTAACATGCATGTTTCGACATGAATGCTAAATTTTGCTGCTATGGCATTATTTTTTGTCATTAAACAGCCTCCTCCTTACCTCCAAACCTGATACTTAATAGTTACTAGCGTCAGCCTTCCCAATAGTGCTTGAATTAGGTAATGAAAAAAATTATGGGACCGATTTTCTTCTTCCCAGGACAGATAAACCGCTCAAAGAGAAAGGAGATTATGAGTCTAAGTTATAGGCTGAGATATATCGGTTCTTAAAAGTACCTGTATTCAATGGATCTTTTTGGCAGAACGCACTGAATCACTTGGTTACTGGAAATCTTGAAATCCATGTGTTTGATGAAATGTATTTTTTTGTTCTTCATGATGGTCTGTTTTAGCTGCTTGATATTATCATTTACTTACTATCAAATACGACAGTTTAATACTTGTATGCTTTGCTTTTATTGCAGTTTTCATAGCGTTGGTCATGTAATTAATCAGTTAAACTTTGTGAGAAGGCTACAGGTGGTGGGGCATATAAATTTGCAGACCTCTTTAAAGAAAGGCTTGGAGTTAGCATAGAAAAGGAAGATGAGATGACTAGTCTTGTTGCGGGTGCCAATTTCCTGCTCAAGGTATAACCTCCCCACCTGTTGTCTCTTTGTAAACTTTCTTTCCTAATGGTACTTGGTCTAATTCGTTGTTGTTTTGATGTGTTGCAACCTCTTGTCCCTTGCTTTTTCGGAATTTGTTGTTTACGATTTCAGATTCAGGCCTAAAACTTTGATTTCAACAGTATTACTAGAGTCCCACAAACCTGTTGCAGGGAATGAATCTAAAGCATGTTTTTAAGCGGAGAACCTGTGTATGTTATGATGATATGACCGAAAGTTCCTTTGTTAAAGTTCTATTGTAATCTTAACGAAATTTTCATTACCTATAGAAAGTATCAATCAGACCGCTAGATCTAAAAGCTGAATCAGAACTTTAGAATCACTTTCTATTGCAGAAGTTCTAATAAAAATAAAATTCCAAGAATAGACCCAATTTCTGCTTATAGCAAATTCAGTTTTTGTTGTAGCGAGTTTAAAAAATTGCAGAATATGAGCCACTCAACACATATTACTTTCTTAGTGATTTAAACATAAAAAAAAAAATGATTTTATGCTGTTTAGAGTAGTAGGAAACGATGAGCAAGACCGTATGTGTGTGGTTTTGTAATACGTTTTTACATAATCTAGAAATCTACAATGTAAACCATTTCAAGAACATGGCTTATAACAGGAACACTTCCCCATTCACCCTTTGCATGGGTTAAATGTAAATTTTCAGTTCACAGTTTAGACATTTGTTAATTTTTTCAATTCTTTTTCAAGTCGTCTTATGCTAAAGAGACACGAGTTTACTTTGAAGGGGAAATTACGGAGTCTAAGAGTGTCTAAAGTTAAAAATTCACAGGAGTTTCTGTGATAATGCCATGGTGGCAGCTCATCGACCTACCATGACTCTGAGTACATCCATAGTTGAGACTTTAACAGCGATTATGCATTGGAGTAAAGACTGTTCCTGTGAAATCCCCTACACGTTTCTTACTAATAATCTATTCCCAAAGTAGTTTAAGCAAAGATTTTTTAGTATGTTCACCAGATTTTGAAATGTTGGCGAATAGAGGAGAAGAGTGGCGTTGTAGTTGCTTCACTTCTGGCTAGTGCTTTTATTCTCAATTTTACATTGTAATTTTCCATGCTTGGCCCTAGCCTTTTCTATTGTCATCATTCAGCTTTGCTCCATTTCCTTCGTGCCATCTTCTACTAATTTCTTCCTTATGATGAAAATCTAAGATGTTACCCTGAACCTTTTATACATCAAGCTTCTCAAGCAAAAAGCTATTACTTAGAGCTTAATCTTGTTATAGGGGAGTTCCTGGAATATGTTTAGGAATACATTTCTTCACACTTGAGCTCATTGTAGGGAATCCATTACTTATAATGAGAATGGTGATGCATTTTCCTTTTTGGCCTCAGTAGTGATGAACTTAGACTTTGAGCTGGGCATGTAAGAGCATCTCCTAAAGCAAGGACCATATTTTGACGTCTTTAGACTAAATTTGGTCCTGGAGCAAAATATGCTCCTCCACTTGGTTGCTTCAACTCTGACAGTGAGGAGCAGATATCATCCATCTTGAATATTTTATTATATTTTGATTATCTACCACTAAGCAATTGCATTCTATAAAACTTTTCCTACGTCAAATATATAATGCTGAAATAAAAAATGGAGCTGATTAATTAGTGATATGATATTTACATAAATTACGTCAAACCTTCATCTCTATATTGTTTTTTTCCAACTATTACCGTTTGAAATAACGCTGAAAATTCAACATAGGAAAAACTGATTGAAAAGCTGGAAATTCAGAGAGGAATCGATTTGTTTTGAATAAGATAGATTTTATTTTTTCTCCTCATGAACAGTATGTCCTTGAGTTGCTCCTCTGAACAATGTGAGTTTGGGTTTTGGCCTCCATTTGCTCCATCTGTTGGAGCTGTATTTTCTATGTTTTGGAGCTCTTCGAACAGTACATGGCTATTGTCAGTTAATTTTTACTTTTTAGCCTTCCTTGACGCACTTCAACATTTCTTTTCTGCGAACATATCTTTTTGTCTAAAATTATGGCTCACAGGCAATCCGTCATGAAGCTTTCACCCACATGGAGGGTCGGAAAGAGTTCATCCAAATTGACCAAAACGAGTTATTTCCATACCTTCTGGTAAATGTAGGATCCGGTGTTAGTATGATCAAGGTAGTCTCTCTATTAATTTCTTATTTATTGCTTACTAGGAGTGTAACATTGTGGACTTCAATAAATAAAATTTTCGTGTTTATTTTGGCACTGGTTCTAGGTCGATGGGGACGGAAAATTTCAGCGGGTTAGCGGGACTAACGTTGGTGGCGGTACCTATTGGGGCTTGGGAAAGCTTTTAACTAAATGCAAGAGGTTGCCTTTTGATTTATTTATCATTGTTTTTGAGTGGACTCATTAGTTAAATGCAAGAGGTTGCCTCACGATTTTGGGCTATTCATTGCAGTTTCGATGAATTGTTGGAGCTGAGTCAGCGAGGCGATAATAGTACGATTGACATGCTTGTTGGTGACATCTATGGTGGTTTGGATTACTCAAAGGTACTATATCTTTATATTATTGTAAATCTTGGTTAGTTGTGTATTTCTATCAATCAATTTTTTTTTCATGTATCTGGATTTACTGAATGACTGTTATGGATGTTTTCTGTGTCTGTCTAGTTTTGACGATGGAAAGTTAAATAAAAGGAAAATGTGCTATATCTCACTTATTTTATTTCCAGACACAAAAGCGTGGCAGACTTTTAATATCTCTCACAAATCACTCTTACATTGTTGGATAAATAGGGAGTATTAATTTATGGAGTTAGGAATATCATAAAGTTACTTATATTTTATAGTCGTCTTTTTATGTCCATATATGATTGAGGATGCTTTTTTTCCCTTTCACTTATATTGTCAGGGTTCAAAGGACAGGATAATCTGTTCGTCAAATTGATATATTTTTGTGCTCCCCAACAATTTGTGGTATACCTTCAGTCATTAGCATTTTAATTTGTCAGAGTTACTGAGCCTCCTTTTTTTTTTTTTCTGGAAATAATCACAGATTGGACTCTCTGCTTCAACAATAGCTTCTAGTTTTGGTAAAACAATTTCTGAGGACAAAGATCTTTCAGACTACAGACCGGAAGATATTTCCTTGTCTCTTTTACGAATGATCTCATATAATATTGGTCAGGTGAGTGGTTGAAGTTATAATTCTTATATATCGGCGCCTTACTTCATTCTTTAGTCAATGTTGAGCACTAGATTAATTTGCAACTATATTTGGATGGTATGAAAAGCATTTGGCATCCAGTTTGAGAATTGAGAATAAGGGTAATCCTTCATCGTTATTTTTATTTTGTAAACCAACCTTAAAAATTGGCAAAACCTGCTGAATTTCAGAACGGACACGATGATATGGAGTATGGACTCACATCCTATTCCCAAATTTCATTTTTTATTTTGTTTTTAGGGTTTATGGCCTATAAACAGTTGAAGACCTGCTTTTCTCAAAGTTGCATGTTGATGATATGTTGTTATTAAGATCATCTATGATGACGTACTTTTATCTGATACTCCTATGTTGTTTAGAATCTCTTTACTGGTGAAAGGAAGTAAAGGAAGGAGAACCATGAGTGTGATATATATTTGTTGTCAATGGCTTTGGAATGATGCAATGACACAAAAGTTTCTTTTTGTAGATAGCATATTTAAATGCACTTCGGTTCGGGCTGAAGAGGATATTTTTTGGAGGGTTTTTTATTAGAGGTCATGCTTATACAATGGACACAATATCTTTCGCTGTTCAGTTCTGGTAACTTCTAAGAACTTGAATTAGCATAAACATTTTTCAGGAGTATCAACCTTGTCACTGGATAAGAGATTCGTATTTTGAATCTAAAGTTTGCCGTGATATTCTTCAGGTCAAAAGGAGACGCACAAGCCATGTTTCTCAGGCACGAAGGATTTTTGGGAGCTTTAGGTGCATTTATGGGCTACCAAAAGCATGGGTTGGATGACTTAATGGTCCATCATTTGGTAGAGAGGTTCCCAATGGGTGCACCGTACACCGGAGGGAAGATTCATGGTCCGCCACTCGGCGATTTGAATGAGAAGGCAAGTATTTCCCACCAAACAGAAAATTTTGGGGATGAGTTGACTTTTTCCAAACTGAATGTGCTTGGAACAGGGTTTAACCAGTGGCTCTGTTTCTACTTTATTCTATGGTTCCCATCTGTATCCAGTGTTGACCTAATCAGATTAATTACATTTTCTGAATTTTCCTTTTAACAAGTTCCTGTTGAGCTTACAAATTATTCATATCATAAATCATTCTACGAGGCCACTTTTCCTTTGACGCTTTTTGCATATGAAATAGAGTAAATGACACGTTCACCCCCTCAGGTTTGATGAAAAGACACTTTCACCCCTTTTGTGTTCCAAACTTCAAGAAACTTACACCCCCTCACGGTGTCATATCATACTCAAAGAGGGCGAACTTGTCAACGAAACTACTATAGTGACAGACAACTGCCCCCAGACTAACTAAGTAACAATTACGGAGTGTAAGTATCTTGAAATTTATCAGACAAAAGGGATGAAAGTGTCATTTTCCAAATAAGGAGGGGTGCAAGTGTCTTTTCATCAAACCCAAGGGGGTGAAAGTGTCTTTTACTCTAAGAAATACACAAATAAATCAACTTTTGTAATACTTCCTAGTTTCTTGCTCCTAAAGTAAATCAAGTTTGTTTGCTACTTTGATCAATCTGAGTTTTCCTTTAGTGCTTAAGCATGTAAAGAATTCATATCCAAATTCTTATCATCAATGATTAAACAATGTGGGTGTGCATTTGCAGATATCATGGATGGAAAAATTCGTGCGGAAGGGAAATGAGATTACAGCTCCTGTTCCATTGGCTCCTCCAGGAACCACAGGCCTAGGTGGCTTTGAGGTTCCATTATCCAGAGGAAACACTTTGCGGTCTGATGCAAGTAATCTGAATGTTGGTGTTCTCCATCTTGTGCCCACATTGGAGGTGTTTCCATTATTGGCTGACCCTAAAACGTAGGCATCTCCTGATATCTCTCTTTATTTTTCAGCTCCATTGAATATAAATTGTTGGAAATCCCTCATTGAAGTGCTTTTGCGAGTTGCATTGCATTGCATTGGCATATTCCTATTGCATTTGAATAGAAGATACAGGTTGGTATAATTGTACTATTTCTGGAGTTTGTATTGGCCTTTGGTTATTACATCTTGTTCCACAATTTTTTTGATTTTTCGTTGTGGGTATAATCTTTTGAAGAACCGAGTGAAGTTGCTTTAAAAATTGCTTCTCTAAAAGGTAGTTCCCTTGTTCGCTCAACCAATCAACACATGAAAAAAGCAACGTGCAGAAAGCTGTTCCAACTTGTATTCCTTAGCCTTCATTTGTAGTAGCTAAGTACCTGTGATGATTCTTTTTTGGGAATGCTTTACTTATTCTTCCCTCCAAAGGGAGTTTCGATTCTCAAATTTTCCATTTTATCAGTTGTTACTAAAAAACGTTCTTTTTGAATGAATAAACTGTGTTATTGATCCCTGCTAAAACACTCGCTCAGGTTTTGCAAAACCAGTAATAGCTTCGAGCCTAATGTGCATTGAATTCCTGCAGATACGAGCCCAATACCATCGATCTTGCTGACCCAAATGAGCTAGAGTGAGTAAATGGATATGGTTTTCTTGACTTCTATGGTTTCTGCATCTGATCTGTCTTATTGATGTTGTATTATTATATTTCTTTGCTTACGCTCTCTATGCGTTTACAGGTATTGGTTCACTGTGTTATCTGGGCACTCACCTGACCTAGTTGAAAAGGTGATCACATGTACTTTCTTTGAATCGTGTTTGTGTGTGTGTCTCCCTTGCTCTGGTCTTCGGAGATCAGTTTCCTTGATTCTGGATCTTTGTTTTATATCGCCCGAGAAGGGAAAGTGATTTTTCTATCGCTCATCTTACTTCCAGGCGTGTTACCATGTATTAGATCTCAACATATCGCAATTCTAAGTCGAAAAGTCTCTGCTTTGGTTTCATCAATTAACATGTTAACATATAGTACTACTAAATGTCATACTGAATTTTCTTTTCACGATTCCTTTTACAAATGGGGGTAACACAAAAGGCTTAGGGTATTTACTATATTGTCGGGTTAAAGACACTTTCACCCCATCTAGTTTGACTGAAGGACACTTATTCAGTGTGACGAACTTCAGAAAATTTACACGTCTTCATTGTGACACCGTTCGTCTGGAGTTGTGGTAAGTCACTAAAAGTAGTTTTTGGGGCAAAATTGGCCCCATATTATGCAAAATGTGGGGTTAACAAAGGGTATACTAGACTTTTTGCATGATATCGGGGGCAAATTTATCTCCAAAACCATTTTCAGTGCCGGACTTGACATGCAGACCAACGGCTTCACAGTTGGGGGGGGGGGGGGGGGGGGGGGGTGTAAGTTACTTGATGTTCAGCACACTGAGGGGGGGGGGGGGGGGGGGGGGGGGTTAAAGTGTTCTTTTCCAAACTGTAGGGGGTGAAAGTTTCCTTCAGTCAGACTGGAGGGGGTGAATGTGTCTTTTACCCTATAGTGGTTATTTTTCGACCTTTCTCGGCATGGCCAAAGTTGAATCACATATCTGAAGTAGTGACATTTTTGTTCTGCCGATGGCCAAATTTTTGATGCATTGATTTTGTTTGTTTGAAACAATCATAAACATTTTATTTAACATGACCTGAAAGATATTTTACACAATCATATAGGCAGTAGCTAGTGAAGGTGGAACTGATGATGCTAAACGGCGGGGAGACGCCTTTGCTCGTGCATTTTCTGCCCATCTTGCAAGGTATATCTACATAGTGGCTATAATTTTACTCTTTGTTCGTTTGATTTGCGTGATTAACAAGATTATTGAATGGATAAAGAGCTTCTAAGCTGTGCTGATTGTGTTTCCGTACTCTGGTTTAAAAAGAAATTTGGATTTTTGGGATTCATTTGACTGAGCAATAAGCGTTTTCTTTAGGTATTAACCTTCAATTGTATTAAAAATAGGTAATAATATGCCAGTGCACCCACCTTTGGGACCTTTTACACTTAGGTACCAACCTTTGCAATTAATGTATTTGTGGTACCGAAATTTTGAATTTGTTGCAATCAAACAATGTATCATTTGACTAATTTTCAGATTTCTAAAGAAGAGGACATGGTCCCTTAAATGTTTGTACAGTTCCAATAGTGACTAAATTAGGCTTTTTTCTTTTTTTTTTTTAATAATGAAATCACAAGCATATGTGAGTGATTTAGTTGAGTTATGTTAATATTTTGAAAACGATGCAGGTTATATTTTAGCTTGAAGCTGCCACTCACTTTCTTTCCCCTGTTGAAAAGCTTTCAGATGTTGCAACTTTGTTAAAGATGGGACCTTGAACACATTGAAATTGCATTTGAATTGGAAGTTCGGAACTATTGAATGCACAACCTGAAACTTTTCTCATATGCAATAGGTTGATGGAGGAGCCTGCTGCATACGGAAAATTGGGGCTGGCCAACCTTTTGGAACTCAGAGAAGAGTGCTTGAGGGAGTTCCATTTTCTTGATGTCTATAGAAGCATAAAACAAAGGTATCCACTTTTTGAGATCATCGTGGTCATAATGAATTTTTGTTTCTTGTTTCTTTCTTTTTTCTCACGTTACTTTATTGTATGTTTACTTTCTGTTTGTGATTATTATTCTTTAACCCATTCTCAGGACACAAAATGAATTCCCTGAATTCTCATTTTCTTTTCTCTCATATGCGTTTTATTAATGCTTGTGATAGGGAAAACGAGGCTTCACTTGCTGTTCTACCTGACTTGTTAATGGAGCTTGATAACATGAACGAGGTATGTGGATTTTATGCTTATTGAACTAATTTTTAAACTAATCGTTCGGCTCTTGTGTTACTAAATGTTTTTTCATTTCGTATGCAGGAAACAAGGTTGCTTATGCTTATTGAAGGTGTTCTTGCTGCTAACATATTTGATTGGGGATCGCGAGCGTGTGTTGATCTCTATCACGAAGGAACAATTATTGAAATATACAGAATGAGCCGCAAAAAGATGCAAAGACCTTGGCGAGTAGGTGAACTAACAAGAGATCTTTTTTTGGAGGGCCCTTACCTTTTCCATGCCGTGACAAGGTTTTTGTTTCCGATGCAGGTGGATGACTTTGACTTGTTTAAGGAGAGAATGTTAGGGTCCGGAGACAAGAAACCTAGGCCACACAAACGAGCATTGCTCTTTGTGGACAATTCAGGTGCAGACATTGTGTTGGGAATGCTACCACTAGCACGGGAGCTCCTTAGGCGGGGAACTGAAGTAAGTGCTCTTGTCAGCATTGGATATCATCATATGGTTTCATGTATTCTTAGGGCACGTTTGATGGGATAAAGAAGGGGTACAGTAAAAAAAAAAAAAAGGAGAAATTTAGACATTGGACCTATAGAAAGACAAAATAAGAGAGAATGGTGTAAGGTGGTTTGGTCATGTGTATCGTAGGCCGTTGGATGCCCCGGTTTGGAGAAGTGATACGATTCATATCGACGGTGGTAAATGAGGGAGAAGAAGACCAAAACGAACCTGGGTAGAGACAGTAAGACACGACATAGTCAAATTAAATCCGAGGGAGGAAATGTGTTTGGACAGGCCCAACTGGAGACTGTTGATCTATGTAGCCGACTGTAGTTAAACTTAGAACAAGGCTTGTTGTCATTGTTGTTACGACTTACGAGGCTATGGGTGAGTTTGGTAGGACTTATAAGCAGGTTATAAGCCAGTTTTACATTATAAATTGAAGCCAGCTTATATAAGTTGTGTTTGGTATGGAGTTATAAGCTGGAATTTTGGATTTGGACTTATAAGTTAGTGTAAAAAATGAGTGTAGAAAAGTTGTGTGTTTTGAAGCTTTTCTTGGATTTTTCAGTGATAACCTTTTTCACCAAACACACCCGTTTTTTTGTTCTGCCTTTTTTGTCATAGCCTTTTTTGACATAATCTTATAAGTCCACTTAAGTTACAAATAAGTCATACCAAACTCACCCTTTATGCCTCAAAACCAATCCCCATGTAAACTCTTTATGTGCTTACCTCTCTGCAGTAACTAATTTTTCAGAATACACAAGGTAGACACAAGTAACTCATACTAGTGTTTGATCGTGCCCTGTTCATATGGAACAAGCGTAATATTTGACAAGCGGCGATTGTTATTCATATATTTGCAGGTCGTACTGGTCGCAAATTCACTCCCTGCACTAAACGATGTCACCGCGATGGAGCTTCCTGATATTGTAGCTGAGGCTGCCAAGGTTTGTAATATTTAGTATCAGGTTATCATGATGTTTTAGTAAGAACTTCACGTGTAGTTTATTTTAGTATGTGGCCGATCTTTTAGTCACATTTAGCTGATGATTTAGTTGGTTTTTTCTTTCCGAAAATTTCATTTTGATCTCCTAATTAGCAAAAACTGGTTTGATTGGGTCATGTGAAATGATTGAGTAACTGGTTCTTTGTGGACAGCATTGTGACATTCTCCGTAGGGCAGCTGAAGCGGGTGGTTTACTGGTTGATGCGATGATTAACCTTCAGGATGGCTCGAAAGAGAGTTCCTCCTCAGTAGTCCCATTGATGGTTGTTGAGAATGGTTGTGGAAGCCCATGCATAGACTTGAGGCAGGTCAGCTCAGAGCTAGCTGCTGCTGCAAAAGATGCCGACTTGGTACGCTGCCTTTTCTTTTCTACGACATCGCAATGCTATTTAGGTTTCAGGTTGAGATATGTAAAGAATTGTTTGTCGTTCGTGCAGGTGATATTGGAAGGAATGGGCAGGGCATTGCACACCAACTTCAATGCCAGGTTCAAATGCGACGCTCTCAAGGTAAGATTATACCCATATATTGCACTTACATTGGTGTGTTTGGGTGAGCGAAAGAAAAATTATTGAAATGCGTGGTTGTGGTGTCTCTCCCCTCACCACAACCACACATTCCAATAATCTGTCATTCGCTCATCCAAACAAGGCCAAATACAACTGTTTGTGATTTTGCTAGTTTTTGTGTGGTTCAAACTTCAAACAAGTATACCCTAAAATATCTTTTTTGTGAACAACTCATTTTAATGATCTACCCTCCAAATAATCTGTCATTCGCTAATGCAAACAATGCCTTTGTGTTGGAAAACAAAGTTACTGTTTGGATTTTACTAGTTTTTGTTTTCTAATTTATGAAACCTTGGGAAAAGGAAGCAAAATGAGAAGGAAGAAGAAAATGAAATCAAGGAAAATATCTTATTTGTTTGGAAATTTTAGTGTGCCACAAAAACAAACTTGGCATGATGGTGTCACAGAAGAGTCATGCCACATGGATATAATTTTAGACATAGATGTAAACATAATTTCTTGTTACACGTCGCCTCTTCAGGATTCCAATTAAATTGCACAATAAATCCTTTTGAGTGATACAAAATCCCCCCTTTTATGTTTTTGGCAGCTGGCAATGGTGAAGAATCAACGATTGGCGGAGAAGTTGATCAAAGGGAACATATACGATTGCGTCTGCAGATACGAACCGGCCAGCTAGTTTCAGCACACTTTGGTGGCGTGGTTTCTCACTGTGGCCGTGAAAACAAAAGGGCGTAAAATCGTGAACATGAATTAACAAGTTATATTTCTTCGGTTGCTCTCTAGTATATTTAACTTTGTATTCATTTGTAAAAGAGAAATATAATAAGGTTCAATAACAAGTCACATATAATTGTGACATTTGGTCTACAAATGATTTGCCCCCGTAGCTATCATTTTTTTGTCGGAATAATCACCTCTCAGTACTTAATACAATCAACTGGTGTAACACTTTCCCTTGATTTCCCAAATAGAACGACTGATTGAGAGCAGCTTAGACGATAGAGATCGAGTGTAAGAGAGATAGCGGACTCGTCTGAATTGAGTTGAGGACGAAATCCTCAATTTAAAGAGAGGAGAAGGAGATCGTCGCTAGAAGCAAAAACCCACGTATTGAATGGGACAGCTTGGTTTACTTTGTGCTTACTGAATCATCTTCTCACGTTCTTAGGGCACACAATTTTACAGGAGAAATTAAAAAACCTGTTATAAAGCATTAACGCCATATTCCTATCTGGGTCGACTCTCAACCTAGATCCACGTCCAAGATGGTACTCGTGTGTTTTTTATTCCTCCAATTAGGGTATAGGACATACCGGGTTGGGCGGGTGAGGCGTGTGTTTCCTACCCAACCCAACAATTTCGGGTTGGTCATATCGATACTCAAACTCAATCAAGTAGTCGACAAATTCAAACCCAATCAAGTCTTCCGATTCGAACCGGTTCGGCAAACCCAGTCGGGTTAAAAAGGTTGCGAATCGTTTGAAAACGTAAGTCTATAAACATGACATATTCAGCGCTTGAGGTGGACGCTGACCGGTCTAGTCGGGTTTTGCCAAAAAAAGGTTCCCGACACAATAGGTATATGTTGGAGAATGTTCAACCCAAACTAACACTATTCTTTTTATACCCCAACCAAACTTAACTTATCGGCTCGTGCCAATTTGGACCAGGTTAAACTAGTTGTGGAAAAAAAAGAAACAAAATTGGTAAAAAGTATAGTTTGGGTTAAATTGTTTCTAAAAAAGTAAGAATAAATTTTGGAATAAAAAACTACACGGGCTTATAAAATTTGATTTGTGGACAGTTTATGTAACTAAAATACGTAATTCTTTCATGTGAAATTTTAATCGGACCGGACTGCGTTTAAACGGTTTTGCTAACTCCATAATCATGATCAATCAAAGTTAGTTCGAATTTGTAATTCTATAATCGTAATCAATCAAGTAACATGAACGGGTGCAAAATTTAGACCGGTATCGAGCGGATTGGTTAGGGGCGTCCGGTTTGAGCGAATCTTGCTCACAGCTACCTCCTATTCAACAATATTCTCCACCAAAAATGTGCAACCTGAAAATTGTCATCTCAACACAATATTATGCAGACAATTTGCTCATTCATAGTTTAATAGTTTCGAGTTACATTTGTCCAGTACCACTCTCAACATGAAGGTAGCTCATGAGCTCGAGTTGAGCCCACATTGGACTCATGAGCTCCAATTTTATCAAACATCATGTCCCTGTTATATTTCTCGGAAGAGAAATCGTTTTTCATGATGGAACACGAGGACGTTTTTGTCTTGCTTCTTCTTACTACTTTAACATGGGTGAAAATTACGGCACACCATCGATTATTCAAAACATCCGCGGGCTTGTTATAGGTTTACAAATTAAAACGTGTCTAATTTTATCCCATCTCGTAAGACCATATGAAAAAAAAAAATTCTAGAGTTCGGGTATCGATTGTGTAGATGTTTTTAAATTTACGCAGTAGTGGGCTCTGATTATTTCATAATAGTATTTGCATTGTTATGATGTCCCCTTCAGCTGCAGTACGGAACTGACTGACTGTTTGCCTGTCTAATAATGATAGAGCCACTCTGTAACTTAAATTATCTCTTCATGTTATTTTAGGTCTTCAACGACCCCATCTTTGGATCGATCTTGTAGGTCATTTGTTTAGGTAAAACATGATGTGTAAAGTGTAAGCTATTCAATTCTTACTTAAGCAGCCACATAGAAAACTTGAATATTTTAGGTGACCACTGAAATCTTCCTTAAAATATTGAGTTAGGTGACCGTGGATTAGGTGAAGAAAAGTGTTTATATATGTTAATTTCCTCTCATTGACCATATCATCTAGTGGTCTTCTATTAATACTTTTTTTTTTTGGAGTAAGGTCTTCGGCTTGACAGAGCATTGGTCTTCTACTCATACTTGTAAAACCTTAATTCTATTATTCAAATGTACTTGTTGAATATCTATATAATTAAAAGTGTATTTGTTGAATACGGAAATGGAAGTATTGATTTGGGATGGATAAGCTAGCATTTGCACACCAATAAAATCAAAACGACTAATAAGTGTGTGTGTGTGTGTGTTTGTTTTTTTTTTTTTTTGTTTTTTTTTTAGATTTTAAGTGTGTGTTTTTTCAATAACAAGTTATCTTAGATAAAAAAAGACAATTTCTTCTTTCCCGTAACATGTGTAGATAAGATGCGTCATTTTCAGTTCTCGTGCTACTATATTATATATCAAGAGTTCAATTTTCGTGATAATATGGTATAGTACTTCTCTTCATTCCTTTTTCCTTCGCCTTCTTTGGTAGTCGTCTTAAATTATCTTCTTCTTCTTCTTTGAATGAATCAAATACTACTGTGCTGATTTGTTGGCTAACCCTAATGACAATTTTTATGGAAGAAAAAGTTGTTCTAGAAAACATGACTAAAAAAGTGAACTAATTTGGACTAATGTAAAAACTTTACCTCTGCCAAGTAAATACCAATTATAATTAATTATTATTAAACACGACCATTCGTAGAAGTTTTCATATGATCCCGACATTAGCCATCTTCCAAGCACCAAGTTCGGATTAATTGGTTGATAATTACCTTCTACGTTGTCTAAACACCCGCATTAGTTATATTTTATGCACCTCTTTGTACTATATTCCACAGATTCTTCATGTAATTAAATCAATTGTGTCCATACTCTAATCTAGATTAGAAGACCAAATCCACCATAAAAAATTCAAAGCACGAAAGAGCAAGAGAACGTTGACACCTTTGCTTACAAAAGTTAGTATAAATAACTCGATTTCTTTTACATTTTCTGCCACAAAGTTGGAAGGACATAGAGGGAGGCGTTAGTGCAAGTCGAGGTATCTTCCACCGTTCTTGTTTAGTGTTTATTCTAATTTTGTAGTCACATTTTCGCTTAATCATTGAAGATAATATTACATTTTTCGAATAGAGTGTGCATGGCCTATAAATACATAGTATCAGAAACAATAGCAAGTTGCATACTCTCACATAATTAACTTCCTTTCAAGCCTCCAAGTGAAGATTAGTTCCTTATTATTTTAGGTATGTCACGAGTATTCTTATTTCATCATTTTTGTATTCGTAAATTCCTGATACATATCAGAGCCCCGCCATCATAGATAAGCGTGATAATTGATCATAATAAATTTTCTGGTCGTTACTTTGTTTAGTTGTACCGTGTCATTTGATCTCATAACGATAAACAACTGTACTTTTTTTTGATGCGAGTGTGAATATATACTTTTTTTTAGATAAGCGAATATATAATTTTGTTGAATATAGGGCAAGGTAGGAAGCAAAGTATTGAGGAGATGGCTGGTCCACAATCAATCAAGGACAACTTTGATGGACCAATGAAGAGAATTCTCAGGTTGTTCATAGATGCCATTATTTACCATCAATTGTTGTTGATATTGTTATCTAAATATTCATTAATGTTTCATGAATATCTTATACTAATTAGTAAAAAAATGCTAATTGCAGAGAAGATGATTCTGAAATTTCTGATGAAAATACTCAAGAAGTTAGAGCATTGAATATTGGTGGTAGCAACCCAGTACACAAGATCAAGAAAGGGTTCAATCACTTCAAGACCCATGAATTCAAGTAAGTCTTACTCATATATACTAGTACTTGTTTTATGTCTTATTACCATATTTTATGTTGTTTTATACTTTTATTTAACTTTGGTGGTTTCTGTTGAATTGCAGCAAGTTTCCCAAGTACTATGAAGCACTCAAAGAACACCAGAGTCCCAAAGTAAGTAAATGCATCATTTCTAAAATTATTTACTACCTCCCAACACTGATTTTCTATTATGATTGATTTTTACATGTTTATTTAAGTTTCCCATTTGACTCCATTAATTTTACAAATTTCTGTAATGGATCTTGATGCAGTTCTTGGTGTTTGCTTGCTCTGATTCTCGAGTCTCCCCAGTTAGCGTCTTAAATTTCCGACCGGGGGAGGCTTTCCTTGCACGTAACATTGGTGGCTTGATCCCTATATTTGACAAGGTTTTTGTCGAACAACTCATTTTTTTGGTATTTTGATACGTAATTTCATGAACTTGTCTATCAACAAACATGATAGTATGTGCAATTTTATTTTTCTGATGACACATATTTATACAGTTTAAACATTCTGAGACTGGCGCGGTCATCGAATACGCAGTTACAAACTTAAAGGTAGAGCACATTTTGGTGATTGGACACAGTAGGTGTGGTGGGATCAAAGCTCTTATGGAGCACAATTACGATATTCCTTCTAAGACGTAAGAGTTCATTAATTAATCTGAACTATGCATATCCAACATAGGTTTCGCTGAAATTATTGTTGTTAATGCAGCGACTTCATACATGAATGGGTCAAAGTTGGCTTACCGGCCAAGGCCAAGGTGAAAGCTGAGTTTGGTGATAAATCATTGGAGGAACAAATCACGATTTGTGAGACTGTAAGATTACTCCCTCTTCCTCTCTAATACACACATATACATTTTACATATACAAAATGTTATCATACTTTTACCGAGGGACTCAAACTGAAGACCTGATGAATTGTTTATCGTGCAGTTGTCACTGGACTGGATGACTAGTTCATTTTAAATATATTTGAATTTGTTATTTTGGGATGTGCAGGAGGCAGTGAATTTCTCACTGGTGAATTTGCTGACATACCCATATGTCCAAGCTGGTGTGACAAAGAAAACTCTTGATCTCATGGGAGGTTATTATGACTTTGTTCAAGGAAGATTTAGGCTTTGGGAGCTTGATTTGAAAGTCAAAAACCATCTTTCTGAGTAACTATTGCATGATCCACGAGTTTATGTGACATATTGGTGTTGCTGTGAAGATTCGCATCAGCTCAATTTTACTAGTAGAAGACATATTTGAATAGAGATGCAAGTAGTTGGTTTGGGTTGAAGTTGAATTTTAATAGTTTTTGTGTGTATCTCGTAGTAGTATATTTCATATTGTAAACAATGTGTGTAATTTGAGTTTTGTATGTTGCTTCTAGAAAAAATACGAAGTCAATAAAGGGAAAATGCAGCAAGTATGCTAGAAAAGTTGTTGATTTTGTGAGACTTCAAATGACTAAAACAAAGGGCCTCTTATAGGCGTGGTTATAGGCCCTGCTTTCTTTACCTAATTCAGGAACTTTTTAGTTCTTTTTAGAAAAAGATCAAAAAGTTACTTAATTTAATATTTTTAAATTTTCTAAAAAGTTGTAGGTAACTTTTTTTTAGAAAAAGGTTGTTTACTTATGTTTTATTTTAGCTCCTAAAAGTAGATTTAACGAGTAAAAAGTAAGAAAAGTTGAAGTTAGGAAAAACTAACTTTTTTAGTCTTATAAAAGGTAAAAAAGTTATGTAACATAAATTGTAACGAAAATGAGTAAATTAGAACTTTTTTTATGACCTAAAAAAAGATTAAAAGTCACATAATTTTAGGCAAAGAAAGCAGGTCCATAATAGACGACGAGGACCAAAAGAAGTCTTTTGCAAATATCAAAACTTTAGACGTGCTCTAGGTATTATTCCTAAAATGTTTGGGCCTTTATATAATTTCGCAGGACCTCTTTCTATCAACTCCAAGGCATCGCCTTGATTATGTTCATCAATGTGATGCAACCGGTCAGGATTGTGACCGTTGGATCCTCTTGTATATAAGCATAAATCTCCTTAGATTATATGGAAAGAATGTCTAATAGAATTTCAGTCAGCCTCTTCTCTAAGGACTGGAAGCCTATCAAAATTTCTCAGCAAGGGTCAGTTCTCACTTACATTTCTTTGCTGATGACCGCTTGATCTTTAGTAAGGCTTGCTCTTCCAATTGTGATACAATCAGAAACATTTTGGATGCATTATGTGGTCTGTCTGGCCAAAAGATTAATGCAAATAAGTCCAATATTATTTTCTCTAGAAATACACCCATGCTTTTATCGCTGATATTTGTGCCTTCAAGTTTGGGGTGAAGAGAAGTTCCAACATGGGCTCCTATTTGGGTTGCCCTATTCTTAGTTCCAGACCAGAGCTAACTTTCAATTCCTTATTGATAAGAAGAGATGCAAGCTGAGAGGTTGGAAGGCTAGCAAGCTTTCTATAGCTGGATGAGTTATTCTGGTCAAGCTTCCCCATCTATGCTATGTATATCTATGCTATGTATACCAGAGAGAGAGGGGGAGGGGGAAGCTGCACAATGTAGCCTGAAACACTGTCACTAAACCAAAATCTCTAGGTACGGGGGGATAGGCCTCACAAAAACCAAGATCTTGAATAGAGCTCTTTTGCCAGCCAGTGTTGGAGAATGTCCACGAATAAGGATAGTATATTGAGCATGATCCTTTCTAGCAGATACAAAAGTGAGACTAGGGGCGATTCCTTTGCTTGGAGAAGTCTCTACTGGGGTAAGAGTGTGGTGGTACTGGATACAGACTTGGTAGAGGGGATGTCGGTCTCTGGAATGATGTTTGGTGCAAAAATTTATCTCTTAGAAGCCTTATCCATGGTCCCCTAACTCAATTTGAAGAAAATATGTATGCTAGACATGTTTGGGAGGATTGGAGCAATGGAACTTTGGCCATATCTTTCCATCTCCCCATAAGTACTGTGATCAACATACTTTATAGTACCCCTTTCATCCCTTCTTCTAACCAACCTGACACTCCCAGATGGTCTGCTGAGAACTCTAGTCACTTCTCTCTATCCTCTTGCTTTCGGCTTATCAACAATTGGACCTCTGACGAAAAGGATTGGAGATGGATCTAGAAGCTCCCCCTCCCTTCCAGTCTTTTGTTCTTTGCTTGGCTTCTTTTTCACTATAAACTTCATACTAATGAAGCCCCAAGTTATATCATCCCCACACACCTTAATTGGTATCATGTTTGTGGGTTTGATGTGGAGTCTTTGGATCACCTCTTCAGACACTGCAACCTCATTGTTTCTTTCTTGAATATTCTTGATCCTCCCCTCCTTTTGAAGCACTCTCCTTTGATGTCTGGTTTCTTGGAAATGGCTCTCATAGTCGTCACAGGAAGAGTCACTCAAAAACCACTTTATTTTTTCCTGTTGGCACATTTGAAAGAGGAGAAATGATATTGTGTTTGGAAACTCCACTTCTATTGTGATGGACTCTGCTATGGCTGGAGAAGTCAACTAGGAGGTTAATGCTTTGCTGTTCTATATGGATAAGCACAACTATGATATATACTTCCCCTCCAGAGCTCTTATTTGGACCAAACATGAGCGATGGGTGAAGCTTAATAGGGATGGTGCTTGGAAACCTTCTGGTCAGGCAATTGGTGGCCTTCTGAGAAATAGAAGGGAAACTGGATTGAAGGGTTCTCATGTAGAGCTATGGATTCTTTCCTTTGATGAATGAAGCTCTACACCTCTTTGCTAGCTTCAATCTTGCCAAGTTTTGAATATTTCTTGTATCATTTCCTGCTCTGATTGTCTTGAAATTTTTAGACTACTTCACTGCAGGATTATGATCATATTGCTGAAAATATTGTTCAAAAATGCAAGTTGTTAGGCAATGAGCTGTTGGAAAACTTTGAATTTTGGATAATAAAATATGTAGACTTTAATTCTCACTTTGAGATGTTAAATCTCCAATTGAGAGTTGTTCAAAATACGTTACGGGTGAATGAAAATTATTGTAAATTATGGGTGTACAAATAGGTCCTTCAATGGACGCAATTTAACTTTGGGTGCGTTATTAATTAAAGTCACAAATTAATAATTGTTGGAATTGCTAATAAGTTTATTAGTTATCGACCAAAGTTAGTTATTGTTAGTTAATAACGTCCAGGGTTAGTTATTATCATGAATAGACACATCTATTCATTTGCACCCCTTTGAAGGGTCACCTACTCTGTTATAAATAGAGGGCTTCTCCACCCATTTGTGTATTCCAACATTTCTTTCTACTCTCCTAATTCCCTACAAAGTCCTCCTAGACTTTGTAGAACCTTCAACTTTCAGAATTTGAATTCCTATATTCCAATTTCTTCAAGAGAGGTACCATGCCATTGCGGTTCGTAGGGTGTAAGTGGTGTACTGACTTCTTGCACGGTGAGAGACGATTATCCTGGGAGGCGGTTTGTTCCGGATCAAGCAGTACCAAAGGGAGCAAATAAAGCCTTAAGGACATCGAGTCAATGCTCGAGATCGTTTCTAAAGCTATTTATATTCGACGACATTTGTAAGTATTTCAATTCGTCTTTATTTAGTTACTTTTTATCATGCGATTCTGTTTCTGCTTCTTCTCCATCTTCTTATTTTCGGTTCAGTTTCGATTGTTCTCCAACAATCTTAAGGCTTTATGTGTCGAAACTGGTTTTTGGCGCTTCTTTGGTTTTCAAGTCGGGTTTAATTATTATTTTTTTTTGTAAATCTGAGAGTTTCTTAGTACTCACATATTGTTGTATTAAAGATTTTTTATAGCATTCATTAATACAACGAGTTGCAAAGAGTTTCTATAGTACTCATTGCATTAAAAATATGGTTTACCGATTTGTATGATTGGAGAGTGAATTTTGCTACGCAAAAATTCAGCATGCATAAGTTGGGGGCAGAATTGTATTTTGTCGTTTAGACATTGATAACGATCTCGGATCAATTTTCGTAAAACTTGAAAATTGTAGATAACGAAAAAATGAAGCACCGGGTGGAAACGGTGCATCAATCGGAGTTGTAAAACTCAAGATACCGTTGTTCAAAGCTGCTGGTTCGTAACAGAATTTTGTACAAACTCTGACTTCGGTTTTCGAAGGATATCTGGAGCTATAGACCTCGGATCAAGGCGAGTCATATATGAAAATTGTGTATCTCAACGAGACGAATCTAATGGATATGGTCTTGATTTCAGATTCACAAAAACAAGTTTCCAGAATCATGGTTAAAGTTTCTGAAAAATGATATCGTACCAAGCCGAATAGTCTATGCAATTAGATTTCGGAAAGTTGTCACGTCTAAAAGTGTAAGCCATATTTTGAAACGTAAGAATTTTGTTTCTTCAGATGTGACATCGTAAAAAGGATCCAAACTTAGTCTTCCGGAAAAGAAAAAAAAAGTAGTTGTTACGCACGACATGTGTGTGGGCAATGGAACGTTCAAAATTAAGAAAATGAACGTGATAATCTATAATAGAGTAGGTCGCGTCATGTTAATTTTGATTTAATTCGCGAATTCATTGAATGTGATTATTCAATGTTTTGGGATATGTCGAAATAAAATTTTCGTAGGAGACGATTTTAAACTAACACAAGTATGCTGTTGTCATCCGTCAGTTTAAAGCATGTTGATCTTGAATATTTACGTATTCAAATATTTTCGTTGTAAAACGGAAACATGTCGTATGCCTTGTGGGGGTCTCTTTATCAATAGATCAATTATTGGACGTACCAAAGTTTCAAGCACTCATGGAAATCCAAGAGTTTCAAAGTACTCATGGGTTGTCGATTTAGTTTCTTGCAAATCAAGAGTTTTTATAGTACTTATGGCTTGCTATTAAACTTAATCACGACGTCATTTGGTAGAGTACATATATCAAGAGGTTTAAAGTACTCATGGACATTGGTAAATAAATCAAGTGCTTCATAGCATTTATGATTTATTTAATCAATGTGTATATGTACTTGAATTAGGCATACGAATGTAACCACTTATATTTCGGCATCCTTTCGACCAATTGAAAATAAAATTACTACGCCTCTTGAATTAATCCATACGGATATTTATGATTTGAAGTTTCTTCAAACTAGAGGTGGAAAGAAGTACTTCATTACGTTTATAGATGATTGCACACGATATTGCTATGTCTATCTTCTACGAAGTAAAGATGAAGCAATTGACATGTTCAAACACTATAAAAATAAAGTGAAAATCAATTGGGAAAGAAAATTAAAATGGTGCGTAGCGATCGTGGTAGAGAATACGAAGCCCCACTTAAGGACATATGTCTAGAAAGTGGAATTATCCACCAAACTACGGCACCTTATTCGCCTGAACAAAATGGTGTAGCCGAGAGGAAGCATAGGACCTTAAAAGAAATGCTAAATGCATTACTCCTAAGTTCGGAATTACCACAAAACTTGTGGGGGGAAGCCCTATTAATGGCCAACCATATTCTTAATAGGATACCTCGGAAAAATGGTGGCAAAACCCCATATGAATTATGGAAAGGAAAGCGGCCATCTTACAAATACCTCAAAGTGTGGGGGTGTCTCGCAAATGTGGCAATACCATTACCTAAAAATGTGAAAATGGTACAGAAGACAGTAGATTGCGTCGTTATCGGGTATGCTCATAATAGTAGTGCATATCGATTTCTGGTTATCAAATCAGAAATCGAAGACATACACGAAAATACTATTTTGGAGCCATGCAACGCATCATTCTTCGAAGATGTATTTCCATACAAAGGGAAGAATGAACAAAGTTCTAATAAAAGAACACGGGAATCAACATCCCAAGAGTCCGAAATGGAAAACGAACCTAGACGTAGTAAGCGGGCAAAAGTTGCTACAACATTTGGCCCGGATTTTCTAACCTACTTGGTAGAAAATGAGCCTCAAACCTACAAGGAAGCTATGTCTAGTACCGAGGCGTCGTATTGGAAAGAAGCAGTGAATGTGGAAATTGAATCCATATTTCAAAACCATACTTGGGAATTGGTGAGTCTTCCACCAGGAAGTAAAGCGTTAGGCTGTAAGTGGGTTTTTAAGCGGAAGCTTAAACATGACGGTTCAATTGACAAGTATAAGGCTAGACTTGTCGCAAAAGATTATAAACAAAAAGGAAGGTATTGATTATTTCGATACCTACTCACCAGTTACAAGGATAACGTCCATTCACATGCTTATAGCTATTGCAACTATAAATAATCTTGAAATTCACCAAATGGACGTTAAGACTGCATTCTTAAATGGTGAATTAGACGAAGAGATTTACATGGAACAACCTGAGGGTTTTATTTCTCCTGGGCAAGAAAATAAGGTATGTCGTTTGGTTAAATCTCTTTACGGTCTCAAACAAGCTCCGAAACAATGGCATATCAAATTTGATAAGACCATGTTATCAAATGGATTTCATATTAATGAATGTGACAAGTGTGTTTATACCGAAACCACTCGTGATGGATATGTCATCGTGTGCTTGTATGTTGATGATATGTTAATTATGGAAAGTAATTCAACTATCATTAAACAACTAAGAAAATATTGACAACAAAGTTCGATATGAAGGATATGGGTATTGCTGACGTTATTTTAGGGATGAAAATCACTAGAACGACAAATGGATACTCATTATCTCAATCGCACTATGTTAGGAAGATTCTTGAGAAATTCGACAATAACGGTGGCAAGATAGTTAAGAATCCCGTGGATCTTAATTTACATCTCGCCAAGAACCATCGTGCAAGTGTAAGACAAGTCGAATATGCTCAAGTAATCGGCTGTTTAATGTACCTCATGAATCGTACAAGGCCCGATATTCCTCAAGCTGTTGGAAAGTTAAGTCGATTCACCAGTAATCCAAGTGATAAACATTGGAAAGGAGTGACTCGAGTGCTAAAATATTTAAGATAAACTTTAGCATATGGACTACACTATACTAGGTATCCTGCGGTATTGGAAGGGTATAGTGATGCCAACTAGATATCGGACACTTTGGACTCTAAGTCCACAAGCGGGTATGTCTTTACCCTTGGAGGTGCAGCTGTGTCTTGGAAGTCTTCTAAACAAACTTGCATCGCAAGATCCACAATGGAATCGGAATTCATTGCTTTGGATAAGACAGGAGAGGAAGCCGAATGGCTTCGTCAATTTTCAAAAGAACTTCCGATGTGGCCAAGACCAGTGCTAGCTATCTGCATTCATTGCGATAGTCAAACGGCAATCGGAAGGACCCAAAGCACCATCGACAATGTCAAGTCTAGACATATACGTCGTAGACATAACACCATTGGACATTTGCTCTCGAACATAATTATATCTATCGATCGTGTGAAAAGTAAGTAAAAACCAGCGGATCCGTTGCCCACAGGGTTAACAAGAGAGCAATTGTTTACGTCGTCAAGGGGATTGGGATAAAGCCTATCTCTCTGAGTTGCACGTAACGGAAAACCCAACCTAGATGACTGGAGATCCCAAGAACTAGGTTCAAAAGGGACAACCTAATTACTGTGCAAATATAGTCACTGTAGGAAATTTTATTTCCAAACCCATTCTTAGGACGACACCGAGTGACGCTTGCATTAGTAAGGATTAGCGATTAGCTTTTAATGAGATCATACCTTGGGGGATAAAACCAAGTGGGGTATGGCAAGATACTCTTTATGAGACTCACCTATATGAGTGGGAACTGGCGGCCGGTTCTAGGAGAATGACGAGGCTAAATTCTCTAAGACCACTCACGAAACCAGGATTAAGTGCTCCATGGCCAAAACGGACACGACAATGAGAACTTAATATGGAAGAATTATAACCGTGTGGGTACTATTGTCTAGGTATACATCACGGAAAGCAGTTCAACGTGTTTCACCACTGACAATCCAGTATATCCGATAGTATTCCACCAAGAGAGGTTCAAGGTCCTTGGCCACCTTCTCGATGCGATTATCATTCGTTTGGTATCTCTCTAAATCTCCTCTTTGATTATTCCGGCTCTTATGCCAATTTTTCATTCATGTGGGGGATTGTTGGAAAACTTTGAATTTTGGATAATAAAATATGTAGACTTTAATTCTCACTCTGAGATGTTAAATCTCCAATTGAGAGTTGTCCAAAATAAGTTACGGGTGAATGAAAATTATTGTAAATTATGGGTGTACAAATAGGTCTTTCAATGGACGCAATTTAACTTTGGGTGCGTTATTAATTAAAGTCGCAAATTAATAATTGTTGGAATTGCTAATAAGTTTATTAGTTATCGACCAAAGTTAGTTATTGTTAGTTAATAACGTCTAGGGTTAGTTATTATCATGAATAGACACATCTATTCATTTGCACCCCTTTGAAGGGTCACCTACTCTATTATAAATAGAGGGCTTCTCCACCCATTTGTGTATTCCAACATTTCTTTCTACTCTCCTAATTCCCTACAAAGTCCTCCTAGACTTTGTAGAACCTTCAACTTTCAGAATTTGAATTCCTATATTTCAATTTCTTCAAGAGAGGTACCATGCCATTGCGGTTCGTAGGGTGTAAGTGGTGTACTGACTTCTTGCACGGTGAGAGACGATTATCCTGGGAGGCGGTTTGTTCCGGATCAAGCAGTGCCAAAGGGAGCAAATAAAGCCTTAAGGACATCGAGTCAATGCTCGAGATCGTTTCTAAAGCTATTTATATTCGACGACATTTGTAAGTATTTCAATTCGTCTTTATTTAGTTACTTTTTATCATGCTATTCTGTTTCCGCTTCTTCTCCATCTTCTTATTTTCGGTTCAGTTTCGATTGTTCTCCAACATGAGCTACAACTGCAGCAGAAACATGAGCACAGAACTTCCAACAAAGCTGCTGATCTTCTTGATTCCCGAGATGAAAATCCTGAATCCCTATAGTCTCAGTTTTAATCCTACTTTTGAACAAATGTTGGCTGGATAATCCTCTCCAGTCTTTGAAGGATGTTTAAGTTGAAAATGTAAGGGGTGCCTCCTCCCCTCTAAACATGGAACCTCCTTAGTTTGATTGTTTTATCTACCCAGTTGAAAAAAATATGCTGCATTTCCCTTTCTTCTTTTTTCAAATATTATGCTTTTCTCTATCTTCTTCATGTTCTGATAAACCCTAGAATTATGGGTTTCATTAAGGTTATAAGTGTAACAACTACAATAATCAACAATTACAACGAGTTATCGAGCCATAAACTTAGTAGATGCTGAAACGGTTCATTCAATATTGTGAGTCTGACCTATTCTCGTAGCTCTACCACCCCGTCACAGAAGTCTGCAGATTACTTTCAAAGTCATACTTTTGAGCCAATAGGACATCTTCGACTGAAGCTCACTCTCTCGACTTTATATTTACCTTCACGTTCACTTCACCTCACGGACCAATTTACTCTTCACCATCACCTTCGACTTCAACTTCATTACACCATCATTTTCAACCAAATAATTTATTTCATCCAATTAATTCTACTATAAACAATTTACACAACTAACTAATTATGAAAGTGATAAAATAAAATAGTAGATAAATAATATTTTGTAAAAATTATTAAAACTAAAACTTGAACCACAGTGATAATATTTTGAGAAAACATGGGAAAATAATTGAAATAGTAATAAAAGTACCAATATATAATAAAGAAATATATTAAAATATATTAAAATTTACACAAACTTTTTTTAAAATGTAAGATATTAATTTATAGTACAAACATGAAATCATATCGTTGATCACTCACTTAATAACCACCCCGTGAGAGATGACTTAAAAGATTTTCCCTTCCATTTTTCACCCCACCCCTTCACGGGACGGCTTCCATACGGTTAGAATCCGTGCAGTCGTCATCTGGTTTATTTCAGAGGGCTTAAAATGTGCCACATAGTAAGAATGATTGGGTAAAAATTAGGTGGGTTCTCTCCATTGTACTCCCTGGAGCGCATGTCTTATTTCATAAGGACCACTATTCATATTCTAGTTCAGTCACCGCAGAGGCGACTAACCCGAGTACTGAAATATCGCAATCTAAAATTCCCTGAAAATCAGGTCTCGCATCTGGCTTACTACGCAGACTATACATGATTTTAGGGTATTAACCATGTTCGAATGCTACACATGCCAATCTCACCTTGGAACATATCCAATGCAACAAGTTAATCCGTCAGATCGGCATCACAGCTCAGATCGGGAATCTGTCTCATCTTTTTTCACCATCTAAGGTGCCATAAAAGGCGGTTGCTCGTGTGAGGGAGCCGATCTATTTTTCTGCGTGACATGATGTATGCTAGTAAAGGAAACACAGCATATTATGCAAATATCCAGAACAATGTGCACACTGAACCATGTAAATCCAATTAAAATTATATCATCAATGTCTCGGATATTCATCAATCATATTACAAGTCATCAATTATCGAGTTTCATTTCTCTGAAACGACCCACAAAGAGAACTCTTATAACTGGCTTAGGAATGGGATGAGCCAACAATTTGCCCCGTAGTTGATACAATTCAAGATTACTCGTCAGGTACACATCTTATCCCGGATTAATCATCGAGTTTTTAGCTAGATTAGAGAGATTTTTCCCCTTTTCTCTCCTTCTAAGGAGATATGTATGCCTGGTCAGATCACGCTACCTTATTTGAGTCTTCCTGTTTCCAGCCTCTTCTAGGGTCCTTGATTAGTTGGACTAAACTTGACACAAGGTTAACTTCACTTCATCTTGATGGCTCTGTCCGAGAGCGATACGTCGCTGGAAGAGGGTTATTTCGCAATCATACATGTCAGCTTTTAGCCGCTTATGCATGTTCTTTTTTACATCGCACTTCGATTATGGCAGGAGCATCAACTTTGAAAGCAGGGCTCGCGTTGGCATACAAGTGCGGCATCTCTATTAACTGTAGTTTTGGTGATCCTATGCTAGTTGTTCGGGCTGTTCGAGAAGAGGTAACTCCTCCGTGGTGGATCTTTCCGATTATGGAAGACTGTAGGGGTCTGCTTATGGGGGCGGACCTCTAAACTCGCACCGACAAGGCAACATGATTGCTGATGCCTTGGTCGCTTATATGCATCATACTGAAAGTTTTCAGAGGTTCATATTTACAGGAGAGCTTCCTTTAGGCACTACTCGTTTTTTGACTGAGGATTTCAAAGACCCAAGGTATTATCGTCCGCCGTAGGGGGGAGGTTATTTTATGCAACCCCCCCCCCCCCCCCCACCACAGTTCATTTTTACGGGTTTGGAACCCACCACTTTTATAACACAAAGGTTTATGCAGCCCTACCTCTAAGTAGGTTTCCAAAAAAAGATAGTATGTAACAAATCAAATGTTAGGACATATTTGAAAAACTTTTAAGGTAATAGACTTTAAATATGCGTGCAAAATGCATTTTGGGACACAAAACTCCCTGCACTTTTAGTTTTTCATTACAACACCCTGCAATATACATGTGTGGGACATATAACTCCAAAATTAATAACGGGGGTTAAAATTTTAACAAAAATTGACCACTGCTAATGATGTGATGGTCCTTAAAATTGTTTTTTCTTCATCTATAGAGCTAGCACTGAATAGCACGTGATGAATTTTCGTTAGAAAAATTAATTCCCGATATCAATTTTGGATTAAATGTCCCACAAATATATATTGCAGGGGATTGTAGCGGGAAATTAAAAGTCTAGGGAATTTTGTATCCCGAAATACAGTTTGCAGGTCGGTTTAGTGTCAAATATTTCTCCATTCTTTCGGACTCTAGTGCATGCAGACACAATTTATTTAAAATTGAATAGATCTTTTTATTACATGTCAAATAATAATAAATCTATTACCCTACTTGTTATTCTGGACTTGGGAGTCTCAAATCCGAAACTTGTGCATGAGCTATCGATGTTCTTTTCAATACATGCATAATGATGCGAGAGAAGAGGGGTTGCTTGCAAAGTAGAGCAGATTACCTTCTACCACTCAGTGATTTTTCTTTTTCTCTTCAATTTGAATTTTACCACTATTCATTGGGTCACTTTGACCCGATAATTTGGTTAGTAAAATAATGTAATTTTTTTATAATATTTTTACGATGTTGTAAAGTAAAAATTGATCTATAGCACGAAAAGATAATTTTGTATCAAAATGTCAAGATGATGGAAAAGAGAAATATCATAGTAGTATCTCTATCAATCTATCCTGCAAACTCGGAAAGACAAAAATATTCTATCGATCGGTCGAGATAGGGAGGTGGGGCATATTTAAATTTATATTTGTATATAATTTATTACAACAATAGTCACGTTTGTAGATCTAAGATAGATAAAATAACAAGATGCTCCCAACCTATGGCATTCAGACTGATCTGATCATGACTAGAAGACTGAGATCTCGGAGGGTTCAGTGGACTGATGACTTCAAGAAACATGACTTAAATATTTTGTGAAAGAGAGAAATGAGAGAGGCACGTTGTTCAGTGAAACCGTGTAGAAAAAATTGAACGAACTTTTTGACCAATGTAAACGTAGGATTTTTGGAAAAACTACACAAAGCACTTGTATTTTCTAGAAGTTTTCATCGTTTGGTCCCAGACATTGCAACATGGATAAGCACAATAAAGTTAAGAATAATTGGTTAATAATTAATTATCTTTTACATCGTCTTAACTTTAACTAATTAATTATCTTTTACATCCTCTTTACTTTAACTACCCGCATTATCTCATATTTGATGCACATTTATATAGCACTGAGATTCTTTTAATGGAATTCGTATATTAATATAAACGTGTTCATACCCTTATCTCAGGTTAGCACGCCAATCACTCCCCCATGTAAAGTTAAATCTGGAAAGTGGAAGCGAAAGAGGCCAAAGGCGACTATAAATAACTTGAGTTCTGTTACAATCTTCACCACAAACTTGAAGAGACAGAGACATACAGAGAGAGAAAGATCGCAAGTGCAACTCGAGGTATTTCCATTCTTTTGGTTTAGCGTTACAAAATCTGTATTTTTATGCTTAATCGTAGATTCATCGAAAATATTATTACAATATCTAGTAGAGTTGCATATTTTCACAACTTACAATCTTATTTCCATATCATTTTAGGCTTGTGTCTAGGAAGGGTTCTTACTTCTTACTCCGTTGGAGTTGTATTAAATGTTAGTGCATTTGTGTTGCATATATCGAAAATAAATGTTTGGATCCGGGATAAAGAAGAAGTTTCCAAGTCACTTATTTATTTCTAATCTTGCATACATCATATCATTTGTTCGGATAACACTAAATAAACTCCTTTTATTCTTTTTATGTCCAAGACACTGATCATTACGCTTCAGTAAAAGCCCTATACATATTATCTTTGAATGGAAATGAAATTACTTTGTTTCTTCTTGAATATAGCAAGGATACTGAAGTATTCAAGATATGGCTGGTCCACAATCAAGCAAGGATAATGTTGTCGGACTAATGAACAGACTTGTCAGGTTTGCTTTAAACTTACACTAGTACTAGTTATTTCTGTCGCGAGTAATGTGTACTTGTATATAAATATGTAATTGAATAGACTAATTCATGATATAATATCTTAATTGTAGTGATTCTGATTCTGACGAGGACTTCAAACTATCCACCAAAGTGAGTGGTGACAGTACTAATGCAAAACAGACTACTGGTGGTCGCAACCCAGTTCACAAGGTTAAGAAAGGGTTCAATCATTTCAAGACCAATGAGCTCAAGTAAGTCATACACAAAATGCCTTATGAATTCACATAACTCTAATCATATTCTTGTTGATATTAATTTGGGGGATTTCTGATGGACTTTGTAGGAAGTTTCCTGACCACTATGAAGCACTCAAAGAACACCAGAGTCCCAAAGTATGTACACTCATTATTTAACACACTTATTAATTCTTAATAATTAATAAGTCGCTAATTTAAATCGTAATGAATGGCGCAGTTCTTGGTGTTCGCTTGCTCCGACTCTCGGGTCTCCCCAGTTAGCATCCTTAATTTTAGACCTGGAGAGGCTTTCCTAGCACGTAACATTGGCGCGTTGGTCCCTGTATTTGACAAGGTATGCCGAATGTTTGCATTCATAATTCAATCCATTTTTTTATAAATGTGACTGAGCTAACAAGAAAATACATACTCCTGTGAGACTCCAAATTTTATGTCTAATGATATCTGATTTTGCAGGCTAAACACTCTGACGCTGGTGCAGTAATTGAGTACGCTGTTACAAATCTAAAGGTGGAGCACATTTTGGTGGTTGGGCACAGCAAGTGTGGCGGAATCAAGGCTCTTATGGAACACTCATACGATACTACTCCCATTAAGACGTAAGTGTACCTTATTACAAGACATGACATATATGATAAAACCCAAATATGTTTCCTCCCAAACACAAATGACATTTCAATGTTGTTAATACAGTGACTTCATACATGAATGGGTTAAAATTGGTTTACCAGCCAAGGCCAAGGTGAAATCTCAGTTTGGTCATAAGTCATTGGAGGAACAAATCAAGATCTGTGAGACTGTAAGATTTCTTCTTCATCAATCTCTGTCTTTCTCTCTCTTCATAGCCTTGGTATCTGAGCCAACTCATCTCACTCACAATATACTTCTGAAATTGCGTGTTTTGGAATGTGCAGGAGGCAGTGAATGTGTCGCTGAGGAATTTACTAACATACCCTTATGTCCAAGCCGGCGTCACAAGGAAAACACTGAACCTCATGGGGGGTTATTATGACTTTGTTCAAGGGAAGTTTAAGCTGTGGGAGCTTTGATTTGAAGGCTAAAATCATGTTAGAATAATTATATCATGGTCCAGGACCGCGATATCTGTCTACTACAAGTTGCATTTGATCGTTGTTGGGAAGTGTGAAGTTTGAAGTGTGAAGTGTGAAGTGTGAAGTGTATGCATTGTATTTCGTTATGCAATTAGGTTGTGTATGTAGTTCGTGCTTTGTACGTTGTTCAAAGCAATAATTTGTGGCTAGTGTTATAGCAAGGCAAATTGTTAGCCAATTAACTTTGATGTTTTTTCCCCTCAGCAATTGTATTTTCATTTGGAGTTAATGAAAGAGTAACACTTCTTAATTGAAATCAAAACTAACACTCTTTGATTTATTTGTCTCTCCAAGTAGTTGTATTTTCTCTTGAAGATGGTGGGAAATGCTCTTCCATGTCTACCTTGTGACAGAGCGCTCCATATTTCTATATAGTCACCTTAATTTATGTATATACTCTTAATCGTGGTGCATTGGATACTTCTGCAGTCAGCATTTTGGACTTCAGTGCATCTTCAACATAATTCGTAACTTCGTGTCGTAGAAACACATACCAAGTATTGTGAACATATTGTAATTGAAAAAAAAAATCTAGAAATGAAAGAAGGTCTATAGAGAAAAGAAAACTAAATAAGATAGTACCAAATTAAATTATTGGACAATTGATGAAGGAATGGTAACTTCATGGAGTCATACCTCTTTGCAAACAGCCAACCAAGTTCCTCGATTTTGGCAATGGCAAACAGATGAAGTTGAAACCATTGGGAAGTTTTAGCAATTCAGTACATTTGCAGGCTTATGGACGAATTGTTCTAGGTGAGGCTGAGGCAGCCAGTTGGTAAAACTACAGTTTGTAGTTGCGGCAATACTTGGTTAATGGGGACTAATACAATTCAGATAAGAACTTTTGGTCTTTAGTATAAATAACGAGTCTTTTCTGTATTTGACCCCAAAACTGTGGAAGGGTGATTTTGAAATTTCTATCAAACTTCTCAATCCAACCGTCTAGATTAAGACCGTTGGACTTTATGTATAGAAGGACCGGAGAGTCAAAACCCTAATTAGGTTATGCTCTCATTATTCTGAAAATCACATGTTTAGGCTCTTTAATGAAACTATCTTCTTCTTTATCATCTCTTTTCTTGGTTGTTCTGTTCTTGAGCATTTTTTAGAAACCCTAACATGTTCTGATATAGTAGCCATGACAGTATTAGCAATCACTAGTTCCTCTTATAATTCCTTCTCTCTTCGAATTTCAATCACTTAGGTCCTTTTAAGTTGGATAACTCCAACTATATCCTCTGAAAATACTAGATTACTTTCCTTTCTCAAAATCCAGTCTCACCTTCTATTCATTTCTCCCATACTATGTGTGGTGGTTGGCTTTTGAGGACAATTTTGACTTAGTAGTTAAACTAGCAAGACAACACACAAGAACTGAAAAATAACCCGTTAGGGTTTAATTGTGAAAGATTGTGAATTGGTGAGACACCATAGAAATGAAGAAGAGAGCTTCTGTATTTGTCAAAGAAGACGAAGAAGAAGATTGTTACATATGAAGATGAAACTGACTTTATATACAGGAATGGGGTTTCAATCTATGTCGTGGGAATAGGTTTGACTTTGTCTAACAAAGGAAACTATACAACAGGTTGTGATAATCAGAGATTTACCCCTTGACTTGTGATATTCTCACTTGGACCACAAAGATGGGTTCAGGTTTGTATAATGGTCAGTGGGCTTGAGCTGAGTATGCTCACACCAGCTTTGGGCCTAGCAGATTGTCTTTGGGCCTTTCTAGTTGAGCTGCAGTATATCGTCTAATACTCCCCCTCAAACTAATGGGGAAGGATGAACCATTAGTTTGTGTTTGAGATCTTGAAATTGATGCGTCGAGAGACCTTTGGCAACGCCGTTTTGTTGTGGCGTATGGGGACACGATTTCTGGTGTGTTATCCCACTGGAGCTAAGAATTTTTTGAAAAATAAAAGACATATACTCACCACCACCATCACTGCGCAAAATGCGTATAGTGTGATTCAATAATTTTTCAATCTTAGTTTTAAACGTGGAGAAAATGTTAGGAACATCAGATTTATTGTGCATTGGAAACACCCAAGTATAGCGCGAATAATCATCAATAAAAAGTACGTAATAACGAAACCCATGGTAAGATTTGGAGCTTGAAGGCCCCCATACATCGCTATGTAACAAGTTTAAAGGAATTGCAGATTTAGAATTTGAAGCAGAATATGGCAAACGGTGCATTTTGCCTTCCAAACAGGAATGACACAAACCATGTTTATTAGATTGTTCCGAGCGCGGGACAATTTTATTTAAAATTGCATCAGCAGGGTGACCCAAACGGTCATGCCACGTTTGAGGGGTCACTTTATTAGCAGAAAATGCAGAAGTAAAGTTGGAAACAGATAGCGATTCAATAGGGTAAAGACCATCTTTACTCAATCCCTGGTAAAGGATGGTTCCCGAAGCTTTGTCCTGAATACAAAACGACGTAGAGTCAAAAATAAAACGACAGTTATGTTCTGTGCAAAATTTGTTGACGGAAAGTAAATTTGTGCTGAGTTTAGGTACGTGCAAAGTGTTATTAAGTGAAAAATTATGATCAGCAGTGGATAAAAGTGCAGTACCCGAATTGTGAATTGGTAAGGATTGACCATTGCCAACCATAACTTGATCAGTGCCAAAGTAAGGGTCTGAAGTGCTCAAATTGCTAAAATCATGTGTCATATGATTAGAAGCTCCGGTGTAGGACAACCAAAAATTAGATTGAGGGTTTTGTTGTGTAGAAGCTGTCAAGGCAGTCAAGTTTTCAGGAGGCATTCTACCCTGATAAGCGTAATTCATTCGGTGCGCACAATCAAGTGCAGTATGAAACTCTTGGCCACAAATCTGACATGAGACATTTCTATGAGAAGTACCAAAACCAGAGGAGCGTCCTCTGTTATAGCTAGAATAGTCACCACGGTGAGATTCACCGCGACCACCACGAAAACCAGACCCTCTATAACCATTTCCATGATAACCATTGCCATTATAACCTGATCTACCACGATATCCAGACCCATTACCCCTACTGTAGCCACCTCTGTAGTTACTAGAATTACCAAATCTCCCATAATTGGAGTTTCTTCCTCTTCCCCTGTGGGAAGGGAAGGTGTTGGGATTAGCAGGGAAGGTGTTGGGATTAGCCGTAGTGGTGTTAAAGGCTACATTCGTGGCTTGAGAGGTCACACTTTGTGACTCTAACATTTGTTCTTCTGCCTTTAATAAAACATGAAGATCTTCGAGGGTTAAAGGTTCTGAATGTATACGAATAGTAGAACGAAATGGATTGTAATCAGCAGGTAATCCATTTAAGACATAAAGAATCATGTCTTCTTCATCAACATTCACCAAAGCAACTGTCAATTTGTCTCGGATCATCTTGATTTTTTGCATATATATATCAATGGAATCAGAATTTTTTTTGATTGTTTGCAATTCGGATTTCAATTGCATGATGTTTGAGCGAGTGAGAGACGCATACCTCTTCTCCAGAACTAACCAGATAGATCGAGAATTCGACTGACCGATGACATGACTCAGAGCTTCCTGGCTCAAAGTTGCATCGAGTAGTGTAACCAAGGCCTGATCTTGAATCTGCCAGGCTTTGAAGTCTGGATTCTGTGTGAGAGAGAGAGATCCATCTGATTTCTTCTCGAATTCATCGGGTGCAGTTGTAGATCCATCTAAGTACCCAAATAAATTTTGGGTTCGCAGCAAGGATGTGATCTGATGTTTCCAGATCACATAATTTGTACCGTCGAGTTTGAAAGAGATCAGATTGTGAATGTTTGATAGACGTTGAAGCGGATTTGAAGTGGAGTTGTTGGTGGAGACGATAGCAGTAGCCATCGCAGAGGTGTTGGAGACATCAGTCATGGCTCTGATACCATGAAAAATAACCCGTTAGGGTTTAATTGTGAAAGATTGTGAATTGGTGAGACACCATAGAAATGAAGAAGAGAGCTTCTGTATTTGTCAAAGAAGACGAAGAAGAAGATTGTTACATATGAAGATGAAACTGACTTTATATACAGGAATGGGGTTTCAATCTATGCCGTGGGAATAGGTTTGACTTTGTCTAACAAAGGAAACTATACAGCAGGTTGTGATAATCAGAGATTTACCCCTTGACTTGTGATATTCTCACTTGGACCACAAAGATGGGTTCAGGTTTGTATAATGGTCAGTGGGCTTGAGCTGAGTATGCTCACACCAGCTTTGGGCCTAGCAGATTGTCTTTGGGCCTTTCTAGTTGAGCTGCAGTATATCGTCTAATAAGAACTTGTTAATTAACCTATGTTTTGGTGTGCATGATAAATCATTTGCCAAAGAAGAATGGAATTTTTTTCTTTCCCTTTCCTTTAAACCCCTTCAAGTCCTTTTTATCCCATGTAACTTTTCTTTTGTTTCATTTCACTTATAAAGAAAAGTATCTGCATGGAACAGCATGACAACATACATATATAATTATCACAAGAGGGCCGCTATGCTTCACCCTTATCACAAACCTGACGTCCAACACATTTTGTTTCCTTTCACTTATTGCAAGCAAGGCAATATAAAGTTCACATAACAACAAAGATTAATACGTAACAAACTTTTATTTGAACCATGAAGTTTTATTTGACTAGCGATTTTGTGTCGAGGGAAAAATCGAATATATTACATAAATTAAAAAAAAATATATACTTATTATATTACATGAGTGCTCCGTTTGGTTTGTGGTAAATTGTTCATCGGCATAATATTTCTATTTTTCTAGTGTCTGATTTGCAATTTGTGTCGTAAAATATTTTACCAAGTAAAGTGATTTCGCTCAGATGATATAAAATGAGTTACATGTTAAAAATCTGCAAGACATTTCTTGGAGAGAGGAGGAGGATCGTGATAACACCACCAAGAACCGCCACTGCCTACCACCACTACTGCCGCCACAATTGGTTGAGGTTCAATCCGTTCAAGTATCCAAAATGTGTATTGAGAATTGAACTAATTCCGAGTAAAACTACACGGCCCTTAGTAGAAATGAAAACACCCACATTAGCTTACACTACATTAGACATATACATGTAACACTAATAGTAGTATATCATAACAAATCATAGATTCTGCAAGTAATTAACAATGTTATCACATAATTACCTAGAACACTTATCTGGAATTATCTGGAAGAGAAAAGGTTTGCTTGCAAAGCAGACTCGAGTATAAAGTAGATGAGTTTTCTCTTACAGTCTCTCCTGGAATCTTGGAGGGATAAGATTCGATGGAGAGGACAAAAGTGTAACTCAAGGTATTATTCAATTACTTTTGTGTAATTTATTATATCAATTGTCACGTTGTAGATCTTGCATGGATAAAATAACAAAGATGCCCCAACACATTTGGCCTATAAATACACGTGCTGGCAAACACTAGGAAATCGTATCAACACACATCTTATATTTCATTCTAATCCTTGAAAGGGGTAAGGGCGTGAAGTTTCATCTATCTAGGTACATAAAACATTTTCACAGCATTGCAATGACTGTAACATCGGTGTTTGTAAGGAACACTGAACTGTATGAAAATGCAGAATCCCTTTATTTTGGTATTTGTGTCATGTTACTAGCTTTATTCACGAAACGTTTTCTTTCCGACGTGTAATTTTTTTATTTTTCAACTTACATTTTCATGATTTTCGTGTAGCAAAAACAAAATCGTGACAAAATGGATTGTCCGCCGTTTTGGTGTGAGGCCATCCCAGAAGAACTATTGTGCAAACTTTTCAGGTTGTTCTCTGACATTGATCGCTACAATGTTGTCCGTTTTTTTTGTAATAGTAATATTTACTTAATCGTAATATTCATTACAGAGATGATGATTCTGATTATTCCGATGAAGAAGTGGGTGAGTTCTTCCAAGAGGTTCATGATTATCATGGCAGTGATCAAGGAAAAAGACAAATTATTCCTTCAGGCAACATTAATCCAGTTCAGAAGATCAATAGAGGGTTCAGGCATTTCAAGAAACACGAATTCGAGTATGTTTCTTTATCGCAATATCTTATGTTTACGTACAACAAAGAGAAACCAAGTTTGCAAGGGCCATTTCCATCATTTTTTTAGTTACTATAAAGTTGCTTGTTCCCTTCGTCTTTTTAACTTTTGGGGAGTTGTTTCTCATGAATTTTGCAGCAAATATTCAGAATACTATGGCGCGCTAGCTGAAGGACAGAGCCCCAAAGTAAGTAAATTCAGTTACTGACTTGTCAAATTATTTTATTTTGCTTTTTATTTTTGAAGAATTGCCAAATAATTTACTTATTTGCTCTTTAGATCACCATCGATTTTAAACCTGTCGTTAAATGGAAATACAGTTCTTGGTGTTTGCTTGCTCTGACTCTCGGGTCTCCCCTGTGAGCATACTAAATCTTCGACCAGGAGAGGCTTTCATGGCACGTAACATTGGTAGCTTGGTCCCTGCATTCGACAAGGTTTCTCAAATATATATTCTCCTTTTTTCTCTTTATGTTCAAATTAATCATAATTCTGTTAAAATTTTCTTGATAGAGGTAGCAGAATTAGGAAGAAAATATTTTACGATAAAGATGTCACTCATTTACTTCTGTTATTCTTTTGTTATCTCATGTCACAGGTCAAATATTCTGAAACTGGTGCAACTATTGAATATGCTGTTAATGTTCTCAAGGTGATTATAATAATAGTTCCAAGTTTTATATCTCAAAGCTACCAAGCTTTGATCTATTGTTCGCTACTTAGATCTAACTATCGAGGATGTGTGTATCGATAGGTGGAGAACATTTTGGTGATTGGACACAGCAGTTGCGGTGGAATTAAGGCTCTTATGACACATCCCTACGATAAGGCCGATTCTCAATAGTAAGCATACATATTGCTTAACGTATATTTGATTTAGAGACGTCTATTATTTTCCATACTAATTTATTGGTTTGTGACACCATATTACATATATCAACATTACAGAGCGTCTTTTACCTAAACAATTGTGTAAATTAATTGAATGTTTCCATTATAATTATTGTAGTGACTTCATACATGAATGGCTCAAAGTTGGTTTACCAGCAAAGGCCAAAGTGAAAGCTGAGTTTGCTCATGAACCAGAGAAGGAGCAAATCAGAATTTGCGAAACTGTAAGTTCTCTCTCTCCATATAAAAAAAAAAAAAAAAAAAAAAAAAAAAAAAAAAAACATCATGTTACAATACAACAAACTACAAATCTGAGTTTCCCAAATTTGGACATTAAAGTCATTTCAACTTGGACAAGCCATTTTTTCTGTCTCTATTATCCTTTTTTTTTTATAATGTGCAGGAGGCTGTGAATATGTCACTAGCGAATTTACTGACATACCCCTACGTCCGAGCTGGTGTCGGTAAAAGGAGTCTCGCACTCTTGGGTGCTCACTATGACTTTGTTCATGGCAACTTTAAGCTGTGGGAGCTTGATGAGGGCCATAAACGTCTTCTTCCCCAGTAATCATCATCGCTTGAAGTTCTGGACCACCACGTCAACTTTACTTTGTCGTGAATAAATTGCGTTGTCTCAATCTGTACCTAACGGTGAAACAATGTAGTATTACAAGTGTGAAATTTATTACTTATATCTCACTTATGTCGCGTTGTATATGTACGCGAAGGTATCCGGTTAATGTACCGTATTATTATTACTTATATCTCAATTATGTCATGTTGTATATGTACGCGAGGGTACCAATTAATGTACCGTATCATATTTGAGTGATTTGTGTGCAGTGTTGTAATTCATCATGAAATGTGATGTAGTATGTAATTTGTATTTTTATTTGTTGGATTTGCAATAAATTGAAATTACTAAACAATGCAGTCAGTTATGATTTCTTCTGTGTCAATTGTTTCATTGCATTGTTGTTATGATTTCCCGTACACGTTAAATCGTGTATCGGATATATATTTATATTGAAGACTATTGGTTCAAACAGAATCTGATTGTTGCACGTGTTGTTCAGATGAAGTGAGACTTTCTCGGCAAGTTCAAAAAATAACTTATGTACCTCCCTCCTCTCACATCCATTAGAACCACACATTAAATATTGAATTATATTTAATTCAAGGGTAAAAGACAAAAACCACCCCTCGAGTATGGGTTATATACAAAAACAACCCTAGTGTTTGGGGATATACAAAAACCACCCCTGTGAGAGTAAGCATCTAACTGTGCACTAACAAAGGTGGTAAAAGACATAATTACCCTCACATTAGAGAAAAATTCCACGCTATAAACACATGTTTTCTCTTCTTCCCCAAAATCTAACCTTAGCCTCCTTCCCACAGCTCTCTCCTTCCCGTGAGAACTTCTGCACTCCTCACACCTCTCTCTCCTTCCCACCTGTCTCTCCTTCGTCCACTGTCGGAGCCGTCCCCTTCTCCTTCATTCCTTTCCTCGCACCCGTCCCCTTCTACCAGCCTCCAGAACTCGTTCGGCGTCACGACCCGCCCCGAGGAGTCTGTCGCCGCCGCCGACCCTTCATTCCGCAACGACGTCGCCACCAAGGACATCCACATCGATAACCTCTCTCTTCGTTCGCATCTACCTTCCCGATTCCTGTCTCGTGTCGTCGCAGTCCAGAGCGAGGGCTAAAAGGTTCGGATCTGAACAAGGAGACGCAAATCAGGCGTTGCTCCCTCTGATTTTGAATTCCTGTTCGGTCTGTTTGGATAGCATCGGATTTGGGGGTGGATTTGGATTTGGGGTGATTTGAAATGAAATCTAATGTTTGGATGCATTATAGGGGCTTGAATTTGATTTCGAACAAAGCCAACCCCCAAAAATGTGAATGATTTGAAATTCCAACATCTAAGGTGTAATTTGAAATCCCAAGTGCGTTAAGTGAAAGAGCCAAGTTATCAATCTGCGTTTTTAACCCCAGAAACCGAATTTCCAACTCTGGGTTTTATGGTTTTTGTACAAAAAATTGTCTTTCCAGGGATTCGAACCTGCCCACAGGCCTGGAGCACGCATCAGGCTCTTATGGGTCAACCGTTAACCACTGGGCCAAGCTTGATTTTGTGTATAATTTTGACATTATCAAATGAAGGAACAGGAACAACCACAACCAAATCTGTAACTAGTCCACTAATAGCATCCAAACGAGAAAATTAAAATCCACCGGTATTTCAAATTTTAGAATTTGAAATTTCGAAATTCAAATCCAAATCCAAATTCAAATCCCAGTTACCAAACGCAACAGTTGTGGATTTGAAATCGGAACATGGGGTTTATAGATGTTATAACCCGGTGGTTGGGAACTGCAGGAAGCTGCCGGTGATGTTGCAGTTCCACGGTGGGGGGTTTTGTGAGTGGAAGCAATGATTCCGTTGCCATTGGTGGCTATTTGTTTCTCTCTCTCTACTCCTCCTCTTTCATCTATTTTTTGTTTCTGAAGCTCAGTCTCAATCTTCTTCTGGGTGTTTGTGTAATTGGGTAGTTAGGGTTTCGATTGATTGATGAACAACAACGACAAACAAGGCTGATCAGAGTGAATTTGGGTATTAATGGATTTGTTTGCTGTGATGATGAATTGAAGAAGGATTAAGCAAATGGGTGGTGGTGGTGTAGAAGGAGGCAAGCAGTAGGAAGAGGATAGGGATGGGAGTGGTGTTCGATTCTTTGATAGTATGCAATGGGGATGATCTTTATATATGAAAACCAACCAATTTTTTCATCTTCACCGGCCTATGAGATCTTTTGTATTTGTTGTTGTTGTTGTTGTTGTTGTTGTTGGTGGTGGTGGCGGCGGCGGCGGTGGTGATTTGGTGACGGTGGTGGTGGCAGCGGCGGCGGTGGTGGTGATTTGGTGGCGGTGGTGGTGATTTGGTGGTAGTGGAGGTGGAGGGATTTTGCAGCCATTGCCATGAAAAAAATTTGTTGTTTGTTTTGTTATTGTTGTGGCGGCGTGGTGGTGGTGTGGCTGGTGGGTGTCAAGAACATTAAGAACATAAACAAAAAAAAATAAAAAAAACACAAATATGGGTAAAATGGTCATAAAAAAGACAGATTGCACCCCCATACTAATAGATTGTAACAGAAGGGCGCTTTTCATCTAACGTCCATCCACTGACAGGGGTGGTTTTTGTCTCGACAGGGGTGGTTTTTGTATATCCCCAAACACGAAGGTTGTTTTTGTATATAACCCATACTCGAGGGGTGGTTTTTGTCTTTTACCCTTAATTCAATAATTCCTAACCTGACAACCTGTGACACACTCGCGTAATCCCACAACTCGCACCGGCACGAGAACAAAACATAGCAAAAAAAGGGAATTGATTCTTACAAAGCAGAAAATTATTCTTACAAAGCCACTAACATTGTTTATGCATCTAATGACCAATAAAATTGCACAAATAATGTTAGTGGCTTTGTAACAATCATTTTCTGCTTTGTAAGAATCATTTCCCCAAAAAAAATCAACAGGCGTCGCGCATATAATTAACTTGTCATGCTCTAAAGGCTCATCAACTATACAGTCATTTCTAGACAAAATACTAAAAATATCCAAAAGTTGTGGATTCCAAATCCAAAAGCTTCCTCAATGATCCGGTCCAATATTCTCTTGAGATGGGGTTCTGGTAAAATTTGGTAACCGCCTCTGGAACAATGTGAAATTCCTCAAACGAACTCTAGCTCGACTGTTAACGGTATATCCTCTTCAACAGACTTTTCAATGAGAATTCCTGGAGACATTACACATTAGAATCATTCGATATCAGTATCAGAAGAAGATAACTGAGACAACATGACACACTATTGAAACAACTAGATTCACTAGTTCGCTGAAGCACTATGTTCCCAAGAAGAACAAGAAGTAAGGTTGCATGGGTCTCTGGAATCCATCTCATGATCTCTCTCTGGCTCCATTACCTAAAAGCCAAGAAATTCAACTGTCAGAATAATAACCCCCCAAATCGCCCAAACTCTGGCTCCTTTACCAGCCCCAAGTCTCCAACTACCATAAATCCGTCTTCACTAACCTCGGCAGCCACGCCCAAACGACCCCGAACCCTAAATCAGCCAAATCCTCCATCACTGCGATCCAATTTTTATGAGTACATGTTGAGAAAACGATGGGAGATTTGATTGATCCAATTAAGGATTTTAATTGGGAGTTTGATATCTTCAGATGTAGGTTTTCATTGTATTGATGCAATCCTCAAAGTTCATATTCTAATGGGGGTTGGGCAGAATCTGGGAACAGATAGCCGGTTTCTAGGCTTGTTGGCGATAGTGGTGGTGCTACGGCGGTGATGGTTGTGCTGCAGCGGTGGGGTGGCTGTGTTCTTCATGTTCATATATTTTTATTGGACAACCTTGCCCCTCAATAACGGTTAAGTCCTGTATTAGGGCCAGCAACAATAGGAGCACCAGAGCAACTGTACAGGAGGTGGGTTTATAGTGAAGATGGATCCAAGGGCGTGGATAAAGTGAACCAGAGAGAGAGAGAGAGAGTGCGCCAAATCAGCCAAGAAAGAGCCGTTTTTAAGTCTAATTTGGGTGCTCTTACTGTGAATTTACTTATAAGTTTATTTTGAAGTACTTGTAACTGAACCTTAATGTGATCTAATGACAAGCTATATAGTTTCCGAGACACTACAAATGAGCAAAATGGTTAAGAATTAGTACAAGGTAAATGAATAAGCCTCCTTTACCTAATTGTGGCAGGTAAAAACAATTTGCAGTTGTGGCAGGTAAAAACAATTTCCAGTTCATGATGCCCATAGATTAAATCATAAGTATGTGAGGGACTCACTTCATGACTGAACTCTTTGGAGCAGTTTCTCAGCCATAATCTTTTGTTGCACTGCACTTAAAGACTCTGAATTCATAATTGCATTTGATACAAGGACAACAGTAGATGGAGCAGCAGCATTTACCTAAAATGATAAATAAGCAAAAAAAGGGTTAGCAGCTTAAAATGAACCACACATCAAAGTATCAAGAGTAAACATGTCTTCACTTCAAGAATTTAGTATATCTACACGGGGCGGGGTAAAAGGCATTTTCACCCCCTCCTCCAGGTTTGATGTAAAGACACTTCTACCCTTCCAGTTTTGGAAATTACACTTTCACCCTTTCAGTGCAGGATACCTACACTCCCGAATTGTGACTACCATTAGCCTGGGGGTGGCGGTCTGTAACAGATAGTAGTTTTGGGGACAGATTTGCTCTCTGTAGAATATGAAATGACACAATCAGGGGGGTGCAAGTGTCCTGAAGTGTCTTTGCGTCAAACCTGAGGGAGTGACTGTTTTTTAACTACCTCAAAAACGTGTCTTTTTACCCACACAGGCGTCATAAAAGCGCACACACACACGTGTGTGCCTGCGCGCAAGACAATGTGTAAGGAGAAGGAGCCGACATGAAAACATCAAAAAGAAAAAAGAGTATACCCAAACACGGCCATTTAAACCAACTGCAATTTCAAACGATAGCTTCTTTCCAAGAACATCAAGAACAGGACATGCAGGAGAACTGAGCAACCTGGAAAGTAAAAAAAATAAACATATGTTCTCAGTATTGTGAAAAAATCACAGGTTAAACTCTACTCTGCATAAATATGCTCTACTAAGGCAGTTCAGCTTTCCACTAGAAACCTGTAAATTTGGCATTCAGCATTCGACAGAATTAAGCGAGTTTGGACTTGAAGAAACAAGTGCAGTGATTAAAAAGTGAATATAATAGTATAAGCTCCTAACCTGTCTCATGTGCCACATTTCTAGGACGAATCGAACCATTTATATAGAGTAGGATGGATTAAGTGGGATAACCATTGCCCTCGGTTTGATCCAATCATTTTCTTACAGTAACAAATAGAACATTAGACTTTTTGTTCTATTAGTTCATTTTAAATCCAACAGTGCACCAAGCATGATACCAATCTAGTCAAACCACGTAACTCTACAAGCAAAATAAGCTATTAAAGAGGAAACCGTACATTCTGGCAAGCCCAGTTGATGATTCGAACGTATAACCATCTTTAAGGGGGCCATATTCAGCTGCTTTCCCACTGGCTGCAAGAGGATAAAAAAAATCGAAAAAGAGGGGGTCAAAATCAAATACAAGTTCCAAACAGACACTGTTTATAACACAGCAAAAAGAACGCAACTTTATTGAGAGATAAAATAATGGAACCAGATAAGAAGTTCGAAAGACCAACCATCGGTACACGAAAGCTCAGGATTCATGCTTATGTTTGCTTTCACAACCCGAACATAGAGCAAAGTACCAACCTGTAAGTAAAGAACATCAGAGATACTTCTCAAGAAAAGTAACAAAAAGTAAAAAAGGGAAGTTTTCTGGGAAGTAGAGAATTGGCGATAATAATTTTTGAGGAAACAGTAACAAGTAATAATAGGGAACACAATAGCACAAACATGAGAAGTGGCATAAGATAGATCTAGAAGTGTCAATCAAAAACCGAATCAGGAGAACATGCTTTTTCGAGTAATGATAGGGAAAAATCAAGTGTTCGTCATAAGTCATAACTAATTTGGATTTTTTTAAATTAAACAGCCTCCGAAGTAGCACTGCGACACCCGACACTGTTTAAGATTGTGGGTAAAGAGATAGAAAAACATGTTGAGGGAAGTCCAAAAGCGATCACCGTGCAGACCCTTGTCTATTAGGAGGATTCAGCATCTAGACACCATTATGACTGCCATGACTGGGACTCCTGTGGTTGGATGACTCCTTAAAAATCTGGACCTTTTGCCCTCTATCAGGCACCATTGTCCTGGGCTTTACCTTTTCTAATATCTCTCTGTCCCCAGGACTTCTTAAGCTCCCTCCTTCCCACCTCCAGTATTTTTGTGCCATTCAGACTCTCACATGAACAAATATCTGGGCAGGAATATAAATTGAGTTGCCAACCATAAACAAGTGGCATGAGCAATGCAACAAAAAATCCGAAACACCATAGGGAGCTACATAAGCACATGACTAGTTCAAGAAAAGCTGGAGACAAACTTCTTTCTAGGACTTCTATAAAGTGATGTTTACTGTTTACGAAAAAACCTCATGTCCCCGCAAACAGAAGCCAGATTATCTATAAATGTATAGTAGTATAAGAAACCCAGCAGCCTATAATAGCGTGCCCCTTCACTACTTAAAGATAAGAGGATAGCATGAGACTGCATTTCCAACCTCATCGTAACTGTAGTTCATCCTTTCAAAGATTTACATCTCAGAAGAGGCTGTTTTTCGGGCACGCGAGGATATGGAAGAAAAACTTCAACATTGTGAATTGAAAGCGACAAGCTTATCAACACAATACCGGCAAATGCATTTCATCATCCAGTCTTTTGAAAGAAAAGAGAGTAAATGGCATTTTAGTGATAGGATAGGTGTGCTCAACTGAGATGCATTTTCAAACATATCCAGAGGTTATCCTTGCGTGGCTAATCCCTCACGAATTCACCATAAAGAAAGAAGGTTATTACATGATAACCAGCAGATAGTCAAATCCACAAAGCATAGAACAGGATTTCTGATCCAGATCAATTGTAGCATGCAACACAGGTTAGATCTCCGTATCTCGGTGAATACATGTTAAATAACACATAAAATAGCATAACGTAAAAGTGTACCTCAAACTTCGGTATGTTCCGCCGCGTCCCTCCTTCAAACGCGAGCACAGGAAGATGCGCCAATGCAGGCCCTTTAATGTCCACAAAAAAGTTCTGAAACAAGAATAAGAAGTCTTATGGAATTTTTTGTTTTGATCAGTGAAGTTATATAAGCATGTTAACGAAAGAAGATTAAGTGACAAGAAAATGAAATAAGGCCTTATGATAACATTTTATTCTGAGTGCACCCTTTTCACTTGGATTAGCGTAAGATTGTTTTTTCCTAGTATCATTTTTGCTCAAGGTGGAACGAAACCACCAACCTCCACCAGGTAAAATAACTGTCACCTCAGATTGTTCTAGTGTGAGTTGGAAGTGGGAAATGCTGTATTAATGCAATTTGGTACCAGGTGCAGGCTTTTTCATCAGTTTGAAGAAGCAAGTACAACTCAGATTGAAGACCATCACAGGCACCATTCTCCGTATTTTCCCATGTTAAAATTCTGATACCAGTATCTTCCTCTTTCGAAACTTCCAAGGGGACCAATAGAAAGGTAGTTGCCAAATTTACTATTTCAATAAGACTGTATTCAGTGAATTCTTATGGCTTCACAACCTCTGTCCATCTGGTAGTCTCGCTGTGTATACACTCAATATGATCGGTTAAGGCACTTGAATATAGTAAGGTAAATGTTTGATAGTACTGTGGCATCATAAATAAGAATCCTACGGATTATATGTGGACTCAAGAAAAGAATGGGTAGACAGTCATTTTTCAGAAAGAAGTATATTCCAAGCCTTGATCAAACAAAAAACCTGCAACATTACAACGATCACTAACATTCATACCCTCGATTGAATAGTGACTTGAGATAAACATGAGAAGGTGTATCAGTTTTATTCGACAAGCAATCATCTGTCATATGTGTTCAACATCATTGACACTCTGTCTAATTATTAGTTCATGCGCCAGAGAATACTAATTTTGATTGCCGGGTCATCCTTACAAAAATAATGTGAAGAGTTCTAAAATTTCATTTGAAAAATCCCTTTTCTAACATCACTGTATTCCTAAATGTCAAGAGTTTTAGACCTTCAAATCCTGCCTACGTTACTTCTATCCCCTAGTTCACGCATTCATGAAACTAGCCAACAGCAGAGAAAATATCTCCGGTATGACTTCACAGACCTGACCTATTATTTCTGTTCTCTCTAGTGACAAATATTTTTTGGTATGATTCATCAAACTGGTGTTTACCAAATGTTCCTCAGTTAATCCAGAGTTGCAACTACAAAAAGTCATAAGCAGAGTTACATCACTCAAATATCAAATAGTTCAGTGCACTCTTTTATAGTGTTATCTTACCTCAGTGCACTCTTTTATAGTGTTATCTTACCTCTCCAAGTCCCAACATTACTAACATAAGCTTCTCAAAACTATCATGTTCAAGAAATAGAAAGAGCATACACGACTAAAAATTGGAACCACTGATGGTTGGCTGACATTAGACCAGAAATTAAAAAATATATATATATGGTAATTAGTGGAGCTTTTGCTACACAGAGGCAGTAGACTCAGTTGCTCGGCCACAACAGATAAAACTGGTATTCAAAGTTTGAAACATGTGTATCGTACATTTGTCTGTGTTTCCAGAAATAAGGAGTGACAAAAAAATGGTTCTCTTGAACAAATATTGAACAAATAGGAATACAAAACTGAAATCGGTAAAACAAATAACTCTGAACTGTGTACGTGATTGGATTGCTTACATCTGCTCTGCAGTCAACCACAATTCCAAGCACATTATCCCCGGCACAAGGTACATACTGCAGAAATAGTATTGAACTCAAGTTAAATGTGTTAAGAGCTACAAAAATGCAGGCCATCTATACAAGAACTCAAGAAGTCATCATCATTTCGTTTTAGAAATAAGATAACAATTTAAGCACTATGAATGGCAGAACATATTGCTTCTAGTGCCAAAGTAACCTGGGAATTTCAACCATCCTGTTATCATTAAAGCCTTTTAACAAATTCCAATACTACGGTATTAGAAAATATGATTGAACTACGTCTGTGAGATTCATATCTGTAAATCAACAATGCTAAACATAATCTTTCCAAAATCAGGTTAGGTGTGTCACTGACTCCCTACACAGTACACACCAAACGACGAGAGATAAGTTTCAGGGTTTTCCATGTTTATGCGGGACAGCAACGCCATCTGTCATGCTGCTAGATGGACTCGGAGAGAAGAGATTGGGGCATGCCATAAGAAGATGACCTGAAGGCACCGAAATAGTTTCTGACGTTGAAAAATTTCAGCATATTATGCTTCATCATCTTCTATTTTATACCGAAGTTGCCGAAGGACAGGCGTCACACAACCATGGGCCTTTATAAATGGTTCTTTGCTTGTGTTGCCGCAACCTAAGACTCAAACCTCAGAAAAGAAAAAATATAATTTGCGTACCTTCCTCTAAGCTTCCCAAAAAAAAGTTTCGGAGCCCTAAAAACAGTCATAAAGAAGGATGCATCCTCTCAAATTGGGTCATTACAGGCTCAAATTACAGCATAATCTCAACCACAAGGAAGCGACTTGAGCACGGATTTTTTTTCAATCTACCACATTTTTTAATAACCTGCTTTAACCCTTTCTCTGCCTCAACAAGTGTCATGGACATAGGAACAATCCTGAATACAGAGAGGAATTCATAGTACTGTCACTTATCAACAATTTTCTAGTTACTTTCATGTTTCATCTCCTACCAATGATACAGAAACATTTCAAGCCAGTGGCACATATAATTCATTTTCATTGAGGAGACTGGTTCGTGTAGTACGGTGCTCTAAAAGGGAATTTCCTATTACAGAAGAGGGATCTGATTACAAGACTCATTAAAGACATGTCCCTTTGTATGCTTCGCTAAGTCAGAATTCCCATTCTTCTTGGCTTTCATGTGGAGAGTACACACAGGAAGCAGTCTAACTTCCTTCCAACAAGGTCCAACAAAAAGGCAAGAAAGGCAATCAATTGCCAACGTATGATTTCCTGTTCCTTCCAGATGAGTGAGAAGGGTAGAAGGCAAAGAGGTTCTCCTCTAAAGAATTGAAACTAGAAGCCTTGCCTATACTTGGTGCAAGGAAATTATTCCCACGAAACTAACCCTTGACCACTAAAAGTTGCACAGTTGTTAAATTTGGCCATTAAGCCAGAATTTACAGCCATAGGAGCCTTGCACTGTACAGGATCATAGACATCATCATTTGTGGTCAAATAACCTCCAGTTGCTCCCTATCTTGGATTTTTCTTATCGATCATCACGCTCAAGCAACTACTTCCAGTTGAGGGATCAGGCACCCAAAACCACCTAGAGGTCCTAGACTACTAACAGGAAAATTGCCGCACAAGCAAAAATGAAAGAGCTGTAACCAGATGGCTTGTACTAAAGACTAATAGTAAGTAGTGATCAGATGAAAAGGAATTTTTTACACTTAACATGAAGTCTTATTGTGACTACTGACTCCATCAGTACACACAGTTTCAACATTTGCGTCATACAGCCTACAATTCAACAGCATAACTCACCCTTTTCTGAGAGCTCTCAACCCAGTATTTGTTTGGCTTCACAAATCTAAGTGTCCCAGCCTTTATGACCGTAATAGCATCACAGTCCTGAAAAGTTTAGCAAAGAAGGCATTTTAATAAGCAATAGTTAGTCTAATAAAGCAGAATGGAACTGACATGGAGGAAATAATACACATGTGTAAAATTCGCCCATTAACGCCACAGTTATCATGAACATATGATATAAGCAACACATATGTGTCTGCTGGACTTTCCACAGTAAGCATGGCTGTGCTGAAGAAGCCAAATATCATGTCCATAAAGCATTGAATCTCAATGTTGAGAATAATACACGATTCCTCGAAAGGTAAGCTTTCTCGTCTCTTGGTGATCTTGTTAATAGCAAAATTTTAATGCTCTAGTGTCGTTCAATTGTTTAAGCCTCTAAATTTACTTGGATTGGAGTCATTTGGAAGTTAACCATTTTTCCAAGTGCCCATTCATAAAATTTTAAAAATAACTTTTCCAGGAGATATTGAATTTGGATGGTATTTCTGCTAACAAGTACCCATCTAAATTTTACCGAGCCTTCTGGGAGGGACTGTTTTCTGCTCCAAGACTTTCGAAAACGCTACTACTTTGCACGACCATTGTGGAAAAACTGGGGATGGAAAGGGTTTTTTATCGAAAAAGGGAATCCAGAAATTGCCGGGTATTGTCAAATTGGTAGACATTGTGAAAGGTCTCGGATCTTCAATAATCCCATAGTCCCCACAACTTGGATAGCACGACAATATGAATCCAATAGCAGGAGTAAAATGGTTAGTACAACTGGCACTCTTAATTCTGCATTTGCAGCAGGGCTATAATGTCTTCTTCACCTAGCAGTTTTATGTACACATATGTGGGAACGAATGCTCTGTTCATGGATGCATAGAGCTATCAAGTTGAGAACACACAATAGCCCGTATCGCAGTTGCAAACGCACAATTTACATCTTAGATTTCACCATTACAAGCAACTCAAGCAACCAAATTCAGCTCTCAAAAGCACAAAAACTGAATCTGTTAGGCCAAAGGCAGATTCTTAACTAAAAGAGAGACATTTCTAATACTTTTTACTTCAAATTGAAGCTCTAAGCTAATTCTCATAACCCTAAAAGCATAACGAAGAATAAGTAAAAGAACAAAAGAAACCCTAAAAGCATAGTACCTGACGGAGACCACCACCGAGCTTGATGGTGTGATTGGCCATGTGGGTCAAGTCCAAAACCACATCCCCTGGTACCTAATTCACAGTATACTCAGTCAAAATTGCGAACACAGAAAAATTGTTATCAAAAAAAGAAAAAAAAAAGAAATTGATGGTTTATTTCTACTCACTACTGGTTTGTCGACGAAACTTGACGGAGAACTCGAAGACTTAGATTCCATCTTCTCCAAGTCGGTAGGGGATGAAAACGCCGGTGACGGAGCTCCGGTAAGATAACGGTGGGGGAGGTGGGAGAGACGGCGACTGAGCTACTAATGTGCTTCTTCGACGTGATGAGCGGAAGAAATTTGGTATAAATACGATTCCATCAGTCATATTTGAGAAATTACAAAATTCCCCCCATTTCCGTGAGTTAACTAACACCGTTAATATGGAAAACTAAAGGACTGTTAGAGCATCTCCAAGAGAAAGAGCAAACACATTTTTGGAGCAAAATTTGATCCAAATTGGAAAAAGCATAGCTCCAACAGATGGAGCAAAAAACAAAGACAATTTTTTGGAGGAGCAAACATGTGATAATTCTGCTGAAGAGCAAACATATAAAAATTAGTTTTAATAGAAAATTGATTCTTTAATTCCAAACTACTCGTTTTAGTATACTGGTGAAATATATAGTTGGAATATAGATGTGATATATGATCGTTGAAGTATTGTTGAGGGAGATAGAAATTTAATAATTAAAAAATCAAGTTATTTCTTATATATACAACATAATCATAATATTACATTACTATTAAAAAATCATGTTATATTCAAATAGACTTTGTTAATTTACTTTAGATTATTTAATACAAAAATTAAATTATTTAAAATAATAACAATAATAGTAATAAAATAAATAAAATGGAGCAATTTTGTTCCTCACTGATGGAGCTCAAGCAACAAATAAGCAAATTTTGCTGCAGGACCAAATTTGGTCCAAGTACATTTTTTTGCTCCTCATTGTTGGAGATGTTCTAAAAGGACACCAAAATGGAGGAGCAAACCTGAGACCAACTGTAGAGAGGAGCAAAATTAAAATAATGACTTTTATTCCAAATTCATATTTCTTTGTAATGAAAAGTCCTAAATTGGGGGTGATTATTGGTTTATGTAAATTACAGTTGTAATTAGTGTATCGTGCTACTAATTAGATGTTATTTATTTTCTCAATTAATTATATTAATATTTTTATTTGTTTATCTTAAATTTGAAACTAAATAATTTTGTTATTGATTAATAAGCTATTTTTTATTTAAGTAAGTTGTATATTGAATTTGTGTTAATTCTTTTGTAGAATATATAGTTTAAAATAATAAATAATCAAAAAGTAATAAAATATTCAAGATTGAGCTATTTTGCTCCTCACTGCTGGAGCTAAAGCAACAAAATAGAGGACCAAATTTTACTCCATGCCCCTTACTTGAAAACAATGTGCTAATTGATAAACTATGTTTAAAAAAGATACTATTAAAAGATTAAAATTTGGAGAAAATATTTAATTGAAAAAAATAAATCTCAAACTCCAAAGGGGGAGGTAAAGAAAATTAGAAAATAATTTGTGAAACCTGTGGAAAAACAAAATTAAGTTTCAAATCATATAATATTCAAGATTGAGCTATTTTGCTCCTCACTGCTGGAGCTAAAGCAACAAAATAGAGGACCAAATTTTACTCCATGCCCCTTCCTTGAAAACAATGTGCTATTTGATAAACCATGTTTAAAAAAGATACTATTAAAAGATTAAAATTTGGAGAAAATATTTAATTGAAAAAAATAAATCTCAAACTCCAAAAGGGAGGTAAAGAAAATTAGAAAATAATTTGTGAAACCTGTGGAAAAAACAAAATTAAGTTTCAAATCATAAAACGTGACAGCTGTGGGATTTGAACCCACGCCCTTTCGGACCAGAGCCTAAATCTGGCGCCTTAGACCACTCGGCCAAACTGTCTTAGATGAAAGAACGTTGCACCAACTTTTAATATATAGATTTCTTCTCCATTGACTGCTATACAACTTCATTTTAACTTTTAACCTAGTTGTCGGGAGGTAATATGCTTGCTCTTTGAAGTCCTCTGTTAAATCTCCAGACAAATCCAGACATTTCACTTGCCAATCCGAACTTGGAGGGTGTCCTAAATGGAAAGGAAACCTAATGTAGTGTGAGTTCATTGTATCGGATTTGAGCTATCTTTCCCTGAGGATTAGGTTATTTGGTTAGAATTCTTACCCTTATATCATACCACTTGCCAATCCTTCCTTACATTTACGAGGATTCACGCTATGTTCACGTAATTAATTTTTTTGTTAATTTGCTCAAAGAAAAACTTTGTTAAAATGCAAAAAAGAACACCCCTCTGCCATCAAGCATGTGGGCACAAATTAAATAGACTTTGATGCTAGAATGGACCCTTACAATTACTACTACTAGTTTTGTTTGTTTCATTATGCCAATTTTCTGATGCCATTCTATTGCCAATAGTAGGTCTCTTCTGCATTCAATTAGTTTAGGTTCATTGGTTCTGAATGAGGCGGCTCTCAAAATAAGACAACATTACTACTATTATAATATCAAGAAAATAAATAAATAAAAAATAGATATGTTATTTTGAAGCAACTTGGTTCACTGTCACATTCTGGAGAAAATTTACTGGGGAAGGCACGTTATGGTTTCGTTTTTAACCAAGATTTTGGAATTCTTGATATGATGGGATGAAGGAAAATTACAAGACTATACTTGTCTATGGCCGTCTTTGCAATCTGTTTCAGACTGATAGGTAAATTACCAAAGAAAACTCTCAAACAACAAGTAACTTATATAACGCGAAGGCTAAGAAGGTTTCGGTTGGGCCTTAATGATCTATCTGTCCCAAAAGTCAAGTTTTAGTCAAAGATAATAAATTCTATAAATTTCATGATGCTAATCCCTTACCTACAATTTATTAAATTAATTAATTGTGCATGATTGAAACAAATAAAGACAAAAATTACACATAGATTGAAGAAGAATCAATGGGAAGCTCATGGTTTCTGAGAAGATAATTCCATAGATCAAATGGATGGCATGGACCAATTGAAGAAGTTTGCATATGGTATGAAGTGTTTCAGACTTGTTGTACACACATCTTTGATAGTAAGTTGCATTTTTTTATGTAAGAGAAAGGTCTGTTTCAGCTGAAGATGCTTTCAAAAGATTACAATAACATAAGAAAACAAATTCTTTATTTTTTTCCCAGTGTACCACAGACACATGTGACACAGTTTACTTCTTCTTCAATGTTAGTTGCTTCTACTAGCAAGATACCACCAGATGATGCCCACACTAGTAGACATAAGTCACCTACATAATTTTTCAGTATTTTAAGACAATCTCTTGGTCATTCTTGTTTACACCACCTCTTCCACAAGTAGTGGTGTTTGGTTTGGAAGAAACTCTATGGTTTAGGGGGATGACTCTTACCCTAGGTATAGCCTAAATCTGCTTATCTGGGACCAAGAAAGCTTGGTCTGTGAGTTGGTATAAAAGGAAAATGAGAATTTGAGCATTTGGAGATGATCCCCTTTCTGGGTATTGCCTAAAATCTGATCATGGTCATGAATGTTTCCATCTTTCATGGTTCTTGGTCTTGTTGGGGACAGTGACACTTCAACTGGGTATTGCCCAAATTTGATCATGGTCAAGAAAGGTTTCATCTTTCAAGGTTCTTGCTCTTGTTGGGGACAGTGATACACTGATCCTGAGATACTTCAACTGGGTATTGCCCAAATTTGATCATGGTGAAGAAAGGTTTCACTTTTCATGGTTCTTGCTCTTGTTGGGCATGAAATTCTTCAGGTGACTTTGCTACATCTGGGTGTTTTCTGAACTGATGATTGTTGCTATGGAGATTGTGGTCTGCATAATCTTGCTGTTTGTGGGGATTGCGGGTTTGGTGGCAATTCATGTATGTATAGTTGGGAGAGCTTTTAGAAGAGACGACGATGAAGCTGGTGGTAACTCCATGGCTGACCCGAGAGGAGGTAACAGAAGAAGAAGAAGACCAAGTATGTCCCAAGATGAGATAATGGGGCTACCTTGCTTTGACTACAGGGTGGAACAGACAGAGAAGAGTAGTAGTCCTCTGGAATGTGCTGTCTGTTTGGAGAATTTCATTTTGGGTGAGATTTGCAGGTTGTTGCCTAATTGCAAGCATAGCTTCCATGCTCATTGCATTGATTTGTGGCTGTTGAAGACGGCTGTTTGTCCGATATGTAGAAGAGATGCTAATAAGATTGGCGAACAGAGTAGCAGCAATTCAAGTGAAATTGAACTTGGAATTGTGTAATGGGAAGATTCAGAAAACCGACATAGAGTGCCCGGATGCAAACATGTAGGCAGCCTTCCCTTTCTGTTCTTTTGTCTTTGCATATTGAACCTCACTTTCGAGTTCATGAGCACAGATAGATTCTGGCAAAGAATAAACTGCATTCTCTCTTACTCTGTTGTAATCTTGGAAATTTCTGTATAACTGCAAATATCCATCTTCATATTTCGACTATAACGGACGAGTTCTTTGTTATTTTTCTTCCTCTTCATCTCAATATACTTCAGATCATCTTGGTTAAGTTCCTCCCACATCTGTAGAGCTGTCAATCAGACCAGTTAGGCAGTTAACCGCGGTCGACCGGTCAAACCGGCCCATCCTAACTGTCTAGGCAGTAACCGGAACCAAATCGTAACCGTACGATTTCAAACCGGCCCGGGACAGAGTAATTAGTGGTCTGGGCCGGTTATAGGTATCTTTAACCGCCTAACAGGGAACGAACCAAAAACCATCCCGTAACCGGCTATTAACTGGCCCGTATAGGATAGCGGTCTTTAACCGGCCTGAACCAAACCGGTTTAGGCGGTTATGGTTACACGGCCGCGCCGGTTAGGGTTCCGAGAAAATACACTGGCCGGTTATTTTACCGGTTAACCATTAACCGTAACTTAACCGAAACTGTAACCGGTGGTTCACGATTTACAGTCCGGTTACGGTTAACCGTTTTGACAGCTCTCCACATCCGCATCCATTTGGAGGCTGATTTACTCGCACCTGTGAAGTTGAACAATTCAAAACAATCACACGGATCATGGAAGGTTCCAACACTGGAGAACAACCGTACATACATGAGGTGGATTCATAAATCACAAAGACGAATTCTACCCCCACAGTCGTGAGAACAGCTTCTATTAGGTGCCAAATCACAATGATCACTGAACGAAAGCATAGTATGCATCACTACAAGTCACCATGCAATAAGATACCACGTCAAGCTCCTGAGTTTCTAGGCATCAGCGTTCAAGACTGCTAAAAACACCAATTCATACAACTGAAGTTTCGGGTTGAGAGTCTAAAGACGAGCATCACAAAGATAGCTAAAAGCAACTACTATTGCCAAAGTCAGGATCACTTCTTCTCAGTGGTGGTGGTGTTGTTCTCGAGCTCCCTTCTCAGCTGGAGAGAGAAATCGTCATTGACATCATCGTCATCCCAGTCATCTTCCCATTGCTGTGTAATCTCTTTCACTTCTTCCTTGCCGTCCCATTCTGCCATTGTTGTTTTTACATTAGCAACCAAAATGTATTCATAAAAGCACACGCAGATCAGATGATGCTAAAATTTCGATTATTCTGTAGAGGCAGCAAGAGGAAAAGGAAAATGTATACGATTTTGTTTTACAATAAGAAAAGACGAGTAGTAACAAAACAAGTGCAAGCAAAACAACACGGCAATCGCCAAAAATTCAAACTACATATAACAGAACATGCAATCAAATCACACACATGCGAAAGGAGGCCAAATCCTATAGACAGAACCTTGTACTGATATATGACTAGATCTCAGATGGAAACTTACCATAACAGTTTACTAGTGCAACACAAGAGAACAAAAAATAATGAGTGTAATCCTATCATCTGGTGCAACGATATCTGTAGTTCGACCATATAGTTGAAACTGCTTCACCTCCAGAAATCCACATTTAGTGTAATGTGCAGTGCTTTCAAACCCTACAGTTCCAATTACAGCTCCAATGAAGAACTTCATCAAGGGCTGGAAAAATATGACATTGAAGGCTAAAAAGCTCACTCCTGTCCTTATTCAATGCACTAATGCAGCACTTCCTTCGATGGATAGAAGTAGGGATGGCAATTTGGGATCGGATTCAGGTCCCCACACACCCAGACACGAATAGGTACCAAACTGCCAAAAGACTATGAAGTATGAAGAAACCGGGTATGGGGGTGGCACACCAATGAGACCCAATTATCGACGGCTATGATGTCGAACCAACTCCAACCCATCTCCGTAACTCTCATTTGCCATTCTCTTTCAGGATTTCCTTCTGTTTTATCCAAGTTCTGCGAACCCAACCAAATCAAACTACTGCTCCATAGTATCAAATTATTGCAGCAACCAGTTTAAATATCAAAGGAGTTAATTTACATATCTATGAGACTGTCTGAGATTTGTAAATGATGCAAGATTACAAGATGTCGCAATCTCTGTGCCAATCTATCAATCAATGGTCAAAGGTGCCATTCAGGGTTGATTCGGGTGTGTAAGGGCAGGTTCAGGTCTACCCATTCAGGTATATGGGGGGTTTGTTAATGCTTGCTATGTCCCAAACCTGCCTGATTACCATCTAGATAGAAGGTTGCAGAAAGGACCGCAAATATTAACATCTATGGGAAGCCCGAAAAGATCAGTTTCATCAATTAGCAAGGTATGGGCGAAACCAATGACTAGTTTCAGATGCAAGTGGAGGAAACACAAGAGCGATTTCTCAACAGTATAACCCAACAGACACATCAAAACCTTCTTTTATTTCATTGTCTTCTCTTTTATCATTCCAACGGAGCTAGCACCTAGCTCTCTCCTTTTTCACTCCCTCGACCAGCAAACAACTTCTAGAACTTATTTAGGCCAGACCATAGTTGTCAGGATCGCGATCCGGATCGTACGATCCTGAGGGCGGCGATCCAGATCGGTTAGAAAATCGTCTTCTGATAGGATCGGGTGGGATCGCGAGTAGGATCGATCCTACAATCCTACCTTTTCTAAATATAAATATATATATATATATTAATTTTTAATTTTTTTACTTCTCATGGCTTCTTCATGCCTCAAAAATGTTTATTGAAGTCTAATTTTGTACGATCCGGAAAGTAAGATCGTACGATCCTGAGGGCGGCGATCCAGATCGGTTAGAAAATCGTCTTCTCAAAGGATCGGGTGGGATCGCGATCGTAGGATCGATCCTACGATTTTACGATCCTACCTTTTTAAAAAAAAATATATATATATATATATTATTTTAAATTTTTTTACTTCTCATGGCTTCTTCATGCCGCAAAAATGTTTATTGAAGTCTAATTTTGTACGGCTAATTTTGGGACTTCAAAGATTCAACATCATATGCAAGGGTAGAGATTGATGTGAAAAATAGCAGGGAGATTGATGTCCTAAATGACCCAAATGATATGTCTCTATGGTATATTATGTCTTGAGCTTGTGTATTAAAACTTTTATGACATTAAGAACCTGAAAATAAGTCATTTAAGTAGTAACAGTATCAATACAAAACTAAAATTACACTTTTGGTAGGATCTTACGATCCGATCCTACGATCCTCGATCCTGTGAGCCACTCCACGATCCTACGTAGGATCACGATCCTGAAAACATTGGGCCAGACGGACTTTCCCCATTACATATAGTCTTCTCAAACCTACCCTCCTCAATGTCTATCTTTGTCATCTGATAAGAATGTTCCTATAACTCTGTTACCTTAGTTTGAAAGGAATATGTCACTATTCTTGTCTGAGATCGCAAAAGGTACCATGTCCATTTCTCAACCGGAGTTTATGAAATGTTTAGACGGCCATTTTTGGAGTTATATCATTATATTTCGCTTCAAATGTCAGAGAAAGCATACATTATGCATGGATTTAACAACTTTAAAACAACGGCCATGAATACCTTCTCATGCACTTGTAGTCCAAATTTCTAATAGAGCAACGGAAATTTATAAAGGAGAATATACCCCCAAATTCCTAATAAAGTAGCAGAATTTTAAAAGCCAATAATCGGTTATGCATGGAAAACACGATTTCAGCGGAAAAAAAGGAACTTGAACAATGTACAGAAACATACACCAATGCCATAAAATGTCCAAAACTAAGTTCAGCAGACAACAAAACTCAATTCCAAATCCGGGCCACAAATTTTATATGAGAACTCCCTAGCTTTTATGCTCATACAGTCTGATGTCCTGTTCGACGATTTTAAGTATTCTTCCTGCTGGACGGTGTGAGTCGCTAATGGACAGGCTATTTAAAAAGCGGAGTACTTCGTCTTGAAGTTCGTATTGAAGGATAAACACTTCATATTACCTTTCATTTTACTGAACAACTTAAAAAAATAACTCATTCACTTAATTGAACTGTGTATCAAAGGAAGTTTACAGTCAAATCACCTAAGGACTAGGAAGCAAGGGTGCGGGTGTGACATTTCAAAAATTAGGCATGTGTGTGTGTGTCATTCACTTAACTGAACTGTGGAACAAAAGAAGTTTATCAGATAACCTAAAGACTAAGAAGCAAGGAGTGTGGGTGCGGGTGCATGTGCACGTGTGTGTCAAAGGAAGCTTACAGTCAAATAACCTGAAGAATGAGAAGCAAGGGTGCAGGTGCGGCAATTTTCAAAACATTACGTGTGTGTGTGTGTGAGTGCGCGCGCGCGTCTGTTTGTATTATATGTAAGATATATTTGCATGCAAAAATGAAAAAAAATACGATAATGATCCAAATTATATATAAACTGTACACATTAACCATTTTACGAAATAGATAATACACGTCAGATGTTCACAAGTCATAAAAAAATGCACGTTCTTTTGGTTAATTTGTAGCTGTATTTTAGAAGATCTCTCATCTAAAACTTTCGAAATGACACGGCTACATTCACAAAGCACCCGGTGCGGGTGCGGGTGCGGGTGCATGAAGCGCCCGTGCTTCCTAGCCTACAGAGCTGTCATGGGCTTACCCCCTATACCAAATAAGTTCTGCTGCCTATTCAAGCCAGGTCCCTCGTCAGTTACATCCCTAAGTCAGATAAACACAACCAAATGTTTTGATTGTTTCCTCACAAAAAACTTGTGATAACATCCCACTCATCCCAATGCAAATACTTCGTTGCAACTCGAAATATGGACTTCTTTTAAGCCAGGAAAACATGGTTACAGGCCTCACAGAAACTCAGTTCTCGGCATTTCCGTACAGAATTAAATCATCTTAGTTCAAGGGACCATTGCAGATATTCGAGGCCAACCATACATGAAGTGGAGAAGCACATCCTAACTTGGAGTATGCAACCATAAGATCCTGTTATGCTAAAAGGAAGTTTTTGCAAGATGTATGGTTCTCCGCATTGGGTAATAAATAAGTAATACAACTATGCGTGGAAGATAGCTAATATGATGGAAAATGGGATAGTTGAACGAGAAAAAATACTCGAAGAACTCATTGCGATGGAAATATAACAAAGGAAACTGTTTATTTCCTACTTCATCATGTTTACTACACCCTCAAAGGCTCTTTGAGCAGAGGAATAAGTTATCCTACTCACCAACGAATCACATAGATATCATCAGACTCCGAAAATGACTAAAATTGTTGTGGTAAGCATTATTTGATTTGCAGCCTGACCAGAAATGCCTAAATTTAAGGTTTGCTGAGTTGGGTTCAGATGTTATGCTGAGCTGACCAATTAATCAAACAGATAACTGCAGCCTACCAAATGTAGTGGAATCTTAACCTTAAGAAAATTTATCTAATTTGCAAAATTTGAAGTCTCATGTAAAGTATCGTGCTTGTTTTTCTATATGTATCAATCCTAAAAATTCATAAGAAAACATGTTATTTTTTATTCAGTAGAGGTGTTTTCTCTTAATACAGGAAATTCAGATTATTATCAGGTTCACAATACGTCTGCATATCATGTATATGATCCAATTCATTCACTGAAACAGTCATTCGACCACCTAACACCTTGCCTTCTCACACAGTTTCACGTTGTTTATGTTTGCATGATTTCACTTGTAGAAATATGCAAGTGGCATATCAAAGATTCACAGCCAACACAATCTATCAGGTTATTCTGTCAACCATAGCTGTTCCTCAAGTTTAATCCCACTTCAATGGTTCACATATAAAGATTTGGAAGGCTTGTCATGTTACCACTGCCTATTCAGTGAGCAAAAGATTTAAAATGTTCCACCACTAGTTCATATCTCGATAAACAACTGTGATATCAATGTACTCCTAGGTAACACCAGATACGAGTTATGACCCTGCAACCATTCGTAAACTACTGGAGTAATCTCTAATCCCCAGTGCCTTCACATCCTGATGTTGCTTTGATATCTCTAGCCTTAATGAATTTTTCACATTTCACGCACAAGGTCTCAAGTAATTAGGTCTCTAGTAATTTTCTCTTGTCTGTACGGCATTCATCTGATTTCAAATTACTATATAATCCCTAGTGCCTTTACATCCTGATGTTGCTTTGATATCTCTAGCCTTATTGAATTTTTCACATTTCACGACAATGTCTCAAATAATTAGGTCTCAAGTAATTTGCTGTTGTACTGCATTCATCTGATTTCAAATTATATCAACAATGTATACATTCCAACTCCAAAAAAAGTTAACACTTGCTTAAATTTGAATTCATGCTCTCTCAGGTCTCATCATGAAAACATTAAACAAGTCACAATTAGAATAACCTAGATTCAATCCCAGCCATAAACAACTGAAATTTCACTTTTCGAAATCATCCTATAGAGTTAAATCCGCTTCTTACCTGCGTTGATCTCGAACTCTTCGAACTCGTCATCGTCTTCGAACAGGTCAATCTTCGTTTCTTCAGCTGGCGCTTTAGGTTCACTCGCCATAGCAAATCTGCTCAAAAGACGAAGCAAATCAAAAGACTAAAGAGATTCAACAGAGCCGAGCGAGAACCTCGCGGAATCGAACTGAGGAGGCTAAAACCCTAGGCTAATGCGCATCAAATTCAGTAAACGATGAAGATTTATATGGAATAAATACACGTAGAGAAGAAATCGATACAGCGAAGAAGAGAGTAAGCTTACTATGGAGGTCTTGAGAGAGAGAGGCCGGTGATTCGTTCCTTCGAGTGTTCTCTGTACTTTTGACGAGCGTCGACGAAGAAGAAGAGCCTTCTGGTTCTCATAAATATTGGGGACGAAAGTTTTATTTAATGTCGTTATGACCCCTATTGTTTAACTAATACGGGAAATGCTCTGATGTTACTGTTATTAGTATATAGGAGTGTATGATTTCGATATTTTACAAGATTAACCCAACTCTTGTAGGAATTTCGGTTTCACCCCTAAACAAACTATTTTCTTTCCTTATTTGGTCATGACTCGTCAGTCGTGAATGACATATAACTCTAGTGAAAATATATGAAGGCTCATCAATGGCCTTGTGGCATAATGGCACCCATGAGTTGCCAAAAGATTATCAGTTGTTGAGTAGACATGTATTGGATAAAAAAAAACTCCTCCTATCTATTAGTTGTAGAAGATAGTTAAGTGATTATAAGTTTTTATGATGTTTTAGCTATTCTTCTTCTCTGTTATAAACTGAGAGAGAAAAGATGGAGACAAAGTATGGATGAATCTCAAAAGCAGTTTTATTCTCTACCAAAGCACTCTTTATATAGAGTGTGCGAGCCAATGATAACCCTCTAAGAGTCAATCATAATCTACTAGGAGTCAATAATAATCTACTAGGGATCAATAATAATCTACTAGAGAATATTCATTATAATATTCCATAACACTCCCCCTTGAATATTCACTACTAGTCTGCCTCGTTAAAACCTTGTCGCGTAAAACCCAATGGGAAAAACCGCAACTAAGGAAAAAGAGTACAGACGCTAAAACTACATCTCCCCCTCATAACAAGATACGTTAACGTAAAAGATCTTTTAATTGACGCATCCCACATTTTTGAACATGTAACTTCAATGTTGATGCTGGTAGTGCTTTTGTGAACAAGTCAGCTGGATTTTCACTTGAGCGCACTTGCTGGATGGAAACAACCTCCTTCTTTTGAAGCTCATGAGTAAAGAAGAACTTTGGAGATATGTGTTTAGTTCGATCACCTTTGATAAAGCCTTCCTTGAGTTGGGCAATGCAGGCAGCATTATCTTCATATAACACTGTTGGGCCATCATTTTTGAAATTTAATCCACAAGCCCCTTTGACATGTTGAACCACTGATTTTAGCCACACGCATTCTCGACTAGCTTCATGGATCGCAAGAATCTCTGAGTGGTTTGATGATGTTTCTACCATAGTTTGCTTCATCGATCTCCATGATATAGCAGTTCCTCCATAAGTGAAAACATACCCTGTTTGAGATCTTGCTTTATGTGGGTCCGACAAGTATCCAGCATCAGCATATCCAATGAGGGAGGTATTAGATCCACGAGGATAGAAAAGACCCAAGTCTGTAGTGCCACGTAGATATCGCATGATGTGTTTAACACCGTTCCAATGCCTGCGAGTAGGGTTAGAACTGTACCTAGCCAAAAGATTGACAGAAAATGCAATATCTGGCCTTGTGCAATTTGCCAAAAACATCAAGGCACCAATTGCACTAAGGTATGGCACTTCAGGGCCAAGAGGTTCCTCGTCACTCTCTTGAGGACGGAAAGGATCTTTATTAACATCAAGCGACCTAACCACCATAGGGGTGGTTAGTGGATGTGATTTGTCCATACAAAATCTTTTAAGGACTTTTTCAGTGTAATTTGATTGATGAAGTAAAATTCCTTCAGGAAAGTGTTCAATTTGTAGACCGAGGCAAAATCTCGTCTTTCCCAAATCCTTCATCTCAAATTCCCTTTTCAAGTAAGTTGCAGTTTGGGTAATCTCTTCATGAGTTCCCACAATATTCAAGTCATCCACGTATACTGCCACTATTACAAATCCATTTGTGGACTTCTTTATGAAGATACAAGGACAAATTTGATTGTTAACAAACCTTTCTTTTAATAGGTATTCGCTCAAGCGATTGTACCACATTCGTCCCGATTGTTTTAGTCCATATAAGGATCTTTGGAGCTTAATAGAATAAGCAGTACGAGGTTTGTTTGTTTTTGGCAGTTTCAGTCCTTCAGGAACTTTCATATATATGTCACTATCAAGTGAACCATATAGATATGCTGTAACCACATCCATCAAATGCATATCTAAATTTTCCGATGCTGCCAAACTTATTATGAATCGGAAAGTAGTTGCATCCATCACAGGCGAATATGTTTCTTCATAATCAATGCCTGGTCTTTGCGAGAAACCTTGAGCTACAAGTCGGGCTTTGTATCTTGTAATCTCGTTTTTCTCATTTCGTTTCCGCACAAAAACCCATTTAAATCCAATGGGTTTTACGTCATTAGGTGTTTGAACTATTGGTCCAAACACTCTACGTTTTTCTAGTGAATTTAATTCAGCCTGTATTGCCTCTTTCCACTTTGGCCAATCGTCACGACGTCGACATTCTTCAATTGACAGTGGTTCGTGATCGTCATCACTTATATGTAGGGAAACGTTAAAGACAAATGTGTCATCAATGATAACATTATTTCGATCCCATATTTTTCCGGAATATATATAATTGATCGAGATCTCTTGATTTTCTGGTACCATATCGCCCTCTTCAGGGGCTGAATTTGGATCAATCATTTTAGGGATCGGATCACCAATTTTAATGGGATCATCAATTGTCTTTGTGGAATCTTTAGGATTCAACACAGTTGCCTGATTTGTCTTCCTTTTTCTAGGAACCAAATCTTTTGAGCCAACAGGTCTGCCACGCTTTTGGCGTGCACTAGATTCATTTGCTTGTATACTCGCATTTTGTCCTACAGGGACATCAATCCGTGCTGGAAAATTCACAGCTGGTATGTGCGATTTTATAACTTTGCTTGTATCAACAAATGCATCAGGCATTTCGTTAGCTATGCTTTGCAATTTAAGGATTCTCTGCACTTCGAATTCACACTGGCTAGTTCGAGGATCCAAGTGTGTTATCAAAGGAGAATTCCAAGAAATTAATTGTCGAGCTTCAGGCAGCGACATGTCTCCCCCTAATTTCGGGAAGATCGATTCGTCAAAGTGACAATCTGCAAAGCGAGCTTAGAATAAATCCCCAGTTAAGGGTTCCAAATATCTAATAATAGATGGAGAATCAAACCCAACATAAATACCAAGTCTACGTTGGGGACCCATCTTGTTACGTTGTGGGGGTGCAATAGGAACATGCACAGCGCACCCAAAAACACGTAAATGAGATATATTTGGAGGTTGTCCAAGAACAAGTTGTTGGGGAGAATATTTAAGATACGCAGTGGGGCGTAAACGTATTAATGCAGCGGCATGTATAACAGCATGTCCCCAAGCAGAAATGGGTAAATTAGTTTTCATCAACAATGGTTTAGCTATTAATTGAATTCTTTTAATAAAAGATTCTGCTAAACCATTTTGAGTGTGTACATGCGCGATTGGGTGCTCAACCTGTATCCCAACTGACATGCAATAGTCGTCAAATGATTGCGATGTAAATTCACCAGCATTATCAAGACGAATAGATTTTATGGGATGATCAGGGAAATGTGCTCTAAGCCTTATAATCATTCCTAAAAGGCGAGCAAATGCCATATTTCGAGATGATAATAGGCATACATGCGACCATCTTGTAGAGGCATCGAGTAGTACCATGAAATAGTAAAATGGACCAGTAGGGGGATTGATTGGTCCACAAATATCTCCTTGAATGCGTTCCAAGAACTTAGGAGATTCAATACTAACTTTCATGGGTGATGGTCTAGCAATGTATTTTCCTTGAGAACAAGCGGTGCATGGGTATTCTTTTGGCAAAAGAATCTTTTTATCTTTTAGTGGATGCCCGCTTGAGTTCTCAATGATTCTTCGAATCATAATTGCGCCGGGGTGCCCAAGCCTGTTATGCCAAAGCATAAAAGTTGTGGGATCTTTTTGTTTTATGGCGACATTTACTTCAACTGCTTGGATTATTGTATGGTACAATCCAGATGATAAAGCAGGAAGTTTTTCTAATACATGTTTTTTCTCTGAAATAGTGGATGTAATACACATGTACTCCACTTCATTCACATTTAGAGTTTCAATGTGGTACCCATTTTTGCGGATATCCTTAAAACTCAGCAAATTTCTACTAGATTTGCTAGAGTATAATGCCTCTTCGACATGGAATATTGTTCCACCGGGCAATATGATAGAGGCTCTTCCAGTGCCTTCAATTAAACTGGATGTACCAGAAATTGTGTGCACATATGCTTGATTAGGGGAAATTTGCAAAAAATATTTCTTATGGCGCAAAATTGTGTGAGTTGTTCCACTGTCCACCAAGCATGTGTCTTCACAAGTCATCATTTTATCTATAATTAAAAGAGAAATATTTGATAAGTAAAAGAAAATTCTCATATTAAACTTTCAATCCTACTAAAAATAAATAACAATGTCTGAAGTTCTTATCAAAGAACATTATTCATCCTAAGCTGGAACTAAAAAAATTCAAAAATTAAATGACTTAAAAAAAATCTAAATGAGTTGTCTAAAGAAAATCAGGCTCTCCAAGGGGGCCATCGACTTGCGGATCAGGAGCAAAGAAGTCATCAACATCAAAACCATTGAGATCCATTGGCTGCTCATACTCAACATGGTTTGATTCATTAAATGTAGCACTCCCATTTCTGGATGCTTGATAGAGATCAACCAAGTGTCGTGGTGTACGGCAAACATGTTCCCAATGGCCATCAGTTCCACACCTGTTACATTTTTGTCCCTGTTTGGGAGGTGCATTTTCAGCAAGTGCTTGTGAATTCTGATGTCTCCCACCATTATTTCTCCCCCTGTTTTGTGGTGCTGCTCCTCTTTTGTTGATATTTGAGGGCATATGTTGTGGAGGCTCACGGTACCAAACATTGCTCTTACCATGACCGCGTCCACGACGACGACCATGTCTACGACCACGTCCACGACCACGTGGATTATTTTGACCACGTAAAACCGTTGCATTCGCTTCAGGGAATGCATTATTACTCACTGCAGGGAGAGGGGTCGAGCCAGTCGGACGCTGTTCATGATTTTTTTTCAATATGACATTGTTTCTTTCCGCAACCAACAAACAAGAAATCAATTCAGAATATTTTTTGAATCCATTTTCTCGATACTGCTGTTGCAGGATTATATTTGAGCAATGGAAGGTAGATAATGTCTTTTCCAATAATTGCTCATCAGTGACGTTCTCGCCACAAAGTTTTAGCAGGGATGTAATTTTGAAGAGTGCGGAGTTATAACTGTTTACCGTATTGTAATCCTGAAACCTCAGGTGTATCCAATCATAACGAGCCTGGGGGAGTAAGACAGACTTCAAGTGCTCGTAGCGCTCTTTTAAATTATTCCATAAGATGAGGGGATCCTTAATAGTAAGGTACTCATTTTTTAAATCCTCATCTATATGGCGGCGCAAAAATATCAACGCATCGGCGCGCTCCTTTTCGGACGCGGTATTGTCTGCTTTTATAGTGTGCCCAAGACCTCTTGAGTCTAGGTGCAATCCAGCATCAAGAGTCCACGACAAGTAATTTTTTCCAGTTATATGAAGTCCAGTGAACTCGAGCTTCGCGATGTTTGACATTGTGGATCTAAAAAAAATAAGATGAAAATTAAAACTAAGAATTGCTACAGTGATAAGTAATTGACAGAACAAATAGACAATAAGATTAAGTTATCATTATGATTATTATATTTATATTTTTACGAACTAGACGATATAAAAGTTATAAGCGCATCTCCTAAACATGAATTCTGAGCTAGGTCAGATGGTTCTGTTGGGTGCAGCTTTAGATTGGCTGCCAGATTCGAGGTTCGAATCGCAAAAGAAGCAGCCTTTTTTTCTTTTTCTTTCTACAATGAATAAATAAAAACTTTTAATAGATGTTCTCAACGCATCTGCCACTGGTGGTTCAGTGGTAAGATTCTGCTCTGCCGTGTTTGTGGTCTGGAGTTCGATCCTCAGTATCCCTCTTTTTTTTTTTTTTTTTTTTTTTTTTTTTTTTTTTTTTTTTTTTATTAAACTGGGCATGTAATATTATTATTAGAGAGCTACTACTAACAAGGGATTGGTTTCGCCCAGATGGTTACTACTCAAGTAGTGGCAAACCCACATCCTGGGTTCGAATCACAACCACGGCGCAGATTTTTTTTTTTTTTTTTTTTTTTAATCTAACTAGTGTCAGTCTTTTTTTTTTTTTTTTTTTTTTCAATCATGACAGACAATATATATTTTTTTTTTCGACGAATCTTGTCAGTAAACAATGTTTTTGGTCACTCTCTAGATCTAGTTATAGATCGAGGTCTAGGATTTGAGCATTTTTTTTTTTTTTTTCATAAACCCATAGCATAGACCATTTTTTTTTCGATATAAGTAAGAAAACATAAACAAATTAAAGATACGATGTTTTGTTGATTTGAATCAACTTTGAAACAAGCAAGACATGAGACAATCAAAATCGAAAATCGAGTTTTTCGTTTGATCATCTTCTTCTTGACAATATAAAATAAGTAAATAATTTGTACCTTTGCTTTTTGATCTTCTCTTGCGGTAGAGCGAAGGTGCTGATAACGTGTTATAAACTGAGAGAGAAAAGATGGAGACAAAGTATGGATGAATCTCAAAAGCAGTTTTATTCTCTACCAAAGCACTCTTTATATAGAGTGTGGGAGCCAATGATAACCCTCTAAGAGTCAATCATAATCTACTAGGAGTCAATAATAATCTACTAGGGATCAATAATAATCTACTAGGGAATATTCATTATAATATTCCATAACATTCTCATACTTGTAAAAACTAGTTAAGTAATTATAAGTTTATAGGGTAAAAGACAAAACCCACCCCTCGAGTATGGGGTATATACAAAAACACCCTCCGTGTTCGGGGATATACAAAAACCACCCTTGTTGATACAAAAACCACCCCTGTCGGTGGATGGACGTTAGACAAAAATCACCCTTCTGTTACAATCAATTAGTGTGGGGGTGCAATCTGTCTTTTTATGACCATTTTGCCCTTATTTGTATATTATTATTTTTTTTTTATTTTGTTCATGTTCTTGGTGTTCTTGGCCACCACCACCATCACCACCGCCACCACCACCACTACCGCCGCAACATCCAAACCTGCTCCTACAAACTACCACTAACAACAAAAACACAACCACCGTCCTCCACCACCAGCAGCCAGCAACGACCACCACTACCACCAATTTAACAACATTTAACAAGTATGAAACTGCAGATTCAATCAAAAAAACCAATTCTATAACCATAAATCTGAATGATTCAAAAAAAATACAGAGGAAGATAACAAAATCATATATCCAAACAACAGATCCTATTCTGAAGCTTTTCCCATATCTCTCTGACTTTTTGGTTAACAACAACATAACCACCACTCCACCACAGATTGAAGAAGGAAGATAAGGAGGATTTAAAAGAACTGATGATTACTATGTTCGGATCTCTTACCTGGTCGACAATTAAATAGTAATCATCAATTCTTTTGTAATCTTCAACATAACCACCACTCCACCACAGAGACGATGGCTGAAGGTCACCGTCGCCTCTTCTACTGTCGCCACGCCACTGGCAATTTCTGCTAAAAAAATTAGATCTTGAATCATCAAGAATGATCTCTACAGAGGAAGAGGCCAGGAGAAGAAGAAGGAGAACAGAGACAGAGCATACCCATCTTCGTTATTGTCCTCGAAACCCAACCGACGGTGACCTTCTTCCGATCGACGCTGAAACAAAGCCTCGAACTCAGTCCGAAGAACCACCAACGACCCTCATCTTACGCCACTCCCCAAGACTGGTATTCCTCTCATCTCCAGTCCGTCGATTCGGAATCCTCCATCCTCTACACATACACCGCCGCCTACCACGGTTTCGTCGCCTCGCTCGATCCTAATCAAGCGGAGTCACTTCGGCAAACTGATTCGGTGGTTGGTGTGTACGAAGACACTAGATTTCACTCTCCACACCACTCGTACCCCCGAGTTCCTCGGAATCGAGACTCAGTTAGGGTTATGGGAGGGTCACACTCCACAGGAACTCAATCAGGCTTCTCAGGATGTAATAGTCGGCGTCCTGGATACCGCGCGTTTGGCCGAAATACAAGAGTTTCGACGACTCCGGCATGCCATATGTTCTGTCCCGGTGGAAGGGGGAGTGTGAATCGGCACCCGATTTCAAATCCTCACTCTGCAATAAGAACTAATCGGCGCCCGGAGATTCTCCAAAGCCTACCAAATGGCTTCCGGAAGCGACCCGACACCGAAACCCAAGGAAATCGATTCGCCGAGGGACAATGACGGCCATGGAACACACACGTCTAGCACGGCGGCGGGTTCTCAAGTGGCGAACGCCAGTTTTCTCGCCTCGAAGACAGTGGGTAGCGTTTGGGAGGATTGGGTAGGGTTCCGATGGTGAGAGAGGGGGCAGGAGGGTGCGGAGATGGTGGTGGTGCTGTTAGGTCTGGGTTGGAAGAGGAGGAGTAGAGAGAGAAAGAGATGAGGGGCTGTTAGGGTTAGAAATGAGGAGGTGAGGAGAATAAATGTTTTTTATAGCAGTGTAATTTTTCTTGAAGGTCGGGATACATATGTCTTTTCACACTTCCGTCAGTTGTCGTTAGTCACCGTTAAGTGATAAGGATGGTTTTTGTATATCCCCGAACACGGAGGGTGTTTTCGTATATACCCCATACTCGAGGGGTGGTTTTTGTCTTTTACCCAAGTTTATATTATGTCCAATGTGACTAAAAAATATGCAAGAAGATTATTTTGACTTTGACACATCAATAATATCGTTGCATTTCTTTTATCACGACATTGACATACGATAAGTGCCATGCTAGTTAAATCACGCATATAATCATAACTGATAATGCAACTTACATGTTAGTATGATTTAGCTTGTCAATAAATTTCTTATGAGTGTTGATTGCAAGCAATTCTGAGTGCAACCATTTCCACTATCTTATTGTCAGCAATAGCTACAATTCTTATCATAATTTGGGTCACACACGATCCAAAAAATCAATAATATAAAACCTGATTTACAAACAGTTATTAAAAACTGGATTCATCAAACACCTCCAAGATGAATCAAAATCATAAGCTAAGTCATCACCTAGCTTCCAAATGTTACGTAGTGGATACTCTAAGAGCGCAATAGGACAAACTTCTCATCTTCCCCAAACGATGTAGGAACACGATATATAAGCATGCAAGACGTGGAATAAAGCGGACCTTAAACATTCAAAGCCCGCTTTTAGTGACAAATATAGTTGGAATCTTGAAAGATATTTCTCTTTTAATGTCATATCATATCCGACAGCCTCCAAACAATTCCATATTTTAAACAAGATCGTCTAAAGGAATTGTCATACACGAAGTTGTTAGGGCATCTCCAATAGTCTATGCAAAATCTAGTGTTATGCAAAATATAAAGAATATGATACGAAATTGACCTATGCATATGTTTATGCATTTTGCAGAACATGCATCCTCCTCTTCTTTAATAGCTAGCAAGAAAGTAGGCATGCAAAATTTGTGCCTATCTCTCTCCTCTCATGCATCCTCAATATGTATATTTTAACCTCTCATAACTACGAAATGTATAAATTGCATTTTACTGCTGGAGCAAAACTAGAAATACATGTCATGCAAAATTTAAAACATGCAAAAAGTACCTACTACTATTGGAGATTCCCTATGGTATAAAAGAACACGTTAGACAGTAAAATTAACTTTGTAATCGTCACATCCATCCGTAGGAATCACATTCCATTACATCCTTTAGCCGAGAAATGTATTTGTAATCGCACAAATCAACAAACGTAATATAAATTGCATGTGGTTTACCCTCAAAGAATTAATTTATTCGTTTGCTATTTTATTTCTCAAAAAATTATTACTCCAATTTTTAATTTTTTTTTTCTCAAATCAAAATATTCCTCTACAAAGAATGAAAAGAAAAAAACTACTGGTACCACTATATTCCTGCCCTTTCGTGTTTCTTCTGTGTACAGTTTCCGTCAGCATCTTCACTCTCCACCGAGCACTGTGTGCACTTCACTTGGTTCACTTTACCAATTTTCCATTCCAGAAGAGAATCCCGACGAAATCCCCCGAAAATGCAATTCCGCCGTTTGTTCCTCGTCGTCTTCCTCGCCGTCGCCGTCACCTCTCCTCTCCAGGTAATCTCACCGCTCTTTCTTCAAAACCCTAACTATAAACCCTAACTAAACCTTTCTCCTCCATCACCGTCACTTCACAGGTCCAATCTCAAGCACACTCCAGAAACAATCTCACCGCTCAACCCTCTTCTCCTTTCTCAATCGCACTCGACACTCTCCGGAACCAAATCGGGTAAGTAAACCACACCACACATCTCTTCACTCAATTTCGCATCAACCACGGAATTCAATTATCTTTGCTTTCAATCTTCAGCTATCAGTTCCAGAGCGTTGGTCTCCTCCGAAGAGCGATGACGCACGCGTCGTTCTCGGAGGAGAACAACAAGGCGCTGAGCATCTTAGGATTGAACGTCATTCAGACGGCGGTTTCTCTCCAGTTGCTGGGAAAAGACGTCGATATCTCGTCGAAAGATCTCAACCGTCGGATATCGGATGCTTGCAACGTGGAGGGGTCGTGTGCGGTTGATGGGATGCGGTTGGGGTTGCAGAAGGTGGTCAGGGTTTCGTTAAAGACTAATTCGTCTGCTCCGGCGGTGGTTTGCGGGGCTTTCCGGGCGATGTTTGGGGCGATTTCGGTTGATACGGGGAAGTCTGATGAAGCTGGGAGGGTGTTTTGGGAGGTTCATGGTGGGCACATTGGAAGGGCATTTGCAAAGTAAGTAGTTGATATGAGCTATGTATATACACCGCTCTTGACATTGTTTAGGATTTGATTGGTGTGATTTGCTTATGTTGGTGAAGTGTGTTTTAAGGATCTTGCGAGGAATGCTAGCATTTTTCTTGAATGTTTTGATGTGAATACACGGTTGCATACTGCATTTTCTTGAATGTTGTTCTTGTTCTGGGATCTCTGAGGTTGCGCTGGTGTTGAATTCCTCTTTTGGTTTTGTTATATATTGCAATTGCTCTAGGGGATTCCATTAACGTTAGGATTGTGAGCGAGTCGTTTTTCTCTTCTTGAACTAGCTCCCTGAGCTTAGGCAATATATCAGATCAAGTAGCTTTCAGGCGACCAATTCTCGTACGATTCTATTTTTGATCAGTCAATCTTCATGTCAAGTACTCGAGTCTTATCTGGAAACCCAAGACTGGATTAGAGAGAAAATAGAGAGATTGCAATTCAGCGGTATTCTTTGGTTTAGGAGATTGGTTGATTTGGTGAAGGAGATAGTGAGAAGAGTAGGACCTTTTTATCATATGGAAGGAACAAAAGTGAGAATCCACAAGACGGTAATACCTACTTTGCTTTCCTGTGCAAATCTATACTCTACTATACAACCAAATGTCTTGCATTCTCTTTCGCGCCCACCTCTCTCAGTTTCTTGCCTAAACGTGCCAGACTGGTTAGTGTACTTTGTCCCCTATCCTTACTTTCATCTCCAAATGAAGTGAAAGTCCCCCTAATTTGTCCTAAATCCTTTAGGAGAGCAACTTCAAGAACCTGTGTTTTCTCCTCAAATGGCCTTACAACCTTATCTTGCCACTTGGCGCTTTGTTTGCTTCCCGATCTTCCTTTTTCTGTGGAGGGAAATGGACTTTGCATCTATATAACCTATAGACTCCAAAGATGGGCAAGGCTTTAAGGTAGCTCTAAGTGCCTGCCTTGCTGAAGATTCCTTGAAAATTGTATGTTCAGTCGAAATGAACTCTTCGTGATGGTGTTTTTTCTTTGGGGGTTTAATGAAGTTGTGGATGTTCAGAGCGGCTGAGCGGGGTTTGGTTTTTATTATATATTATCTGCAATTGTATCATCTGAGCAAGGATTTGGAAAGACCTCATTATTTCATACACCTTATGAAGCCTGTCGTGTGACTGTTAATGCAAAGCATGGCTGTTGTTTTCCATTTATATGGTAACTTAATATCTCGTTCAGAACAACGATGTATAACGGGTGCAGCTGATGCATGCATGGTTTCTATGGAAATAGATTTAACTTCGGCAGTCAGTTCTACTGGGGCATTGGTCCCATGTCTTTTGTTGTATTTGTGAATAAAGCAAAATGACACGTGTGGGAAATATTAAAGCAAATCGATTCTTGTTGGTTTGGGGTTATGGTAGCATCAAAACAGTTTATGCTTTCTGATTGTGGAAAAACCATGTTGAGCTTTAAAGATTGTCCTTGATTCATATGATATGTTAGTGTGCCTTAGAACTGTCGAACCTGCCAAACCGGCTCTGGTAAGTTCCTCTTGGAAGACTGCGGGTTGGTCCTAGAAGCAAGAATTCTGGGCTTAGCTTGGTCTAATAGGACATGAACCCCTATAGCCGGGCTGGTTCAGGGCAGGCGCTCTGGCGGATTGCAATTCCTGGATTTGGGCCGGACATGGGTAGGGCAGGGTAGGCCAGTTGAGGACCACCGTGGGTCCGGGCCGGGCCGGGCCGGGCCGGGCCGATTTAGCGGTCCCCCGACCCACTAGGCAGTTATAGTGTGCCTTCTTCCTAGATGCTACTATCACTCTGCTGTAAATGTTCTTGCATGATTTCTGAACCGAGCACATGGACTGGTGTTGAACCTGTCACTGGGATTTCCATCTCAAGTTTCCATAAGATCCTAGGCAGACAACGAGTTTTATACTACCTGAAGTCTTAGGTTCAGTTTCCACCTCAACTGAAACCTACTATACTATTGTAGGATGCTGTAAATTTCACATGTTCTGAGATTGTAGTCTGTATCAAACATTAGCACAACTAGAATCAGACACAAAAACGTCTGATAGATGCCTTGTTTAAAACAATGCAGGAAGTTTATTTTATTTTATTTTGAGGGAAAATGTAGGAAGTTTCTTAATAGTCCGTGTTATGTAATAAACTACTTGGCGTGTATATATATTTCAATCTAGTGTGAACAAACATTTCCGAGCTTGATAGAGCCGAAGCAAACTGCATCTTAGATCGGCTTACATTTCCACCCAAATTGCTTCAGTCATAACATTGCCAATCCAACAGTCTAATCACGCCTTGCTCCTACTTGACCAGGCCGAAATATTCTCTTTCAATGCGATTTCTCCAACCATGTCGGGAAGGGCTTGAGGCTAGGACTGTCAGCTACAGCGCGATCACAATTTTTTATAATTTTAAACTCTCTAACACGAGTCTGACAAAAATGACTTGTCCTCGTCTTATAGAAATTATGGATCTAGCTGAATAAAGCGGCGTTTGACCTCAAAATCATACACCTGTTGGTCAAACACCTTAGTTTCCATCGGTAGTTTGGAAGCTTCGATATCCCTATTGTGAGACCCACCCGCACACAACATCGCCAAAAGAGCATCAGAGGCACTGATGAACAATCCTTCACCGCTATTGTGATAGCACTCGGGCAATCATCACCTCCCTAGTGGGGTGCTGCATGGAAGGCCAAGAAAGAGTTCATCGCGACTGACTGGATGCGGCAGGATTGCCCCAATATTGAAGGCAACTCGATACTCAAAAGCATATTCAGCACTGACATTCGAAACTCGATCTTAGAACTACAAAAATGACTCCTCTCATATCTATATATACTATTTGAGAATGAGTTTTTAGAGTTTGAATGAGAGTGTCACGTGGCGTCAACTAATAATTAATTTCTTACCTAGGGATTGCCCGTGTCCGAGGGCACTATCCAAACATATACTTGCTGAAAAAATCTAAAAAAATGGTAAGACGCAAGATGAAAATATGTATCCAAACATATACTTTGCTGAAATAGCAACTCTTGCAAGAGAGATAAATGACGACTGTTGGTTTAAATTAAAAAAGTGGAGGAAGTTAAAATGTGTGGAGGAAGTGGGAAGAAGTTACAAAAGTGGTGGGTGGTAGGTGAGATCTAAGGGTTAGGGTTGATTTAATTTAAGGGTTGAAAAAAAGTCAACCGTTCTATTTTATAGAATAGAGATATATGTAGGATATATATATTAAAATCTAATTGGAAACAAAATATTTATTTTGACATAATTCGTTCAAACACAACCATTCTTATTAATCACATTTGACTGTGATCATTAGGATAGTGCGGAGAGATATACAAGAAAAGGGGAATTAATGATTTGAGAACCAAATATTTGTTTTGTTTCCTAAAAAAATTTTGTTTTGACATAATCCGGTTAAACACATGACTATTCTCATCAATCAAATTAAAAGTAATATCAATCATATTCTAACAGTTGCAAAAAAAAAAAAAAAAAAAAAAAAAAAAAAAAAAAAAAAAAAAAAACTGAAGAAGATCAATATGACCATTGACCAGCCACTTGAGGTGGGGGTGTCCTATAAATAGCATTGGGTGTTGCAGTTCTAGGCACTGCATCATATAGAGGAGGATGAGTTGTCAGGTTGGAGACTTGGAGTTATTCTGGTAAGAGCTCATGCTCGGCAACGCCAAACGGGGCAATATCATCCCGTAAGAAAGAATAGATTGTCAAGGATGAGGGTTTGAAGAAAGAAGCTGAAATTTCTGTTGCAGCGGAAACTCCCAAGGATGTGGTGAAAGATGAGAAGAAAGAGACCGTCCGCTTCTGCAGCGGTGGTTGTTGATAGGAATATTAATCAATCACAACGCAGTAAAGCTAGCTAAACGAGTAAACAGTCCAATAAAATGTATGTATAAAATAAAATGTCATAGAAAATACATGGATTAAAATCGAATTAGGAATAAAATTTATTGTTGTTGCACCCTTCTGCTGGTGTGAAAAATAACAAACAGTAATTTTTTCTTCTTCTTTGTTACGGGTGGTTTGAGGAATGTATATTTTTATTTGGAAAATTTAGCACAATTGTAAAAAATCTGAGTAGTGCTTATTCGATAATATATTGAGAGCGTTTGGCACATTGGTTTTTTTTGGTTTTTGGTGGAAAAACCAAATGGTTTTTATTTTTTGTTTGGTTGGAGTTGTTTAAAATATGGGTTTTAAACCAGTTTTTTTCAAGTTTAGGCATGTGAAAAAAAACCCATCTTTCTGTGGGTTTTTTCCAGTTTTATCCTACTTCTTGGTAACCCCATAATACCCTCATATGTTCTTCATATTACCAAACTCATATCTAAACTTTCTTAATTTTATCCTTCAAATATTAGAGAAATTTTTATAAGTAGACAACTCGACCCTTCATTCTCACAGTACCATGGTTGCTTCAATTGTACCAGTAACATTTTTTTGAACTTTGTTGAGTATAAAGTTTGATTTTTTCGTTAACTTTTTATTAAATTAGTATGAAAATTTAATTTTCTGGATGACAAAAATATTGTGAATTTGTTCTTCAATTTGTTAACTTTCATGAAACCGTTGCAACATATGAAATCGTTAACTTTTTGCCTCACGTTTGTTGTTCTTGAATCTATAAAGAAAAATAAATTGAGGGTATATTTGTCATTTAATCTACATCATCTAGTTTAAAAACTACTACCAAACACATTTCTCCAGTTTTTAATCTAGTTTAAAAACCACTATCAAACACACTGGTGCTTGATGAGCTGGTGCTTGAAGATGACGAGGAGATCTCCCAAACCCTCACGAGTAGGATTCTGATTGGGAAACTTTTCAGTAATAAGGTTTTGGGAAGAAACACGATGATGAGTGTAGCAAATGGGATCTGGGATATCAAGGGAGGTCTGGAAATCGAATCGATGGGAAATAACCTGTTTCTGTTTTTGTTTGAAGAAGAAGAGGATTACAACAGAATCAAGAATAGAACCCCCTGGGTTCTTAGTAATATGAACCTCCATCTTCAAGAATGGACGATTGGAGAAGGGCTAGATCAGAAGGATTTCTCAAAGATCCCCTTCTGGGTTCAAGTGAGAGGACTCCCGTTACAGAAGAGATCTAAATCAAATGCAGAGAAAATTGGGGGTTGGATTGGAGATCTGCTTGAGACAGATGGGGTTGAGAATGGAATAGTGGGTATTCGGCCCTACTTCCGGCTGCGAGTGATGGTGAACATAGAAAATCCGCTGAAGAAGGAGCTGATAATTAATAAGGGACAGAGGGATGAAGCAGTTATCACTTTCAAGTATGAGAAACTTGGTGATTTCTGCTATCGGTGTGGAAGGATAGGACATCGGGATGTTCAGTGCCGATTTGTAGCATGGGATGAGACTATGTCGCCGGAGTTTGGCCCGGAGATTAGATCAAATTTTAGAGTAATCACGGAGAAACAGAAAGCAGTGAAAGAGGAAAAGCAGAGAATTAATAAGGCGGCAGGGGAAGCGGTATGGGCAAGAATAGGTAAAGCAATTAAGGAAAGACGTGATAAAGAGCTCTCGGAATTCAAGAACCAGTGCCCGGAGATGGTGACTGAAGCGCCGGAGCGTGAAGAACAGCAACAAAAGGAAGAAGATGAGCGCGTGAAGGATAGTAGGGAAGGACAAAGGACGGGCGTAGCTGGCAAGGATAGTACCAGGAAGGTGCGCTCGAGGATTCGTACGATTTGTGAGACAGATACGGTACAGCTGGAAGAAGGTCATAGCAATGAATTGGGCTTAAGAAGATTGGGCCGGGCTGAAGAGAGCGAAGCCCAAAAGGTAGAATATTTTGTGGAAGAACCAATTAGCCCAAAATATTTTATTGAAGAGGAGGCTGAAGCTGATTTACAAGCCCAAAATGAAAAGTGGGCTGTCAGAGAAGTCAAGAACCCGACCCGAAGGGTGAAGATCCGACGACGGGATCCGAGCACTCTACTAAGAAGCAATGAGGAACAGGACGAGCCTTTACCTGGTAATCCTTTCTTTGATATTTCATGGCGGATGTTTTCAATCGATTTGTTCATTTAAAGCGTAGAACAAGGATGTATCGTGTAGATGAAGAAGTCAAGAAGAGGAAAGTTATTAAAGATTATGAGAAAAATTTGGAAACACAAGCTTACAGAGCAAAACCTCGTATGGTTAAGGACATTGTGTTTGCACAAGAAGTCAACAAGATTAGAAAGGAAGCTGGTTTGTCCTCAGAAGCGTACAGTTTCAGATTCTTTAAAGGGTGTAATGAAGGAGTGTCTGAGGTAGGTTTGATTGAGAAGAAAGGGGATAAGAGCTACAAGGAAGAAATCTTAAGTGAAGTTCCAGTATCCAGAAAAGGTTGGTTTAAAGATGTGGAAGAATTAGCAGAAGCTGAAATAAGGAAGGTGGAAGCTGATAAACAAAAGAGAAGAGATAGAAGAGAGAAGTTACTAGTAGCTGGTAATGTGGGTTTCTTAATGCCCAAACCAAGGCTGCAAATTTTATCAAAAGAGGGAAGTAATAATTTACAAGACAAGGCTGTGGTGGCTGGCCTAATACAGCCACAAGAGGAATGTTAGTGTTAAGCTGGAATGTGCAGGGTTTGGGTAACACCCTCACATTCCAGAGATTAAAAGGGTTGATTACAACCCAGTTGCCTAGTGTTATGTTCATTGCTGAAACAAAAAACAAAAAAAGAAAGGTGGTGTCTATGCAAAGAAGATTGAGAATTCCTAACAGTTTTGTAGTTGAGCCAACCAATACTGCTGGAGGACTGGTGCTGTGGTGGTTAAATGGGGTAAATCTGGAGGTGGTTTGGCATACATCTAATATGATAATTGCTAGGATTGAAGTTAAGCAAGATAGATGGGAATTGTGGGTGTTTATTTATGCTCCTGCCAATTATAGAAAAAGAGGTGAGTTCTGGAAAGAGTTGCAAGCTCTAGCTAAAGGTTTCTCTGATCCCTGGGTTGTGGTAGGAGATTGCAATGATTTTCTACATATGGAAGAGAAGAGTGGAGGCAGTCAAGTCTCAAGGTGGAGGTTGAGAAGATTTAGCCAATTTATGTCTGAATGTGGGCTGGTTGATCTGGAATCTCAGGGAATGAATTATTCATGGTCTAATAGAAGAGAAGGAGGGGAAGTAAGGGAATTACTGGATAGAGTATTGTATTCTCCAAGTTGGGGAATGAATAATCAAAGAGCCACTGTCAGTAGAGATGCAATAGTGGCTTCAGATCATGCTCCCATGTGGATAGATACAGAGCCTAATCATATCAAAAAGAAGTCAGCTTTTTACTATGATGCAAATTGGAAGGGTCAAGAAGGATGTATTGAGATGATAAAGAACAGCTGGGAAAAAGAGGTAAGAGGCTCTGGATTTCAAAAATTTATCAAGAAACTGTTCAATTGCAGAAGTGATTTAAGACAATGGAAGAAGGAAAATGGAGTTAACTTCAGAAAACAAATAGAGATTTTGGAAGGCAGGTTACTTAATATTCAAATGCAGGAGGCCTCTAGTACAAATTGGAAAGCTCAAGAGGAGGTTTTGGCTAAGTTAAGAGAAACTTGGGGCAAAGAGGAGTTATATTGGAAACAAAGATCAAGAGTAGTTTATTTAAAAGAAGGGGATAGAAATACCAAATTTTTCTATCTATCTACTTTACTAAGAAGGCAAAAGAACAAGATTAACAAGATAAAAATAGAAAGTGGCTGGGTGGAGGGGCAGAAAGAGATAGAAACTTTATTCCAGAACTATTACATTGACCTCTTCTCATCAAAAGGAGAAAGAGATTGGGGATCCTGTCTGGAGGTGATTCAGCCATCCATTACAGAAGAAGAGAATGTAAATTTTCTGAGATTGCCTTCTGAAGAGGAAGTTAAACAGGTTGTTTTCAGTTTTGACCCAGGGAAAGCACCTGGGTTTGATGGTCTCACAGGAGCCTTTTATCAAGACAATTGGGAGGTGATCAGAAAGGAGTTAGTGGAAGCTATAGTGGATTTTTTCACAACTGGGAAGCTAAAGGAAAGTGTGAACAAGACTGTTATCTCAGTGATCCCTAAAGTACCCCACCCTGAACAGGTAACTCAATTTAGACCTATTGCTCTATGTACTTTTTGCTATAAAGTGATAGCAAAGTTGATTGCTAATAGACTCAAAACAGTACTTCCAAGATTGATATCCCAAGAGCAGTCAGCCTTTGTGCCAGGAAGGTTAATTCAGGATAATATTATTATAGCACAAGAGTATTTTCACTATATTACAAGTAAGAAGAAGGGTAAAAAAGGGGTTTTGGCACTTAAGTTGGATTTAAATAAAGCTTATGATAGAGTTGAGTGGGATTTTTTGGAAGGTGTTATTTTGAAGTTTGGCTTCTGTACAAGTTGGGTGAATCTAATTCTGCAGTGTGTTGGTACTGTTTCTGCTTGTGTGAAGATTAATGGGAATGAGGGTGAGTATTTCAAAACTCATAGAGGGCTAAGGCAAGGGGATCCAATCTCCCCCTACCTCTTTGTGTTGGTAATGGAAGTTTTATCTCTGAAATTAAAGAAAGCTCAAGAAGAAGGTCAACTTAGAGGAATTGCTATTGCAAAGAAAAAGGTGTGGATAAATCATTTGTTATTTGCTGATGATTCCTTAATGTTTATGGAAGCTACTAGAGAAGAAGTATCTACTTTTTTGAGTATAATGAATGCCTTTAGCAAAGCCTCTGGGATGGAGTTGAATTTGAACAAATCAGGAATACTCTTCTCTCCAAACACAACTGAAGAAAGGGTGCAAGAGATCTCAGCTCTCTGTAAGATTCCTGCTTTAGATAAAAAAATCAAATATCTGGGAATCCCTGCTTTTTGGGGGGGATCAAGAAGTGAAGCTCTGGATTATATTGTGGGTAGAATTCTTGAAGTTCTACAAGGTTGGAAGAAGAATCTGCTGTCAAGTGCTGGGAGAGAGGTGGTGCTAAAGGCCATTGCTTATGCCATTCCCAGTTACACTATGTCTTGCATAGCTTTTCCTAAGAAAGTGTGCAATAAAATTGCACAAATTATTAGGAAATTTTGGTGGGGAGGTTCCCCTACTGAAAAGAAAATTCATTGGTTGAATTGGGACTCAGTTTCAAGAAGAAAGGAAGAAGGAGGTATTGGTTTTAGGGAGGTGAAAAGCTTTAATATCTCTCTATTAGCTAAACAATGTTGGAGAGTAGAGAAATTCCCTAATCTCTTCTTGCTGAAGTGATTAAGGCTAAGCACTTCCCCAGTGGTGAGTTGTGGGAAGCAAAAAAGGGCCACAATCCTTCTTGGGTGTGGAGCAGTATGTTAGAGGGAAGAGACTTTCTTAAAAAAACATGTGCTGTGGATGGTAGGCAATGGTAAGAGGATTAAAGTTTTGGGCAATAGATGGGTTCCTTCATTAAAGCAACAGTTAATCCACCCAACTGACAGAGTTAGTGATGAGCTGAAAGTTGCAGACTTAATCAATCCTTGTACAAGAAGGTGGAGAGTGTCTTTGGTGAGAAATATCTTTAGTTCTCTGGAAGCTCAAGCTATTTTGAAAACTCCTTTGTCCTGGTTTAATGAGATGGATAGAGTGGTCTGGCCAAAAGAAAGCAATGGTGATTTCACTGTAAGGTCTGGCACTATAACTGCTACTGGTGACAGTATAGGGAACCAGTCAAAGAGTGACTTTAAAGCTTCTTCCTCTTGTTACTATTCTAAGGAATACTGGAAGCAAGTGTGGAATCCAAAATTACCACCTAAATTGTCTCATTTCTGGTGGAAGCTCAGTAATGAAGGCTTGGCAACTCAAAGAAATCTCTGGATAAGAAAATGCAGTGGAAGCTCTCAGTGCAGGATTTGTGAACAAGGAGAAGAAACAGTTGAGCATTGCTTATTTCATTGTGCTTGGACTATTCCATTATGGTTCACAATGGGTTTGTTAACCCCTGATATGTGTGCTGGAATAGGAAGTATTAAAAGGTGGCTTATAGAAATGGTTGAAAAAGTCTCTGCTAAAGAAATTTCTCTTGTCTGGATGTGGAAATGTGTGATGTGTTGCTGGGTGATCTGGAAAGAGAGATGCAAACTAATCCATGAAGGAGAGAATCCAAATCCTGAGAGAGTTGCTGTCACATGTACTAGACTTTGCTCAGAGTTATTAAAAGATAGCTCTTCTGATCCAGAGCTAGATGTGAAGATAAAAGCTAAGAAAAGAGCTGTACTGGGTGCTAACAAAAATTGGGAAGCTCCATTTTTGAACTCCCTAAAATGTAATATGGATGCAGGCTGGAATGAAGAGGATCAGGTGGCTCATCTAAGCTGGCTTGTAAGAAATCATAGTGGAGAGGTGCTTGATTGGGGCTGGGACAGAGTGACCTCTGATTCTGTGATCCTAAGTGAAGCTCTAGCTGTTAGACTAGCCATCTGGAAATGCTCAAAGTGGAAAGGTCATAAGATTTGTTTTGAAAGTGATAACAAAGGAGTTGTAGATGCTGTGAAGGGGCTGAAAGAGATGTGGAATCTGAGTATCATAGTTGAAGATATCAGAAGAGGATTGCAGGATTTGAAGGCAAAGCTATCTTGGATTCCCAGGTCAAGAAATGAGGCTGCTGATGAAATTGCAAATTTGGCAAAGTCTAGAGATCAGTTTAAGTTAGATATTTTGTTTTTTGATGTTGTTAGAAGGGATAGTTGTAAGTTATGTGGTTGTGTTGGTGTTTGAATACAATTTTGATTGGCAAAAAAAAAAAAACACTGATTTAAACAAAATCTCTAAAAAAAATCAAAAAATTTGCACCACAATCTAAAAACCAGTTTTTCCACCAGAAACCATTCTACCAAACTCACCCAATGGGTAACAAACATTGAAACCAAAAAATTATGTAGTTATAATGCTGGATAACAAACATTGAAACCAAAATGTGTGGTACTTATTATATCTAGATACCATCTACAATACATTTTAGTTTTGATTGGGTACACAAACTATTTCTTTTCTTGAAAAATAACTTTTTTTAGAACTCGAAGTCCGTCGTGCATCGCACGAGCTTAAAGCTAGTGTATACCTTAATATCAAAGTTCTGACAGACAGCCTACTCATAGTACAAAACCTCACCAGCACACAAGTGAATAACAGCATCAGCGTTATCATCAGTGAATGTTATTTTATGCATTAAGAGTAAATATGTCTTCAATCACATGAAGCATGCCTATTTTTGTTACTTTGTTGATTCTTTACGAGGAAAATGCATTAAGTTAACGCTAAATTGAGTTGGCATTTTTCTAAACATGCATTTTATGTCTATATTTTATTTTAGGGATAAAAGACACTGATCACCCCTGAGTTTAGGCTTAATTCCACTCCGCTACCCTTTGTTTTGAAAAAAGACACTCCACACCTCTTTTTGGATGGAGGCTAACCGGTGACTAACAGTAACGAGAAAAAGACGATTTTACCCTTAACATGTTATAAATTTACCCCCTATATATTACCCTAATCTCTATCTCTCATTCATATCAAACCCTAATCTCTCTCTTCCCCCCTCTCTCTCTCTCTCCTCCTCCTCCTACTGTGAAAAACCAGCCGCCTCTTCTCCTTCAATTCTTTCATTCTCGCCTCCCTCTCCCTCGATCTGAACCCCATGGAAGCAGAGCACCACCAGAAGGCCACACCATACCACCCCTCCCCTCTTCTCCTCCTACTTCAACACCCAAGCCACCAGTTCCGCCACACATGGAGACCGAGGGAGTTAAGGGAGTAATCTGGGTTTGAATCGACCGACGGTGGGGATCTTGCGATGATGATGCGGCTGGGACGCTGGGTGTACGATGGTGCCTGCAAAGGTTGTTGCGGTGGTGGAAACGCCGCCTTCTGAGGAAAATCGACCGACAGACTTGAAGCCGGAAAGGCGTCGGTGGTCTGGGTTTCGGCAAAACAGAGGCAGGTGGGTCAACTTTCCCTCTATACACTATGAAATCTCCGTCGGCGTCGTTCGGCGGCAGCGATTCGACGAGAGTGGGGGCTTCCTTCAAATGGCGTCCTGGTCTTCTTCATTCTTCTACTTTCCTCTTCTTCTTTTTCTGCTCCTCGTGTAGATTGATTATGTTTCTTATTTTTTTTCTCTAAAACTGTTACATTTAATTTTTGTTGCTTTAGATCTATGTGTCTTCTATACTCTGATTGTTGTTAGGTTTGTTATTTGTGATTCAGAATATGTTATTGTGATTCTGCAAAAGTTGTATTTTTTTTGTGATTTAGATTATACTCGTGGTGATTTTGGTGGTGTTGATTCTGGGTGATGGTGTTCAGGATAATGGTGTTCAAGGTTTTGTTAAGCCAGAGAGATGGGGGATGGGAGAGATTATGAAGTAATGAAATGTGTGTTTTTTCTGCACTCTGGCATTGATAGGTCTGATCCGTATCTTCTTTTTAAAAAAATAAGTATCAAAATTTTATCATCTGGGTGAAGAACTCATATTTTTTAGGGTTTATGATTAAGTTTTAAAGTTTAGGATTTATGTGATGTTCTTGGTGTTATTGAGGATAAATTGGGCAAAAAAGTCAACAAAATTACACAAGGGCAATATGGTCCGAAAAAATTTAGTCATCCACTTTTTAACGGAACCTAACAGAAGGGTGCAAACTGTCCACGGAATATTCCGTTATTTGGGTGTGGAGTGTCTTTTTCAAAAATACATGGTAGCAGAGTGGAATTAAGCCTAAACTCAGGGGTGGTCACTGTCTTTTACCCTTATTTTAAAATAGGCATACAAATTTGTCAAATGAATTACTCTGCATTAGGAAAAGCTGTTGTAGATAGTATAATACATATTCCAGTTGTTATTCAGGTGGCATCTAAAGATAAGGCTTTTTGGTACTTCTTGAGTATCATATAATTACTATTAATGTTCTCGCACATCAATATGGGGCTGTGAGACAGGGCCACTCGCATATGAATCATACGGGAGTTAAAGAGTTTAAGTGGCTCGGAGGCTAGAGTAAGGTTCGTCGCGCGCGAGCTATGGTCATACTCGCGGGCGACCCTTGTCAATTATCTATGAGATTTGCGAAACACTTGTCTATATGTCGATGGTACACGTATGTGAAGCAGTTATTTAACCGTTCTGTGCGGTTATATAACTTCTCATAACAGTTATCCTAAGACTAGCATATATAGGAGAGTTGTCCTCTCATAGAGGTTCGGATCTTTTGGATCATTACCCCTCTTGCTTATTGTCTCTCTCTCAGATAACAAACTTGATTTACTCTTACCCTTGCTTACTTAATCTCTTACTCTCTTTATCTTTGTACATCGTTGGTTGTTCTAATCTGTAACAGGTACACACTAGAATCAATCTCATACATTTCCCTGTACACGTACTTCTTAAACAGTCTGTTAGAGCATCTCCAACTATGAGGGGGGAGGGGCAAAACCGTATCAAACTAGCTCACACTTTTTTAGAGTGCCGAACTTTAAATAACTTACACTCTCTCCGACTGTGACGCCCTTACCCTGGGAGTGGGATCTATCACTGAAAATAGTTTTGGAGATAAACTTGCTCCACATATCATACAAAAAATATAATATACCACCGAGTGACTTCTGCATTGTCAATAAAATGAGGGGCAATTTTCTTCCATAAATTATGTTTACTGAGAGATTTCAATTTCAGGCTAACGATGTAACAACATGGTTGCAGATTTTCTATCCTTCAATCAAACTAGAGGGGTGAACATGTGAAATTATCTTTCGCCCCGAAATTATTGCAAAGGAGGCTAACGATGTAACAACATGGCTGCAGATTTTCTATCCTTCAATCAAACTAGAGGGGTGAACTTGTGTAATTATATTTTGCCCGAAATTATTGCAACGGCTGCAGATATTTTAACCTTCAATTAAACTAGAGGGGTGAACATGTGAAATTATCTTTCACACCGAAATTATTGCAAAGGACACATGTATCCTTCTTTCCAAAGGAAAGGAGTATGTATCCACCACATTAATAAACGTCTTTTTAGCTCTAATGTCCGTATACAGCTAATAAAGGACAGAATTTGGATTAGCACAGACGTCTCCAGACGATCATACCCAGTCCCACACAAACCACCACCAGATCATCACCTTCATTTCACTGGCCCCACCACCACACCCCAATTACCCAAAATACCCTCACCTCCCTATTAACCTGCTATAGCAGGTAACCCCCACCTCTGTCTCAAACCATACCACAACACATGTCTCTCCACCGGTCCTTCCGGTCACCATCACCAACTTGAGTCATATGCCGTTACAATCTCCAGTACCACCCACTCATACCATTCCTGTGCTCACTCATTGACACAGAGACAGAGAGAGGATTAGGGTTTATGCGATTCGTTCGATTTCTTCATTCTCTCTGTTATTCATGGCTGAATTTTCCCGCGAATCGAGCGAAGAAATGGCGGATCTCTACCCGAAGAGGCGGTTCTGTATGTCTGTGTCCTTGCCGTGCTTCACCTCCGGCCGATCCGGTCCCTCCGGCGGCGGTAACTGGTGGCGGAAGATGCGAGCGGCGGAGAGCGACGGCGGAGGAGGCAAGTGGTGGTCGCGGGGGATCGGAGCGCTGAAGAAGCTCCGGGAGTGGTCGGAGATCGCCGCCGGTCCGCGGTGGAAGACCTTCATCCGGCGGTTCAACCGGACCGGCGGAGGAGGTAAGCATTCGAAGTTCCAATACGATCCTCTTGATTACGCTCTCAACTTCGATGAGGGACAGAACGGTAATTTCGACGAGGAGTACGGGTCGAGGAACTTCTCGACGAGGTACGCGGCGGTTCCGGCGTCGGGAAACTCGTCGACGGACGTGAGCGGGGAGTTTCCGGGATACTCGTGACCGGAGATGGTTGGTGGTTGAGGTGGCGGAGACTAACGTGCGCTTGGGGTGTGAATTGAGGAAATGTGCGCACTGGGGAGGTGAAGGATTGTACCGTGAAGGTCGGATGTCGATAGTGGGATCACCGCGGTGTCATTTTCTGTCATTTGATTCGTTTTTGTGTAGAAAAATAGTTTTTTTTGTTTTCTTTTTTTTTTTTTTCTTGTAAATATCTGTTTTGTGGAGTAAGTAAAATATATAAAGATTAATAATTTAAAATTGTGGTTTAATGAGAAGTAATAAAAATGGAATGATTGGATTAGGTGTTACTATATGTTGGTTTGGCCTAGTGTACGAGAGGTTTTTGTATGCTCTAGAGTAAATGATGTGGTTTTGCTCTAACCATACATCACAGAACACGTCAGGAAGAAAGAGAATAAGTGGCAGACAAAAGAAAGTGAATTTCCTACATGTTCCTGACGTGTCCTGTGCTGTATTGATTAGAGCACCACGTCATATTTACTCTTAGAGCATGCAATAATTACTCGTAGTGTACACAACTGTGCATGTGCTTCTTGTCGATAGAGTAAAATATAATTAGCTTTTTATTTGTTGAATATACAAATTTTGTATTTCTTGTTATTATAATACGAATGACTTCATATATTTTTTAATGACGTGGAACCACCCGCAGTAGCCTGCAAATCACACTGCTCTAGTGCAATAATCTGCAAACCGCTCTAGAGAAGTAAACGCAGACCAGATCGCAATTTCAAAGACCAATAAGCAACTTTTGGTTGTCCTAAACTTTGAACTCAATATCACAAAGCCCAGAGTCTTAAGAAGACTAATATAAATATTTTGTATTTTTGGGTATACAAATTTTATATAGAGCCTTTTTGTTATTATTACACGGATGACCTCATGTTTGCTTTAATAACACGGGGTTTTGGTGTACAAAAGTTTATAACAATATCTGCATCACCATTCACGAGTCCCAACAAACTCAACATCAGAGTCAATCCTTTTCAAAACCACGAAGAACACGAAACCAGGAAAGCTCTAAATTGACTTGAAAAATTTGTCGCGTAATCACCATTCGTAAGCCCAGGCATGTTAGGCCTAAGGTCCTGCTAACTTTAAAAAGAAAATTAACTTGTTTACTTGTACCTTTGGAAGCTTTGCATTAGTGCCCCAATACGAATTAGAAATTGGACCCTTAAGTTTGCCTTATGTACTTAAGTACCCTTTGATTCCTAGCTCCTCTCTCTGCCTGAACCCTTCCAAACCCAGAAAATATATTAGAGTTGGGAAGACCTGACCTGGTGCAGCAAGTGATAGGCAGGAAATTCTTGTGGTGCAGTTGATAGCTATCAACTACTTAGAGCATCCACACTAGACTATTTAAACGGAAGTTATTACTAAAATAGCAAGTCAATTTGAATAAGTTCAGTCTCCAGCAGACTAGCTAAACCAAGTACTATTTTAGTCTCCTAATTTCATGCTAGCTAGATGTGGCAAGTCAACACATCCTAGCTACTTCTATTTTTTATTTTTTGTTTTAGTTTTAGATAGTATTAGTACAACACTATTGGAGCAAATCTACCCTACTAAAATGAATAAGTTGAATTTGCACTAAAATTTAGCTAATCTGTAGATTACACTACTGTGGATGCTCTTAATTTGGTATAGGGCCAAGAGAGCAGTCACATGATGCATATACTCATCTAGAGGGAGAGGTAATGCTGATTAACATGTGTATTTGCATGCTTTTTCAATGAACTGAAACACATTATGAAGTAGTAAAATGAAAGGATTCTTGATCCATCTCCAAGTAATCGAACATGAAAACGATAAACATCAAAAGACATGTATATAACGTATCTAGATTGAATTATAGTTTACCTTGGAGAATCCTATCCCATACATCCGCTAAAACAGAAGCTGGTAGAATTCCAAGTCATTTTCTATTCCCATGATTCAGATCCTAGTGATCGATCTTCCTCTTCTCTTACAGAGTTTATCATAGTTGCCACTCGGTCCATGCTCGGCCTAGCGTTCGGAGATGGGTTCGTGCACTTCAACGCTACTTGCAACAATTTCAGTATCCTCTCCTGACTTGCACCATCATTAATTAGCCCCTTGTCGAACACTTCACCCGTCCATTCTTCTCTAATCACCGACTGCACCCATTTCGCCAACTCAGACCCATCATCGGTCTTCTGGTCAAGCTTACCTGTTAGGAGCTCGAGAAGAATCACACCAAACCCAAAAACATCCCCCTTGAAAACATCATACTGGTGCTGGTCACTGGTTGTGTTCGTGTTGTTATGACTTTTTACCACCATGAGGCCGTATTCAGTAATGCAAGGATCGTCCACGTCTTTGTTCAGGACTATGTTGGAGGACTTGAGGTTCCCGTGACCGATTCCGTCGCTGTAGAGCTCTTTGTGCATGAATGTCAGAGCTTCGGCTACGTTTGCTGCAACCGCGATTCTGCTTCCCCAGTCGAATAAACGGCCGCTCTCAGATTCTGCCAACAAATGTGTCGTCATGGTAATGTTAAAATCGGGGATTGGATTAAGGGTAAAAGACACTTTCACTCCCTCCAATTTTGGGGAAGACACTTTGGCTCTTCAGTGTGCCAAACTGCAGACACTTACACCCTAGATGTGTCGTTCCTTACTCTAAAAGTGCTAATTTGTCTAAAAAACTACTATTAGTGACAAATCGTACCTGACTAACGGTGTCACAATCAGGAGTGTAGGAGTCCTGAAATTTGGCACGCTAAAGGGGTGAAAGTATTCATTTCCCAAGCAGAAAGGGGTGAAAGTGTCTTTTCATTAAACTTCAAGCCTTGGATGACGGAAAAAATTAATGATAAAAGACACATTCACCCTTAGTCTGGCAAATGACATTTTCACTGCTTTAGTGTGCTAAATTTCTAGACACTTACAATCCATGATTATGTCACTCCATACTCTAAGAGGATAAACTTGTCCAAGAAATTACTATCAGTGACAGACACCCACCCCTACACTAACAACATCACCATTTCGGGACTCATGAGAGTAGGATTCATGAAATTTCGCAGACTAAAGAGTTGAGAATGTCATTGACCAAATTGGAAGGAGTGAAGGTGTATTCGCATCAAACTTGAGGATGTGAAAGTGTCTTTTACCCTAAAATTAAACATAAAAATATTCGGTTAAACAGGAATAGGGAAAGGGTAATTTGCCTTTGATCAGGTTATGGAGGCTGCCATTTTGTAGGAACTCGTAAACCAATAACCTCTCGTTCCTGGAACTATAATAAGCCACCACCAGCAACACGTTTGGATGCTGGGTTTCGCTTATCCTGCCCATCCTCCTCCTGAATTCGTCGCCTTTGATCTCCCAATCCCTGATCCTCTTCACAACCAGGCTCATTCCACCGATCACAACCTTATACAAGCTTCCGTGTTCGCCTCTCTTGATCAATTCAGCCGGCGCTTGAAGCAGATCTTCGAATGTAACCTCACTGAAACCTGCATTACCAACAACTACTAGAGAAGAAGAAGCTGAAGCATTTGGGATTTCAACACTAGAAGCCGCAGATTCTGAAATATACTCTCGGGTGGTCTTGGACTCAGCTGACGTGGAAACACTGCTATATTCCGTATTTGTTCCCTTCTTTACGATATTATTCTTCTCCTGATGCTTGGCTTTCCTTGTCCTGAAGAGCTTGAGAGCGAGAATAAACACGAGAATTAATCCGAGGATAACGTATCCGCCAAAAAGGAAAAGTTGGTTTCTTTTCTCTTCAGCAGTTTTGGGCTTTGAACAAGGGGTGGACAAAGGTAAACCACATAATCCTGGATTCCCCAAGAAGCTGTTTTCGCCGAAATTTCCATTCACCTGAGGAACCGGACCGGTGAAACGATTGTTGGAGACATTGAACTGGAAAAGATTGGAGAAGTCGAAACCCGGTATCCTTCCACAGAACGAATTGTTCTGAGCAAGGAACGAGATTAATCCCGAAACCCTAGGAAGATCGGGTAGATGGCCTGAGAAGTTGTTGCTGGAGATATCGAGGCGTTTCAGGTTAACTAACCGCGATAGGCTCGCCGGAAGGTCGCCGGAAAACCGGTTCCGACTGAGATACAGGTGAGTTAGCCGACGACAGTTCGATATATCCTCTGGTAATTCTCCGGCGATAGAGTTTCCGTTCAGGCTGAGGACTGTCAGAGAAGCGGCTGCATAGAGAGACGACACGTCGAGAGTTCCCGACAAGTTGAACTGATCGAGAACTATCTTCTGCACTGAGCGGACTCTGGAGTCGCAGACAACGAGCTGCCATTTGTCTTTGCAGGGGTCCGAGGTGTCGTTCCACCCGATATTGTGATCAGTTTCCGTGTTTTTAGGGGAGAGGGTTGCCATGAATCGGACTAACGCCCGCCTGACCTCCTCTTCTGAAAACGGCGAGGGATAGCGAGAATAGCACAAAGACTATAATAATCCGATCCATCATTGGAGATACTTTCGTAGAAGCAAGATAAGAAGAAGTTATATGAACTTCAGATAAAAAGATCAGAAATCTTCTGTGAACATCAGAACATGTACGACACAGTAGAACTGGTAAATGCATTGCAGGGTTGTTCTTACAGAAGATCCAAATGCGACGATACAAAGGAGTATCAAAAGCCGGCAGTGGAGTGGAATTAGTCGAATCTCAGATTTGGCTGTCCCTTTCATGGCTAACAGTTGACAATTCACAAAGCAACACAATGAATGAATTAATCAAAGAATCCAACTAATTAGACAGTGATGGTAAATTAATAAGGAGAAAACCCGATAAACAAAACTGCTGGTAATTTCAGGAAAAGGACGCTAATCAGAAAACAAAATCTAGGGTTCTTAGAGAATTTAGCCATTGAAATTGTGATCAGTGAAGCCAGAGATAAGGTTCTGGGCGCGAGCTTATCTCACAGAGCATTGACCATCTTCTTCATCTCAGCTGACCTCCTTGGATCAGGTTCCTCAATCGCTCTTTCAGTAAGAACCTGCTTGATTCGGCACATTGACTTCCTTACCTATAATTTTTCATTCCATCAACAACCCCCATCAGAACACCGTCAATGATCACTTTGAAAAAGATAAGCAAATAAGAAGTATGCAGCGATGAATCCAATGACAGACTATAAAACCATGTCGCATACTGCATACACTTGGTGGCGCTGCCAAATTAGTTATTTACTAGTTAACGGTACAATAAGGCTCCATTTGTTCACGGTAAAACACTTTTCTGTAAAATGTTTTTTTTTTTTTTTTTTTTTTTTTTTTGTGTTTGTTTTGCGAACTTCTTCATACAATAATTTACCAAGTAAAAACAATTTCATCCAGATGATGTTAGATGAATCACAGGTTTCAAATTTCGTAAGGCGTTCTCTGAAAAAGTAGCATCGTGATAACCACTTTATACCACATCCTCCCGCCGCCGCCAATTACAATCACTGCCACCCAGGTACTGCAATCTCCACCAGAACCAGGCCTCCCCTGCAGCCTTCGCAATCATCCACCACCACTTCTGCCCAGCTGCCATCACCTGCCGCCGCCACCCAACATTGATGCTCACACCACCTCCCACTTGATCACTACTGCTAATACCACCTCCACCAGCCAATACCCTTCATTAACTTATTTTTAAAAAATTGAACTTGGAGACAAGATCCGAATACCTTTTAACACGTCACTTATTAAATATCGAACTAACCATACATTGGTATCAAGTTTTGAAGTTCACATGTCTATACTAATATATAAAGTCAGCCTAATATTTGGTGAAGCTGTTTAACCATTCCGAAATTTCCGTACTACTTAAGGTGATCAGTCTAATAGGAAGGTTAGATACGTAAATCAACTGAACAAACCATTTCCTACAAAATCTCCGTTATATGTCCTACTGTCACCACCACATTTTGCTTCTTATATTAATCCGACCTTATTTTTGTTGCTTAAATCTAAGAAAAAAATCACGCGCTCTCTTATCTAATGGAGTACTTGGGTAAAATATTTCTTCCAGTATAGTAGTATGCTCTTCCCTAGTCCCTCAGAAGTGGCAGCATCTTAAAACATTGCAGGTTCTGTATCAATTCACAAGACCTTCAATTTTACCTCAAGTAGGATCTTGTGATGACACAAACATATTTGAAGAACTCTAAGTCATCCAATCAATCAGATCTCCCTCTATTTCTCTTCCGTCATAAATACTTATAATATATTACTATTAACAGCAAAGAGGGATGCTGCTTGCAGGCAGGTCAAAACCAGAAGAAAACAAGACAAGGCCAAACAGAGTTCATGAATACAAAAGAACAGATTTAAGCAAATCTACGCTCCATACTCCAAGGCTTCGAGCAACCAAACAGCATAACATATTATTAGCATAAAAGGGCACTCGCTAGTGAATAGTGGCATTCTGTCAGCACCAAAGCAGAAGCTATTAGGGTTTCCAAGTCGCACTGAATGATATAACAGCACATTCATAAAGTCAAGAAACCCAAGTATATGGAAATTGCAAATAAACACCCTCGAAGGCCGAGAAAGGGGTGGTTTTCGAGGACTCATAATTATAGCACGAGAGACAAAAGCTACATGATATATATTATCAGAAGAAGTAAGAGTTTCTTTTGTAAAATTCAGATGTACAAGTGTAGGTCTATACAAGTAGTGTGAATGATCCATTTCAAAGGCGCCACCCTATCAAAGTGCAAGAGCTCATCCGGGATAACAAAATCGTTGGTTAGGTCGGATTAAGGCTTGTACTTCACCTGTTAGGTTGTCCATTCTAGTGAATGGTACTCCTAAAGTTTATTTCAGCTGTCACGTGGTTTGAGGCAGGGGGGCATCTGTCACCCCTTTTATTTATCATTGTTATGGAGGCTCCTGAATGAATAGGGTGCTAGAGAGAGCAGTTTAAAGAGATGTCTTAAGGGATTTTCAGGACGGCCAGGCTAGTGGCACCCAAATTCAGATCTCCCATTTGTTTTTTGCAGACTATAAATTGGTTTTATAAGAGGCAAGAGTGAGTTGCCTAGGTTATCTCTTGGGGTTCTTGACTGCTTTCAGGCAGTGTCGGTTTGAAGGTAAATTTAGTAAAGTCTGAGGGCTTTCCGATTGGAGATGTGCCTAGGATCGCTGGGTATGCCAGTATCCCAGGGTGTTGTGTTGCTCATCTTCCCACCAAGTATTTAGAGTTGCCCCTTCTATGGTTTGGTGTTCGCTTAGAGTGGGTTAATAAGATAGACAGAGAGGAAAAAAGCTTGGCGGTAGGTTCCTTCGATTGTCATGTGGATCATTTGGCGGGTGTGTAACATGCAAATCTTTGACCTTGTTCGCATGTCGGATAATTTTGTTAGAGGCTTCATTCTTCAGCTGCTCTTGGAATGGCAATCTGGCGTGCCTCTGACTTCGATTGATCAACTGTTGGATTTTCTTGATTCCTTAGCTTTAGCCCCTTTTTGTTTGTGAGGTTCTTCTCTAGCTGTGTTGGTTATGATTATAGCTGTCAGTTCGGTTAACTGTAACCAGGCCCAGACCAAGAAACAGTAAACCGGTTATGGTTTCGGTTAACCGGCCTGTGTGTTTTCTCAGAACCCCTAACCGTCCCGGCCTGTGTAACCGTAATGTAACTTCCTAAACCGGTTCGGTTGGGTTCGGGCCGGTTACATACCGCTATTTTTTTTCTTTGGATGGAGATAAACATCAACGACCCTATCTTCGCACCTTGCGGCGCTACTCCAGCAACTAAACTTGTTGGCTTCGGTCTGTTTTTGGTTCCATCTAGGACTCTTTGTAATGTTTTGGTGTATTTCTTTTGCTGGTGTAAGCTTGTGTTTCTTGGATCCACCTCTGACTCATGTTCTGTTTTGGTGGATATCTTGCTGGTGTAGGCTTCTGCTTGGCCTTGTAATATATGTGCTGGCCAAGAACTCTATGTACTTTTGTGTAATATAATGTAAGTAAGGTTTGTGTGTGCCAAAAAAAGGGCGGGTGTTTGAATTAGCCATTACCTGTTAACCTATACGGGCCGGCTAACTGCTGGCTACGGGCCGGTTTTCAGTTTGGTTCGGTCACGGCTACGGTTCAGTTGGGTTCGGTCCCAGTTAATTTCGGGCCGGTTTTGGTTCGGTTAGGCGGTTAAGAATATCTACAACCGGCCCGGACCACTAATAATTAGCGCCCCGGGCCAGTTTGGGGCCGTACAGTCTCGGTTTTGCCTACGGTTACTAATTGGCGGTTAGGATGGGCCGGTTAACCGCAGTTAACCGGCCCGTATGACTTACCAGTTTCTTTGTGAACTTCCGTTTTCACTTCAATGAAATTTTGATTACCTATCAAGAAAAAACTATATCACCTCTGCAAGGGGGATTACAAGGAAAATTTCATTCTCATAGGACTGAATCTCGGTAACATTTAAGTAAACTCGTCTGCCAAGTTAAACCAAAGACACCCGTGCAAAGACTAATAAATGATCTCATAGAAAATGTTAGCAAGTTCTTGTACCGTTTCTTTTGTGAAAACTGCGGCGCCGTGCGGCCTTAAGATGCGTGCAAAAGTCAAACAGGACAATTTTTTCGGGGCGGGGGGAGTATTTAATAGAGCGAGTTGAGATCACTAAAAGTAAATGAGGTCTTACAAGGATAGCCACTGCCTAAATCTCTGACCTCCTAAAAGGATCTTCTTGGAAAATGGGTGACAAAAGATGAAGAGATGTATCATATTTAACCCAAGAAAACTCGACGAAATTTGATATTTAAATTTCTTCAAGTCATTGTTCCTTAAGCTCATTGGCAAACACTATATACATGAAAGTGCCCACTTGGTAAATGACGATACACGACAAAGTGGGTATAGCAGTACAAGTCCCGGTGGCTCACTTTCACAAGTGAAAAATTCTGTAGAGATAAATTATTTTGTTCAAGATTCGGACTAATCTCATGTACTCCAGAGAGAGGTTTTACATGGGGATGCAAGAAAAACAAAGTTCCTTTCCTCACCGTTGATTGGGAAACCAAAAAAGGCCATTGGTGATTCAACTCATTCTAACCAAACAATTCTAAGAAACTTTGAGGTCTGCGATAAAAGTATAACGCAGATGAATCTAGAAAAGCAGAAAAGTACCTTGGGGATACGTTCTGGATGAGTAAACCGTAGGTTCTGAGCATGAAGCATCTGGCGCTGAGTCATCAGCATATTCTTCTCCTTCAACAAGACATACCACAGCTTGTTAAGATCATCCCAAGATTTAAGACGGAGCTCCGAAGCCTTCCAACTTCGCCCTGAAAAGAGAAGGAAGAACATGTACTTAAAGATTTATGGTAGCTATCATGGTCTCTGCCTCTGGTACGCCAATTTAATTGAACAGAAAGTATGGGTTTAGTTAGCGAATCTGCAACTTTCGGACCACCTGGTCCATGTCCAATAAAAATGTAGACTTAAAAACAAATTGTTGTGTACCTACTGCTCGAGGTATAACACACTGAAAGGTTAAGACTTGTTAGGTCTTGCCTCAAAATCATCAAGTTCAAATCACACTTGGCCATTCAAAAATGGTCAAGCAAAGAAATATTGAGCTAAATCTTTCATTACAACAATTTCTGTCTACCTTATAGAGTTTCGAAGATGACTATGTAAAGTTCTTACCATTGACATATATATCTATCTTTCTAGCTGAAACATGAATAGTTTGCAAGACAATACGTCGAGTAATACCGAACCAATTACCAAAAATACGAATGCCTTCGTCAAAATTTTCATTAAACAGAAAGCTTCATTAAGTCAACGAAAGACTAAACGCACCAACATTTTTTTTCAGGAAAGTATGCAATCATGTTTCTGAATATTACCTCACTAAAAAGGGGGGAGTGGAATGGCAAGAACGTGGGAGACCAAACAAGTGTTCATGTTTACTTTTAGGTGCAGTAATAAAGGCCCCGTTTTAGAAAGAACTTCAAGGACTTCATCACATTTGGATCGATAAACAGTTAAACATGACTCTATACATTTTGTTACTTGCTATATTGTTGATCAATCTTTCGCTGAAACCCATGAATCAGCCAATGGAAAACATTTTGTGCACCTTAGGCCTTTGGTTGTGGGATGTAAATTAGGGATGGAGTTACATGGAAAATAACAGACGGTATAATGAATTAGATTTGGGGAATGATGAAGTGTTTAGGTGCCCAGTTGATGATGGACGAAGAAATGATAGTGTATATGTTCATGCTATATGGCAGTTATGCACACACAGAAACCAAACATCGTGTACCCAACACTAAGAAACAATTGAGGATAACACGATAGCAAACACCACTAAATCATGTTCTACCGAGGTTAATTATATCAGAAACATTCCTTTGGAGCACTATATATATCATAAGATATACAAAAATGAAATAAAAAAAAAAAAAAAAAAAAAAAAAAAAAAAAAAAAGGAATACAAGCCTAGATATGTTTTGTGGTTCATCGTACAGTATAAACAGAAAAAGGTTGATAAGAATGTGCATCAAGTAGTTAAGAATATCGGCAATTCATATTCCGATGTAGACATCAACACAAAAGTTAAAGAGGGACGACTGAAGTACCATAAACTACAGGTTTGTCATCTTCCGGGGTTCTATCTGCCTCAAAGAACTCCTCCAGAGGGTTATACCCTGTCCTTGCCGTCGAAGCAGCAGCTGAAGCTGCAGCTGTAGCTTCTGATTTGGCTGCAGTGGCGAAGAAGGTCCTCCCAAAGACTCTCGAAAGGAACATTGCGATAACCAATGACTAATGACCAGAAATTCTGCATAGCAGCAACAAATAGAATGAGAGATAATGAGAGCAAATAGGTGATCTTTAACTAGTAAAGCTCTCATTTTTTCAACAAACCCAAAACAGATGAAAGCTTAACAAGGAGTTCTCAGATTCAGAAACCCATTTAACTTTTGGACTCAAACCCTTATGTGTTCTAGTCCACAAGACAAGTCTTAAAAGCCTATTTCTTTCTAATCATTTCACTATTCTGATATAAACCCTTAAACCCTAAACTTTGAGATTCAACAAAGCCGTGATATCAACCAAGGAATCAAAACTTAAAGATTCAAATAGCAATCAACAAGTAGTGGCAATATAAAATGGACAAAATCAGAGATGGGCAAGAAAGTAAACATACTTGCTGCTCGCCGTGAACCCGAGAAAATGATGTGGAGGAACTCCGGGCCGGAGGAGAAGTGTTAATTTCTCGAAGGTCGTCGCCGTCGACAAGGGTTTAAGGTAGGCTTGCTGGTAACGATTTGTGTTCAGAGTATGGCTTTGTTCAGATTCTTGAAACGGTATGGGTCAAAATATAATTTTGGAGAACTAGTAGCACAAGAATCCATTTCAGTTCGGCCGTGTAAAGATGAGAAGGGCTAGTTTGGTAATGCGGTGACGTTTTAAAAAGTTGTTGTGTAGAAAGTATTTTGAGAAAGTTGCTCTGGAAATTTATCCGAAAAGTATTTGGTGAATTCCGTATTTATTAAGCTGATGCGGTAAAATTATTTTTGACATTTTGTGTTTGATAATTGATATTTATTAACATATGAGAATGTCAAATAATATATTTATCGAAAAGCAGATCTTGAAAAGTAACCCCTCACATGCTTTTCAAAAGCTGCTGTGGGAAAGCAACTGCTTTCCAGAAAGCAGAAAAAAATTAAATTTACCAAACGCATTGATACAACTTTTATATTCAAAGCGTTTTGTTCTAAAAAAGAAAAACATTACCAAACAGACTCGAATTTTACTTTGAAAGTGTTCCTTTTTTAAGACGGTATTCCATTAATAATGGGGGTGTGATTGGCGTCGTACAGCCCCATGTTGCATTAGATGTGCATATGTAAGAGACTCACCCTCTTAATTGAGGTTCTTCATCGGATTCATCTTGGATCATAGCCAACAAGTTGTCTCACTCTCTCATAACAATCGATTTATTTCCATCCCCATAACCTCTAATCCACCCGAGTTCTCTATACTCTCGGATCACCGGAGATTGTACTAGCTGGCTACAAGAACATCCCCGTAATCATCATTGTCATCTATTTCCCTTCTCCACCCGACCTAGCCGAAGGCCAACTGATTTCAAATGGTGAGTATAGAATTTTTCCTACCATCCCTCTGCAATTTCTCAAATAACTCAAAAGAGATCGGTTAGGAGCAATGGATTAGGTCCAAAAAATGCATCAATTCAAACATAATATAATTTCGCCCTTCCAACAACTATAAAGTGGCTATTGGCTATAAATACCAACACTCATCCTCACTGGAAATTCCAAAACAACTCGAACACTACTACTCTCGAGATCCACTCTCATCCTCCTCCAAACATGAGTTCTAGTCAAATTTGATGACGACGCACATACTCGGACAACTATGACAAATTTTAGCCTGGGAAAAAATGACGGCAACGAAGAAGACAACAATGGAATAAATACACTTGGAAGTCTTATTTTTATTACATTTTCAATTATAATGTATGTTTACATATCCCAGACCAAACAAGGTCTGCATGTATTGTATGGGCTCTAGCTTTTCTCGAAAGGCTTTGTTCAGGTCCGACCTACTCCACCAACAGGCCCGACTTGCTCCATTAATAGGCCCGTCACTGGCCACACGCAATTATGCTGCAACAGGTTGTTGGTGGGCCCAGCCCGGGCAGCCCACTTGACGCAAAAACGAGACATACGTAGAAATTACAATCTATTTAGAAAATCAAACGTACCGTTATCCAGCATTCGTGGCAGAGATTATATTTTTTTGTGCTATGACGGATAGTTGCTCAATTTTAAAGGAAGCTCACTGAAGTGTAGGTGTGAAAAAATTGAGATTTGTTTTAACCACTTTATTTAGTACCATAGAACTTGTAGTTTGGTAGAAAACATTTCATAACTGCAGTCTGCAAAGCATTCTCTTAATTAAGCCACGTCCTCCACTTTTTCTTAGAGAACATGAAGCACACTTAGATATTGACGCTCGGATATAGACTATTTTTTTAGACTTCGAACTCAGTACCTCATGCAGAGCCTTTTAATGTTCTACCACTTGAGCTAACACTCAGAAATTGACTATATATTTTTTTTTTGTCAAACATGATATATTTCCAAAAACAACCAACCTAGAACATTTCTACAGCAGCTAACTTCACCAGTTCTTCCTCCCAACTACTACTACTAGCCCTATTACAACCTTTAACAAAATTCACTATTGTATCTGCTAGACTATTAGCAGACCTTGGAATCCACTTAAACAAATACTGCTTTTGACCCCTGAGATTAATAATGTCTAACAAAATTGGTTTGCTATCCCTTTCCCAGCTACCATTTGTCAACAATTGCATCAAAACTTTGTTATCTCCTTCAAAAATTACTTGTGCATCTTCTTTCAAACTTTGGACTTTCCATAGTGCTTGCCTCAATGCTAGAGCTTCAGCTGTTATCACACTTGTAGCAGATTCAGTACTCCAACCCCAAACAACAATGTGGCCTTCTGTATCCCTCACAACCCATCCACAACACACTTTCCCTGTCTCCTTACACCAAGAAGCATCAAAATTGCATTTCACCCAGTTCAGTGGAGGAGGCTGCCAGGTTTTCACATTCTGTTGTATGCTTCTGCTACTCTTCTTTTCATCACCATTTTTGGAGTTTGTTACATCAGCTAAACTCAGGGTCTGCACTGTCATGTTTTTACACATTACAGCTTCTCTCCAAGGGCAAACTGTAATATCATTAAATATTACAGCATTTCTTGCCTTCCAAATACACCAAATTCCCAAAATTAATTTGGCTATTACTTCTTCCTCCACCTCCTTACTAGCCATCTTTTCTTGAAGATCTGCTAGCCATTTTAGAAAACTTCCAAAGCAGTGGCTAATAACTTCAATCTTAACCCCAATTTCTACCCAGAAAGGCCTCACCCAGTTGCAGTCCCAAAACAGGTGTTCCATGGTTTCAGGGGCCTCTTCACAGATATTACACATAACAGACTGAGAGCAATTTCTCATTCCCAGATTGACTTTTGTTGGGAGAGAGTTTTGACTGCATCTCCACCAAAAATGTTTAATTTTTGGTGGGAGTTTGCTGCTCCAAATCATTTGCCAATACTCTTTACAAAAATGAAAGGAAGAGGAGGATTTGTATGTGATTTTTGGGTTACCTGACTTTTTGCACATCTCTTCTTTAGCTATATAAGCTCCTGACTTTACTGAATATTGCCCAGAATCCAAGCTTTCCCACATAACTGTATCTGGATTTTTGCACCATGCTATAGGGGTTCTTAGAATAGCTTGCACAGATTTTTCTTTAAAAAGATTTCTGAGCAAAGATACTTTCCATCTTCTTGACTCATGGTTGATCAAAGCTTCCACTCTAAGGTCCTGGTCTACTTCCACCCCAGTGTTGACTTCTATCTCCTTCACCTTTGAAACCCAATTGTGCTTGAAGACCTTAATATCTTTTTCATTTCCTACACTCCACCTTGAATTTCTTATCAGAAAATCTCTGCCTTTAATCAAACTTCTCCACACCCAAGAGGGACTTTGACCAGTGCTAGCATCCACAAAACTTGACTTTCCAAAATGCCTTGACTTCGGAACTTTAGCCACCAGAGAATCTTTGTTATTTAATATTCTCCAACTTTGTTTTGCCACAAGAGCTAAGTTGAAAGCTTCCACACTCTTGAAGCCTAAACCTCCCTGACTTTTTGGCTTCTGAATTTTTTCCCAGCTAACCCAATTCATCTTTTTCTCAGAGGGCCCTGCTCCCCAATAGAAGTTTCTAATCAATTGGGTAATTTTCTTGCAAGTTTTAATTGGAAAAATTATGCAAGACATAGCATAACTTGGAATTGCTTGAGCTACAGCTTTCAAAAGCACTTCCCTTCCTGCACTGGTTAACACTTGTCTTTTCCAACCTTGTAATTTAATACTAATCAGCTGAATTATATATTGAAGAGCTTCAGCTTTAGACTTCCCCCACAAAGCTGGAATTCCCAAGTACTTAATAGAGGGATCTAGGGGGGAATGCCACTTAACACTGTAATCTTCTCACTTAGATCTCCATCTGTATTTGGAGAGTACATAATTCCTGATTTATCAAAGTTTATTTCCATTCCAGTAACTCTCCCAAACTCTTGTATCAACTGAAGGAAATTAATCATGTATTTCTCTTTTGCTTCAAGTAGTACTAATGAGTCATCTGCAAACAGCAAGTGATTCACACTAATACCATTTCTATTCAGAGAAATACCTTTTAAATTCTTCTTCTCCTCCTCCAGCTTCATATTTCTTGAGAAAATCTCCACTACTAACACAAATAAGTATGGAGATATGGGATCTCCTTGTCTTATACCCCTGGTAGGTTTGAAATACTCAGATTGTTCCCCATTCACTTTAACTGACAGAGACACTGTAGAAACACACTGCATTATCAACTTAATCCAATCCTCACTAAAACCAAGTCTTCTAAAAATTTCCTCCAAACAGTCCCACTCAACTCTGTCATATGCTTTATTTAGATCAAGTTTCAAAGCCATAAATTGCTTCTTACCCTCCTTGTGCTTGTCAATATAATGGAAGAGTTCTTGAGCTAAGATGACATTGTCCTGTATTAACCTCCCAGGAATGAATGCAGATTGCTCAGGAGATATAATCTTGTCAAGAACTATCTTCAATCTATTTGAAAGTAGCTTTGAGATGACTTTATATATGAAGGAACACAAAGCTATAGGTCTAAATTGACTAACCTTCTCAGGGTGTTGCACCTTTGGAATAAGGGTAAGGACTGTCATATTAAAACTCTTGAGCAAGAATTTGTTTGTGAAAAAGTGTGTAACTGCTGCCACAACTTCTTCCTTCACTGTCTCCCATTGTGTTTGAAAGAATAAGCCATTAAAACCATCTGCTCCAGGAGCTTTGTGAGGGTTGAAACTAAACACTGCTTCTTTGATTTCTTCAATACTAGGCACTTTCTTCAGCATTTCATTCTCTTCTTCTGTAATACATTATGTCATCGCATCAAGCAAAGTACCCCACTCTCTTGGACCATTAGAGTTAAACAACTTTTTATAAAAACTCACAAATTCTTCTTGAGTCTCTCTTTGTGTCTCTGTCCAGGTACCATCTTCTTTCTGAAGTTTCTTCACTGCATTTCTTTGTCTCCTCTGTATAGTAGATAAATGGAAAAACTTTGTATTCAAATCACCTTCTTTCAAATAGTTGATTCTAGCCTTTTGTTTCCAGAAAATTTCTTCCTTTCTGTTGTATTCCACCATTTGCTTCTCAATATCAATTTGCTCTTGTATAAGCTCATCTGAAGCAGGTTGGAGTTGAATCTGAAATAACTTATCCTCCAGTTTAGCCAGCTCTTTTTTGTTGTTTCTGCAATTCTCCTCGCTCTATTTTGTTAGATCTCTTCTGCATTTACTGAGCATATGTCCAAGTTTGTAAAGAGGAGACCCTTTTGGAGGATTTTTCCAACTTCCTTTTATGCACTCTCCACAACCATTTTCTGAAATCCAATTTTGATTGAATTTGAATGGCACCTTCCTCTTTTGATTGCTACTTTCATTTTGTATAATGAGAGGTGAGTGATCTGACCCAGATATTACTGTCCTAAAAAGTTCATCATCCTCATTCATCATTCCCCATTGAGGAGAATAAAAAGCTCTATCCAGCAATTCTCTTATATGGCCTGATCTTCTTTTGTTTGTCCAGGAATATGCCAATCCATGACCTCTTAGTTCCATTAGATTACAATCTGAAACTAGCTTACCAAATTTTGCAGTCCTGCTATGATTGACAGTCTTCCCTCCCCATTTATCTTCTTGTGTCAGATAATCATTACAGTCACCCAACATGATCCAGGGCTCCATGAAGTTCTGTGAAAGTTGCTTAATTTCTTGCCAGAACTTATCTCTTTCCTTTTCAATTGCTGGAGCATACACAAATAGCCACAACTCCCAGCTATTTTGTTTTACCTCAATTCTTGCCAAAATTGCATTATTTGACCACCACCGCACCAATTTACTTTAATGGGTTCCACAATGTTGGGTCCTTTTCATTAGTATTTCTTTCAGTTAAGGTGGCTAGTGACTACTATGTTAGGTTGATTGAGGCCCAAGTAGTGCTCTACGAAACAGCAAATTCGACCAACTAGTAAGCTAGGTTTACAATTGTGTTAAGAGGATTGGGCCTGTTCTTTTCAATAGAAGCCCAAATGTCTTTTTTCCTAGGCTTGACTGGGTTCTTTCGGGAGTTTCTTCTAGTAGACCCTACAAATGTGAGAGAACGAAAACAACAAAATTGACAAAGAGAAAAAGGATAAGAGATGATGAAGCAAGTGAAATGTTAACCTAACGCAACCCTGAGACATGCTATTACAAAACTATCAATTATTTATGTTTACACATAATTAATTTTGTACTTTGGGCAATGAGCAGCTATAAATGTTAAACTGAACATGATTCGTCTCGTAAAAGACCTTAAATCCTAAATATGGAATGAGTAGCTGAAGTCAAGTTGTGCATGCCAAACCTTGGCAGGTGAGGCTTGAAAATCTAGAATTTGCTCTTCTTGAGGTCGCGTTTCGAACCGCACGTATGAACCCAACGACTACCGGTAATAATTTTGGAGGCTGATGTGGACTGCACCCGCTTCTGTAAAGTTTTATGCAGTTAAGGTGCATGCAATATCACTCGAAAACTGTAATTAACAAAAGGAGACGTTTAACAAGATTATGTGAATTAAGTGAAGCACACAAACTTATAAACTTACCCAGACGCGACGGTAAAAAGTTGAGGATACCAAAAAAGAAAAAAGAAAAAAAACGAAAGGTTTAACTTCTAGGAAGCTACCCTACCCAAAGCCGATAGAGGTGGGTGAATAGTCACTTTCCTAAAGCTATTGTGAATAAACTACACAAAGTTAGAATAAAGGCAAGAAAAGAATCACCAGGTCAAGAAGGTGGCATCCATTAAAATGACGTGTCCTTGATTATGATAGAGATGGATTGATTGACAAGAACCTTTTTCTACTCTTTCTTCCATACCAGTCCGTCCCAGCTCTTTCTTCCCATCTGACTTTTTTGACTCGTATCTGGGTCACTTTGACCAGGTAATTTGGATAGCAAAATAATACGATTTTTTGACAATTTTTTCACCATATTACAGAGCACTTTTTACTCTACAACACCATAAAAAAATTATCAAAAAATTACATCGTTTTGCTATTCAAATCACCGGGTCAAAGTGATCCAGTGAATAGTGACAAAAGTCAAATTAGGAAGAAAGAGCTGGGACAGAGTGGTAGATTGATCCGAATAACAAGCAACGGGATACTAATTTATTAGTATTATTTCCTATTCCCCCTAGTGATAAAATATCAATTCTTACTAGAAAGAATATAGAAAGTCATAAATGGAGATAAATATGTAGTCATAAATGGAGATTAGAGATACGCAGTCGGACAATAAAATGACAAACCTGCAAGTTAGAGTGACCTAGTAATTTCATACTACCAGTCTGTCCCCGTTGTTTCTTCTCATCTGACTGTTTTGACTCGTATCTGGGTCACTTTGACCGGATGATTTGGATAACAAAATAACACAATTTTTTGATAATTTTTCACCATATTATAGAGCACATTTTACTCTACAACACCATAAAAAAATGTTATAAAAAAATTATATCGATTTGATATTCAAATAAAGAGCTGGGACAGACTGGTAACTTTGAGACCTTGTATTTTCTCACAGAGAACAGCGCACTCTCATTGTAAGGTCGCAAGACATAAGATAATTGTTGAACAAGGCAGTAGACACTCTCATTAGTTGATTTTGTAGGTGTCTAGTTCCCATCTCATTGTAAGGCCGACTAATGAAACTATGAAAGTAACAACAACAAATAACAAATCAAATATGTTTTGCTTCTCTGTCTTTTCTTTGAGTGAATCTTCTACACGTGTCCGTCTACCTAGTCGTTGTAACTTGTCTAGTGAGTGGCTATAAGTCTATATAAGTCCATTGATATCATAATAATACAGTTGTGTATGTCCTAATCTATAAATCAAAACAATCACGGTGGATGCATGAGATTTAAGAGTGTTAGAAAACGTTGCTGAAACACAAGAAGGGTGATGAGACGATAAAGAACAACATGAGAATTTAACATAGTTCACTATTTTTTTAGGCTACTTACCTCCACGGCCAATACGAACCAATTTTATTGATGAGAAGCCAATACAATCTATCACACAATGTTAGTCTCGCTCCCGAAGTCTTTAAATAGGCCCATGATACTGACTTGTGCCCAAAGCATTGATCCAAATGTTGTCAAAATAAATAAGGAAACAATTCCAAAAAAACTGCCCATGCCCAAACCAGGTCACCCGACCTGCTACAGTAGATCGCACGGCCTGTTACAATAGGTCGCAGGACCTGCTACAGAAGGTCGCAGGACCTCCCAAACTAGGTCGCAGGACCTCTGGGACCAACAACCCAAGTCGCAGGACCTCCCAAAACAAGTCGCAGGACTTCTGGGCAACCCGAAATTATGTAACTTCGCTCCTTTTGCCTCGTTTGCTCGTTGCTTTGGCAATCCAAGCTAGGGTTTTGATCACCCAATTCATTACAAAGATTTTGCTCATATGAGATTTCAGATTCAAGCTCCACGACGATCAATATTGAGACCCCGCAAATTCAGTCGAGATCCGCATAATTTGTCCAAATACCATGATAATTTAAAAATAAAATAAAAAACGATCATGTCGTGAATATCGTCATAATTTAACTTCAAACAGGTCACTATATTTAGAGCAATGTTTGGTTTAAGCTTATAATCTCAATAATTCAATAAAAAAAAAATTGGGGTGAATAAGCTGGCTCGAATTATAATAGAAACTGCTTAACATGAATTGAAAATATTAATTAAAATTTAAGTGCATTTGTCGACAATCGTAGCTTTTAAGACCAATAAGTGCATTTGACAACAGTTGTAGCTTTTATCACCAAATTACAAATATTTATTTGAACTTATGATACGTCTAAGATGTTACACGTTAACACAAATTAATACGTCATGCATAAAAGATACAGTAGAGTATAATATTTCAGAAATTACATCTAAAATATCTACAAAATCAGAGATTGTATAGTTTGTAGATTATTAGCAAACTTAATTACTTAAACTAAAATTTGTATCAAAAAAATTACGGAAGAGATAGTAATATATTAACCGGGTTGTTTTAAAGATCATGGAAGATGGTGAAAATCGGTTTGTTTTCAGATTTGGGAACAAATCCTCGATGGAAAAAGCGTTGTACGGTGGCCCATGGAGTTTTGATGATCAACTCCTTCTTCTGAAAGAATGGGCTATTCACGGCAGCTAAGACAGTAATCATTTTAATGATTTATGGGTATGGATTCAAATTAAGGGGTTACCACTCCATCTCATCCATGAAGATGTTGGGACTCATATAGCAGCATCTATTGGAGAAGTTGGACGTGTTACAATCCACATTGAAGGTGAGGAAAAGGACAGATGTATTAGGGCATGAACGAGGATCAAAACCTACAAAGCTTTACGGAGAAGAGCTTTTGTTAAGACGGCGGACAATGAGCAAGTGTGGGTTAACTTGGTCTACGAACGTGTCCCTCGTGTTTGTGATTGGTGTGGTAGATTGGATCACAAAGCTAATCGTTGTGATAAACGAGAGGCTATGATTCAAGAAGATAAAGCACCACAGTTTGGTACTTGGCTACTGGGAAAGCCAGACGGAAAACGCAAAACGCCAGCGTCGAACGGAAGGGATGGGAAGCGTCGGGCAGATGGAGGGCATTCTGGTAAATCCGGCCCGGTAAAAAATTCAGGTAACTTATCCAATAAGGGTAAGTCAAAGATTGGTGATAACTATCAATCCCTCAAATGGAATCCGAAATCACAATCTCAATCAAATCCTCGATCTGATAGGGAGGAGATTTTCGGAAATGATTGGCCTATCAAGTCGTTTCCTACTTTAGAATTCATTCCCCCTAAGGATAAACCAAATTTTGATTTGGGAATTCTAAATAAGGCAGCCAATCTGAAGGGCATCGCTTTTGGCGCGAAAAATGTACCAAAACGAAAAAGGGTTAACTTGAAGGACAAAGCTCGAAACAAGGGAAAGGAGGGAGAAGACGGAGGAACTGCAACAAAAAGAAAACCCTTGGGACAGCTCATTGTTACGACGACAGAGGAAGGATTGCTAATGGGGGGAGGTAAACGATCATGCAATCAAGACCCATTGGAAAAACATGCAAATCCAACTGATGAAAATAATCCAAAAGAGTTGCTTTCAACAAACGGGACGGGGGAAGAGCGTATGGACCTGGAGAACACACCTTTCACAACTGAACCAGAGGCGGAGGCTGCTGAGCAGCTCCGCCTAGAACAATGAGTGCTCTCAGTTGGAACGTGCGGGGTCTTGGAAACCTCTGCAACGTTCTATCCCTTTGCGATTCCGTAAAGGAAAGACGTCCCAACCTAGTTTTTCTCATGGAGACTAGGTTGCATTCACATGAGATGGATGTAATCCGAAGAAAGGTTCAGTATGCAGATGGTATCTATGTGGACAGTGTGGGCCGTGGAGGGGGACTTGCTCTTCTTTGGGATGACAAGACTGAGGTGTTGATGCTCTCAAGTTCAGCAAGACATATCCACTGCCTTGTCAAAACCGAAAGGGACTCTGAAGCTTGGTTCTTCACTGGATTTTATGGAGATCCAGAAAGAGCCGAAAGGCAACATTCGTGGACATTACTGTCTCGTTTAAAACCCCATGGAGATGCTCCATGGTGTGTAATGGGAGATTTTAACGAAATAATCTCTCATGAAGAAAAAGAAGGAGGTAGGGGAGTCTCCTTCTCCCAAACCAGCCCTTTTCAAGCGGCCCACAAGGACTGCGATCTAAAGGATCTTGGGTTTCACGGAAACCCATTCACTTGGAGTAATAATCAAGACGATGAAGCCAATATACGCGAAAGACTAGACAGAGTTGTGGCTAATCTCTGTTGGAGGAATTGGTTCGGCAATGCTAGGGTAAATCACCTTGTAGCAGCCACTTCGGATCATAATCCGATTGAGCTCCTGTTTGGTGCTCAAATCCCCTCCAGTCCTATGGTGGGGTGTAAAAGGTTTCATTTTGAAGCTGCCTAGATGCAGAATGACGAATGTGATGATACCGTTCAAGCTGCTTGGCATGTACAGCAGGACAGTGTCAAAGGGAAGCTTGACCACTGTGCTGATCGATTACAGAGGTGGGCAAAACAAAACTTTGGCAATGTCACAAAGCAAATCAGAGTTTTGAAGAAGAAGATTGCGTCCCTAGAGAGGCAAAAACAAACGGCTAGTGTAGCTGTTCACCGAAGAAAAGCAAAAAAGGGAGCTGTCCGATCTTCTTTTAAAGGAGGAAAAAGCATGGCAGCAACGATCTAGAGTTCAATGGCTAAAGTGCGGCGACAAAAATACGGCCTTTTTTCATAGAAAAGCCTCAGCACATAAAGCCAGAAATACTATCCACGGTTTAGAGGATAAGGATGGGAATTGGCAGACATATGATGAAGATCTTATACGGATTCTCTCCAGTTATTTTGAAGACATTTTTGAGTGTATCCATCCCTCGATCGAGGAAATTGACTCCAGATTGGAAGTGGTAAATCAGGGCATTAGCCAACAGGAACGTGAAACTCTTGAAGCCCCTTACACCATCGAGGAGGTGACGGCCAGCCTTATGCAGATGGGACCGCTCAAGGCACCGGGAGTAGATGGTTTCCCAGCTATCTTCTTCCAAAAATATTTGAAGTTCTTGAAAGCAGATGTGGGGGGATGTGTGTTACGAATACTTAATGGCGAAGAAAGTGTGGCTGACTTCAACCAACCCTCCTGGCTCTAATCCCGAAGGTCAAACAGGTTAGTAAACCCGCCGATCTTCGTCCTATTAGTTTATGTACGGTTATCTACAAAATCGTTACTAAAACTATGGCTAATAGATTAAAAAGTATTCTGCCTTCTATCATATCTGATAGCCAAAGTTCTTTTTTCCCTGGGAGGTTGATCACGGACAATACTATAGCTGCCTTTGAGATGATCCACTCTATGAGGACTAGAATCAAAGGTAAAGAAGGGTATCTTGCCCTAAAAATGGTTATTAGTAAGGCCTATGATCGTGTCGAATGGCCTTTTCTAATCCATATTTTAAAGAAGATGGGTTTTGGACCCCAGTGGATCAATTTGGTCACAGATTGTATTACTATGCCTACCTTCTCTTTATCCTTTAAAGGGCAGGTTGTGGGTAGCATTGTGCCCAAGCGGGGGCTTCGTCAGGGGTGCCCAATCTCTCCTTACTTATTTTTATTTTGTGGTGAATTTCTCTCACGTGCACTCACGAACGCTATGTCTAGTGGTTCTATTACAGGCGTGGCTGCGTCAAGAGGCGGACCTAGAGTGTCACACCTCTTTTTTGCCGACGATAGCCTAATATTTACAAAAGCTACAACAACAGAAGTGTAAGCCCTAACTGCTATCCTACAAATCTATGAAAATACAACAGGGCAAAAAATCAATCTTGAGAAGTCGTCTGATGTCTTCTCCAGTAATGTCCCAGAAGAACTCAGCTCCCAGCTCAGTGCTCTTTACGGTGTACGAAGAGAGCTCATCCACGAGCGGTACTTGGGCATGCCTACGGAATTGGGAAGAAGAAAAACAGTCAGTTTCAAAAACATCCCCGAAAGAGTTCAAGGTAAACTTGCAAACTGGAAAGAAAAATTTCTTTCACCAGCACGAAAAGAGGTTTTATTAAAAGCAGTCATAGAGGCAATCCCAACTTACTCTATGAGCTGTTTTAAATTGCCTTCTTCCCTCTGTGAAAAGTTAGAAGCTTCCATGGCCAGATTTTGGTGGGGATCGGATGAAAAGAAGAGGAAGATAAGCTGGATTTCGTGGAAGAAATTGAAGAATTCAAAAGAAGAAGGTGGACTAGCTTTCCATGATTTACAACACTTCAATATTGCTATGTTAGGTAAGCAATTTTGGAGATTGTTGTTAAATCCCTCTAGTCTGTTAGCCAGAGTTCTTTGTCATAAATACTATAAAGAAACAGGTCTTCTACGAGCTACTGCTAGCCAAAACTGTTAGTACCTTTGGAAAAGCATTATTGCTAGCAAGGCTCTTGTCCTCGCGGTTGTAGATGGCGGCTTGGAAACGGTGAAAACTTGAACGCCTTCACGGACCCATGGCTTTTCAAAGAAGATTCTTTTAAACCGATCACTCCAGCCCCGGAAGGTCCTCCGATCATGATTGCCGACCTGATAACAGAAGAAAGAACTTGGGATGAGGAAAAGTTAAAGAATCTGTTTTGGAAGGAGGATATAGCAAAAAATTTAAGACCAAAGATCAATATCCCAGATAGGCTCATTTGGCACTACACGGTCAAGTCTGGTTACAATTTGAAAAAACGCCAAGACGATTTGAAAGAAACTGTTCAGACGGGAAACTGCTCGAACCCAACCCCAGGATGATGGAACATTTTTTGGAAAATAAAACTCCCAAAAAAAGTTCTTTTTACTACTTAGAGAGCTTTATTAAAAAGCTTACCGGTTCGAGATAATCTTATAAAAAAAGGTTTAGACCTTGAAAATCGTTACCCAGTTTGCAATAAGGAGAGAGAAGACGAAACTCATCTGTTCCTCTTTTGTACGGTGGCAAAAGACTGCGGGATCTCGCTTCTTGGTCACGATTTTGTCCCAAAATCGAACATGCAGTTTCGAAACTGGTGGTCTTCCACCTTCCTTGCAGCAAAAACAGAAGAAAGGAGATGTATGAGTGTTCTAATCTGGCAATTATGGAAGAACAGAAACGCGATTGTGTTCAAGAACATCAGATCTAACTCAGAAGAAGTGATTTTGAAGGTTGTGGATTACCTCGCTACAATCGACAGCAGCTTCCTCAGTTTAAGATCCCAAGAGCCGGCTCAGACTTATCCCTCTCCGGCAAGTACACCGCCGGTGCCGCCGGAGGGCTGGACAATCATTAATACCGATGCAGCTTGGAATTTGGCGACCAAGAAAGCAGCAATCGGAGTTGTCATCAGAAATCAAGAAGGTGTCTTCATCGCCGGAAAAAGTAAATCAATCCCCTTCTCTGTTTCAGCCAAGCTAGCCGAAGCAGAAGCACTCAAAGAGGGGATCGATCTAGCTGTAAATCTGGGACATGCAAAATTGTGGATAGAATCTGATTCTCTCTCTCTTGTGAGAGAGATGAACCGATTGAGATTGAAGAGAGATGTAATACCCCGTCTTTTTAGTATATAATTAAAGACTTTTTCGTTATTTTAAATGTTTATTTTCAAAATAGGGGAATAATAGATATTTTTATAAATTAAAACAGTTAATTTCAAATTATTGCTAGTAGGGGAGGTCGTTGTATTTTTAGACAACATTAAATAGCTAGGTTAGGGTTATTTATAAATGTTATGAAACAAGAAGGGGGTGTAGTTGTAATTATCCATAAACTCACTTAGGAAACAAAAATTTAGTTTCCCAACATCATCTCTCTCTCTCCCGTACGTCTCTTCTCCCCCTCCTATTTCTCCTCCTTCTTCTTCGGGAAACAACCACCACAAGCCCCAAAACCATCACCACCCCCGAAGCCTCCATTATCCTCCCCTTCTCTCCCTCTACTTCTCCCCCTCCCTGTCACTTAACAGCAGCAGCACAGAAGGCAGCGGCCACCACCACCGCCGCCGCTGCCACCGCCGGAGAAACTAGACGGAAATACACCCGACGCCACCACCACCAACCCAGCCACCATCTCTCTCTCTTTCTGTCGCACACTCTCTCTGCCTCCCTCCCTCTCGGCCGACCAAAAACAGAGGCAAGCAGCAGCAGCGCAGCAGCCACCGCTGCCGCTGCCGCCGACGGAAACCCCCAAGGAGCCACCACCACTGCCACCAGCTCTCTCTCTTCCCCTCTCTCTCCCCCCATCTCTCCATCCCCCTCTCTTCCCTCTGTTTTGTCGAACAAAGAAGAAACAGCAGCAGCAGGGGCAACAATGGCCGCTGCCGTCGCCGGGAAATCACCACCACCATCTCCACAGCCTCCATCACGACCCCCATCTCCCTCAATCTCTCTTCCCCTCTGTTTTTCCGGCAGAACGCATCAGCAACAGCAGCGGCAATAGCCGCTGCCACCACCGGAGAACCCGCCGGAAAATATGGCAGCCACCACCTCTACCGTCCATCTCTCTCTTTCCATGCTCTCTCCTACTCTCCCCCTCTCTGCCATGCTCGACGAACCCACCAGAAGGAGAAAGAGCCGCAGCAACAGCAGCAGCAGCCCCTAAACCACCGGCATCCACCATGGATTCCGGCGAGCTTCTCGCCGGAGTCCAACTGTGACGACCCACCTATCAAAATCAGTACCATTTGACTCGGAGAGGTCCGACCAAGTGATGGGAAGCCTCCACCGAGGCCATGAACAGCCGGAGAAGCTCCGGCGAAGCTCCATCTCCGGCGACACCGAAGGCGACCTCGACCCGTCCCGTTTCTTCACTATTTCTCGCGAAATTTGGACTGGGTATGACTAAAATCTTCTCCTAAATTGTTTTATATAATCAAAATCAAGTTTTAAGGCCTTAAATCCAAGATTTGAATTGTTAGTTTGATGTTCATGCTTAGGGGGTTAAAGTGTCATTTTCAGAAAGTTTTCTGAGGGGTTATAATGTCTTTTCAGAAACTTAGGGGGAGGCAGATGGCATTTCAGAAAGTTTTGGGGGTACTAGATGCAGTTTTCAATTTCAGATTCATTTAGAAATTTAGTTTTTTCGTGAAAATGTTTAAATTATTTATAATTAGTAACTATATCTTTAAATAAATTGGTTGGGAGTATTATTTGCAAAATCAGAAACTTGGAGGATATGTATCGTTGAATCTGAAACTGTTTTTCTTGAGTACGGGGTCATTGTTTGATATTCAAAAGAATAAAAAGGGGGAGCTAAATGTTGTTTACATAAAACTATATATATGTATATATGAAATTAAAAATATGCATTTGGATTAAAATTATTTTCTAAGCATTTTAGCCTTCATTCCAATTATATAAAAGAGATTTTGGTATTGAAACTTTATTTATGCATTTCAAAGTAAACTAGATTTGTATAATATATTGGGCCTATTTATTAAATAATCAATATTGTTTTGTTTAAATAGTTAATCTCAAAGTATCGTAGATTGACATTCTAAATGAATTGGTTGTAAATATCGCTCCTAGAATAAACTAGTTAGAAAGTGAATTGAGGAATATTTATGAATATTTTATTAATACTTTATCTTTCTCCAATAATTAGTTTCGTTAATTAAATAATTTTCTATGAAGAATTTACTCTAGAAAAGTTAAAAATAATATATAAGAATATATATATATATATATATATATAAAAGGTGTTGTTTTATAATAAAGTTTGAGCTAGAATTTATAATTGAGAAATTCTAAATTTGAACTTATTCTCTCGCTATTTGAAATATACGAGTATTATTTACGGATTTGAGAATTTATATTAAATAAGTATATTTTGATGATGTAATTACGAAAGTAGCACACGCTTGACGAATATAATGAAAAAGATATATTTAAAGTTTGTTTGAAATTAAAGTAGACTCCCTAACGACGACACTAGAGTTCATAGCATAGCACATAGCCCACTTGCATTATACGTGATAGTTGGAATCGGAATTTAAGTTGATTAGAGATTATAAATTTGTAGGTGACGAGTTTCGTGGACAGAGGCTATGTCTATTCGTAGTGCCTAGAACGTGCTATTCACTATCGGATTGAGGTAAGTAAATATGCCAAGTCTAGTGTGCCGAGCTTCTTTCGTGTCAAAACGTGATTTTATAATTTGTCTCAAAATATGTTTTATGACTTACATGCTTTACATGATATTGATTTTGTTTTGAGATGAATGTTGTGAGAATGTCACACGAGAATAATAATCCATTAATGATGTAAAGTGGAAAGAGTTGTGCGGGGATCGTTATATTATTGCTAGATTGGTCGTGTTGACTTCGTTCACTCGACCCGTATTATTTTAACCCGGTCGCAACCTGCCGGGTCGCTCCATGTACTCACCTCTCTGGCCGCGAGGAGTCTTAGGGGGGTGCCGGCACTTAAGGTCTTGGTAGCTTAGTGAAAGTAGATCTTCCCCGTATCAACAAGTTAATAATATGAAGTTTTTCGAGAAGGATTTTTATGAAAAAAGAAAGAAGAGATAGATTGGGAATGATATTCCCCCTTTCATACAAGAAAGAAGAGATAGATTGGGAATGATATTCCCCGTTTCATACAAGAAAGAAGATATAGATTGGGAATAATATTCCCCGTTTGAGGTACAAGAGGAGGATTGAGATGCCAAGTAAAACATAAAGAGAATTTCGTATGTGTTTAAGTATTCATACTTTATTCTTCAAGGATTTACTCATTATTGTTCATTCTCATTATGATTGTTTTTGAAAAGATATGCCTCATAATCTGTTTACAAGCTTGGGTGTTTACTTACTCAGTATTTCATTGCTGACTTTAGAAAAACTGCGGTCTTTGTTTCTTTCCCCCGCAGGTCTTGAGAGCTGGATTATGGGGTAGCGGGATTCGACGCTCAGCTATTATTTGTTAGTATTGGAATAAGCCGAACTCTTAGTATCACTTCACCATGTGTAAAGTATATTATGTTGAGATAATTAAAAGTTTGTAATATATAAGTATTAGATGTATTGTTCTTGATTTCCGCCGCTTCATTTGAGTAGCACCCTCCTAGGCTCTCCGGTCCGGAACGGAAAGCTCGGGAACGTGGGGTGTTACAGGTGGTATCAGAGCATGCAATCCAAAAAGGGAATTAAACCTGTAGGGAAACTTAAAATGGACATAGGACAAGATTATTAAAATTGGAAAAGCCGATTTGGGTTATGGGTAGCTTAAGTGTTAGTATACTAGGTCCCACCCACCCTCGTCCTTTGATACTATTATTTGGCTTGATATGAGTAATTCGTTCGTAGATTGATTTACAAATATTATCCCTTGATAGACAATGAGAAGTATGGATTACAGTAATTAGATTCTGCATTATGAGTTATGTGTTGTCTTATTTGAGGAGAAGAGTTATATGAGTATCCACGATAAGTGTTGCTCCTACGAAGGAGAATAAAGATTATGGAATAAGGGAACCAGATTATGGATTGCAGTTGATATACAGATTAATTTGAGAAGATGAGTTTCATGCTTATCAATGAGGATTTTATATGCTGCCTGATTTGATCTTTGTGTGATATGTCACTTTGTGTGTGATACTTAACCTGATAATTGTGCATGTGACCATATGTAATGGCCTAGAATTGTGATTAATGGACCACACGGTACTAATTATATCAGGAAGATTTGACATGGATATAAGGCTTAGAACAACAACCACGTGGGGTAAATCCTTATTCAATGATAATGTTGCTAGGATATGTGACCCTTATAAGAATTCTAAGGGAAGTATGAAATTTTGACCATAGGAGACTCTGAGCTCACATGATTTAACATGAATGCTAAGATATCTGACTTGTGAACCCTAATTTCATTAGCTATGTTTGTATGGAATTTGATGACGTATTCGAGGTATAGGTTGGGATGGTAATTTGGATTTAGGGGTCAAGAATGAGGTACTTCAGATGATCAAAGTGAGTCATCATAGAAACGATCAAGGCAGTTCCCACCCACCCACACCTAAGACAAGTAATTATAACCCAAGTTATCGAGCCTTTGAACTAGAATCTGCCAGTCTCAGTTATTAGATGGTTTAGATGGTTGATTCAATTATACTTGCCCATGAGTTGTACTAGGGAGACAAATCTAGACTAATCCGTCATAAGTGATTTGGAGGCTCTAAGGATATCTACCTATCTTAGGTGTTACGTGGAATCTGGTTACCTTAATGTTTCTTGAGAATCTATTTGGTTATGTTTTGCTTTTGGAGATATAGTACTCACTTGGAAATAGTAATATTTAAAATTATAAATAAATATTGTTGGTTCACTAATAGTCGTCTACAAGCTTTGGATGTTCCCTATGACAGAAGAGAAAGATTTAATATAAAGTTTCATATTTGGTGTTATAATGTTCGAATTTCGATCTGAAGATTATTTCAAGGTTTTAACTTAGATTTTAGACGACCACATATAAATATGTGATTTCATAGTGATGACTCGGGAGTTATTTTTCTACTAAGATATATTTTAGAAGCTTTTTATATTGCTTAACTATCTCAGAAATACTCGGAGTACCGTTACGATGTTTAGCTTGCAATTAGGACGTGTTGATTATTTTAAGAGTTATATGCTACGTGTATGCGACTTTCATGTTCTAACATTTTGTTGAGGGGGAATATCGTACGTTCTTCAATCTTGCGCTGTTTAGCTTATGAGGTGTGGTATGCCCTTTATGGAGATGATAGTATGAATTTCTAGGAAGGAAAATGTCAATAAAAGTTTGGTTTTCATGAAGAAATTGGAGACATATTATAGTTTTACATTTGGAGATTTGTTTGGATATAGGCTTGATGTCAGTTAGTGTCTCAAGTTATATGATTAAAATCTTGTGAATCGACGATTACAAGTCAAGCGACAAATTTGGGGTATGAAGAGTCATGGATTAAAAGCATCATTTAGAGTTTGGTTAAAACACTAGGTGGAATCGTATGGGTTATGATCACGTAGATGGAATAGAAAGTCTTTAATTTCCGCTATGAGAAATAATTGTTCATCGAAACCTGATTTTGTTAGCCCTAATCAAATCGGGCTGTTGGATTTATACTTGTTCATGTTGGGGGTAGTCCTTGTATTTTCAGAAAAGTTAAGGGTGACCTGTGTAGCACAATAGAACTGTTTTATTGTTGGGAGGGTGATTATATGTTATTTATGAGAACTTGAGGGATATGGTTGTTGTTTATATAAAAGATGTTTTTAAAATTATATGTGTATTATTTAATATGAAATATTGTTATTTTCTTGAAAAATAAGCAAGACAAATTGTATAGTTGATTTAATCGTATAAATTTAGTGTGATTAAATAAATAAAAATTAGTGTTTTGCGTAAATATGTTATTTGCCTAATAGTGATAAAATAAAATAAGTTAGAAAGTTAAATAGGAAAAATAACTTTTAAGTAAACTCCTCTATTTATAAACAGTTAAAGCTTGACTATTATTTCTAGATATTATAAATTATTTCTCCAAAATGATGTCATAAGTTATGTGTGACTAAACACTTGTTTTATTGGAATAAACCTACCATGAGAAACTTTTCTCCAAATAGGGTCTTAAGACATAGTTATAAACTTCAAAAGTAGACAGTTAGTAACAAATTTGCATAAATGACCAGCCCTAAAGTTAAAAATCTCTATTAGATCGAATGTTTGACTTTTCATAAAGATGTTTACATATGAGTTGACAATATGTGAAATGAGATGTATGAACTGTATATGATTATGCGCTAGTGTGAACATTTGATGAAAATCAAAGATATGATGAGAAGTATGTGGACATATTATTGAGGTTATGATATTGTGATAGCCTGGCAGGCTTGCTCAGAGAAATTGATTTAAGAATTTGACATGACAACATAATAGAATCACAGATTTGATTGCCCGATTTGGGTCAAAGTTATTTTTCAAGGAAGAGGAAAGATGTATAGTAGAAAACTTGCGTGAAAATCCTTGTTTAGCAGCGGATATGTTCCACGTGCTACATTACATGCTTATATGCACATTATATGTTATGCGTTCTATTGTATGCTATATATTGGGAGACGAAATAAGATTATGGTGTAGAGAGCAAGACTGATAGATCACACGTTTACACCCACTAACTAGGGCAAGACCAATCCAAAATATTAGGCAAACAAATATCTAGATGAGAGGACCTTCTAACTAAGAAGTGTGAAGAAAATTTAAAGAGACGATGGAAGTTAGACCAAATGTCACATGATTAACCTGTCAAGTTTTAGATATTGATATGATCGAGGATTCTCAGTAGTATGTAGACTAGTAAACCAATATGAGTTGTTTGGTCGTTACGTAACTCGACGTTATGCTTGGATAGCTTAAGTTTCCTTCCTCGTAGTATGTATGTTTCATAAATTCTTTATTTGAAGTATCGTCACCAAATAACTACTTTGGGGGTCATGGCATGCTCAATCTCTTATCAGCTATTTTTTGGGTTTATACAATTTTATCGGAATTACTCTAAGTATTATTTGAAGCAACAAATATAAATATTCTTTAGCAGCCCTTGTAAAATATATTATCATAAAGAGTTAGTGGAGATAATATCTTACCTTGTATTCGGGCAGATTAAAATTTGACCAGACGATAAGGGTATGACGACCTAGATTTCATTAAAGGGGAGGTTACTAACTATCATTAAGAAATAGAATAGGATAGCAACTTCTAAAAGTCATTTAAAGCCGCAGGATCTTGAAGGTTACCTTAATTTCCGACTCAACACATTTTGGAAGGCAGTCATTATTTTAAATAAGGATTCAATCTAGATAAGGAATTATGGGGCCATATGCTGCAACTAAATAAGAATATTCACGTTTTGTATTTGCCAAGTATGACCATCCATCATGACAACTTATATTGAGTTCCGGGGACGTCACTCCTCTAAGGGGGAGAGGAATGTAACCCTTTAGCTTTCGTGACCTTTACCCTTGTATCGCTCCCGCGCCACATGCATCAAACTAGATTTAATAAAGTTATCATAATAATAATAAGGTATTGATCGGTAGAATATATAGACAAAATCATATAGTAGTCTTTCGTTGATTAGTTGGTTTAAGCTTCGAGGACGAAGCTCTGCTTAAGGGGGGAAGGATGTAATACCCCGTCTTTTTAGTATATAATTAAAGACTTTTTCGTTATTTTAAATGTTTATTTTCAAAATAGGGGAATAATAGATATTTTTATAAATTGAAACAGTTAATTTCAAATTATTGCTAGTAGGGGAGGTCGTTGTATTTTTAGACAACATTAAATAGCTAGGTTAGGGTTATTTATAAATGTTATGAAACAAGAAGGGGGTGTAGTTGTAATTACCCATAAACTCACTTAGGAAACAAAAATTTAGTTTCCCAACATCATCTCTCTCTCTCCCGTACGTCTCTTCTCCCCCTCCTATTTCTCCTCCTTCTTCTTCGGGAAACAACCACCACAAGCCCTAAAACCATCACCACCCCCGAAGCCTCCACTCTCCTCCCCTTCTCTCCCTCTACTTCTCCCCCTCCCTGTCACTTAACAGCAGCAGCACAGAAGGCAGCGGCCACCACCACCGCCGCCGCTGCCACCGCCGGAGAAACTAGACGGAAATACACCCGACGCCACCACCACCAACCCAGCCACCATCTCTCTCTTTCTGTCGCACACTCTCTCTGCCTCCCTCCCTCTCGGCCGACCAAAAACAGAGGCAAGCAGCAGCAGCGCAGCAGCCACCGCTGCCGCCGACGGAAACCCCCAAGGAGCCACCACCACTGCCACCAGCTCTCTCTCTTCCCCTCTCTCTCCCCCCATCTCTCCATCCCCCTCTCTTCCCTCTGTTCTGTCGAACAAAGAAGAAACAGCAGCAGCAGCGGCAACAATGGCCGCTGCCGTCGCAGGGAAATCACCACCACCATCTCCACAGCCTCCATCACGACCCCTATCTCCCTCAATCTCTCTTCCCTTCTGTTTTTCCGGCAGAACGCATCAGCAACAGCAGCGGCAATAGCCGCTGCCACCACCGGAGAACCCGCCGAAAAATATGGCAACCACCACCTCTACCGTCCATCTCTCTCTTTCCACGCTCTCTCCTACTCTCCCCCTCTCTGCCATGCTCGACGAACCCACCAGAAGGAGAAAGAGCCGCAGCAACAGCAGCAGCAGCCCCTAAACCACCGGCATCCACCATGGATTCCGGCGAGCTTCTCGCCAAAGTCCAACTGTGACGACCCACCTATCAAAATCAGTACCATTTAACTCGGAGAGGTCCGGCCAAGTGATGGGAAGCCTCCACCGAGGCCATGAACAGCCGGAGAAGCTCCGGCGAAGCTCCATCTCCGGCGACACCGAAGGCGACCTCGACCCGTCCCGTTTCTTCACTATTTCTCGCGAAATTTGGACTGGGTATGACTAAAATCTTCTCCTAAATTGTTTTATATAATCAAAATCAAGTTTTAAGGCCTTAAATCCAAGATTTGAATTGTTAGTTTGATGTTCATGCTTAGGGGGTTAAAGTGTCATTTTCAGAAAGTTTTCTGAGGGGTTATAATGTCTTTTCAGAAACTTAGGGGGAGGCAGATGGCATTTCAGAAAGTTTTGGGGGTACTAGATGCAGTTTTCAATTTCAGATTCATTTAGAAATTTAGTTTTTTCGTGAAAATGTTTAGATTATTTATAATTAGTAACTATATCTTTAAATAAATTGGTTGGGAGTATTATTTGCAAAATCAGAAACTTGGAGGATATGTATCGTTGAATCTGAAACTGTTTTTCTTGAGTACGGGGTCATTGTTTGATATTCAAAAGAATAAAAAGGGGGAGCTAAATGTTGTTTACATAAAACTATATATATGTATATATGAAATTAAAAATATGCATTTGGATTAAAATTATTTTCTAAGCATTTTAGCCTTCATTCCAATTATATAAAAGAGATTTTGGTATTGAAACTTTATTTATGCATTTCAAAGTAAACTAGATTTGTATAATATATTGGGCCTATTTATTAAATAATCAATATTGTTTTGTTTAAATAGTTAATCTCAAAGTATCGTAGATTGACATTCTAAATGAATTGGTTGTAAATATCGCTCCTAGAATAAACTAGTTAGAAAGTGAATTGAGGAATATTTATGAATATTTTATTAATACTTTATCTTTCTCCAATAATTAGTTTCGTTAATTAAATAATTTTCTATGAAGAATTTACTCTAGAAAAGTTAAAAATAATATATAAGAATATATATATATATATATATATATATATATATAAAAGGTGTTGTTTTATAATAAAGTTTGAGCTAGAATTTATAATTGAGAAATTCTAAATTTGAACTTATTCTCTCGCTATTTGAAATATACGAGTATTATTTACGGATTTGAGAATTTATATTAAATAAGTATATTTTGATGATGTAATTACGAAAGTAGCACACGCTTGACGAATATAATGAAAAAGATATATTTAAAGTTTGTTTGAAATTAAAGTAGACTCCCTAACGACGACACTAGAGTTCATAGCATAGCACATAGCCCACTTGCATTATACGTGATAGTTGGAATCGGAATTTAAGTTGATTAGAGATTATAAATTTGTAGGTGACGAGTTTCGTGGACAGAGGCTATGTCTATTCGTAGTGCCTAGAACGTGCTATTCACTATCGGATTGAGGTAAGTAAATATGCCAAGTCTAGTGTGCCGAGCTTCTTTCGTGTCAAAACGTGATTTTATAATTTGTCTCAAAATATGTTTTATGACTTACATGCTTTACATGATATTGATTTTGTTTTGAGATGAATGTTGTGAGAATGTCACACGAGAATAATAATCCATTAATGATGTAAAGTGGAAAGAGTTGTGCGGGGATCGTTATATTATTGCTAGATTGGTCGTGTTGACTTCGTTCACTCGACCCGTATTATTTTAACCCGGTCGCAACCTGCCGGGTCGCTCCATGTACTCACCTCTCTGGCCGCGAGGAGTCTTAGGGGGGTGCCGGCACTTAAGGTCTTGGTAGCTTAGTGAAAGTAGATCTTCCCCGTATCAACAAGTTAATAATATGAAGTTTTTCGAGAAGGATTTTTATGAAAAAAGAAAGAAGAGATAGATTGGGAATGATATTCCCCCTTTCATACAAGAAAGAAGAGATAGATTGGGAATGATATTCCCCGTTTCATACAAGAAAGAAGATATAGATTGGGAATAATATTCCCCGTTTGAGGTACAAGAGGAGGATTGAGATGCCAAGTAAAACATAAAGAGAATTTCGTATGTGTTTAAGTATTCATACTTTATTCTTCAAGGATTTACTCATTATTGTTCATTCTCATTATGATTGTTTTTGAAAAGATATGCCTCATAATCTGTTTACAAGCTTGGGTGTTTACTTACTCAGTATTTCATTGCTGACTTTAGAAAAACTGCGGTCTTTGTTTCTTTCCCCCGCAGGTCTTGAGAGCTGGATTATGGGGTAGCGGGATTCGACGCTCAGCTATTATTTGTTAGTATTGGAATAAGCCGAACTCTTAGTATCACTTCACCATGTGTAAAGTATATTATGTTGAGATAATTAAAAGTTTGTAATATATAAGTATTAGATGTATTGTTCTTGATTTCCGCCGCTTCATTTGAGTAGCACCCTCCTAGGCTCTCCGGTCCGGAACGGAAAGCTCGGGAACGTGGGGTGTTACAGGTGGTATCAGAGCATGCAATCCAAAAAGGGAATTAAACCTGTAGGGAAACTTAAAATGGACATAGGACAAGATTATTAAAATTGGAAAAGCCGATTTGGGTTATGGGTAGCTTAAGTGTTAGTATACTAGGTCCCACCCACCCTCGTCCTTTGATACTATTATTTGGCTTGATATGAGTAATTCGTTCGTAGATTGATTTACAAATATTATCCCTTGATAGACAATGAGAAGTATGGATTACAGTAATTAGATTCTGCATTATGAGTTATGTGTTGTCTTATTTGAGGAGAAGAGTTATATGAGTATCCACGATAAGTGTTGCTCCTACGAAGGAGAATAAAGATTATGGAATAAGGGAACCAGATTATGGATTGCAGTTGATATACAGATTAATTTGAGAAGATGAGTTTCATGCTTATCAATGAGGATTTTATATGCTGCCTGATTTGATCTTTGTGTGATATGTCACTTTGTGTGTGATACTTAACCTGATAATTGTGCATGTGACCATATGTAATGGCCTAGAATTGTGATTAATGGACCACACGGTACTAATTATATCAGGAAGATTTGACATGGATATAAGGCTTAGAACAACAACCACGTGGGGTAAATCCTTATTCAATGATAATGTTGCTAGGATATGTGACCCTTATAAGAATTCTAAGGGAAGTATGAAATTTTGACCATAGGAGACTCTGAGCTCACATGATTTAACATGAATGCTAAGATATCTGACTTGTGAACCCTAATTTCATTAGCTATGTTTGTATGGAATTTGATGACGTATTCGAGGTATAGGTTGGGATGGTAATTTGGATTTAGGGGTCAAGAATGAGGTACTTCAGATGATCAAAGTGAGTCATCATAGAAACGATCAAGGCAGTTCCCACCCACCCACACCTAAGACAAGTAATTATAACCCAAGTTATCGAGCCTTTGAACTAGAATCTGCCAGTCTCAGTTATTAGATGGTTTAGATGGTTGATTCAATTATACTTGCCCATGAGTTGTACTAGGGAGACAAATCTAGACTAATCCGTCATAAGTGATTTGGAGGCTCTAAGGATATCTACCTATCTTAGGTGTTACGTGGAATCTGGTTACCTTAATGTTTCTTGAGAATCTATTTGGTTATGTTTTGCTTTTGGAGATATAGTACTCACTTGGAAATAGTAATATTTAAAATTATAAATAAATATTGTTGGTTCACTAATAGTCGTCTACAAGCTTTGGATGTTCCCTATGACAGAAGAGAAAGATTTAATATAAAGTTTCATATTTGGTGTTATAATGTTCGAATTTCGATCTGAAGATTATTTCAAGGTTTTAACTTAGATTTTAGACGACCACATATAAATATGTGATTTCATAGTGATGACTCGGGAGTTATTTTTCTACTAAGATATATTTTAGAAGCTTTTTATATTGCTTAACTATCTCAGAAATACTCGGAGTACCGTTACGATGTTTAGCTTGCAATTAGGACGTGTTGATTATTTTAAGAGTTATATGCTACGTGTATGCGACTTTCATGTTCTAACATTTTGTTGAGGGGGAATATCGTACGTTCTTCAATCTTGCGCTGTTTAGCTTATGAGGTGTGGTATGCCCTTTATGGAGATGATAGTATGAATTTCTAGGAAGGAAAATGTCAATAAAAGTTTGGTTTTCATGAAGAAATTGGAGACATATTATAGTTTTACATTTGGAGATTTGTTTGGATATAGGCTTGATGTCAGTTAGTGTCTCAAGTTATATGATTAAAATCTTGTGAATCGACGATTACAAGTCAAGCGACAAATTTGGGGTATGAAGAGTCATGGATTAAAAGCATCATTTAGAGTTTGGTTAAAACACTAGGTGGAATCGTATGGGTTATGATCACGTAGATGGAATAGAAAGTCTTTAATTTCCGCTATGAGAAATAATTGTTCATCGAAACCTGATTTTGTTAGCCCTAATCAAATCGGGCTGTTGGATTTATACTTGTTCATGTTGGGGGTAGTCCTTGTATTTTCAGAAAAGTTAAGGGTGACCTGTGTAGCACAATAGAACTGTTTTATTGTTGGGAGGGTGATTATATGTTATTTATGAGAACTTGAGGGATATGGTTGTTGTTTATATAAAAGATGTTTTTAAAATTATATGTGTATTATTTAATATGAAATATTGTTATTTTCTTGAAAAATAAGCAAGACAAATTGTATAGTTGATTTAATCGTATAAATTTAGTGTGATTAAATAAATAAAAATTAGTGTTTTGCGTAAATATGTTATTTGCCTAATAGTGATAAAATAAAATAAGTTAGAAAGTTAAATAGGAAAAATAACTTTTAAGTAAACTCCTCTATTTATAAACAGTTAAAGCTTGACTATTATTTCTAGATATTATAAATTATTTCTCCAAAATGATGTCATAAGTTATGTGTGACTAAACACTTGTTTTATTGGAATAAACCTACCATGAGAAACTTTTCTCCAAATAGGGTCTTAAGACATAGTTATAAACTTCAAAAGTAGACAGTTAGTAACAAATTTGCATAAATGACCAGCCCTAAAGTTAAAAATCTCTATTAGATCGAATGTTTGACTTTTCATAAAGATGTTTACATATGAGTTGACAATATGTGAAATGAGATGTATGAACTGTATATGATTATGCGCTAGTGTGAACATTTGATGAAAATCAAAGATATGATGAGAAGTATGTGGACATATTATTGAGGTTATGATATTGTGATAGCCTGGCAGGCTTGCTCAGAGAAATTGATTTAAGAATTTGACATGACAACATAATAGAATCACAGATTTGATTGCCCGATTTGGGTCAAAGTTATTTTTCAAGGAAGAGGAAAGATGTATAGTAGAAAACTTGCGTGAAAATCCTTGTTTAGCAGCGGATATGTTCCACGTGCTACATTACATGCTTATATGCACATTATATGTTATGCGTTCTATTGTATGCTATATATTGGGAGACGAAATAAGATTATGGTGTAGAGAGCAAGACTGATAGATCACACGTTTACACCCACTAACTAGGGCAAGACCAATCCAAAATATTAGGCAAACAAATATCTAGATGAGAGGACCTTCTAACTAAGAAGTGTGAAGAAAATTTAAAGAGACGATGGAAGTTAGACCAAATGTCACATGATTAACCTGTCAAGTTTTAGATATTGATATGATCGAGGATTCTCAGTAGTATGTAGACTAGTAAACCAATATGAGTTGTTTGGTCGTTACGTAACTCGACGTTATGCTTGGATAGCTTAAGTTTCCTTCCTCGTAGTATGTATGTTTCATAAATTCTTTATTTGAAGTATCGTCACCAAATAACTACTTTGGGGGTCATGGCATGCTCAATCTCTTATCAGCTATTTTTTGGGTTTATACAATTTTATCGGAATTACTCTAAGTATTATTTGAAGCAACAAATATAAATATTCTTTAGCAGCCCTTGTAAAATATATTATCATAAAGAGTTAGTGGAGATAATATCTTACCTTGTATTCGGGCAGATTAAAATTTGACCAGACGATAAGGGTATGACGACCTAGATTTCATTAAAGGGGAGGTTACTAACTATCATTAAGAAATAGAATAGGATAGCAACTTCTAAAAGTCATTTAAAGCCGCAGGATCTTGAAGGTTACCTTAATTTCCGACTCAACACATTTTGGAAGGCAGTCATTATTTTAAATAAGGATTCAATCTAGATAAGGAATTATGGGGCCATATGCTGCAACTAAATAAGAATATTCACGTTTTGTATTTGCCAAGTATGACCATCCATCATGACAACTTATATTGAGTTCCGGGGACGTCACTCCTCTAAGGGGGAGAGGAATGTAACCCTTTAGCTTTCGTGACCTTTACCCTTGTATCGCTCCCGCGCCACATGCATCAAACTAGATTTAATAAAGTTATCATAATAATAATAAGGTATTGATCGGTAGAATATATAGACAAAATCATATAGTAGTCTTTCGTTGATTAGTTGGTTTAAGCTTCGAGGACGAAGCTCTGCTTAAGGGGGGAAGGATGTAATACCCCGTCTTTTTAGTATATAATTAAAGACTTTTTCGTTATTTTAAATGTTTATTTTCAAAATAGGGGAATAATAGATATTTTTATAAATTGAAACAGTTAATTTCAAATTATTGCTAGTAGGGGAGGTCGTTGTATTTTTAGACAACATTAAATAGCTAGGTTAGGGTTATTTATAAATGTTATGAAACAAGAAGGGGGTGTAGTTGTAATTACCCATAAACTCACTTAGGAAACAAAAATTTAGTTTCCCAACATCATCTCTCTCTCTCCCGTACGTCTCTTCTCCCCCTCCTATTTCTCCTCCTTCTTCTTCGGGAAACAACCACCACAAGCCCTAAAACCATCACCACCCCCGAAGCCTCCACTCTCCTCCCCTTCTCTCCCTCTACTTCTCCCCCTCCCTGTCACTTAACAGCAGCAGCACAGAAGGCAGCGGCCACCACCACCGCCGCCGCTGCCACCGCCGGAGAAACTAGACGGAAATACACCCGACGCCACCACCACCAACCCAGCCACCATCTCTCTCTTTCTGTCGCACACTCTCTCTGCCTCCCTCCCTCTCGGCCGACCAAAAACAGAGGCAAGCAGCAGCAGCGCAGCAGCCACCGCTGCCGCCGACGGAAACCCCCAAGGAGCCACCACCACTGCCACCAGCTCTCTCTCTTCCCCTCTCTCTCCCCCCATCTCTCCATCCCCCTCTCTTCCCTCTGTTCTGTCGAACAAAGAAGAAACAGCAGCAGCAGCGGCAACAATGGCCGCTGCCGTCGCAGGGAAATCACCACCACCATCTCCACAGCCTCCATCACGACCCCTATCTCCCTCAATCTCTCTTCCCTTCTGTTTTTCCGGCAGAACGCATCAGCAACAGCAGCGGCAATAGCCGCTGCCACCACCGGAGAACCCGCCGAAAAATATGGCAACCACCACCTCTACCGTCCATCTCTCTCTTTCCACGCTCTCTCCTACTCTCCCCCTCTCTGCCATGCTCGACGAACCCACCAGAAGGAGAAAGAGCCGCAGCAACAGCAGCAGCAGCCCCTAAACCACCGGCATCCACCATGGATTCCGGCGAGCTTCTCGCCAAAGTCCAACTGTGACGACCCACCTATCAAAATCAGTACCATTTAACTCGGAGAGGTCCGGCCAAGTGATGGGAAGCCTCCACCGAGGCCATGAACAGCCGGAGAAGCTCCGGCGAAGCTCCATCTCCGGCGACACCGAAGGCGACCTCGACCCGTCCCGTTTCTTCACTATTTCTCGCGAAATTTGGACTGGGTATGACTAAAATCTTCTCCTAAATTGTTTTATATAATCAAAATCAAGTTTTAAGGCCTTAAATCCAAGATTTGAATTGTTAGTTTGATGTTCATGCTTAGGGGGTTAAAGTGTCATTTTCAGAAAGTTTTCTGAGGGGTTATAATGTCTTTTCAGAAACTTAGGGGGAGGCAGATGGCATTTCAGAAAGTTTTGGGGGTACTAGATGCAGTTTTCAATTTCAGATTCATTTAGAAATTTAGTTTTTTCGTGAAAATGTTTAGATTATTTATAATTAGTAACTATATCTTTAAATAAATTGGTTGGGAGTATTATTTGCAAAATCAGAAACTTGGAGGATATGTATCGTTGAATCTGAAACTGTTTTTCTTGAGTACGGGGTCATTGTTTGATATTCAAAAGAATAAAAAGGGGGAGCTAAATGTTGTTTACATAAAACTATATATATGTATATATGAAATTAAAAATATGCATTTGGATTAAAATTATTTTCTAAGCATTTTAGCCTTCATTCCAATTATATAAAAGAGATTTTGGTATTGAAACTTTATTTATGCATTTCAAAGTAAACTAGATTTGTATAATATATTGGGCCTATTTATTAAATAATCAATATTGTTTTGTTTAAATAGTTAATCTCAAAGTATCGTAGATTGACATTCTAAATGAATTGGTTGTAAATATCGCTCCTAGAATAAACTAGTTAGAAAGTGAATTGAGGAATATTTATGAATATTTTATTAATACTTTATCTTTCTCCAATAATTAGTTTCGTTAATTAAATAATTTTCTATGAAGAATTTACTCTAGAAAAGTTAAAAATAATATATAAGAATATATATATATATATATATATATATAAAAGGTGTTGTTTTATAATAAAGTTTGAGCTAGAATTTATAATTGAGAAATTCTAAATTTGAACTTATTCTCTCGCTATTTGAAATATACGAGTATTATTTACGGATTTGAGAATTTATATTAAATAAGTATATTTTGATGATGTAATTACGAAAGTAGCACACGCTTGACGAATATAATGAAAAAGATATATTTAAAGTTTGTTTGAAATTAAAGTAGACTCCCTAACGACGACACTAGAGTTCATAGCATAGCACATAGCCCACTTGCATTATACGTGATAGTTGGAATCGGAATTTAAGTTGATTAGAGATTATAAATTTGTAGGTGACGAGTTTCGTGGACAGAGGCTATGTCTATTCGTAGTGCCTAGAACGTGCTATTCACTATCGGATTGAGGTAAGTAAATATGCCAAGTCTAGTGTGCCGAGCTTCTTTCGTGTCAAAACGTGATTTTATAATTTGTCTCAAAATATGTTTTATGACTTACATGCTTTACATGATATTGATTTTGTTTTGAGATGAATGTTGTGAGAATGTCACACGAGAATAATAATCCATTAATGATGTAAAGTGGAAAGAGTTGTGCGGGGATCGTTATATTATTGCTAGATTGGTCGTGTTGACTTCGTTCACTCGACCCGTATTATTTTAACCCGGTCGCAACCTGCCGGGTCGCTCCATGTACTCACCTCTCTGGCCGCGAAGAGTCTTAGGGGGGTGCCGGCACTTAAGGTCTTGGTAGCTTAGTGAAAGTAGATCTTCCCCGTATCAACAAGTTAATAATATGAAGTTTTTCGAGAAGGATTTTTATGAAAAAAGAAAGAAGAGATAGATTGGGAATGATATTCCCCCTTTCATACAAGAAAGAAGAGATAGATTGGGAATGATATTCCCCGTTTCATACAAGAAAGAAGATATAGATTGGGAATAATATTCCCCGTTTGAGGTACAAGAGGAGGATTGAGATGCCAAGTAAAACATAAAGAGAATTTCGTATGTGTTTAAGTATTCATACTTTATTCTTCAAGGATTTACTCATTATTGTTCATTCTCATTATGATTGTTTTTGAAAAGATATGCCTCATAATCTGTTTACAAGCTTGGGTGTTTACTTACTCAGTATTTCATTGCTGACTTTAGAAAAACTGCGGTCTTTGTTTCTTTCCCCCGCAGGTCTTGAGAGCTGGATTATGGGGTAGCGGGATTCGACGCTCAGCTATTATTTGTTAGTATTGGAATAAGCCGAACTCTTAGTATCACTTCACCATGTGTAAAGTATATTATGTTGAGATAATTAAAAGTTTGTAATATATAAGTATTAGATGTATTGTTCTTGATTTCCGCCGCTTCATTTGAGTAGCACCCTCCTAGGCTCTCCGGTCCGGAACGGAAAGCTCGGGAACGTGGGGTGTTACAGGTGGTATCAGAGCATGCAATCCAAAAAGGGAATTAAACCTGTAGGGAAACTTAAAATGGACATAGGACAAGATTATTAAAATTGGAAAAGCCGATTTGGGTTATGGGTAGCTTAAGTGTTAGTATACTAGGTCCCACCCACCCTCGTCCTTTGATACTATTATTTGGCTTGATATGAGTAATTCGTTCGTAGATTGATTTACAAATATTATCCCTTGATAGACAATGAGAAGTATGGATTACAGTAATTAGATTCTGCATTATGAGTTATGTGTTGTCTTATTTGAGGAGAAGAGTTATATGAGTATCCACGATAAGTGTTGCTCCTACGAAGGAGAATAAAGATTATGGAATAAGGGAACCAGATTATGGATTGCAGTTGATATACAGATTAATTTGAGAAGATGAGTTTCATGCTTATCAATGAGGATTTTATATGCTGCCTGATTTGATCTTTGTGTGATATGTCACTTTGTGTGTGATACTTAACCTGATAATTGTGCATGTGACCATATGTAATGGCCTAGAATTGTGATTAATGGACCACACGGTACTAATTATATCAGGAAGATTTGACATGGATATAAGGCTTAGAACAACAACCACGTGGGGTAAATCCTTATTCAATGATAATGTTGCTAGGATATGTGACCCTTATAAGAATTCTAAGGGAAGTATGAAATTTTGACCATAGGAGACTCTGAGCTCACATGATTTAACATGAATGCTAAGATATCTGACTTGTGAACCCTAATTTCATTAGCTATGTTTGTATGGAATTTGATGACGTATTCGAGGTATAGGTTGGGATGGTAATTTGGATTTAGGGGTCAAGAATGAGGTACTTCAGATGATCAAAGTGAGTCATCATAGAAACGATCAAGGCAGTTCCCACCCACCCACACCTAAGACAAGTAATTATAACCCAAGTTATCGAGCCTTTGAACTAGAATCTGCCAGTCTCAGTTATTAGATGGTTTAGATGGTTGATTCAATTATACTTGCCCATGAGTTGTACTAGGGAGACAAATCTAGACTAATCCGTCATAAGTGATTTGGAGGCTCTAAGGATATCTACCTATCTTAGGTGTTACGTGGAATCTGGTTACCTTAATGTTTCTTGAGAATCTATTTGGTTATGTTTTGCTTTTGGAGATATAGTACTCACTTGGAAATAGTAATATTTAAAATTATAAATAAATATTGTTGGTTCACTAATAGTCGTCTACAAGCTTTGGATGTTCCCTATGACAGAAGAGAAAGATTTAATATAAAGTTTCATATTTGGTGTTATAATGTTCGAATTTCGATCTGAAGATTATTTCAAGGTTTTAACTTAGATTTTAGACGACCACATATAAATATGTGATTTCATAGTGATGACTCGGGAGTTATTTTTCTACTAAGATATATTTTAGAAGCTTTTTATATTGCTTAACTATCTCAGAAATACTCGGAGTACCGTTACGATGTTTAGCTTGCAATTAGGACGTGTTGATTATTTTAAGAGTTATATGCTACGTGTATGCGACTTTCATGTTCTAACATTTTGTTGAGGGGGAATATCGTACGTTCTTCAATCTTGCGCTGTTTAGCTTATGAGGTGTGGTATGCCCTTTATGGAGATGATAGTATGAATTTCTAGGAAGGAAAATGTCAATAAAAGTTTGGTTTTCATGAAGAAATTGGAGACATATTATAGTTTTACATTTGGAGATTTGTTTGGATATAGGCTTGATGTCAGTTAGTGTCTCAAGTTATATGATTAAAATCTTGTGAATCGACGATTACAAGTCAAGCGACAAATTTGGGGTATGAAGAGTCATGGATTAAAAGCATCATTTAGAGTTTGGTTAAAACACTAGGTGGAATCGTATGGGTTATGATCACGTAGATGGAATAGAAAGTCTTTAATTTCCGCTATGAGAAATAATTGTTCATCGAAACCTGATTTTGTTAGCCCTAATCAAATCTGGCTGTTGGATTTATACTTGTTCATGTTGGGGGTAGTCCTTGTATTTTCAGAAAAGTTAAGGGTGACCTGTGTAGCACAATAGAACTGTTTTATTGTTGGGAGGGTGATTATATGTTATTTATGAGAACTTGAGGGATATGGTTGTTGTTTATATAAAAGATGTTTTTAAAATTATATGTGTATTATTTAATATGAAATATTGTTATTTTCTTGAAAAATAAGCAAGACAAATTGTATAGTTGATTTAATCGTATAAATTTAGTGTGATTAAATAAATAAAAATTAGTGTTTTGCGTAAATATGTTATTTGCCTAATAGTGATAAAATAAAATAAGTTAGAAAGTTAAATAGGAAAAATAACTTTTAAGTAAACTCCTCTATTTATAAACAGTTAAAGCTTGACTATTATTTCTAGATATTATAAATTATTTCTCCAAAATGATGTCATAAGTTATGTGTGACTAAACACTTGTTTTATTGGAATAAACCTACCATGAGAAACTTTTCTCCAAATAGGGTCTTAAGACATAGTTATAAACTTCAAAAGTAGACAGTTAGTAACAAATTTGCATAAATGACCAGCCCTAAAGTTAAAAATCTCTATTAGATCGAATGTTTGACTTTTCATAAAGATGTTTACATATGAGTTGACAATATGTGAAATGAGATGTATGAACTGTATATGATTATGCGCTAGTGTGAACATTTGATGAAAATCAAAGATATGATGAGAAGTATGTGGACATATTATTGAGGTTATGATATTGTGATAGCCTGGCAGGCTTGCTCAGAGAAATTGATTTAAGAATTTGACATGACAACATAATAGAATCACAGATTTGATTGCCCGATTTGGGTCAAAGTTATTTTTCAAGGAAGAGGAAAGATGTATAGTAGAAAACTTGCGTGAAAATCCTTGTTTAGCAGCGGATATGTTCCACGTGCTACATTACATGCTTATATGCACATTATATGTTATGCGTTCTATTGTATGCTATATATTGGGAGACGAAATAAGATTATGGTGTAGAGAGCAAGACTGATAGATCACACGTTTACACCCACTAACTAGGGCAAGACCAATCCAAAATATTAGGCAAACAAATATCTAGATGAGAGGACCTTCTAACTAAGAAGTGTGAAGAAAATTTAAAGAGACGATGGAAGTTAGACCAAATGTCACATGATTAACCTGTCAAGTTTTAGATATTGATATGATCGAGGATTCTCAGTAGTATGTAGACTAGTAAACCAATATGAGTTGTTTGGTCGTTACGTAACTCGACGTTATGCTTGGATAGCTTAAGTTTCCTTCCTCGTAGTATGTATGTTTCATAAATTCTTTATTTGAAGTATCGTCACCAAATAACTACTTTGGGGGTCATGGCATGCTCAATCTCTTATCAGCTATTTTTTGGGTTTATACAATTTTATCGGAATTACTCTAAGTATTATTTGAAGCAACAAATATAAATATTCTTTAGCAGCCCTTGTAAAATATATTATCATAAAGAGTTAGTGGAGATAATATCTTACCTTGTATTCGGGCAGATTAAAATTTGACCAGACGATAAGGGTATGACGACCTAGATTTCATTAAAGGGGAGGTTACTAACTATCATTAAGAAATAGAATAGGATAGCAACTTCTAAAAGTCATTTAAAGCCGCAGGATCTTGAAGGTTACCTTAATTTCCGACTCAACACATTTTGGAAGGCAGTCATTATTTTAAATAAGGATTCAATCTAGATAAGGAATTATGGGGCCATATGCTGCAACTAAATAAGAATATTCACGTTTTGTATTTGCCAAGTATGACCATCCATCATGACAACTTATATTGAGTTCCGGGGACGTCACTCCTCTAAGGGGGAGAGGAATGTAACCCTTTAGCTTTCGTGACCTTTACCCTTGTATCGCTCCCGCGCCACATGCATCAAACTAGATTTAATAAAGTTATCATAATAATAATAAGGTATTGATCGGTAGAATATATAGACAAAATCATATAGTAGTCTTTCGTTGATTAGTTGGTTTAAGCTTCGAGGACGAAGCTCTGCTTAAGGGGGGAAGGATGTAATACCCCGTCTTTTTAGTATATAATTAAAGACTTTTTCGTTATTTTAAATGTTTATTTTCAAAATAGGGGAATAATAGATATTTTTATAAATTGAAACAGTTAATTTCAAATTATTGCTAGTAGGGGAGGTCGTTGTATTTTTAGACAACATTAAATAGCTAGGTTAGGGTTATTTATAAATGTTATGAAACAAGAAGGGGGTGTAGTTGTAATTACCCATAAACTCACTTAGGAAACAAAAATTTAGTTTCCCAACATCATCTCTCTCTCTCCCGTACGTCTCTTCTCCCCCTCCTATTTCTCCTCCTTCTTCTTCGGGAAACAACCACCACAAGCCCTAAAACCATCACCACCCCCGAAGCCTCCACTCTCCTCCCCTTCTCTCCCTCTACTTCTCCCCCTCCCTGTCACTTAACAGCAGCAGCACAGAAGGCAGCGGCCACCACCACCGCCGCCGCTGCCACCGCCGGAGAAACTAGACGGAAATACACCCGACGCCACCACCACCAACCCAGCCACCATCTCTCTCTTTCTGTCGCACACTCTCTCTGCCTCCCTCCCTCTCGGCCGACCAAAAACAGAGGCAAGCAGCAGCAGCGCAGCAGCCACCGCTGCCGCCGACGGAAACCCCCAAGGAGCCACCACCACTGCCACCAGCTCTCTCTCTTCCCCTCTCTCTCCCCCCATCTCTCCATCCCCCTCTCTTCCCTCTGTTCTGTCGAACAAAGAAGAAACAGCAGCAGCAGCGGCAACAATGGCCGCTGCCGTCGCAGGGAAATCACCACCACCATCTCCACAGCCTCCATCACGACCCCTATCTCCCTCAATCTCTCTTCCCTTCTGTTTTTCCGGCAGAACGCATCAGCAACAGCAGCGGCAATAGCCGCTGCCACCACCGGAGAACCCGCCGAAAAATATGGCAACCACCACCTCTACCGTCCATCTCTCTCTTTCCACGCTCTCTCCTACTCTCCCCCTCTCTGCCATGCTCGACGAACCCACCAGAAGGAGAAAGAGCCGCAGCAACAGCAGCAGCAGCCCCTAAACCACCGGCATCCACCATGGATTCCGGCGAGCTTCTCGCCAAAGTCCAACTGTGACGACCCACCTATCAAAATCAGTACCATTTAACTCGGAGAGGTCCGGCCAAGTGATGGGAAGCCTCCACCGAGGCCATGAACAGCCGGAGAAGCTCCGGCGAAGCTCCATCTCCGGCGACACCGAAGGCGACCTCGACCCGTCCCGTTTCTTCACTATTTCTCGCGAAATTTGGACTGGGTATGACTAAAATCTTCTCCTAAATTGTTTTATATAATCAAAATCAAGTTTTAAGGCCTTAAATCCAAGATTTGAATTGTTAGTTTGATGTTCATGCTTAGGGGGTTAAAGTGTCATTTTCAGAAAGTTTTCTGAGGGGTTATAATGTCTTTTCAGAAACTTAGGGGGAGGCAGATGGCATTTCAGAAAGTTTTGGGGGTACTAGATGCAGTTTTCAATTTCAGATTCATTTAGAAATTTAGTTTTTTCGTGAAAATGTTTAGATTATTTATAATTAGTAACTATATCTTTAAATAAATTGGTTGGGAGTATTATTTGCAAAATCAGAAACTTGGAGGATATGTATCGTTGAATCTGAAACTGTTTTTCTTGAGTACGGGGTCATTGTTTGATATTCAAAAGAATAAAAAGGGGGAGCTAAATGTTGTTTACATAAAACTATATATATGTATATATGAAATTAAAAATATGCATTTGGATTAAAATTATTTTCTAAGCATTTTAGCCTTCATTCCAATTATATAAAAGAGATTTTGGTATTGAAACTTTATTTATGCATTTCAAAGTAAACTAGATTTGTATAATATATTGGGCCTATTTATTAAATAATCAATATTGTTTTGTTTAAATAGTTAATCTCAAAGTATCGTAGATTGACATTCTAAATGAATTGGTTGTAAATATCGCTCCTAGAATAAACTAGTTAGAAAGTGAATTGAGGAATATTTATGAATATTTTATTAATACTTTATCTTTCTCCAATAATTAGTTTCGTTAATTAAATAATTTTCTATGAAGAATTTACTCTAGAAAAGTTAAAAATAATATATAAGAATATATATATATATATATATATATATATATATATATATAAAAGGTGTTGTTTTATAATAAAGTTTGAGCTAGAATTTATAATTGAGAAATTCTAAATTTGAACTTATTCTCTCGCTATTTGAAATATACGAGTATTATTTACGGATTTGAGAATTTATATTAAATAAGTATATTTTGATGATGTAATTACGAAAGTAGCACACGCTTGACGAATATAATGAAAAAGATATATTTAAAGTTTGTTTGAAATTAAAGTAGACTCCCTAACGACGACACTAGAGTTCATAGCATAGCACATAGCCCACTTGCATTATACGTGATAGTTGGAATCGGAATTTAAGTTGATTAGAGATTATAAATTTGTAGGTGACGAGTTTCGTGGACAGAGGCTATGTCTATTCGTAGTGCCTAGAACGTGCTATTCACTATCGGATTGAGGTAAGTAAATATGCCAAGTCTAGTGTGCCGAGCTTCTTTCGTGTCAAAACGTGATTTTATAATTTGTCTCAAAATATGTTTTATGACTTACATGCTTTACATGATATTGATTTTGTTTTGAGATGAATGTTGTGAGAATGTCACACGAGAATAATAATCCATTAATGATGTAAAGTGGAAAGAGTTGTGCGGGGATCGTTATATTATTGCTAGATTGGTCGTGTTGACTTCGTTCACTCGACCCGTATTATTTTAACCCGGTCGCAACCTGCCGGGTCGCTCCATGTACTCACCTCTCTGGCCGCGAGGAGTCTTAGGGGGGTGCCGGCACTTAAGGTCTTGGTAGCTTAGTGAAAGTAGATCTTCCCCGTATCAACAAGTTAATAATATGAAGTTTTTCGAGAAGGATTTTTATGAAAAAAGAAAGAAGAGATAGATTGGGAATGATATTCCCCCTTTCATACAAGAAAGAAGAGATAGATTGGGAATGATATTCCCCGTTTCATACAAGAAAGAAGATATAGATTGGGAATAATATTCCCCGTTTGAGGTACAAGAGGAGGATTGAGATGCCAAGTAAAACAGAAAGAGAATTTCGTATGTGTTTAAGTATTCATACTTTATTCTTCAAGGATTTACTCATTATTGTTCATTCTCATTATGATTGTTTTTGAAAAGATATGCCTCATAATCTGTTTACAAGCTTGGGTGTTTACTTACTCAGTATTTCATTGCTGACTTTAGAAAAACTGCGGTCTTTGTTTCTTTCCCCCGCAGGTCTTAAGAGCTGGATTATGGGGTAGCGGGATTCGACGCTCAGTTATTATTTGTTAGTATTGGAATAAGCCGAACTCTTAGTATCACTTCACCATGTGTAAAGTATATTATGTTGAGATAGTTAAAAGTTTGTAATATATAAGTATCAGATGTATTGTTCTTGATTTCCGCCGCTTCATTTGAGTAGCACCCTCCTAGGCTCTCCGGTCCGGAACGGAAAGCTCGGGAACGTGGGGTGTTGCAAGAGAAGTCGAAGATGTTACAGAAGTGCAGAGGGTTCTCGAAGAGTGTATAAATCTCCTCGGCTTCGCAACAGACCACGTGGTGCATCTTGTTCCGAGACAACACAATAAGTGTGCTCACTGTTTTGCTCAAAGAGGCATCAACTTTGCATTGAACTCTATTTTAACCCCTCCGATTCCGGATTGGACTTGTAACTCTTTCGTCTCTGATTTGGGCCGCTTCACAACCATTTTGAGTTAATAAAATGGGTTCTTCAAAAAAAAATATATATTAACCGGGTTGTATACACGTGTTCCATGTCTACATGCCAATCAGAATTAACGTATGTACATTTAATATATATGCACATCTAGAGTCCACCAACTTTTATACTAGAACAATTTTCAGACACAAATTTTTGAGATGGTAGTGATTTTTTTTTTAAATTAGGGTGTGGCATGTAATCCATCGTGCTACACTCTAACTCAGCCCCTTGTCATTACACGAGGTAGAGTATTCCTCAATAAATACCTTATTAACACTCCTACAACAAGAAAACAGTAATCCTACCACGTGTTGTTGTATTATACAAACATAATAGTAACACAATTACACGAGGTACAAAATTGGACCCCTTAATTAATTAAATGCTATACACAATAATTGATCTATTAAGCTATTTTAATTTTATGGTCATCTGTTTCTCAATATAATGACGATTATATAACATTCTAATACTAGATTCCTGATTGAACGGCGGAATTAAAGTAAGTGACTTGAGAGACAAGCAAAATGAGACATCGTTGTCATTATATTGTTATCCTTCTTCCACCAAAAATGTTGACTCTTAACTAGTAGAAACATTCAAGCAAACATAAATAAGAAAATAATAATAATTTCCTAAAATATAATAATAATAATAACAACAAAACGTAGCAAGTCACTGACATGGCCATCGTCAACGTCCTCGTATCATTTTAGTCGACACGATCTTGTCGTATACTCATGCACATGTCGGGCAAAACCTCAGTTAATACATGATCATAATTCTTAAAACCAAGTATTTGTGTTATTTATTCTCACTTGTAAGTATCGTGTGACATCGATACAACTAACTGCACCATTAGCCTCGTACATTCTAAAAAACAGCCTCATGCATGCCTCAATGCTGATGTATAGTATACTAGGGGATTGCCTGTGTCCGATGGCACTATCCCAAAAACACGTTTTCACCTATTGTAATGTCATAAATAAAATGAATATTTTCATCTACAAACATGGACAGAAAATAAAGACAACATAAATAATTGTAGTAAATAATCAAAAATAAAAGAAGCCATTTTTTTTTATAATTATGATAAAAGGAGTGGGTAGTTAAGTGAGAAGTTGAGTAGTGGGTAGTTAAGTGGGTGGTAGGTGAAATCTAAGGACTGTGGTTAATTAAATCTAACGGTCTAAAAGACCGTCCTAATTTAAAATCAACCGTCCTAATTTATAATATAGATTAGATGTAACACACAATTTTTATTTTTTTCTGTTGAACCCAAATTCTAAGATCTTTTTACCTTGAATAATGGATGAAGTAAATCACAAGACATGCATGCCAGGAGCACCAGGTTTGTTTTGTTTTCGTTTTTTTTCGTGGTGTGCTAGTCGTGCAAATGAAGTTAAGGATCTGAAACTTAGAACAACAACATTGTCGGCGTGTCCTTTGTTTTATCCCCTTGTTGTCTTATTATGGACATCCCGAATATTATTCCATATTTCACATGGAGCTGTACATTTGTTCTTTGCTAAAGTACTCATCAAATGCAGTCTACACCTACCCCCAATTTTTAAAACCAATTTGTAGCTTTGGCTGCATTCTCTGTCCGGGTCATATCCATTTTCTTTGTCCGGCCGGGTTGAAGGAGAGGGGGGCCGGGTGCGGGCCGTGTCGGAGGGTGGAGCGGGCTGGGTCAGAGGGTGGAAATTTTGAACCAACACAGGCCTGAACCAATATTAAAAAAAAATATGAATATTTTTGAGCTGACCGAACTAGTGTGAGTGGGGCGGAGGGGTCCTGGAAGGTGTGCCAAACTAGACACCGGCGGGCAGGGGCCGGGTATGGGTTGGGGTGGGGGGGGGGGGGGGGGTGGGGTCATTTTGACCCACGGGTCAGTCCACGTTGCCACCTTGAGCCCGGAGCATGGCTGAGTCAACAACATCTACCATGGGGTACTAAAACTCAGCAGACAAAATATCTCTTGTGTTCCGGTGGTTTCTGCACTAACGACTTGGTGTCTAAGAGTTTATGGGTGAGTTTTGTATGACTTATTTGCAACTTAAGCTAGCTTAGAAGTGTATGTCAAAAATGTCTAAAAAAGATGAAGAAAAAAAATACGTATTTAGTGTAAATATTGTTTCTTTAGAAAACGGTGTAAAGTGCAGAAAATTCTAACAAAGATTTGAAAACCTATTTTTTTTTTTTTTTCCTTAAGCTCACTCGTACTAACCTTTTGTTTCTCCAAGTTGTAGGGGCTACGTCGTTTTACAATGATGATCACATAAACGTAACAAATTATTGTACACGATTCTTCCCTAGATTATTAACTAACCCCTTAATCTTCAAGTCGCATACCTCTATTGCGAGCAAATTAATGTGTGTTGTAGAGCGCATTCCGGAAGAAGCTGCAACGAGCTTTTATTCCAGACTGTTTATATTTTGAAAGTGTATGGGTAGATTTTTTATCCAATTGTTATGCAAAAGTTAAACCAAAATTATTCCCCAAAAAATGTTTAACAAATATTTCAACTAATTTTGGATCAATCATCTCACGTGTCTCGAGATTTTCTTTACAAAAAGACTACAGTAAAGCACCATTAAAAGGCTTATACAATTTTGACTTTTCATTGAAATTGTTTCGTCCCCTTTTCCGCCTACTTTTTATTCTTCTTTTTATGTTTGATTTTATAGATAACCTGTAATATTATAATTTCGATGTAGGTTATTGTGGCACATAATTAGACCCTGTTTTCTTTATCTAAATTTAGGCGAGTTTTTTTTTTTTTTTTTTTTAGAAAAAGATAGATAAATTGTTTACTTTGTTCCTATAAATTCTCTAAAAAGTTTTAGTTACCTTTTTAATAGAAAATGTTGTTAACTTAAATTATATTTTATCTCCTAAAAGTAATTTTAAGAAGCAAAAAGATAAAAAGTTGAAGTTAGAAAAAACTAACTTTTTTAGTATTATAAAAAGGTAAAAAACTTACCAGGCATAAATTTTAACAAATATGTTGATTAGAGTTTTTTTATGACTTACAAAATATAAAAAGTCGCACAAATTTAAGTAAAGAAAACGAGACCTTAGTATAATAGCAACAACAAACACTGCATTTGAATTATTTACAATTCCGGTAACAGTTTGACATCTCATAAGTTATAATAGTGTGTATAATCTTAAATTAGTGGCCTTTTGCTATTGGAAAATTGGACTATAGGTAATGATTTATTCTCCAACACGAGAAGGCTCCTTCCAGGCTTTATCCCTTTTCACTTTAGAGCAAATGACAATTTCACCCCTTTCAGTTTAGAAAGTGACACTTTCACCCCTGCAATGTGCTAAACTTCCGAACACATACATTGTATCATTCTCTGTTTTAAGAGATCAGAAATGTCTCAAAGACTACTATCAGCAGGTTCTCACACTATTTTAATGACTCCGTAATAAGAGATTAAACATGTCTACAAATTCGACACACTAAACTGGTGAAAGTAACATTAATAATGAAATAATAAATTTTGTTTTTCTTGGACTGTAGCACATTACAAAAATATTAAAGGAAAAAAAGAATAAAGCTTCTTTATCCTCTCTCACTTGCTTTTGTAAACTTTTGGTATGGTGTGGGGGTATTTTGGATTTCTTGCCTTTAATGGCCCACCCACATGGAAATTAGAATTAGCTTCCCAAGGATTTTCACACTCATGGTCATCCTCTTGTTGTGATCTTCTTCATCTTTAAGAACTAGTGCATGACCTGGAAGAAGAAGAAATTTATCTTATTTTTTTTATAAAATGTGTGATTTTTAGAATATAATATAAGTTATTTTAGTTGTCATATTTTGAGAATAACTTATTATTCATAATCCATTGTTATGTATATTTTCATCCATTTACTAATATAATGGGGTTGTTTGGATGACCTGAAATAAGTGAGATGTTGAGTTTAAAAGGTCCTTTAATCTGTTGTATTTGGATGCGGTAGATTATTGTAGATTATTGGTGTAGATAGTGCTTTCTAGACATGCAGATCTTAGCCACGTGGCGACCATCTAGCACACCTAGCAGTGCTCCACACACACTGGATCACCTGCCGCGCTGATCCACGTGGAGGCTACGAGACAGGGCCCTCGCATACCACCACACGGGACTTGTAGGGACTTAGTGGTTTGGAGGCTAGAGTAAGTCATGTCGCGCGCGAGTGACAACGAAGCCCGCGCGCAACCTTAGTAACTGTTTTGAGAGATTTATGGCACGAGCTCCATAAACTCGGTCAACCTCATAACGGTTCCGGTATACGCGGACGAACGTGCCATAACGGTCCCTATATACGCGGACGAACGTGCCGTTGTGGTTAAGCTAATTAAGCCGCCATTAATGGGCGCATTAACCACACTACAACGGTCACATTCTCCGTTATATATAGGATCGTTAACCCTTCCATACAAGGAAAAGAATCACCTGAGATACGCGGAAGCTCTGCCAAAATCCTGTCTCTCTCTCATACAGTGCTATTGTCTTACTCTCTCCCTACACACAACCTTACTGTTCCCGTATTCTTTCTATCCCCTGCTCTTGGTGTATATTGAATTCTCTCTGCAGGATTCTCTCGTACACAATTGGCAATAAAGTTTTTTTTTTGAGATAATGAGGTTCGAACTCAAGACCTCATGCAAAGAATTCAAACACTTTACCAATAAGCTAACACACATTTGTATAATAAAATACCAAAAATCAAACTAAAAAGTATGGAATTTTCCCCAAGATCCGGAATTCCGCCCAAAAAACCGGGAATTCCGGCTAAAAATTCGGAAATCCGGATTTCAGCTGGAATTCCAGATTTTTTTTCGAAATTCCGGATTGCTTTGTATTTGGAGAGGTTTGACTGATTTATGCCGGATTTTTGACTTTTCCTTTCCTCTCTACTTCCTCTCATCCAAACAAGCCCAATGAGTATAAGTTATTCACCTGTCATATTTTGGGATAACTTATTCTTCATAATTCATTGTTATATAGATTTTTCATCCATTTACTAATACTAATCAATCCATCATTATTAAGAGTCTGTTTGGTGTATGAGCTTGAAGTAAAAAAAGAAAACTTTTAAGAAAATGTCAAAATTGTTTTTTTTTTTAATTGAAAAGAAGGCAGAAAAAATTAGATCCAAGTATAATTTGATAAAAAATATTAATGCTAATGTTATTAAAACAAACAGACAGAAAAATAAAGTATTAAACAATTTTTTGGTTAAAAATGGGAAAAAAAAAAATCATATTCCAAACATTTTTTTTTGCAAACCATATACTACTACCAAACATGTTTTGATTAACTTTTTACTAATAAAGAGGGTTTTGCCAAACAGGCAATATGTGTGACAGTACTGTGAGTGAGGTTTTTGCCTATTAGTCTCTCTGCAAATACAGTTCCTCTTTGTTAAGCTTTCCTTTCTCTCTCATTTCCACAGTTCTTTCTTTGTGCTCGACCATGTGCCCTCCTTCTTCAAATCTTGTCACCGTTTAGGGATTGAGCTTTCTGGGTCCCCAGAATTCAACCCTTTCCTTGCTTTTCAACCTCCAATTCGCAAGTTTCCAAGCGATTTCGGATCTGGGTTGCTTCAGATTTAAGGGTCTCTGGGTTCTTCTAGGTTTAGTGACTGAAACACAGAGAGAGCCATGTCTGCTCCTGCAAAAGCCGCCGAACCAGCACCACACCCACCCAAAGATCAGCTTCCCAACGTCTCTTACTGCATTACTAGTCCTCCACCATGGCGTGAGTCTCTCAATTTACTTCAATCTCTTCATTTCTGCATTTTTCATCTTCATTCTCATATGGGTTTAGTTTCAGACTTTGAGTTCATAGCCTTAGATTGATTTTCACAGTTATGTGTAGTTGAATCTTCTATACCCCCTTTTACAAGGGTCTTGTGTGTGTGTGTGTGTGTGTGTGTTTTTTTTTTTTTTTTTTTTTTTTTTTTTTTTTTTATGTGTTTCTTCAATGGGTTTTCCCTCTTTGTTGAATTTGCTGGAATTTAATGTTCTTGTTCAAATATGGTAAGGTGTGATTCATGTATTTTCATGAACTTTAGGCTTGTGGTTTTGTGCTTTTATTGGTAATTTTGAGTCAACAAGCTATTTCTTGTTCTGTAGGGGGAAACAAGAGCCATTTTCTGCTGTGTAAACCCTGTTTAATGGGATGGCTTCAATGCTTGTATCTGTTCTTTTTGTCAAACCCTAGTAAATGCTCTGGATCCAACATTGTAGGAAGCAATTTAACTGATTCCAAACTTATTTAGAACCTTTTGGTGTTGTTATACTAAATGATACTTGGTGTTATGCGAAAGAGATGTGAGGTTTATCTAATCTGTCTAGTTTGGGAAGTCACCTACCTGCTGCAACTTCTTATTTTGTCGCTGTTTTTGGTTGGACTGTGAGCTTGACATGTATCAGCTGTTCTAGTGTTCCAATCAAGCCTAATGGCTCATACTGCTTTCAGAACCCTCTCGGAACACTCTCCTCTGTTCTCTTGCCGGACTAAATTAATTTTTTTCTGCTTTTCTCCTTTTTTTCTCCTCATTCGTGCTTGATTAAGGGCATATTTATCTTATTTAATGTTTGTTGAATTATTAGAAATGTGCAAATCCAGGTTATGGACTGTAAGCCAAACTATCCCAAATTTAACCTCTCATGAAATGTACAATGTGCTTAATACTAAGTAATGGTTAGTAACTCAAGTTTGCTTCATGTAGACCAATTTTTGGCTTTCATGTGGATTCTTTATTTCAGCATAAGTTTTACTTGTGTTTGTCATATATTTGTTCCTCCGTCATGCCAATTTTCGCTTTCATTATTACTTTGTGTTTCGTCTTCATGACATTCTCCTCATTTGTTAAGTTTGTGACATATGTCTGATGCAGCCGAGGCTATTCTACTCGGATTTCAGCATTATCTGGTGATGCTTGGCACATCAGTTATCATTCCTACTGCTCTTGTTCCTCAGATGGGTGGTGGAAATGTAAGGCCTACAAAGAATTGCAGTCTGTCTGGTTTCTTTTCATAGTTGCAATACTTCATTGTTTTACAAGGATCCTATTGGCTGTATTATAGGAGGAGAAAGCAAAGGTGATCCAGACTCTACTCTTCGTTGCTGGAATAAACACTTTACTCCAGACGTGTTTTGGTACTAGATTGCCCGCTGTTATTGGAGGTTCATATACATTCGTTGCAGCCACAATTTCCATCATCCTTTCTGGTCGATTTGACGATCCAGATCCTATAGTGGTTCGTGATCTCACTTCTTGTTCTTATCTTTATTTTTTCCGCATGGCACATGTGATTTCTTCTCAATAACGAATACAAATCAGTGGTAGATCTAGCTTCAGAGTTAGGAATTCACTCTCTCCTCTTGTTTCATAAACTTCTTTTTTCCCTCAAAATAACAACTCGCAGTTTTATATACGACAATTTGCTCTTTTCACTTGTGAGAACTGGAATCCAGTTCAGTTATAGAAATGTTTGTGCAAGCTCGTACTTCTATAACTTAACAGAATAGTGTTACCAATTTCCATAAGTTGTCTTGTCAGTTTAATTAAATATGGTTACTTAACTTTCAGAATAGACATATAGAGACAACATAGTTTTTTTACAAACTCTGTTCATTCTTTTTAACTGTAAAGAGAAACTTTTGAAGGTTACTAGTTCTTTTAGAAACTTTGTTCCTTCTTTTTAACTCCAAAGAGGCATGTTTCAAGGTGGCAAAAGATAGAAGCTTAGCAGATATGCCTCTGTTTGCCGGTGCTTGTAATTTAAAAAGCTGCTGTATTTTCACATGTGAATAGCCAGAAACTATTTGTGCGTGTGCATAACTCTCATTATTTTTGTTTCTCTTAACACCTCCATAACGGAAATAGGATTCATGCGCAGTTAACAACTCCATGAAGTCTTGTCCTATTATTGGTGAAATGCTTCACATTAAATGGTCTATCTCTTGAATGATTGTAACATTTGCTGTCCTCTCTTCACAGAGGTTCAAAAGGATAATGCGAGCAATCCAGGGGGCACTTATTGTTGCTTCAACTCTTCAGATAGTCTTGGGTTTTAGTGGACTTTGGCGTAATGTTACCAGGTTGGTTCTGAATTTGTGAAAATGCATGAGAAAGTTACCTGTGATATAGGTAACAGGATCTCTATTTTTTGCTGGAGTATATAGCTTAATGTAACAACAACTAGTAAAAGCACTATCTGGTAGCTTGCACTTTGGCTTCTATTTACTTATTTGGGCATCCGTGTTGCGCGAGGATCCTGTAGCTAACTAGAATACTGCTTTTACTAGTTGTACATACATTAAGCTTTCCGAAATCAGTTTCATGCTAGCTGGATTTTTTTGTTAAATGTTTATGGTCTCACTCAGAAGTCAGAAGTTTATGTGAAAGATTGAAGTGATTTCTAAAAGATATGGTGAATTCTCAGTTGCTGTAGGATTTTAGCGAAAAGATAACTTTCAGACGTGTCCGCGGACATTATTTCTGTGGAAAAAAATACTGTCTGGTTGATGACTATGCTTAATAAAGATTTGAATTGTTAGCTTTTTTGTTTATTCCGGTATATGCACCAATAAATTATATGGATTTCACCTGTCATGAAGATGCATAGTGTTTGTGGGAGTTTCTGAGGTGGTTTTACTTACCGCTGTCTCTGAAGCTCTTTCTCTAACGGTTTCCGAGTTAGTATTAAAAGCTACTTTTCCTTTTAATTTGAGAATTAACAGAAAGTAACATCATAGTTCCTGTATGAATTATCCACCATTAGTAAACTAACTACTAAGTTAAGAACGGCTTCCTGAAGATAAACATAAGCTGGCATATAGTTGGTTGTCAACCAAGACGTTGCCTTTTCTATGTTTGCTTCCCTCTAATTTTACACGAGGAATGAAAACTCTCATTTGATCATACTGACTGATCCTAAAAAAATCATGTTCCCCTTTTTTCAGGTTCTTGAGTCCACTCTCGGCCGTTCCTTTGGTTGGTCTTGCTGGTTTTGGGCTCTATGAGTTTGGTTTTCCTGGGGTATGTCTGCTTTTCATTGCATTTGGATTTCTTGTTTTTAAGCTTCTTTTTCTGTTTATCAATGTACTGCGCGCTGATACCATCTCGATTTCTGTTTAGGTTGCAAAGTGCATTGAGATAGGGTTGCCACAGCTTGTCCTCATAGTGTTTTTCTCACAGGTAATGTCATTTGCAGCTTTACAAAATCAATAGTAAGATAATTACTTGTAACAACTAAAAATTTAGAACTCTCAGCTTTAACTTACTGTAATTTCTTGTTTTGCAGTATCTGGCCCATATGTTTAAGAGAGGAAAAAACATCTTTGAACGATTTGCTGTGTTATTTACGGTCGCAATTGTGTGGATATATGCTTACCTACTTACTATTGGTGGGGCATACAATGGCAAACCTGCAAGAACGCAGAATAGTTGTCGCACTGATCGTTCTGGACTTATTAGTGGGGCTCCCTGGTTAGTATTCTTCGCTACTTGCTTATCTGAAACTATACTTGGGACCTTCTTATAATGATGGTTGAGATATGTAGTTACTTATAAGATTTAGCCTGTATATGCATATCGAATTCAGCTCCCTTAGCACAACGTTTTATGGTGAGCGATGAGACCTTTGGTTTCTGCAACATGTTGTATTGTGTTTGCACCTAAAATTGGATTATTGAATTAGGATGCATTATAAACAACGGAGTATGGGTCAGTTGTGTCTTTGTGTCTACAGTAATCTAAAGAAGGCTTTTAATTTCTCTTTGTTTTCATCTTAAACTAGTCAAGGCCTCTGTAACCGTAGGAGCTTGTAGGATCTTATTCTTTTTGGGAGGGAGAGATAGAGATGAAAGTTATGTGATGAAGAGTATGTTTTAGGATAGAAGTTATGAAATAGTTCAAGAACAAGAGCCCAAGGTTTCCTTGTAATCAGTTTAACCTCTTCTGACTTGTCACTAATCATCACTAAGAGAGGTGTATATGTGCTTATGCATGAGTACTTTTTACCTTTGCGCTATATCATTACAAGATTTGTGCCTCAGGAACTTCCTTTACGATTATAGTGGTGTTGATAATTGCAGGATCAGAGTACCATATCCCTTTCAATGGGGAGCTCCTTCATTTGATGCTGGTGAAGCCTTTGCAATGATGGTTACTTCATTTGTTGCACTTGTTGAGGTTCGTTTCTCCTCTAAACAGAGTACTGAAATGCATTGGCACATTGCTGTTTTAGCTTTTCTTTGTTATCACCCTGTTCATCAGTGCGTTACACACCCTGTGACTACTTCGGATTAAGGCTGTTTGTTAGTCTGCATTTAATTCTACGCTGATGTCTAGATGCTTTGATGATGAATTCTTGGTGAAAAAACTGACCTTTATTTCGATTACCCACTTAAAAATGCCCCTTAACAGTACCCAAGGTGGCAAGGCATCTTCAGTGAGGAGCTAATAACAAATCATAGCATTTGTCCCCCTCCAATGGGGTCCCATATTAATGCTATATATGGTGTTATTCCACAGTTGGGTCGTATCTGGAACCAAGTATGCATTATGCCAAATTTTGAATCACCATCATAGCTAACTATGGTTTTGTACTTCATGTAAAGTACACTGCCACACCTATACCTTTTTTTTAGCACCTTGGCGAAATGACAGTTCCACTTATTATATGCCAAGTCTGAAATTGGCACCTATGTCAAGGCATGAAGCCCCTTTAAATTTGATTTAAATTAATTATTTCTTTTTTTATGGCTTGAAATTATATAGCTCCTTACTTGCTTTTGATGATATAATCAGTCCACTGGTGGCTTTATTGCTGTTTCAAGATATGCAAGTGCAACTCCTATGCCACCCTCAGTTCTTAGCCGAGGAGTTGGTTGGCAGGTACATTCTTAAATTGTACATCTCCCGTTGGTCTTATATCTAATAATTGGGAATGTGTTTTATGATTCATAATCCGTAGAGATATTTTCATTGATTTATTCCGCGTCAAATTTTGGGCTCTCAGTTTCCTATACAACAGGAGAAGTGCACTATTATGGATGGTATCTACAAAAAGAAAAATTAATCAGCAAAACGCTAAGCAGCACTATGCACTTTATCCTTCTAAAGAGAACAACGGTTTTGACTTGGAAGCTTAGATGTTATCTTAGATGCTGAGAGCTTGTCACATGATTCACATCACACATGCTAAGCCGATAATAAGAGAAAAAAAGGTTCCAATATTCTTGTGTCGGATAGTTAAGTTTCAGGTTAAGAATTACGAAGAAGATGTAGGACCTTTTGCATTCCCACCATTTTTAAATTGGAAACTCTAAGCATCCTATTCTAAAGCACCACACTCCCCACATTTCCACTTGAGCAATCCCCTAAAGCATAAGAACAATCTTGGAAGATATGAAACAGGGTTCCAGGAAGAATTTTTTGCTTTCCACGCCTAATGTTATAAACACTAAAATAAAAATGAAAAGTCCAGGACCATTTTGCTCTGCATTTGGAAGTACCCAATGTGCAAGCATCTCCAGCTAGTCTGCGAGGAAGCAAAATTGGTTGGTGAGGATGAGATGAATTGGAGGAGCTACTAATTCATTCTTATATTTGTCCAACGCTTTGCTGACATGTTCTTATTTAAACAACTCTCAGTCTTCTCTCTCACTTGGCATTCAACTCTGATGAACTAAATTAAATCTTCATTTTATGGTATTAGGGAATTGGCATTTTGATCTCTGCGATGTTTGGAACCGTGACTGGATCCTCAGTATCCATGTAAGACACTAAAACATTAAAGCTGCATAGATTTCATTTCCATTACACTCGTATTACCTCAAACATAGCAAGTAGTCAAGTTTGATTGATTCATCTGCAGTGAGAATGCTGGTCTTTTAGCTTTGACTCGTGTCGGTAGCAGAAGGGTTGTTCAAATATCTGCTGGGTTCATGATTTTCTTTTCCATTCTCGGTGAGTCCTCAAAATTTGTACCTTCACTGTCTGTAAATCAATTTTATTCCTCTTGCTACATTGTGGTCGCGAGCGAGAGAAATAAGCAAAATACCATCTCTTCCCAAAATTTAAATGTTCAGGAAAATTTGGAGCTATATTTGCCTCAATCCCAGCACCAATTGTTGCTGCTCTGTATTGCCTGTTCTTTGCTTATGTTGGTAAGAATCTTTAACCTTTTAGCTCGCAGCTTCTATTAATGTGATTTTCTTTTTTATTATCTGACTCGTCGTTTTCGCTTGATCTGCAGGTTCGGTGGGTTTAAGTTACCTTCAGTTCTGCAATCTCAACAGCTTCCGAACAACATTTATTCTGGGCTTCTCCATATTCTTGGGCCTGTCTATTCCCCAATACTTCAATGAGTACACGGCAATCCAAGGATACGGACCGGTTCACACCGGAGGGAGATGGGTATACAAATTTAATCTGACTACACTAGTTTACTTTAACCTCATACCTAGGTATTTGATGCAGTACATTTTTAGAATCACACGACTCCCCCTTAATGTTCAGAGTCGAAGCCCCTTTGCTCAGGGGCATGTAGGGGCAAGGGGGGTCACCTGCTCCCCACCCCCAAGATTTTAAAGAACTACATATGCACCCCAAAATTTTAAGATTTATTCAGTTGTGCTCTCTTTTATTACTAGTGTGCCCCCAAGATTTTAAAGAACTACATATTGTTTGGAGTCGAAGCCCCTTTGCTCAGGGGCCATGGAGGGACAAGAGGTGTCACTTGCTCCTCCCCCCCCCCCCCCCCCCCCCCCCCCCCCCAAGATTTTAAAGAACTACATATGCACCCCAAAATTTTAAAGAGTTGACATAGTATTATAAGATTTTATGCCATGTCTTTTCATGATCTGCATCGTGAGAGTTTGATGTTTTCTCTTTTTTGATTCTGCAGTTCAATGACATGGTGAACGTCCCATTCTCATCGGAAGCATTTGTGGCTGGCGTTGTGGCATATTTCCTGGACAACACAATACACAAGAAAGATGGCGCGATAAGGAAAGACAGGGGCAAGCATTGGTGGGACAAGTTCAAGTCCTTCAAGACCGACACAAGAAGCGAAGAGTTCTATTCTCTACCCTTCAACCTCAACAAATATTTCCCATCAGTGTAAGCACACACGTATGGCAAGAGCTGTAAAAACTCTAAAATCTCACGAACGTATGGCAAGAGCTGTAAAACTCGAAATCTCCCTCGTTCAAGGTATCTCCCACGGGTGTTTGTTGTTGGTGTTACTGCGAGTCCGTAGTTGTTTGTTGGAAATGTGTTGACACCTTGTAATGGGCTAAAGCAAGTATTAACTATTAATTAGTGTTCTTTTACTTACCTCTTTAGGACAATTTGTTAATTTGATTCTAGTTTTCCATGTAAATCCACTGGATGATTATGATTTAGTATAGCGACGAGACAAATTTCTGCAGTTTTCTTTACTTCACTTTGTTCTCTTGCAGTACATAAGAAGCGAAAGGTCCTATCGTGATCCTACCGTAAGCATCATGCTGTGTTTTTTTTGAAAAATTGATTTTTGTCGTCAACCGGGTTTGAACCCGGGACTTAATGCAGGGGCTTTCAACGCTCTACCACTTGAGCTACCACCCTTCCTGCAGCATCATGCTGTGTTTTGACATCAAGTTTAGTATCATTTTAAAACTCTAGTATCATACCTAAAGCAAGTTTGTGTTTTATCTTTGTACAAGTACCCTTAGCCATAGCATTCTCATTGGAGATGCTCTTGCGCAGTTACCATCCAAACAAGAATAATTCACCATACTTATAGTTGACTTGGTCATTGTCTGGAGTTGTTGAGTTCCGACTTTTAGGAAAACTTAAGGGCTGCTTATTAGTATTCTCAATTGCAAGCCTAGTCCGAACTCGAGACTCTTTTTACTTCTCTGATGTAAGTATCATACTACTGCAGAAAGAGCAGTCCTGAGTCCTCACTCATGTCACTGAAAAGAAAAGAAAAGAAAAGAAATAAGAACCCCATTCCCATGACTGCTCTACAGTCTAGATTGTTTGGTGGGAATGTTGTTATCTGCTTGATAGAATGCTGCTAAATGCCAAGAGAATAAGTAATGACCTTTTGGGACCCATACATATTCCTCAATCAACCACTATCATCAACAAATGAGTCATCACCAAGAAAAGGAGTCCAATGCCACCCCACTAGTAGGTCTCTATACTTGAAGAATCATCCACAGAAAAGATTACAAAACTTGTATCGAACTTTATGGATCAAAAGTAGTGGTACTTGTATTTGTACATCTCTCTCTGTCTCTTTTACAAAAGAAACCTAAGATTCTCAGTTTGATTTCTTATTAAAGTCTCCAAGTTGTTTTATACATAGTATTTGGTTTCTTATTTGAGGATGAAGCTAGGGTTGGAGGCAATCATACCTCCCACAATAAATTTAGGGTATGATTTGAAATTAGGGAACTCTTCCTTCCTAGGGTTTTCTGCCAGTCAACATTGAGATGTGGTCACCCCATCAGGTGTGCTAATTTCATCATGCGCTAAGCTAATATTTATGGGGCTATAAATATATGAGCATGCTGATGGGAAATCATATCGCGGTAATTTGACATGATGGGCTCATGAAGAGAGATTAAAATATTCATTTTTCTCTCTTCATCTCATCCACCCATTTCAGAAACCGATTTAAAGTGTAAATCAATAAATTAGTTAAAGTACTGATTCAAATAGACTCATAATCTTTTGAATCTTTTGAACATACATGTATGGCATCCGTTCTTAGTTTTTTTACGTCAAATTTGGCGAGAACCTATTCGCACCTTACAACAAAAAAGAAGAAAAAAGTCCATGTTCTCTCTCTACTGAGAGAGAAAAACCCTAACCCTAAAGATAGTCAGTATGGACGGCGGCGGCGGCAGAGATCCATGGCGGTTCCCACCGCGCACGGAAGAGGAGGAAGAAACGATCGTTGAGTTTGAAGAAGAGTACTGTGCGCAAGCGATCCAGGACTTCACCAACTGTCTTGCTGCGAAGGTTTTGGGGAACAAACAAGTTAACGGCAACGCGATGGTACTATTCTTTCGGAGAATATGGATCGGAGGAGAAAAGATTAACTTCTTTGAGGTAAAATCTAATCTGTTTATCATCCGGTTCCCGTCTGCGAATGTTCTCAAACGAGTGCATGGGGGAGGACCGTGGTCGTATGAAGGACATATCCTATTGCTGCAACCATGGGAGTTAGGAACAGAGGTAGACGACATTATATTCAATACGACTGACGTTTGGATACAAGTCCTCAACCTCCCTATTCATCTAGTAAAAGAAGAATCTGGAAAGAAGGCGGTGAGGGGTATCGGAGAGGTGTTGGGGTCGGATCCGAAAGCCTACTACGACGAAATCTCAAACTATATCCGAGTAAGAGCCCGGATTAGTTGCGAGAAAAAGTTACGAAGGGGAGTATACATCAACACGGATCAAGGCAAAACTTGGTTGGATTTTCGATATGAGAGGATTCCAAGGATCTGTCAATGGTGTGGAATGCTCGATCATCCAAGTAGTGATTGTGTGCATCGACAAGCGATGATAAATGATAATACCGAGCCTGGGTACGGAAGTTGGTTACTGTATCAACCAATAACAAAGAAAAAGATATGGAGAACAAGTGGAAGGACCGAAGAAATAACGGCGATCACACAGGAAGCAAGGACGACAAGTATCAACCCGGTAGAAAAGATTCCTCCCCAACTGAGCCGAACCAGCAGGAAGAAGACAACCCAGAAAGGTCAAGAAGTGTGGATGCTATGGAGGAAGTGGAATCCCCTGTACCTCAACCAGCAGAAACAAATGTGGAAGCTAAAGAAGGAGAGGAACATGTGGAGAAGGAGAGTATGCCGAAGAGCAGCAAAGGGCATGGTGTGGCTGCAATAATCAATAATATTGAAGTGGCGAATAACGAAGAAGTGAGCCAGACGCAGGAGATGACGGTTCCGCGAGTGAACGTGGGCCGAAACTGGAAAGAGGAAGCTCCGCATGCCATGCAAGCCAAAGATAAAGCACCTCCATCCCCGAAGAGAAAAGCAGGGGACCTCAACTTTAGCCCTCCTCCCAAAACAGTTAGCAGCTCCAAAGGGGGAACAAAGATGCGTGCCATAAACCTAGAGAAAAAGCTGATGTCAGCAACTAGGCCAAAAAACATCGGGGATGAAAGCTCCCCAAAAACAGATGATGCAAGAACGGCGGCGCCTGAGAATCAGGGCCGCCGAGCACAATGAGTCTCCTAAGCTGGAACGTGCGTGGGTTGGGGAAGCCACGTGCGGTCCGAGCTCTCAAGGAGCAGTTAATGCTCTTGTCCCCCAGTATAGTCTTCCTAATGGAGACTAAACTGAATAAGTTAGAGATGGAAAAAGTTTGGGAAAAGGTGAACTATGCAAATGGTCTCTTCGCAGAAGCACAAGACAGGAGGGGGGGATTAGCTATGCTTTGGGACACCAGGGTTAAAGTTCAGCTAATTAAGTTATCCAACCACCACATTGATTCTTTAGTAGAGGAGGAAGATGGATTTGTTTGGAGGCTAACTGGGTTCTACGGGGACCCCGACAAGGAACAGAGATACAACTCATGGGAACTACTCAAAAGGATCGCACCCATGAGTGATCGCCCGTGGTGTATCTGTGGCGATTTCAATGAGATCCGATCTAACATGGAGAAGGAAGGTGGAAAGGAAAGAAGGTATAGTCAAATGAATGATTTCAATTCTGTTTTGCAAGATTTACGCCTTGTGGATCTAGGTTTTGCAGGACCAGAATTTACTTGGTCCAACAACCAAGAAGAGGAAACCCATATTAAAGTCCGGCTTGATAGAATTGTGGCAAAAATTGACTGGATGTATAAATTCCGAGGCGCGAAAGTATCCCATACCACAGGGCTTCGATCGGACCACAGACCGATTAAGCTTGAATGGCGATTCGAAGACCAAAAGCAAAACAAAACAAGAAGATTTCACTACGAGAAAATGTGGAATCTCCACAACAGTTTCCCCGATACAATAGCTAAGAGCTGGCATATGAATCAACACCGCAGTTTGGGCTCAAAACTGCACCAGTTGGCGAACCAGTGCCGCCACTGGAACAAATACACATTCGGCAGTGTGAAGAATCAGATAAAGGCTCTACGGGATCGGAAAGAGCAATTAGAGAACGAAGTGCAAACCAGAAGGGTCCGGGAAGAATTACAAGATTTGTCTACAAGCTATGATAAGATTTTGCGAAAGGAGGAGATAATGTGGGCTCAAAGAGCACGCACGGAGTGACTCAAATTTGGCGATAGAAATACCAAGTTTTTCCACCAAAAGGCTTCAATCAGGAGAGCCAGAAACGCGTTTAGGGGTATAGAGAACGAGGAAGGGAAGTGGGTACAAGCTGATGAAGAAATAACCGAGTGCCTTGAAAAGCACTTCAGAGGCATCTTCACTTCTAGTAAGCCGAACCCAGCAGAGATTACTACTGCTACGAGCTACCTGGCCAGCCTGGCCATACCAGAAGTAGAAGCAGCGAACCTGGAAGAAGATTTCACTGCTCAAGAAATAACCCATGCCCTCTTTCAAATGAGCCCGGATAAAGCACCCGGGAAGGATGGTTTCTCAGCGGGTTTTTATCAAAAGCACTGGGGTGTGGTGGGAAGCGACGTCCTCAAAACATGTTTAGCAATCCTAAACGAAGGAGATGGCCTAGGTACGTTTAACCACACGGTCATTGCTTTGATCCCTAAAACAAAACAGCCCAGGAAACCGGTTGATTTTAGACCAATTAGTCTGTGCTCGGTAATCTATAAAATTGTGGCCAAGGTGGTCGCAAACAGAATCAAAACTGTCCTTTACTATATTATTTCCGACAACCAATCGGCTTTTATCCCGGGAAGGTTCATCACTGACAACATCCTAACGGCTTTTGAAGTAATTCATACACTCAAGACAAGGAAGAAGGGGAAGAAGGGTGATATGGCCCTAAAAAACGACATGTCTAATGTAGGGTTTTGATTCATGGATCGCGCAAACGGAAGCATAATCAAACAAACAACCATGCAAAACCCTCCAAGGATCACAAGTCTAGATGCATAACGATAGTAAAGGTAAGAAATCATAAACACACCTTTGGGTTCTCCTTGATGACTTCAAACGCGAATAGTGTCACGTTCTCTATAGTTGATCCACGCCTAGAGTTGTTCCTAGATCTCCAATCTCCTTGGTGCTAGCCCGGAATGAAAGGAGGGTGAAGGAATCACGCAAAACGAGGCACAAAAGGGGGCTCGGCCCTCTTGTGGCGTCGGGGACGAGTGGGCGGCGGCAAGGGGGCGGCGTCCCTCTTGTTGCTTGCTCTCTCTCTCCTTTGTTCTCTCCTACTCTTGTTATGTTCTCTTTAGAGCATAAGTTGTGTAGGGAAGGAAGGAAGGAGGGTCCTTTATATAGTCCAACAACTCTTTGTTAACTACCTAAAGGACTTATTCTAGTCCTACTAGAATTCAATTTAGTCCCTTCCTTGCAAATTAGTCCCTACTAAGTTTGCAAGGGTTTGCAAAGTGATCCTTCTAATTAATTAATCCAATTAATTAATTCCCAAATCTATTACAACTCTATATAGCGTGTGACCCCATAGGTTCTATCTAGTTGGTAGCAACTATTTGCTAATATGGAGCGGTTTCTAGCAAAACATCCATTCTAGCCAACTAATAGAATAGTCATCTAGACAACCTTGTACAAGTAATTGTCTCATCCCTTTGCCTCCATATCCGGATTGGACACGAGACATACAAGTCACACTCGTATATCCAATCCCTAGTTTCTCGATCCATGGAATAGCCTTATTCGTGCAAATAACATCAATATCCCATATATTGATTTATTTGAGTCTGGCCAGACATTCTATAAGCACTATCCTTCGAGTGGCCTTGGATATTTGCTCCCGTTATGTGGGAGGGGCAAATCCTCTCTACGTCCACTACGATCTCTAAGCTTGCTTCTCATTGTATCCAGTACACGCCTTTATAACTACCCAGTTACGGTGTAGCGTTTAACGCTACCAAGATCACAATGATCCACAACTAGAATATCTAGTGACTTCAAGTCTAAGGATGACAATACCATTGTACCCGAAAAGCACTTGTGACTCAACATAACGTGTATGTAGCCTTCTCGGTGATGGGTCAATCCAGTGCAACATTCCGTAATGCACACCTATGTGTTGGATCGTGATATCTCCATATCAATCCAACCCCATACTAGTCTATAGATGATTGTCCCATTTAATCATTATACTTGACTAGGGATATTTAAGATAAACAACACGATTGTAAATCTAAGGACTTCATTATATTAAATATCCAATAAATAATAAATGAATTTCTAGCCAATTACAAATTCATACTAAACTAGATTGCCTCTAGGGCATCTATTCCAACATCTAAGGCCTACGATCGAATCGAATGGGCTTTCTTGGAAAGTGTACTAAAAAAATTCGGTTTTGGACCGAAGCTAATTTCAGTAGTTATGCGATGTGTGTCTTCGGTGCAATATGAGTTTGTTAGGGACGGGGTGTTGACCGGGAAAGTTATTCCCGAGAGAGGACTGCGCCAAGGATGTCCCCTCTCCCCCTACCTCTTTGTGTTGTGCTCGGAAGCACTTTCGAGTGCTATCACTTCTGCAATCAGAAGTAGAAGTCTTGCAGGAGTGACAGCATCTCGGGGAGGACCAGTGGTCTCCCATTTATTTTTTGCTGACGATTCTATTTTCTTTTTACAGGCTACAATACAAGAGATTACAAATTTACAAGCAATTATAGACGCATATTGTAAAGCCTCCGGCCAGCTGGTAAATTTCGATAAGTCTGCCATTGTCTTCTCCCCAAATGTGAATGGCGAAACGAAGGACGAGATAAAGCAATTTAGTGGGATACCTGAAACAGATGCACACGATAAATATCTAGGCCTTCCAACAACTATAGGTAAACAAAAGATTACTACTTTTTCTTACATTCTGGACATAATTGATAGTAAATTAAAAGGTTGGAAGGAGAAATCGCTATCTATAGGGGGAAAGGAAGTGCTCATAAAGGCTGTTGCTAATGCCATTCCTAGCTATGCTATGTCGTGTTTTAAGCTTCCTGAAGGTGTTTGTAACAAAATAGAAGCCAAAATCAGGCAATTTTGGTGGAGTAACTCCAAGAAGGAACGAGGCATTAACTGGCTGGCTTGGGAGAAGATGCAGGAAAGTAAAGATCAAGGGGGACTTGCGTTTAGGGATTTTAAAGTATTCAACCAAGCCATGCTTGCAAAGCAGGCGTGGAGAATCTTTAAAAACCCAAACTCTCTTATGAGTAAAGTTTTGAAAGCAAAGTACTACTCGGATTCAGATATCTGGAGGGCAAAGGAAGGTAGCTCACCAAGTTTTGCGTGGCGTAGTATCTGCCATGGTAAAAAGCTCCTTGCAAAGGGACTTAGATGGCAGATTGGTGATGGAAGGACAGCGCAGATGGTTTCCCCATGGATCCCCCGAGAACCCTCCTTCAAACTCATCACAAAAACCAGCATGATCAATTACATGAAGGTGGGTGATTTTATTAACCAGGAAGACAGAAGCTGGAACTTGAATAAACTAAGGGATTACCTCCTTGAGGTCGACGTCCAAGAGATTATCCAAATCAGAATCCCCCAGCAGCAGTTAGATGATGCTGTTAGATGGCATTTCACAGATACAGGTGTTTACACTGTCAAGTCCGGATATGCTCTAGGAATGAAGGAAAAGATGTATGAGAACAATACAGGAGAGAATTCAGCGCAACATAAAAGTCCCCTTCAAAAATTGTGGAAACTGAAAATTGAGAAGAAAATATGTCATCTAGTTTGGAGAGCAAGCAGGAACATTTTGCCTACCTCAGAAAATCTCAGAAAGCGAGGGGTTAAAGTCAACAGTGAATGCAGCCTCTGCGGTGAGTACGCTGAAACAGATGAACACCTGCTATTCTCCTGTCCTACGGCAGGCGGTGTGGAACTCGACGGTTGGAAGAGATCTGCTGACACAAGACACAGCCAAAGCAACAGAAAGGATCAATTCGGACATTTTACGTCTCAACAACGAAGAACTTGTGAGATACAGTATTATCATTTGGGCAATTTGGCAGGAAAGAAACGCAAGAAAATTCAAAGACAAGGAAGTAGATGCAGACACAATCTCCTCCCTAGTTGTTCGGAAATTACAAGACCAGGCAATCCGAAATGGGCAAATCTCATACCTGGAGATTCAGATGGGAAACAGAGAGGAAAAGAAGATTGAAGACAACACCCTTGTCCTGCAATTTGATGGTAGCTGGGACGCAAGATCAGGACAAGCAGCATCAGGCTTTATTCTAAGAAAAGCTAATGGTGGCTATGTGCTCGCCGGAGCTGCAAAATCACCCAGTTGCGAAAGTGCCCGCCAATCGGAAATCTATGCATGTCAATTCGCCCTTCGATCTTGTACTCAATGGTGGAACAAACACATACTGCTGGTAGGAGATTCAAGCCAGGTTATCGGAGCTTTGGAAGATGCAAGAAGAGGGAGACGAAGAAATGAAGATGGGTTGCTGATAAACCAAATGGAGGAAACATTGCATCTAACCGAGAGATACACAAGTCTCGATACAGTGGCATGGGGAAGACAATTCAATGCCGTGGCACATCAATTAGCCAGACACGCCTCACTAGGCGTTGAAGGCACGTGGCACGAGGAGCCTCCCAGCTGGATAGTTAAGTGCATAGAGAAAGATGTATTCCCGAACATGATGATGAGTTTTACTGAGTAATAAATTTCAACTGTTTTCTCAAAAAAAAAAAAAAAAAAAAAAAAAAAATTGGCGAGAACCTCTAATAACATGGTTTTGGTAAAATTGACTTATTAAGTAGGAAGAAGGTTTAGTAATCCTTTTTCTTTGCAAAAAAAAAAAAAAAGTTTGTTAATCCTTTTGTTGTATCTTGTGAATCAGCATGGTTTTCTCCGACTACTACTTATAAAGAGACCATAGCAATTTTATTATGAGATTGAGGCCAAAGTGAGGAGACTAGCTTCTTCACTCAATGATATTACTTTATCTTTTGTTTGTTTCTATATGATGAAGTATAAAAATCCTCCTTTAAATAAACCATGCATGCAATTTTGTCTTTAAAGTCTTAAAGATGTTTAGAGAACATTCATCTTTCTGCCCCAATACTGAATCTTTCTGCATCAAGTGCTAATCTTTTCTTTAAAGTGTGTGCTTTTATCTATGGTGGCATGCCAATCGAGACTGTTTTGTGACTAATTACCCAAATACCCCTCACATATTTGAAACTATCCATTTGGTCCTTCCACCGGCACAAGTTCGCTACTTACGAGCCATCTCGCATTCTGAAGACTGCGATAAGGACTTATACTCGGTGTTAGGTTCTCAAGTGGTTCTTCTCAAAAAAAAAAATACACTTTATGGTAATTCAAGGTGACGAGAGAACTCTAGTTGAAGACTATGTGATTACTTAAATGCATAGTGTTCTAGCAACTGAGCTGTCAACCTAATAAACAGCGAGATTCTAAGTTCTTTTTACTTTTGTGTATGATAGTATGCTAACCAAAGGACTTAGTTCATGACTTTGAGACTTATTACCTAAATAGCCCTCAAGTGTCTGAAACTATCCGTTCGGTCCATTTACCGGTATGGACTCACTACTTATGAACCATCTAGCATTCTAAAGACCGCAACGAGAACTAAGTACTCGGTGAATGATACATCATGGTACTATAGGTCCACTGTTAGTGCAAATACAAAACTTTAGAAAAAAATATAGTGTTCTGTCAGCTGAACTGTCAACCTAATAAACAGATAAATTGTTATTAAATTAACCTTTTGAATACTTAGACATGCTCTGTCAGAAAGGATGGTGGTGATCAGATCATGAAGGGAAGGGGGACCCACAAGGCATGACTTGTCAGGATCTGGAGGCAAGAAAGAGAGCCAATTGGCCCCCACTGGGGCTGATGATTTACCATGTTTTTTTTCCTCTTTTTCTTTTATCCCTCCTTTTATCTTCTGCTGTTTTGGTTGGAAGCAAAACAATCGATGTTTTTGCCTGTTTGTTTCCAAATCCAGCAACCAAAAATCCCTTTTACAATGGTCCCCTTTTATCTCTATATCTCCATGATTATCTGTTTTGGCATGGTCTTCTGATTTTGTATACTGCATGATTATACAGTGCTGGTCCCCTCACAGATTCTACTAAATTTCTAACTAGTAGTCAAATGAGATTATTCGAAAATTATGGAATCATACCAACAAGTCGCAGATTCGGGTTTGATTTTGATGCCTAACATTGTACAAGGGAGATAGAAACAAACAATTGGGCGTGGTTTCTTTTGTAGTTGTCTCTGAAACAAACGTGTTACTATAAGTCATTTATGTCACAAAAATAGACACTTACCAGACTCGTTTAATGGAAGAAGCTTTTTGTTTTTCATTGTTGCTTGTTTCGCTTTGGGTTTATTTTAATGTGAGAATCCTCGACAAACCTCACAAAGAGGTCAATTTGGTTTAGAAAGCTCGGACTGATAGAGGCGCTTTGAGTAGATCAATGAATAGCTTTTATTTTTGAACTCAAGACTTGGCAAATTGACGCCGGGTTATCACCCAAGCGAGGGATCACAACGGAATCAACAAATGAAAAGGCAAAGAACTAGGGCACGCAGCTCTCTAGAGTTCTGTATTCTTCAATAATCAAAGTCTAAGTCGAAATTTACCCACAAGCCGGGTATAAATAGCTGAAAATTATAATTATTCCAAATATAGTAAAAATTCTAAAATTAATGCTAAAGAATAATACTAACCTAATAAAACACTCATGTAGAAGATTTGCTCAAATCGGGTTCGAATCAAAATCCTAATTAATAGATAAATATTATGATAAATATAAAGCTGGCGATTTCGATCCTTAAACAGTCGATTTCCAGTCAAAATTATGTATGATTCGACCTGAATTTTTAATCCTTCAATTCTGCTCCTGCTTCTGCGTTTTGGCCGAAACTGTTTTTCTGAATGCAACTGATTAATTTTTCAATTTTTTCCTGCATCACAAATCAACTAAAGGTTTGATATGAAGAAGTAAAAATGGAATCACTCGGTGTAGTAGTAACCAACATCAATGATGAATTGGGTCGAGAGTTGAGAAATTGAATTGACACAAGTAGACCCTATGAAGCTGGAAGTGTTGGTTCTTTTTCTGGTTGAGGTGGAGTTGAGTGGTGGTGGTGCATAAAGGCAGAGGAAACAATGAAAGAAAAGAAACATGCGACAACTACTCATTGTTGTTAGCTTGCTTGGTGCGTGCTGTGAGTGTGACCTCATCTACCACACACTGGTCTTACACTCCATGAAATTTCACGCCCACCATTGCACCTACCTTGGGTTCGGTAAACAATGACATTTCTGCCATTCCTCAACCCCCTTGCTGATAAGAAGCGTGCGTGCATCTCTCTCTCTTTGGGACTCATTATGAACTACTCCTTCTGTCTGGAATTATTAACAGTGTCAGTCGAATTTTTCAGTAAAAATTTAAGAGTAATGCTATATATCTCAAATCATGTGTTCTAAATACATCCCAAACAGTTCGTGCACAGTTCGTGCACATAACATGAATTTTGATAGTGACATGAACTGTTGTGACATAAACTGTTTGAGATGTATTTGGGACACATAATTTGAGACATAAACTCTCCAACAAAGTAAAGTAGTGAACACACGTATAGACACAGTAAACACATTGAAGTAGTGAACACAGGTATAGACACAGTAAACACGCGCGCTCTTGCGCTTTCAGAGTTGAGAGTCTGTTTGCTACCAAGTTTAGAAATAGAAAAAAATCAACTCCGCGTACTAAATGTTGTTTTTGATTTTTTTTCTAAAAGAACAAAATTGAGAACACTAAATAAAAAGTAAACCTAACATGTATCTCTGAGATACGGTAATTTAAAATTATTGAAGAACCAAATAATAATCCAATAGCGAAACGACTTACCAAGCCTTTTTTTTTAGAATACATCATATAGCTGCATTCAAATCCGGGACCTCATGCAGAGGCTTCAAATGCTCTACCAGTGAGCATGTTTTAAACGAATATATTTATGGCTGAAAATAGATGAGGAAATAAGCGGGATGAAAAATGTAGTAATTAAAAGTTTAAACCTTCTTGATATGAATTGAAATCTACACAATGTGAGATATTTCAAAACAGATTTTGGTCCAAGTTACAAAACAGTGTTTTAAATGAAATTGATTTTTTTAGGAAACGAAATTAAGATAACAGATTTTAATCTAAGTTTTTTTAGGGAATAATCAAAGTTTATTAGAATCTGGGCTCTGGGCAAAAATCTTTTATTTCACCGATATTTTTTTTTCTCAAAAAAAAAAAGAAAAAAGAAAAAACACCATGGAGGGAATGACACGTGTCCGGCATACATCAGCTAAACAGTGAACAGTCAGTCATGCTCTACAGCCAGGAGTGAGTGGGTGAATGAGTAAAAACTGCAGTAAAAGTCACGTAACGAATCTATTGGTCGACTGCTCTCTGACATTCTCTGCCCTCCTCCAGCCGACCAATCACAGACTGCCACGTCAAAGAATATATTCCCAATTTCCCTTCAAACTACTCAAATGCCCCTGACTTTAAGCTACTTATTAAAAACACCCCCAACACCAAAAAAGTTGGCCAAAAAAATCTTGTAACTCACTCACTCACTCACCATACCCACATGCCTATAAAGGCTCTTGGTGCAGTATTCTCCATCTCCTTCCTATCCCCATTTCATCCTTAAAAAACACAAAACTTTTCTTCATTTCGTTCAATTTTCTTTAGATGGGGAATTGTCAAGCAATTGATAATGCAACACTTATAGTACAACACCCATGTGGCAGATCAGACAAATACTATTGGCCTGTCTCTGCCTATGAGATCATGAAAATGAACCCTGGCCACTCTGTTGCCCTTCTCCTCACCACCACCACCTCCACTACCGCCGCCGCTGCCACCCACCGTCCTCCCACCACCACCACCACCACCGCCACAGCCGCCGCCGTCTCACCACCAACAAATAGCAGTGGTTCAGTACGCGTGACGCGGATAAAGCTCCTCCGGCCAACCGATACTTTGATTCTTGGACAAGTTTACAGGCTCATCACCACTCAAGGTAGTGATATATCTTTATATTTCTAGAATTTGATTTTTAACTTGTGTTCGTATATATACTCCTATTAAACAGAGATATCTCCAGTTCCCAAACATTACACAATTTTATTTTATAAATGCATGGTTCAACTTGATTAATAGCTTATTTTGTAATTTTGTAGAAGTAATGAAGGGATTGTGTGCCAAGAAGTATGCAAAGATGAAGAAGACGAAGAACACATCAGAATCTGCAGCAGTTTCTGATGGTAACAAAGAGAAGAATATTGGTCCTGATTTTCATGGACTTCCGAGAAATCCTGAAAAGGAAAACAAGGAAAATCAGGTAATATTTTGATGAATTACCAAGAAAACCTTCATTTTTTTTTTCCGCTCATATTGGTTGTGGAAGTAGCTGGTGGAGTGGTGGTTAACAATTACAACAAACAATCTTTAGAAAACTCACCAAACTTCTAGTTTTTTCGGGTTTAGGATGGAAGCCACATACTGGCTCACGCAACGGATTGCCTAGACAATTAAGTTGTTTATTGCGTTTGGGTCTTGCGACTATTGGTTGTTGAAGTGGATATTAGATAAGTCTAAAAGATACAGCTATTTTTTTGAGTTATTGACAATAAACTTACGTACAGTTTACTATTTGTGACACTAAACCATCTAAACTACAAATTGCAATGATTGATAGCTACAACTCACATCAGATGAAGTCACCACAATCCTTACACTACTTGCAATTTGCAGTTTGTGACACTAAACCATTCACACAATTAATTTACCAATGGAACTATCGCACCAGAAACAATAAGCGATTAACAGCTTCAACCCACACCAAATGAAATCACTACCATCCTTACACTGCATCAATCATAGGACCACCTTTATATGTAACTACTTGTTTACGGTAACCTTTATATCTAACTTGTTTATTTTTTCAGGTGGTAAAACACGGTGATAGACACAAGGCAAGAGCAAAACCAGCAATAGGAAACTTAAAATCATGGCAACCCTCTCTAAGGAGCATCTCTGAGGCTGCAAGCTGACACTCTTATCACCTCTCTCTCTAGATCTCTTTGAGGTGTTAGCTATAGCTAGTCGTGTGAACAATGGCAAGAAAGCCCATTTTCACTAGCAATTGATGTTCTGTGGAGCCTTGTACAGAGAACTAGAGAGAATGTAACTTGCATTGCAGCTAGTAGTTTAATAGAAATACACCCTTTTTTATTTTCTTTTTTTTTTTGAGATTTTTTTTATTGAATGTTTGTGTCATAGTAATTCACAAACGCGTTTCTCAAAAGAAAATCACGAGCGCGTCAATATTGAGCTCATTAAGGTTGGAAGTTTGTGTTCGAGTTACATATTCCGCAAACGTTTACAGATACTATGATATGAATTTCAGACGACAAAATAAAAGATTAAATAAATTATATTAGGAGAGTGCAAATGTGCATAGGGTAATTTGGATTTTCTTTTTGAAATAATAGTTTTGAACTTTATAAATAATAATAATGTTATAGGGGAAAGGGGAACACACACATGAAATCACTTTCTCCTTGTCGCATTTTTCTCTGCTAAAGAAGAAACAAAGAAAGGGAATCCTCCTCACTTTATCTTCTGGATGTCACTACCCCGTGCCAAGTTGTCGCCTCCCGAAAATGCCCTTAATCAGTTTTGTACTTCCCCATATTTCAATACCTAATCCCTGTTTGGGCACAAATTTTGATCTCAAATGAAATTAAAATGTGTCAAAAAAGTTGAAACACGGTTGATATGATAATTTTAAAGTGACATTAAAGTATGTTATGAGATTAAAGTTTGCGATTTATTTTATTTCTAAATCTACAAATTCTTTCATAATATGCATATTTTCAACTATTTTAGGTTTTCTGTGATCTGTTTCCTTCAAAATATTTGGAAGAGATTTTTGAAATTTAAGTTGGTACCGAACAGAACCCTTACTACAAAGGATACATTTAATAATTACAAATTGTAGTTCTGGATTTAGAAAAGCAAACTACAGAGAGAAAATGTAAACTAGTAGTATTAGAATTGAGTTATATTGTTTGTTCATGCGCAAATGATAAGAGTAGGGTGGGTGTGGAGGGTGTTGAAAACTAATCATAACAAGCCTCTTCTCCATATTTGACTGAAGCACCAATCATGCATGTCATGCACTCTTCACTCTTTATCTTTCATTTATCTTTGAGTTCTTAAAGCAATCGGCCTACCTACCTAGCTGCCTACAGATTATACCTTTTTAGAGAGGATTTGGTTTCAACTTTAAATCTCAATCAACTGATAAAAACAAATCTGAAATGAATAATTGGTAAACTGTTGGACATGCACATAAAATTTGAGTTAAAATTTAATTACATTTGGTAGGTATTTTAATATTTACTATCGAATTTAAAATAACCATATTTATTTAAGCTTACATCACATGTAAAACGTCATTTGTTTGAATAAATTAACAATTTATACATTAAGAAATAAGTATATATGGTATTTCAGCATCACAAGACTAAAATAAATTCCAAAATTAGAAATTGTAGAATCTGCAAAACATTAGTCTAACTTAGATTAAAATCTATGCCAAAAAATTGACAAAACAAACATGATTAGAGTTATTTCTTCAAATTTTAATTTAAGCTGGGCTTATAACCTTATGCCAAACATGCATGTAATGTAGCTTTTGGAAAGCAGATTTTCCACACTGTAGCTTTCTATTTTCCATGCCTTGAATTCAATGAAGATTTCATGTATGGAGCACTAGTAGTACAAAATAAAAATGGAATAGCATTCAACAGCAGCAGAAAAATTTTTCATGCATGGAGCACTTGTTGGAAACGCCTCACCAAATTAAACTGTATGAGCTACAAACTGGTCAGCCTGATAAGGACTCGCGCCCCAATTCTCATTTTTTGTTGGAAACAAGGTCCGAGCTCCCACCTTCCAGGGCGCTAGCGCGACAACTACCACAACACTTCAAGGCTCTTTGCCAGCTGAGTCATGCCATGGTGCAAGAATGCATGCTACTATCAGGCCTGGTTTTCGTAGGGTTTTCATGAGTATAAGTTTAACTGCTTGAAAACTTCAGCTTCTCGGTTTCAAAAACCACCACAGAAGTCCAAAGAGACCAAATTTTGACAAATCAGTAGCGGAAACGGTGAATCTCCTTTATAAGTACTTTTTCACAAGCTGCACAATGATTCCATTAAGCGTTCTTGATGGACTGATCGTGCAGCCTCCGTGTGTGCACTTTAAAGCGGCCTGTGATACGCTACTCCATCAACAACCACCTAAGAGAACGAGAAATGTAGTTCAATAGCTAAGAAAAAAAAAGCATTGTTCTCAAAAGGGTTGTGATAATTACAGAACGGGGTTCTTAATTTTACCGATTTTTTGGAAAGAGTCAAAATTTTGTACAATTATCAGTAATTAACAAAATGTCGTCTTATAACCACTGCCCTTCTCAGCAACACTAAGATTGCCTGTTGCCTAAGCTCGGTGATACCACACATTTTACCATTTAAGAAGGCAACAGACAGACCCAAATATTTTGAACAAGGAGAAAAAAACCTGAAAGAAACCAGCAAAAGTAACCTACGGTTTTCTTATTCTGGTACTAAATAAGATCATAAGAGACCCCAGTTTCACTTTCTTTCCCTTGTTATTGACACCGTTTCAAACATAGGGTTAGCTGCTCAAAATGCCGTCTTATTATCACTGTTCTTCTCATTTTGGTCTTCTATAGGGGCAAAATGAGAAGGACAGTAGAGTATAGAAGCATGTAAAAACCAAGAGCAGAGCTCATCCTCCTTCGCATTTTCATCTTACATGATGGACTACAAAAGCCAAAAGATTTGCCAATAGAGTATAGAAGCATGTAAAAACCAAGAGCAGAACTTCTAGTTTGAACTTCAATAGTCTTGGATCTAGAGGATATAACACTGAACTCAGAGATCTTAGTCACTGACATGAGACAGCAACAGAGGACACCTTAACCTACTTTCTGTAGATGGACTTATTCTTCATTATCAACAAATTTATAACTGCTAATCTTTCACAGTTGTTACAAGCGTTTAACAAATATAAAGCACCTTCACACACCTTTTCTAGTGGGTAAACGGTTTGTTGCAAGAAACACATTTGTCTTGAGTTCCAGCAAAAGAACTGAATAAACCCGAAACTTGGCTGTTTTGTGGCCCTAATTCACAAAAGAACTGAATCAACTCTTGACAGTTTTTGGTGCCCGTACAAGACAGAATCATAGAGGACATTAGAAAGACTTTTGAAGGAACTCACATACCTATATGAAATCTTACAAATTACCTTCAAAAATTCTGCCCGGACTTCCTGTCATCTTCAAAAGTTGGTCGAAATGAGGTCTACAGTGTACCACACCCTCAAAGCTGTTCAGCTGAAATGAGATAATAAAAATAAAATAAATTGGAAGCAATAGATACGAAATGAGTTAACAATGAGAACAAACATTTTCTATGTATTTGTATTAAGCAGGGCACTGGCATTTTATAGAGTCACACAGAGTCTGAGGTCATGCATTTCAAGTAACTGATCCAGAACTCCACTCTAACACTTTCTAAACAGCGTTACAATATTTAGAGAACGAAAAAGGAACCGATTAGGGATATTGGCTTGATATGATTGTGAAACTGCTTTTACATTCTAGTATTATCAATATGTAATCAGCATTTAGTACATAGAATGGGTACAGACAAACTGCTTTTGCAGTTTACAGTAACTGTAATCATCAGCATATCTGGCCGAGTCTTTTATTTGAATGTTTCAGCTATTGAAAATTGTCCTCAACAACATTTATACATGAAAAAAGCAAATGCATTTGAGGAGCATGGGCAAAAGTGGACCAAATGAGCCAAACCCCAAAATATTGAAAACTCCCGTTGCTACTCCTCCCTTGATTTCTTAGCCGGCTACACTTATACCCCATAGCAAAATCTTGAATCAACCACTTCTTTCATGGTGTATCATTAGTCCATTATCATAAGATTCACTACCATCGATCCCACATGAATCATAATAGCAAATCAAAGGCCAACCCATCATGAACCAAACTCAAATTGTGCTATCTTGAAGGTTTGGTGGAGTGGTATGGGCTTAGCACAACAATTCACTTTCTTTTCTTCCCCTGGAGGCCTCAGCTAGCCTAATATTCAGTTGGATAAACAATATTTCATTTCAGAAATCCTAGAGGACAACAACCTTGTACTGTTTCATGTGTATGATTCATTAATCAACATCTATAAGCAGAGTATGTAGGTATAACAATCAGAAAAAATAAAAAAATTCACCTCGAGAGTTCCTTTGCAGTGGTGGCACCTAAAGCACGCCTGGTGGTAGATTTTGTTATCATCTGTGAGCTCATCCGCCAAATAAACTGCCTTCTCACATGCCTTGCACTTCAGGGTTGTCCCTGCAAAATTAGATGCCATTTTCTTCCTCTCTCACTCAAGTCTTCTTCTAACGCCCACAGTTTCAATCAATCAATTGAAAATAAAAGAAGCTCAAAAAGTCTTTTGAAGAGGATGATATATTCGACTCTCCTGAGAGTCCAAGATTTCACAGCTCAGATCGTCTAAAGCAGCACTGGCTTTCCTACAAAAGAATCATAAGAAAGAAGTTGATGTCATCTACTAGTAGTTGCTAAAAGCACTACTCGTGGAGTAAATATTCAGTACCATGGTGATAGCACCGTGACAACTTGCATGTTTTCTCAAGTGGTGAGTCACGAAGTACAAGTGCCAAATATATGATTCAAGCATTAAAATATTATGTGTTCTATGTTGACATTGCTGGCAACAATACTGGCTAAAATAAAAATATGAAAGCGACTGGTAAATACGGAAAGCAAAGAGTAAAGGTGCTCAAAAGTCCAACGGCCAGATTGAACAGTATTAAGGAGGCATACTACCCTATGGTCATGACTCATTACTATTGTTTGCCATTTGAAATCAGTCTTCTGACTCTTCTCTGGCTTATTTCAAGGCAAATAACTGGAAAGTGGTAATGATTTGAGCTGATGAACTTTAATGTATAGAGTTTGAACAATATGCCACTTCATTAAGTATCCGGTTAATCACCAGCGATATAAGTTCCCAACTGAGAGGTGTAATTTGTGGAGTTACTTTTATAGGCCAAACCATACAAGAAATAAACATCTTATGGAGTAACTAAAACTTGCCAATATTGAGAAGTTAAGTTGGTCAGGCTAGAACAATAAAAAGGCACAGAACACCTCATTTCTACCAAAAAATATGACCTAATTTGGCCTCTAAAGAATCGACATTCAAAGTGAATAACACAATTGGATAGTATAAGCTTACAGACAGTAATAGGACACAGCCCAGAGTGCTTCATACAAAGAGCTGTAGAGCAGTACAAAATTTGAAATTACTAACCTGATCTGTAAAACTCTAATCATATATAAACTTAACTGGAAACTCAGAACAAGATATGGCGATACACACATATTAACAAAAAGATAGTGCCTATTACCAGTCAATTGAGATGTCTCACAAGACGATTTAATTAGGTTCTTGTATGTAAAGGCACTGGCACTGCTGCTGCTAGTAACTTCTATCTGAACCTCTGTCAAGTCTCATCATCTCCTATCCCAAGCAATAGTTCGCACCCATCAATAGGCATATTCTCACTTGGCATGCTTCTAAGCGGAATCACTACGTCGCGATTGCTCACTCCGTCCTCTTTGTTTGCAGAATCTGTCTTGCTAGAGACATCAAGGAAGTCAATAGCAAGAGTAGCAAGAGGTCGTGGGCTGTTGTTGTCATTCAGTAAAAATTTGCTAAGGTCTTCAAAGTCGACGTCTAAATTGTTTTCTTGAATGCCTTCTGGATCTCTTAAAGTTACAGGTAAGCTTTCCATGCCAGTATCCTCATCCTCGGGAAAAGACAAACCCAAATGATCACAATCACGCTTCCTTGCAGAAATAGCGTCGTTGGGCCCACCTACAGACGAATTGATGCACTCAGAAGATTTGATTGGTTCTGCACGGTCAAACACAGCAGTGGGACCCTTGGACGTCGAACCAACAGATGAATCGATGCCCTGACAAGAGGTACTTGTTCGTGCATGTTCAGACACAGCTTTAGGACTCTTGGGTGTCCAACCAGTAGATGAAGTGATGCCGTGAGAAGTGGTACTTGGTCGTGCATGCTCAAACACAGCAGTGGGACTCTTTGGCATCAGACCAGTAGATGAGTCGATACCCTGAGAAAAGGTACCTGGTTGTGCATGGTCAAACACAGAAGTGTGACTCTTGGGCGCATCATAAGGGTTTACATTCTCCCAGTCTGCAAATGCAGATTTGACCAAGTTTTGGGCAATACCCTGTTGGCAGAATCCATGAAAACAGGTTAGCTATAAGCCTATATAACACACGGGATGGGAAGTGAAGTCTAGATGACACCAGGACTATACCTTTTCTGTTTCAGACATGGTTTGAACAGGAGTGATATTACAATGTTCATACTGCAATCCTAAAACTTGTCCGACACGGTTAAAAATTACTCGACATGGTTGCTGCTGAAAACCAGGACGAGGGTAGAGAAAACTATCTTCTAGCCTGCATTCCAGACCATGTGTTACAGTGTCATTAAGCTTCTTGCCGGACATGCTAGACCCAAGGATCTGCAGTAACACAAAACAGGAACGTCTGTTACTTCACGAGCTCAATACAAGTACATTGATACAGGTTGAAACCTAGCTATTTAGCCAAAGTGTTTGTTGGGATTGAGGCTGTAGATGGGATCTCATTAACAATTAAGTCAGTCAGAGGAATTTGTTTCCTCGTACGAATATCATTTTTAGCATAATTTATTCTGAGTAGAAAATTAACATGAGAGCTGGGAGTCAGAAGTCATTTATAGACGTGATATAAGAGGAAGCTTTTTTGCATGACCAAAGCGTACAGAACCTGTCAGTAGTAATATTTGCTGGGAATACATGGTGTAAAAGGAAATAATATCTAACCTCTCGAAGCTGTTGAGGGTTGATATGATAACTTTTCAGGAAATCTTCCACGGTTTCGATATTGTTGCTACTTAGCCTTTTTTGCAAAGTACCTCCTTTGCTTATGTTGTTGAGACGCCAGACCTTATCTGATAAAAATGGAGGGTGGTGCTTCTCGTACACTGCAGATCAGAAATTTGAATGTCATAACTCATCACTATGTCTTATAATGCACACATAACAATTGTCACTTCGGGGGAATATTGCTTTCCTGACAACAACAATGCTCAAATCTCATTCCTTCTTGTTGGTGGGAGAAAAAGTAATATTGAATTTCAATTTTGTTCCTACTTAACACATAATGAAGGCATGGAGTGGTTCATGGATTTAGTGGCGAAGCAATAAGTTAGTCATTCTCTACATAGTAGCAAGTAGATTGTTCATGCTTTCAGATGAAGATTACTCGTTGCGTATAGCAATGTACATGTCAACTAAAATCTATAAGTAACTGTGCTATCCGTCCGCAAGTGCGTATGAGATGAAACTGAAGCAAAAATACACAGGAGTGAATAGGTGAAATCAAAAGGAAGAATGGTTTAAATCAACCATAAAAAATGTCACCAGCAATTTTCACTTGTCAAGTCCCTGTAGATCAAAAGACGTGTCTATTACAGCATAATCTATTGTTCATTTATTTCCAATATCTGAATCACAGCCAACCTTGCACATAGGAGGTGATAAATCGGTAATGCTTGGACTATACTAGTATCCATGATAAGAGAGTAATGTTTTATCTCCTCAGACCCTACCCTAATTGCTGCTATATGTTTGTAGCCTAAAATGGGGGCAGGGGATATGGAGAGGATTGATATCCCTCCCATTTCCCTTCACCCAAACAAGGGACGTGATTTGGTAGGGATACCATATCAAAATCCTCCTCCATATCCGCTACCCAAACAAGGCCTAAGAGACCTCAATCCCAAGATGCACGTCAATGCATTCCATGTCGAATGAGAAGAGAAAATAAAGAGACTCCACTAGTGGTTTCCCCTAGAAAGATCACGATCAAGAAATGAACTAGTGAATTGCTGATATGAAATTCACAGTAACAAAATGAATGTTTTGCTGCTAGAGTAGCGAAGTTAGAAGTACCAACAGGGGAGACGGCTATCCCTTAAGGTGAAGGGCTCAGACTTGGCTCCCTTAATAGTAACCCTGTCAAAATTACCCACAACATTTGCTCCCAACATCAACTGACATGTCTTCCTCCAACTCCTCTTATGAGGAATATAAATACCATCTAGCAAACCAATGCCATCCTTCAGATTGATAAATCTGCTTCCAGTAATAAATGATTTACATGCAGGAAGAACTGGTACAGCACTGTCAGGATGTTCAGGGATGACCACGATTTCCACAGTTGCCGAGGCTTCAGGACCAAAATCTATGATCTTTCCTGTACCAACTTCTACTAGGGATATTTTCAAACAAGCACTCCCGTCTTCCCCTTTTATGTCTCTTCCCGTCAAAACTGGCTGACTGAGTTTGTTCTGGAACTTGAGTTCCAAGTCTGGGGACTCAGAGCGTTGAACAGCATTCACCACAAACTCCCTAAATATACAAAAAAAATCTTGTCAGCCATAGGGTATTCCTACTGCACAGAATGCAGTTGTTCTGTCTTAGTACAGGGATGCAAACAAAACACAACAATGCATGGAAGAAGGGGAGTGTTAGAAGCCATGGGTTCCACCTCAAAATTCAAAGCCAATTGGCAATGAGGGGAATAGCTAGGGAACTAATTAATAACACAAAGGGCCTCAAACTCCCAATGTGGGATAAATCTCAAAACGCCCCCTCACGTGTGGCATAACACAAACCAAACAATTGGACAACATAAATGGGTGGCCAGTGCTCATGAGTCACGTGACAACACTAAGCAGCTAGACCGTGATTCTGATACCATGTTAAAATCTATGGGTTCCACCTCAAAACATTGGCAACGAGGGGAGTAGCTCAGGAACTAATTGGTTAAACACAACACAAGGCTCTCAAACTCCCCATGTGGGATAAATGTCAACAATGATTGGGCTTCTTTGGCTTGCTTGGTAGGATCGTAGACACTCAAGGAAACAGTTTACAAAATTCCGATCCAAAGCTCTAAGAATATCCTTATCATAGCACAAACATTAACATCTCCCTATTGTAGAAACAAAAAAGGTAAGCATGTAAGTTGTTGGATCCCCTAACTTTTTGTTCTGGAAAGCTAGAGTTTCTTGTCCAAGGACATTTAATCCATATCAAAATTATGTTCGAGTACCGCAATCTGTTAACGGATACAGGCCTTACAGGAGATCTCATTTTCCAAAACCAGCTTTAACTTGGATTTTTTCACACTCCAACCATCCCCCACTACGGATTTTCCTGTCCACATGAATTGTCTTAATTTGTGTAGGACTTTGAGTTCCAAATTTCAGGTCTCACAATGCTAAAGTGCTAATCACAGGAAAGTCCCTAAGGCCTAAACATACGAATATGACATGATAAACTATGGAATGCAATACTAGAGGGGCAGGCTTATTGGATATCTTGCTATAAAATGTTCTGCATATCCATCTTTAAGCATAATGTTTTCTGGGTTTATTGAATTAAGAAGACCCGCTATTAGATCTAATTTGGCAGGGCAAGAGAGAATTGTGCTAATACATGCATAATCATTGATCATAGTGGTTGAAGTTCAAAGAAAAGGAAATATAAACTTCATTGCAGATATTATTGTGGCTTTACCTATTATTGGTAGGCAAAACCCTTTTCAGGGCCAATCCAAGTTCCTTTCTTACCTGTAAAACCAAAAATAGATCGAGTAACAATAAGATACTACAGTAACATCATGTATGTATACAACAATTCTTTATTAAGAAGTTGCGTTTGGCACCATTAATGGAAAATATAAAAGATTTATGAAACCATAGGTAAATGGCACATATGAACCCTGAAGCGCCTGAACTATAGATTTATATCAACAATAAGTTAAAACAATAATGAAAATCTAAATGAAAAAGTAAAATCCAATTTATATCAAATGTTGATTCTAAAAGAAGAAAATGAACTCACCGCAGGGAGGAGCTGGTGTTGGAAAGCTGGGCCAATACCAGTAGTATTCCGGATGATATCAATCACAATGCATTCCAGATTGTATCTGAACATTACAAACCCCAATTCCACAAAGATGAGTAACAACGATACATACATTAAGTGAAAATTAGCGAAATTGATATTGTCGAAGAAGAAGAACTCACTTTGTTAGAGCATAAACCCTAGTTGGATCTTCGTCTGCTCCGATGCCAGAGTCGTCCGACATGTTATTCTGTGATGCTGCTTCAGAGGCGGCTGCTGCTGATGAAGATGATGATGAAGAATCAGAAGAAGAAGATGTTGACGAAGGTCTTTATAGAAACTAGTACTATACACAGTGAGAACCTCTCTCCACATTTTTTGCTCACCTCAAACACACTCAACAACACACTACTGTTGACCTTTCATGACTCCCCCACACACTCGTCAACACACTACCCTCCTCCTCCTAACGTTTTTTGGAAAAGTCTGAAGAAATTGGGAAAAAAACCTTCTCTCACTTTCTTAGTGTGAACTAACCATAGACTTTTTTACTATTAGTTTAACTTCTATTTGAGAACTAAACAAAAAATAATAACCTAATTAAACTAATAAAAACATATTATATTAAAAAACATTAAAATTCAAAAAAACACTTTTCCTCTCTCTCCATCGGGATTATACCCGAGATTCACTTCTCTTTTATTCTTTTTCTCTTCACCATCCTCTTCACACCAGACGGGTTCACGGCGACTCCTCCTCTTCCATCTTTTTCGGCGCTCTCACCACCAAGCACCCTCTCTCACTCTCTCGCTCTCATGGCTTCCCCGCCCTCACCTACCGAAGTTTTGAACGGCGTACTTGGAGATATCGGGAACCAAGTAACCCTCTCCCCGTCCTCTTCTCCAGCGCCGGCCCCGTCCTCTTCTCCAGCGCCGGCTGTAGAGGCCGCGGCCGCGGCTCTTCCGGCACCGGTTCCTCCCCCTGCACCGGCCAATGTGGCCCAAGAGGCGAGTTTCTTTCACCTCTTCAAGTATTCTTCATCAAACTCATGTTCTAGGGTTAGATAAAATTGATGTTGTGTTGCTTTTTTGGTGCAAAATTGGTTCATGAAATCAAGTTGTTCTATAAATTTCACGACTACGTTCATGTAAAAATCATGTTGATGAACCACTGGGTATACAAGAACATCAATTTTGACTGAAAATCATCAAGGGCGCCTGGGGCGCATACTTTTATGTGTTGGGGCATACAGAACATGCTGTATGCGCCCTAGCTGTGAAACAAGGAAAAATTTTGACCCAGAAGCCCAGGGGCGCACACAGGGGCGCCTGTTATCTGCCTAGGCGCCCTTGTATGCGCCCCTGGGCTTCTGGGTAAAATTTTTTCCTTGTTTCCATCCTAGGGCGCATACCTCATGTGTTGGGGCTTCCAGAACATGCAGTATGCGCCCTAGCTGTGAAACAAGGAAAAATTTTGACCTAGAAGCCCTGGGGCGCATACAGGGGCGCCTGGTATCTGCCTAGGCGCCCATGTATGCGCCCCTGGGCTTCTGGGTCAAAATTTTTCCTTCTTTCCAGCTTAGAGCGCATACCTCAATTGTTGGGGCATCCAGAACATGCTGTATGCGCCCTAGCTGGGAAATAAAGAATTTTTTTGACCCAGAAGCCCAGGGGCGCATACTGGGGCGTCTAGTTTGATCCTAGAAGCCCCTGTATGCGCCCCTGGGCTTCTGGATCAAAAAAGTTCCTTGTTTCCCAGCCTTGGGCGCATACCTCATGTGTTGGGGCTTCCAGAACATGCTGTATGCGCCCAACTGGGATATTGAGAATTTTTTTGACTGAGTAAGCAAAGGGGGCTTACAGGACGCCCCTGTATGCCCAGGGATGCCCCTGTATGCCCCTTTGGCTTACTCACTGTTTTTTGTCCAAGTTTTTAGCTTGTATGCGCCCGTGCTGGGAACTTGAGAAAATTGTGATTAGTTTTTTAAGTATGTGCCCGTAGATGATAAGTTCATAAAGTTATGACTAATTTTCTGAGTATTTATTGATAATTGACTACTTATTGGTTTATTTGACAGGATTTGATCTCCTTGGACCAACTTGGTCGTTTACCCGCTGCCGCTAATCGAGCCGAATTAAGGAGGTATAAGTTGACGTTTCGTTCGCGGAAGAGGTCATGGATAGTGTTTACAAGGCTTACCAGACGGGAAGACGTTAGGAATTTAGTGCGACAGCGGCTCCCTAACTTGGCATGGCTTTTGAACTATCGATATGACCAAGTGTTCTCGAAGACGCTCCTCGACTTAATTATCCAGCGTCGGATTAACACTAACCCTCATGACCGAGAAATATGGTTCAACTTTGGGACCTTCCCGCTGCGGTTCTCCCTGCAAGAGTTTGTTCTCTGTAGTGGACTTAACGTGTTTAAGTCTCATGACGATGAGCAGCTCGACGAGCGGATGGCAGATTATGCCCTTGTTCAGACCTTGTTTGGCCCCGATTTCACGAGTGTGTACGGGAAAGTGAATGCAACTATACTGGAGAATTATCTGGAAGGCATCGATAGCGAACACCCGTACTTCGAAGATCCTGATAAGCAGATGGACTCGGCTACGTTGGAAAGATTTTTGAAGATCTTAGTTGCTGCAATAATTGGTAGGTTATGGCACAACACCGGCGGCCATGATCTGATGCCTGCCGCAGTGATACAGAAGTGCAAGAACTTTGAGTTCTGTAACGCCTACGATTGGGGTATGGAATGCTTTGAAAAATTACTCGGCGGGATGAAACATTGCGACTTTACCAAACCAACTTACTCGCTCACCGCCTTCCCTTTCGTTGCTACGGTAATTGTGTTAGTTATGCATTTTTTATTGTTAGTTATATCTATAAATGTTATATGCTTACTCCCATTCGTCTCTCCGCGCAGGCTTGGGCCTACGAAGCAATCCCACAGATGGTACCCCTCTTGGCTAGCAGGGACGAAGGGGTACTTCCCAGAGTGGCGGCGTACTATCCTCTACAGGTCAGGGCTGATGATGAATCAGTGAAAAGGCTTGTGGCGTCAATCACATATGTTCGCCCGACACTTCACCCCACTCCTGTAGAGGAGCAGAGTTGGTACTGGCTTCGGTACTTGGCTCATATGGAAGCTAATCCGTATCTTCCCTTGTTTCCGGACCTGACGAGTAAGTTGGGTGGCCGATGCGTTGTCTACTCCGGTGCAGCTATTCAAATGCAACCGTTTCAGATGTCGGGGACTAAGACGACGAGGAATTTGGGTGCGAGTAAGCAAACAAGTGAAAAGCAGGGAAAAAAGAAAACTCAGAAAAAGAGTAAGCAAACAAGTGAAACACCACCGCCAAATGAAGGGGAGGCCGATGTGCCAAGGCCGGCGACAACCAAGGGAAAAAAGCAAACTCAGAAAAAGAGTCAGCAAACAAGTGAAACGCCATTGCCAAGCCCACCTGCTGCAGCTCCTCATGATGTCATGACTGAAGAGCGCCTTAGGGAGGATTTTGATCGAATGATTGACGCACCCCTGTCCTCACCCAGTGGGGAAGTAGGTGCCGAGCAAAGGTCGAAGAAGCGTCAGGATCGCGAAAGGGAGACTGATGAAGTGTCCGAGGAAACTGAGGAGGCACAACCAAGAAAGAGAGCCCGGACTGAGGAAATGGTAGATGGGATGGATCTTATTATCAGTATGCTGACTTCGATGAAGTCCCAAATGACAAGAATGGATTTGGGTATGACAACGATGAAATCCCGAATGACAAACATGGAGATGGCTTTTCAGAGAATGAAGAACGAGCAGAAGGTGAATATCGATGCGTGTATGAGGAAGCTGGATGAGGTGACGGCGAGGCTAGATGGGTTGACGGAGAGGCTAGATGGGTTGAAAGACAAAACCAGTGCTGCTAGACAGATGGGCACACAAGATTCTAACGATGCTAGCGATTCATCATTGGTCCAAACTGTCGAGGAAGAAGGGGCACAACCCGTTGGTCAGACTTCACCATTAGTCTCACATGCCGAGGAACAACGCGCAGAATTGCCTAATGCCGAGGCACAACCTGTTAGTGAATGTCCCGATCTACCAGTTGCACCGATCAGTGTTTCATTTCCTGATGAACCACGCATCGACCAGTGCTGGTGGCATGCCTACTTCACTCGGGTCCCTAAGAGCACTGTCGAGCCCTCTAACGCCACCGACGCAGAAAAGGCCAGACGGCTTGCTTTTTTTAGCCAGTAAGAGATCAATATTTTACAATTTTCCTTTTATTTAGCTCTTATTAGTATCGTATCATTTGTGTAATTTAACTTCATTTTTGTTTACAGAAAGGTATTGGTTAACATGACTGGTGGTGACAAGATAACGTTCTCACACGCGTACGAGTATTCACGCGATGAGTGGATGACAGACTCGGTAAGTTTTTATTTAACTTGCATTTTTTTGTAATTTGTCGACAATTTTCTAAGTTGTAAATGCTTGCAGACGATGATGTGCATGACGTCCATTCTGACGGCTGAAGAGAAGAAACATGATCGGAAAATTTGTTATGCACCAATAACAATTTTCGGAGTATATGATCAAGAGTTACCATTTTACCTAAACGAAGACTATCTTCCTGCTTCTATATCTGAGCTCTCCATGGTAATCATATTCTAATAACTTCATATTTTAGTTCGTATTGTAATCATATTCTAATAACTTCATATTTTATGTTGCTTTTCAGATTGCCCTCCCAATAGGCATCCGGGATCATCACTACTATCTGCTTGTGGTAAGCTTAGAACACAAGGGTGTTTTCGTATTTGACTCATCCGATGAGTATATGGAGAGGCGGGTGGAACATAAAGTGAAGTTAATTCACGATAGCCTTTGCGCCCATTATAAATTCGCTTACAAGGAGGACATAATGACATGGAAACCAAAATATGTGTGGTTCGAGATTCCGCACCAGAATAACGGGTTTGTGAACTACACTTAATTTTAGTTGCAATTCATTTTTTACATTATTTTCTTATCTATTTGTGAATTATTTTTGTTGTAGGCATGATTGTGGATTCTATGTGTGTTTCTTCATGAAGCACCTCAGAACACTCGTTCCGAACTTCTCTGTGAAATACGAAGTGAACGGGTGGTACCTCAGAACACTTCGTTTTCCACTGTACAAATTTTCTTAATTCTTCAGGATGGATCAGGAAACGAGGAAATAGAGTTTCGCGGCGACATCGATGGGATAAACGAGGAAACAGAGTTGGAGGCAGATGAGATCTCGGATGAAGAGTTGGATGAAGGGGAGACGGATGAAGTAGAAGAGCAGTCTCGCTGGGATAGGCTACAGGTTTTAACCCCTTTCATTGCAGACGGACAGAATCCATTTTTTGAAGTAGGCGAGCACAAGGAAAAAGAAGAGTGCTAGACCCCTCTGTCTATGTACACTGAAATTGTGCCCGTGTATGAATTGGACTACCTGCAACCAATGGAAGGCGGTCGATATCTGACAATACCTCGGCCATTCTTCCGTTACATAATGGAAGTAGGAAAACTTTTCTGGTGGGAACATGTAGACGAATGCACGTATACCCAGAGGCTTAATTACTCAAAAAAGTTTGGCGCTCCAAGGACGGACACAGTTATTATGGATGAGGAGTGGTTCAAAGCTTTTCAAGTAGATTATGATTTTGAAACCCTAAAGAGTAAGACTTTTGAATACTTTAGAGGTAACAAGCCTATGAGGGGTTCCAAGGGATCGCTTGCGAGGAGGTGGTTCATGCCTTGGAGGACTAAGCGGCTAGTGAAGGGATTTCAACAGTGGATTCTCGTTTACATAGACGTGTTCGAGAAGAGACGGATTTGTGTGAAGGTGTACGATCCAATGAAGTTTTCGGGGCGTCGTAATTGGGACTTGGATCGACTGTGCACAAATTTTCCGAGATTGCTGCAGGAGTTTGGGGAAGAGGAAGTTGCTAAGCGGGCCAAGTTTTGCCCGAGGGTCCTTAAGGTATTCAAATTGCCGAAGAATAAGGAGCCGAGACACCAATGTGATCTCCCAAGTTGCAGTGCGTTGTATATGTTGCGCATGATCGAGAAGGTCATCGAGGATCCCACAATTAGAGGAGAGTTCTGTAGTTACCAAGGGGACCAGAAGCTTATAAGGAAAGAATATGCGGTGGCAATATGGAAGACTGCTTTTAGATTCATCACTGTAGACACATATGGCAATAGAATAGACCCGCCAGGAGAACCAATTTGGTATCCTTACGTGTAGTTGTATTCATGACTGATTATTCCATCTTTAGTAATTGACGTGATCAATGAAATTTTTTTGTCATTATAGTTGATTTGCTTTTTTGTGATCAATGAAACAAATTATTAAAACAAATATTACAAGCACTGCATAAAAAACAACTTTACTACAATAACACAATAGTCATGGGGCGTATAGGTTGTGGTCAGGGCGTCTAAATGGGCGTCTGTGTTGTGGACGGGGCGCCTATGGTTGGACATGTCACTGCTAAACATGGGGGCGCCTACATAGGGGCGCCTAGAAGGGGGGGGGGGGGGCGCCCAACAAGGATAATGTGGGGCGCCTACAGGGGGGGCGCCTCTATACCCTAATTCGGGCGCCCTGTATCCTTACTAGGGCGCCCGAATAAGGCTATACGCCCCTATGGCATCTATATTCATTTTGTTTGACTTTTTGGTTCTATTTTGACATTACATTGCCGAAACAAGTGGCATGACTTAGTATGCACTGAATAGTTGACTATAGTTTGACCACAACACCGACCATTTACTTTTTTTAGTGGACTACATTAAACTAAATAAGATTACAAACACCAAAACCAACTACAAAAGACTTAAATATTACATCCGCAACTACTAAACTTGCATCAATCAATAAGCAACAAGTTTCAATCATGTGTAATTAGCCGGTCATCCTCCCTCGTGGGGCATGTCTTCATGTTATGGCCTTCCTTATCACATCGAGAGCACTTGTGCTTCCTAGTACCATACCTGCGTTTTTCTCCTTCAGACGGTATCCTGGTTGTCTGTGGTGCTCCACGTTTCACTACCTTCACTGGTGGAAGAGTGACAAGGTTGCTTATCTCCGGTGGGATCCGACGTGTATCCCAGTCTATACGATCAGGAAGAACCTCAATTCCCGGCGGTGCACATGTTGTGCATTTGGGTACTCTGTCGCGACTGCGTGTTTAATGGCCTGATGCCTGTCGGAAAGAAATGTGAGATACTTGTCGTTCGGGACAAAAAGCCTCAGCTGCTGAAGGAACCACCCCCAGGCCTCATTGCTCTCGGTGTCAATTATGCCCCATGCAATTGGATAACACTGCCTCTGTCCATCGACCATTGTCGCAACTACGACCTGCAATGGCTCGTTCTTCATGTGACCGACATCGATGACCACTAGTGGTCGCATGAAGTTGATTCCATCCAGCTGAGCTTTTATACCCATGAAACAGTACTTGAATCTGCTTTCTTCGTGCCGCTCTATCTTCGTGTAGGACCCAGGGTTCAAAGACTCCAACATGTAGAAGAATGCAGGGAGTTGGTGGTATTGTTCTTCTCGGCTACCGTGAATGATCTGGAACGCCCTCTGCCTAGACTGGTAGCATATCCATTTAGAGACGGAGCACTTGAAGGCAAGTTGCACGTACGCGATGATGTCATGTCTGCTAGGGCGAGGCTGCCCATTCCGATATCGATCAATCATTCCATAGGCGATGTCATCGACCGTCACGTTCGCATGCTTGAAATTTGTGGTGATCGCGAAACAAGTGTGAATGTTTTGGTATCGCTTAACCGTGAAAAATCTCTCTTGTTTCCCTTTATAAGCAGCCATGTACCACTTACAATGAGGATCGCGACATTTGAGAACGACCCTTGTGCTCTCTGTCTTTACACTTGCCCATTGCCACCCTTGTTGAGTTGCAGGACCCCGTATGATATTCTTGATTTCCTTGGCTGATTCAAACAAATCATCAAGCTTTAACGTAGATCCATCAGGCCTGCTGTTACTGGCAACTGCGTCGGCTTCAATCGCAAGTGTGGGATGATACTGTAAACCTGTGGCCCAAGGACCCCTGTTAACCGGTACATCGTCGTCCGTTGTGTCATCTCCACTTGATGGCCCGTGCGGGTCAGCGTTCGAATCTTCGTTCAAGTCGGGATCCTCCGACAAACTTCCACCCTCGTAACTAGGACCACCGACATTAGTGTCAAACAATCCTTCCAACGCTGTTGCATCCTGACATGTGTTGTTCCCCACCATGACCACGGTTTCGTTAAAACCGGCCTCCCAGGTTGGGCCTTCATGTTCCCCACCCCCGACATTCGTGTCAAACGGTCCTTCCAACGCTGCTGCATCCTGAAATGTGTTGTTCGCCACCAAGACCACTGTTTCGTTAAAACCGGCCTCCCAGGTTGGGCATTCATGTTCCTGACTATCATCAGTAAGTAACGCATGAAGCTCCGAAATTCCCCTGCGAGGATTCATCTTCTGCAAATACTGTCCCCCAGCTGCAACCGAGCCGTCATTGTCATATTTGGCAAACATGGGAACGATCTCCTTTGGTTCATATGTCTCAAATATTAACGAAACATCGTCTTCGTCGGTGATTTCTGAAGGCTCATACTGCTCCATCCCTTGTCGCATGTAACTTAACTCTATGAATGGAGCTAGGTGCTTGTCCAATCCCATTCTCGAAGCAACTCGTTCCTTCAGACTATGGAGTGTGGGAATTTCCTCCTGTTTCAGCACCATCGTCTTCGATTTGTAGTTCACCCCGCGTGCGTAGACAAATTTTCCATTGGCGAAGTCCCAAACTCCATTCCACATGAGTTGCACAGTGATTTTCCCCATTCCTGCAGATAACCGAAAAGTCAATAAAGTCAACGGTCAACTAAGAAGTCACAAGTCAACACTAAACGTCTCCAACTATGTGAAATGAGGTCAAAGGTCAACTCAATTTCAACGGGAACGCAAAACATAACTTGGAAGTAAACGATCAACTTGAAAGTCAACTATAAAAGTCCGAGGTCAACTATAAAAGTCAACTACAAAGTCCATGGTCAACTCTAAGTCAACTACAAAGTCCACGGTTCCCATAACGTCAACAAGTAAACGGTAAACAAAAAGATTGGATTCAAGAGTTATTCCATTTTAACCCCCCCAGGGCGCCTAAGTGTATGCCCAGGGCGTCTGAAACCACACACGGGCGTATTTAACCCCCCCAGGGCGCCTAAGTGTATGCCCGAAGTTCAAACTGAGTCATTCACTTATGGGGCATCTAGGGGCGCCTATATTAGGGCGCCCCTAGATGCCCCATAGGTGAATGACCCATTTTGATCTTCGGGCATACAGAGGGGCGTCTGAAACCACACACGGGCGTATTTAACCCCCCCCCCCCCAGGGCGCCTAAGTGTATGCCCCAAGCCCAAAATGAGTCTTTCACCTATGGGGCATCTAGGGGCGCCTAGGTCTGGGCGCCCCTAGATGCCCCATAGGTGAATGACTCAGTTTGATATTCGGGCATACAGAGGGGCGTATGAAACCACACACGGGCGTATATAACCCCCCCGGGCGCCTATGTGTATGCCCCAAGCTCAAACTGAGTCATTCACCTATGGGGCACCTAGGGGCGCCTAGGTCTGGGCGCCCCTAGATGCCCAATAGGTGAATGAATCAGTTTGATATTCGGGCATACAGAGGGGCGTCTGAAACCACACACGGGCGCCTATGTGTATGCCCCAAGCTCAAAATGAGTTATTCGCCCATGGGCTTCTAGGGGCGCCCTCATGTAGGCGCCCGTAGATGCCCCAATGGGTGAATATCTCTTTTTGAGCTTCGGGCATATAGTGGGCGCCCAGGAGGGGTTATTGTACGCCCGTTATAGGTTCTGGACGCCTTCTGTATGCCCAAGCTCAAAATGGAACTTAAATCGTATTGGGGCTTCTAGTAGGGCTTCCAAAGACCTTCGCAATATCCTCAAGGTGAATCTCATACTATTTTCAGAACATCTCCGAAAATGTTGAAATGAATATACGAATTTTTTTAAAATACTACTTTTGAAATGTAAAGATAAGACGAAGGGATACTAAGGTTGATAAACTTACTCTTGTTTCCGACGGATTCGAAGTCTTCAAATGAAAGAAACTTTGTTTTTGTTTTGAAACCCAATAATGGAGGTTTTGGAAGAGACTAGAGAGAGAAACAACAACTTTTGGGTGTCAAAATCGATGAACTGAGGTACATTTTAAGGTTTGACATCTTAGGTAGTTGAATGTATTTATCATTTGAACAAGGTTGTTGAGTGAATTTAATTTTCTAGGGTGAGGGAGATGTTGTTGTTGTTGAATGAAGAGAGAGAGAGAGAGAGAGAGAGAGAGAGAGAGAGAGAGAGAGAGAGTTGGAGAAAAAATTCAGCAAAAAAATATTTGGTTAGGACCCCCTCTTGCCACATGGAAAACCTTAAAAAAACAAAGATAGACCCACCCATGGAGAAAATTTTTAAAAAATCAAATGGGACCCACTAACTATAACAAACCAAAAGTGAACTTATGATAATTAGTTGGTGGGTACTTCCCACCAACTTTTTGAACTTATGGTTAATATGCACCACAAAGGTGCATATTTGTTTTTTAACAAAATTCTCCCGTTTTTTGCCCTACGCCGCTACGCGCGTACGCGGTTACAGTAATGGTTAAACACACTTTCATCCCTTCAAGTTTGGTGTAAAGACACTTTCACCTCTTTGTTTCCAAAACAACACTTTTTTTTTTTGGTTTCCCAACCAATTCCGGGGGCTTCGCCCCGTAATCCGGTCTCCACCCGGGTCGCATGCCTGGTTATGGCAGGTGAATCTCCCATTGGGGTTTTTCTGCATACACAAGGACTCGAACTCGAAACCTACTTAAGCGGAACCAAGTTGTTTACCACTTGGATCAAATCCTATTGATCCAAAAAACACTTTCATTTTGACTTTTCAATGTTCCAAATTTCACTACGCATACGTTCCCTGGGACTGAGTGCATGTTTGGTATCGATTTTTTTAATTCAATTGGATTAAAATCGGCTTCTTTTGAACAATCTTGTTTGTTATGTCGGGAAATTTTAATCTGATAATTTAAATATTAAAATAATCGCTGTGCAATTATAGAATCTCTAGAATTGAGAATTATGCAGCTAAAAATCTCTAAAAAAATAATTTTTATTTTTTTTACATTAGCATAATCACAATTCAGTTATAAATATGTGTGTTCAATTGCTAAAATTTAGAGCTCTTCAAATTTTGCCAAATGGAACATATTAGTGATCTATAATTTAAGCTCATACCAAACATATTGTGATTCTCAGTTAAGTTGGATTTTCTTTTCAGAAGATTTTCAGCTGATTATTGAGATTTTCAGCTGGTACCAAACATGCTCTGAGGTTCTGTAACTCATACTAGTAGTGTCTATAACATATTGTCTTCTTAAACTACGAAATGACATAATTAACGAGTGTAAGTGTCATGTTGGCAATTGAAGCAGTGAAAGTGTCCTTCCCCAAATTAGAAGGGGTGGAAGTGTCTTTTACCCTCACATTAACCTGTCAATTTCTAAGGTGGGGCCTCTCGTCAAAACCAAACTTTCACTCTTCTACGATGTACCAGTATATACTAAGTATGTGTTTTATTGTTCATTATGGTAGTGCTGACTTCATAATAACCTATAAATTTGGATGATAATTGGGCTAAGACTTCACGAAATTAATCGTTTCTCGTATGGGCAAATTTTAAAACAGGCACGGATCAATCCACTAATGACCAGAAAGTCACCAAGACTATTTATATTGTATTTAGTGAGTCAAACAATAATCTACGAACCACGATCTGTTGTTAAACTAGATTGCTCATAATAGTTTGCAAGCATTTAGAAAAGAGAATCGAGCAAGTGACCTTTCGTACTTTGTAGTGCACATGAAGCATTTTTTCGACTAACTCAGTTGAGTCCGATGGTCGAAACGTATCCAAATATTCAAATAATTTTTTTTTGAGAAACTATTCAAATAATTCATTCTTTATTTATATTTCTTTTTTTTTTTGTATTCATTTCATTATTAAAATGCTATATGTCCCAACTTTGATGTCCAAAAAATATCACAACCTGCCACTTGTACTATATTGACAAATATAATGAATAAATGATAAGTGTTTGAGTAATGGTGAGTCTTGTAGGTGATGTGGGCAAATATGGATATGATTAGGATGTGTATGTTGGTACGTGTAACATTGCTCTAAATGGCCGTTGGGAGGTAAGAAACCTGTTCAAACTTCAAAACGTCTTAAATTATCCGTTGGTACTTGAAATGGGCCGTGAGGAATGCAGTGCTGGGCCATCAGGAGTGCCTTACAGTGCCCTTAGAGCCTACCAATGTAGTCGCCCCCCCTTAAAGTGGGCCTTGCTCGTTCCGTGCTGGAGAACCGCGGCCCAAATCGACACCTCTACTGATTTTCACAGGTTAAACACATGCCAATATAGAGAGATCTCTCAACACAAAAGTATGAAAACAGAGGCGTTTAGGAGCCATGATTCCGTCTCTCGGCTAGTACCTTGAAGCCGGGACTTGAATTCTCAATTTCCATAAGTCTCATTTGCACTGATCTTCTGTTCAGTATGGGAAATCCGATGAAATTGGACCGATACAGAACGTACGTCCATGACACTAATCTTTCAGCTATTTGCTTTTTCCAACCAATCATAGGAATTGGAAATAGTTTTAAGAGGGGGGTAAAATGAATACAGAAACACAAACAATGGTGCGTTAACAAAACAACTCATTGATCTTGAACAATCAAGTTACACGGCGATCACAAAAACATGTATACAAACATCATATGACAGCTTCAACTGATTCGAACAACGAAGAAATAAATCATCAAGAATGACAAGAACGTACGTCCATGTCACTATCACTATACATTTACCCAGATCCGATACTTTCAACTCCTACAACTGCACTCAAGTCTTTGCACGGGCAGCGCCGCCTACAAATCCAAACAAAATACACAAACACTAGTTTACCCTCTGCCTCTTGGGAACATGTCCTGGTTTTCGAATTTCCATTAGCATTTTCCGAGCAAACCTCAGGGCAATGGACATAGTCCTAGGGCTAGCAGCCTCATCATCATCATCATAAGAGCTCATAAAATCCCTGAAAAAATCCATATCGCAAGCATTGATCAACTGTTCCAAACTATCCATTCTTTCGAATGATCTACTAGACCCAATGTTCGTCGGAGAACATATTTCCGACTGTGTAGTACCATCATTTTCCATGACAGATGTGCAGCCAACATTATTATTATTACCAAAGCTAAAGCTCCTCTCCATCACCTCAGAATTAGAGGAGGCCAAGTTGGTAGAGCTTTCCGGAAAAGTCATCTCATCATGCACAACTAACTCCTTCCCACGGCGAGAAACAGACACTAACGGCTTCTGGCCAACACCCTAGAACCAAAATCAACCAGGAACAGTTAAACAGTTAAACAGAAGAAAAGAAAAAGGCCCGTATGGTTATATGAGACTTGAGAGCTCAAAGTGCTGATAGCGCTGTATAATTAAGAAACAGCACAACTTAAATAATTAGTCAGCTATACACAGGGGCGGAGCTTGGAAATACTAAGTACTGGGGCACAATTGTACATTTCAAAAAAAAAGGTAAGACATTTTCGTAATTTACCTGGGGCACAATTGTAAATTTCTATAAAATACAGGGATAATAGTGTTGTTTTTGGAAACTAGGGTGCGGCACGTGCCTTACCGTGTCGCACTCTAGCTCCGTCCCTGGCTATACAAAAGTAAACCAAGATGGCGTCTAAGCTAACCGGATTAGACTGGACTTGATTGGATTAGTATGGACTAGCTATATTGTGAGTAATTAATATTGTGTTTGGTTTTGTGCAATTTAATTCGGTATTACACTACAAATAGTCCAACCCAGATAATCCTCTCACATAGGAGGGGAATAATTTAAAGTAATACGTAGTAATTACTATTTAACAATAGGAGTATTTCATATGGGTATTTGAAGTCCAGAATTACCAAAAGACAACATAAACTACTAGGTGGACTATAATTCTTCCAATAATCCCAGCTAATACTGCTGATACTGGAAAATCAACCATGTCATTAACTGATTAGTGCTAAAAAGTTTTACCACGATAAGATGGTTCAAGGATGTGGTAAGTCTTGGTACCTCATGTGACACACTAGTTGTCCGCTTGGAAAGCGAAGTTACCACTCAAATGATAGCTCATGCTTATATAAAGTTACCGCTGAATCTAACGTAAAAGGAGGTTTGGGTGATAAGAAAATCATACCGTTTCTATCCCAGACAGATCACCTACTGAAGCATTTTCTGGGATTACACCCACTGATTGTTCAACAACATTGTGTGCTTCCTCAGACGTCAGTGTTGAACCGTGAGGACTGCATACATACATGTTGAGGCTAGAACTCTCCGGCAAAGATGCATTGGATGAAGAGGGTTCATTGACAGAGAGGGAAGAGCTGTGCAAAAGACAACTCTCATCGTAAGGTACCAGATCCACCCCTTGTTTAAATGCAGATACTACCAACTTTTGGGCAATACCCTGGAACCCATATAAACAGAACTAGTCAGAAACTATGAATTAAGCAAACACTGAGGTTATGATAGAGTTCATTGTCCTAGTTACGAGTGTTTTCAAAGAACTAATGACAGCTACAATAAGCATATACTTGAGAACTAATGAGAAAACAAAAACTTTACGGATAGTGGTTAACCGGTTAAAACTGAACAAACTTAACAGCTAAAGCAGCAGAAAATATTTCATTTCCGAAGTAGCAAATAAAAAGAAAATATTCGACCAGCTTCAATAACTTAAGCTTTTGGATTTAAATGAAAAAAAAAAGAAAAAAAAAATGGAACGGATAAAGGGAGCAAACCTTTTCTTTTTCAGACAGGTTACTGATGGGAACATAATGACTTTCTGAGATTACTCCAACTGCTTGTCCAACATCATTGAAAACTACTCCTTTTGTTGAACCTGGAGGGCGGTATACATACCTGTTGTCTAGTTTACATGTCAGACCATGCTCCACAGTTTCTTTCAACATCCTCTCGGTCATGCTACTGCCAAGCATCTGCAGAGGTTGCAGCCAATGAGCCAATCATGATTTGATTTACTTGAAAACATACTATGTCGTACTGGCACAAGTATAACAACCTGAACCCAACTGTTCGTTGCAACCTAGTATGTTATACTGGGCACAGGTACTTATGTTTGTTTTGACATACAATGATTTGCTCCTAGAAATAAGTTACTCGGGAAATTTAGCCTATATGGCTATCATAAAACATGAGCTGGCAATTACCAGTGAGAACTCCAAATCTGCAGGATTTGCAGCGACTCAATGTTTGAATGAGTGTAGAGGATGGCCAATTTGAACGACCCTCGCAACTACATCTTTGGAGTATCCTACATAGGTGACATAATGGATTAGCTCATGAGACAGATATTGTCCCTGCATCAATCATCTTGACTCCTGAGTACAAGATGAACGCGTGATTTTTCATCAATGAAGAGGGTGCGAGAAATGTTGAGGAATTCCAAGAAGAGACGCTAGAATAGTAGTATAAAACAAACAAGGCCGCTAAACTAGAGAGGAGCTTCTTTAGCACCACCGAGACCAGTTGCGGAGCCAGGATTTAGGAACAGCCAGGGCAAAACTCTATGTAAAGTCAATAACAGGGCCACTAGTGCACGGGTTTGGAATCAGCCAGGGCATTTCTTAAAAGGGTACCACTGTAAACGTACTCATATTTTAGAGGTCCTAGTGGAGTTTCTGAGAACTCAGGGGCGCCTGATCAAGACGTAGTTATGGTGGGTGATATGTATTCCTTCCTCCGCTCTCATAAGAGGCTTAAGGTCTGCCATGACCCTGGGATGGGATAGCTTCCCCTTCCCCTAACTTAGGGAACAAAAAAGATCTCTGAAAACTGATTTAAATCAATGACTTCCTCGAACCTGGGATGGGATAGCTTAAACAGATTCACCAAACTCAGGACATCCTGAAACCAGATACCATCTTCCTCAATCATCTATTTTTAGAATCTCAAAGCTATAAGAAGGGGGATAACAATGTGTCCATCTTTCTAAAAGTAAAGAAACTAGCAAGGAAGTATATGTCTTACTTCTTGGAGCCCTTGACAGTCGGTAAAATAAAGACTTAGAAACTGTTCGACAGTTTTAATGTGTTTTCGACTTAAACGCTGGTCAAAAGAACCACCTCTTCCAATGTTCTTGAGCCGCCACACCTCATCAGGTAGAGATGGGGGATAGTGCTTCTTATACACTGCAAACAGAAACTGTAAGTTATAGAGTATGTTTACCGATTCCACACAACCTCTTTGTGATGAACTCAACTCGTTATATAATTGTCCAAGTACTTGAGGTTTGACTGCAGAGATCAATTTATCATCCAGCTGTTCTTCTTACCTCTATGTAATGTGAATTGGAATATTTGATTCCGCCTGTTCTAAAAGATATGGAAGGTCCATCACCAAGTTCCTTGTTTAACATCTTCACATCACTTACGGATATCCTCATCCACTATTTAAGCTTTGTGGCATGGTTGGAACTCATAAGAAGAAAGTGTCACTACGATACTATCTAGTTTTTCTCCTCAAAAAAAAAAAAATATATATATATATATACTATCTAGTTCAGTTTTTTCTAACTATGGCAAAACTATTTAAGGCCTCGTTTGGGTAGGGGATATAAAACAATGGGATATGATGTATACTGGGATATGATCACAATGGGATAAAGCAGGATATAAAATTTTGTTTTCTTATGTTTGGGTGATGCAGGATATGAGACAGGATATGATGAAGGATTGGTGTGAAAATGATCACGATACCCTGCAATTTTGTGGTTTTGTTACGCAACCATCGACAAATTTACTAACAAATTACATGCTTAAGCTACTTTCACACATTAGTGTATTATTATTTTACTTAGATTAGGTAAATCCAAAATAGTAATTACTGTATTATTTTACATAAATTAGTTGAAATAAAAGAAATAGCATCTTGTTTATTATTTTACTAAAATGAGATTAAATAAGAGAATAGTAATTACTTATATTAGTATAAATTAGTCCCATCATAGGCCCAAGTTAAAGCCTAATGGGTATTAGCCATTACAAACCCTCCTTGTGTGGGTATTAGATTTTTTACCATGTAATGTTGAAATTCTATGAGAGTACTTTTGTCCGTCAAAACATGCCGAAATCATTTCCCACCTTATACCTGGGATATGTTTCATGGCAAAAATATGGGGGGCCGGGATTTGGTGGGATTTGATATTCCCTCACAAATCTCCTCACCCAAACACGGGATATAAAAGGGACGGGATATCATATCTTATCCCCCCTCTCATATCCCCTACCCACACAAGGCCCAAGTGTTTGGTTCGACATGCTTTAATCCTTTAAAATGAATAAAATAGAAAAAACACAACCCATTACTGAATCTCAAGCACAGAACTCTAAGAACTTACATGCATTCCGCCGATCGTCTAAGATAAAGGGTTTGGACTTTGCTCCTTGAACTCCAGTGCCATCAAAGTTACCCACAATTCTAGCCCCCAGCATCAACTGACATTTCTTCGCATACGTCTTCTTATGTGGGAATGAAATGTTATCCACTGAAGCAATGCCGTCCTCTAGATTCACACGTGTATCTCCCGAGAGAGGAAGCGTATGCTGGTTGAACTCTTCGACTCCATCAGGATTCACCTGGACAACCCCAATTTCCACCCTTGATGAGGCTTCAGGACCAGACCTGACCACTTCCCCTGTAAAAGCATCAACTAAAGCTACTTTGAGAGAGGTGCCGTCTTCTCCAGTAATTTCTGTTCCTGTCAATACTTGGTGGTGGAGATCGTTTAGGAACTTTAATTGCAAGATTCTTGGTTCGGAATGATTAATCTTGCTGCCAGAGTTCCTGAACAAGAAATTGTGAGGAAATGTCAGCAATATAATGGCCATGATACAGAGTATTCAAATTCATACCTGAAATAGAAGAGTGGAAAGTGTCGAGCAATCTCAGAAGGGAAGGGTAGAAAGGAAAATTTTAAATTATCCAAGATAGTATGCCTTACTGGTTGAAGATTGCCATAACCCTTTCTTGCACCAATCCAGTTTCTTCCCTAACCTGGTAAAGAAAATATCTTATGAAAATATGAGATTTTATCATCTGAAAGTTACAACTAAAAAACAACTTTTTTATCACTTACTATTGTTTATACAATATTATGCCACATTCTTATTACAATTCACATTATTGAAGTTATTTGGAGAGGTCAGACACGTTCCATCGGAGCCCTGGGACTTTCATACGCCCTTCGGGTACCATTTGGCCAGGGAGGCATTTAGTTCCATTTTAAACCATCTGTAACTCCCAAATTTAACACTTGCAAATTGTAGTATCACACCAAATGAACATAGTGGCTATGCTTGGAATCTAGGATTATGCAACTAAAACAAAAACACAGCTCTAACAACATTATTTTCACTATTTGGATCTAACAGGAAATGATGAATTTTGTGAAAAACAAGAAAGTGAGGGATCTTGGATTCTTTTCCTTTTCCTTCCTAGGTTTTCAGCATACCGTAGCATGTATCTCCGAATGATATAATTCCATCATGCAGCTTTAAGGTTTTAAATTAGGGTAAATTACAGATAACTGGCCTGTGGTTTGTGCTCAGTTCGGTTAGCTGCCTGCGGTTTCAAAAGTTTCACTGACATGTTGCACCCAGCATTTCGTTCCAAAAAACCCGTTAACGTAGACATTCAAAAATGCAGAAAGTACCCCCAAAATAGGGTAAATAACTAAATATTCACCAAAATACACACAACAATCCATCAGCCCTCCAACTCTATCTCTCTTCAATATCTTACAGTTCAACCACTTCCACCACTGCCGCCATACACCACCCAGCACAGCTACTACCACCACCATAAAACTAACCAATTCCTTGGAACATTAGCTAACTTTGAATTATTACCATCAAGCTGGTCTCAAAGGGCTTTGATAGGGAAAACATGCCTCAGAACATTGTCCACGAGACAGGATTAAACCTCCATAACAAGTCCGAACAAACACTTTTAGGTTCTAGAAACCTGTGCTTGCTGTCCCTCGGTTAAACAAACAAAATAGTGAAGTTTATTTTCTTACAGGTTCATGTGTGTCGGACTTTACAGGTGAGACATGGAATTAACTACTCTTATGCTTCTCTTTTGAGAAAAGGGTTATTGTCTACTTCTTTGATCAACAAGTGCAGTGTTCTTATTTCTCAGAGAAACTTCTGTCTCTATCCACTAGGAACTAGCAATATACAAAGTCGAACATCCATACATATAGGCAGATCATTTCAGCTAACATTGAAGTCTTAAGGTTCATATTAGAGCTAGCAAACTCAACTCATGCCCATGAACCTGCCCGCACCGATGGTCACAAATGGGTTTAAACCCGCCTAACATTAACATGGGTTGTAAGTGGGCAGCGTATATAAACCCACAATTTCAATGGAATTAAACTAGTTGGTAATGGGTTCTTATGCTTTCTGGCTGCCTGGGTTCTTCTGCCGTTTGGCTGGCTGCATTAAGGATTAAAATTCTTTGCAACCCTGTCAAGATTAAGAATATGTCAAGAATATGGGACTCCACCTCAACACCAATTGGCAATGAAAGGACTAGCTTAAGTATCATATTAGGCACAGAGGAGACAGACAGTCCTCATGTGGGACAAACAAAAATTCTCAAAACGCCCCCTCACACGCAGCGTCTCAAACACACACAGAGGATTGAGACGAGACAGACAGTCCCGATGTGGGACAAACAAAAATTCTCAACACGTCCCCTCACACGCAGGGTCTGAAACACACAAAGAGTATCAAGACGAGACAGACAGTCCCCATGTGGGACAAACAAAAATTCTCAACATGCCCCCACACACGCAGCGTGTGAAACACACAGACAGGATCGAGACGAGACAGACAGTCCCCATGTGGGACAAACAAAAATTCTCAACACGCCCCCTCATACGCAGCGTGTGAAACACACATACAAGATCAAATTGAGACGGATCACCATGTACCATAAAAATATTGGGGTTCCACCTCAAAACCAATTCAGAATGAGGGGAGTAGCCAAAGTATCTATTATTAGCCACGGACGAAACAGACAAAAGTTCCAATGGGGGGACAAACAACGATTCTCAACAAACCCCAAATTTAACCGAACACAATAATCAAAATGGTCACTAATCATAACCACATACGATGCACAGTACCACAACCCCAATCACCAAACTGGGGAAAAAAAACCCAAATCACCACTAATAAAATGAGATTTTGAAGTAAGTCAATGTGTTGGCCCCAAAATTCTCTGCAGACATATTTGACTGAACAAGCTCTAAAATAACCTAGTACTAATCTAATGTCGAGAATGAGAATCTGAACTTACGATTTTGCGAACCAATGTTTCAACAATCGGAAGGATAAGTGTCTGGAAAGTTCTAATTACCACTACCTCCACCCTGGAAAAAAATCAAAAGAGGCAAACGCAAATGAACAAAAAAGCCAGGAAAACAAACCCACAAAATTCAAATGATCTAACACAAGATTCAATCACTAGTAAAGCCAAAAAACCAGTTCAGATTTCACAAAATCTTCCAATTTCTTGTGCTTTTATAAGGGTATGAACATTGAGATTTCAGGAGAATGGTGGCTTACATTTTGGAATCAGAAACCCTAGTTGACCCGTCGTCTGAACAACGGGTACAGCTCCGTTGAGATACTCCAACGTTGGCATCTGCCAAATGTTGCTGCTCAATCTGGGACATTTTTCTTTTTCCGGCGAATTGCAAAATGAGAGAAGGCAAATGTTGCGACTAGTACTACTAGGGCCGATGAAGAATGAAGTAACTGGACTTGGTATATATAGGCTTCAGTGGCCGAGTCGAATAGCGGATAACTACCGAGTTAACGACTTGGCGGGCCCACAAGTAAAGCGCGTCGGCCATTAGGAGACGTGGAACAGTAATAATATTGGAAAGTACTAGAAAGCTGACGCCACTCTCACAAACACACACTAATACAACTCCAAGTTGTAGTGATAGTGTATTAGAGGGACTCATAAAATAAAATACTCTATTAGAGCGGTAGAAGTCTAGGGATGCAAACGGTTGGGTTTGTCCGGTTTGAGGAGCCAAACCTTGACGGTTCAGTTTATTTTCGGTTTGGTTTCGCCTCGGTCTCAGTTTTAGGCGGTTCGATTCGGTTAAACCGGCAGTTTGCATATTAGTATACAATGAAATTTATAATTAAATATTTAAAATAAAAAAAAATGCAATTTTTTTTCAGATATTAGGGAGTAAAGTATACTCAATCGAATCTACAACCGTTTTATTCATATTCTAAGAATGTTCACAAAAAACTCAAGCAATAACTACATGAATGTGAACGAAGTTTCAATATTTTACATGAAAATATAATAATACTATGCTTTTGGTACATGAATTCTATGCAATACGGTTTAAACGGTTTATTACCGGTTTAATTGGTTCGGTCTGGTTCGGTGTGTCTTTTGAACGGTTTGTGCTCGGTTCGGTACGGTTTAGCTCGGTTCGATTCGGTTTGCGATTTTTCCGATTTGTACTTGCATCCCTAGGTAGAACTGTAAAACTACCTGAACATTGGAGTCTTATTTTTCAATGGTCTAGGAACGGAGATTTTTTTAGTGCGACGCTGCAATCAAATAAAGTGAGACACTTAAACAAATTTTCATTGATCGGCAGACACTCATTGATTGTAGACCACCTCGTGGTGCTCTTTTACAGCACAAAAAAAAAACAAAAAAAAAAAAAAAAAAAAAAACAATGGTCTTAGGATCGGTTGCTTTGTGCTCCGGTCTGCTGGTAACGCTCTGTTGAGTTAGGTCCCTCGTCAGTCAGCCAAGGCATGCGTGGCAGAAAGTACACTCAAAACGTTAGCAGTTGTTAGAGTTAGTTTTTCTCAGTTCATATTGTAGATAACCACGTGTAAGTTGCTGTAAATTTGGATATAAAAGCCACTACATTCTATTGGTTGTACTACTAGTAGATTGGCTGGGAGTAGGACAAAACGGTAACACTGGGTTGGTTCCCGTAAATAATGTGTGCATTCGTTCAATATATGGTCATGGTTATACCCTGATGAGCAAAAAGATAGCCGAACGAGTCAAATTTTTCCATGATGTTGTAGCTTGATTGTAGCTCTACAACACTATAAACAGATTGAAAAATTCTTGCATTATTTTGCTAATCAAAAGACCTCAAAATGCTTCGAAAAAAACAATGACACATAAAAGCATACAGAAGGACTACTACTCTACCACCAATCTAATTATATCATTTTAGTGATGAAAAGGCCCATATGCGGTCCACAGAAATGATATCAAAAGAGCCTTTTCATAGGGTCTTTGACATTCATAGCAAAAGAAACATCAACATAAGAAGAACAATAACAAGCTCTTAAATATTAACTGCAAATTAGTTCTAGCTCCTGTCATACTGTAACTAACTCATTCTGATTTCACAATGTTGGAGCGATGCAGAAGAGGGCAGGAGATCTCGCATGATTCTTCACCTTTCTTCTGACGACCTTCTCCTTGTTTCGTGCATTTCTGGCAGAGTTTACCATGAGTGTAAAGAAGACAGTTCAGGTCAAACTTCAGTTCATCTGGAATCCGTCGATTAAGATGAATGTAGGTCTTCTTTATGTTTGCATCAGCTGGAACCCAACCAATGGCCTTTGCTATCTGGAAAACCTGTTAACATAACTGAATATTAGGTACTCCTAAAAGCCCTAATTGTAGAATATGAGTTGAATGGATATTGTACTTACGTGTGTGTCGACTGGCATATCATCTCGTTGAAGAAGGAACATCAAGACACAAGACACCTGCGAACCATTTCATTTTGTAAAAAATACAATGTTACGTTGCCAACCAAAATCTCATTTAGTTTATACTAACAATTTGATGGTGCATATAGACAACCATATAAGCGCAAGTACGAGGGTAAAATTACATAAAGCAATGGCAGTTGACTGTGTTGAGTGTTGAGAATTGTTGTCTGCCTTCGGAGAGAGAACTTGAAACATAGAAATGATCTGAAACTCCTGGTTGTCACTAGCACCCAACAAGGTCAATGCCCTCTTGGTTCTTGGGTAATCTACTCCCAAACGAGAGAATTGAAATACAGTAACTATACAAATCACTTAAACATCATAGTGAATATTTGATATCGTATTACTGTTATGTTTCTACCAGCTTTGATTTCATTAGATTTCATCCTCATACACTTCACAAATGAAGAGAAACACATGTGCTGAAATTGGAATGCAGACTCAAAGAAAGAAGGCAATCATTTTGGGTTGATTAAGAGACACAAGGAGGGCCTAAGCATGTCCTAACTTGAGCAAAAACCTGTTAAATTATCTTCATACCGACATTAGCCCGCATGATATTTTGTAAACCTCCTAACTCGGAGGTTCACATGCATTAGTATCCTGCAGAGTTTTATCTATGTTTCTGGATTTAGGAATTATCATCTACCAGTAGAATCACCTCGCAGAATTGGAGTATTAGATATAATTTCAACTATGTTTCTTATTGCTTTTACTCGGAAGATCAATCTCAAGAGTTTGTATAGAGAAGTAGCCATTCAGAAGTTGCTCCATCATGAACAGTTACTCATTATGAAGTTTGAACAATAAGAAAAACACAATAAAGATTAGTTTCAGAATGAAAGTGCAGTCTATATAGCGAGTATGGATTTTAGGAAATATTACCGTCTTGGGGCCGATTCCTTTGAATTGAGACAGCTCGGCCCTGACTTGATCAACTGTCAAATCTCTCAAGTATTCCAAGCACATTTTGCCCTTTTTCTCAAGCAAACAACTCAGCATATTCTTAATACAAGCAGCCTTGGTTGGAGCTAAACCCCCACATCTAATAGCATTTTCTATGGATTTAGGTTCAGCAGCCAATACCTAACAGAAATAAAGAGCAACGATATCAATTAAGCCCAAGCAACTGCATTGATTGTCTCATACACTCTTACAGTGAAGTCAAAAGTTGAAGCTGTAGTAAATAAATAAAAGTAGGCCTCATGAACTGCGACTTGTGAAAATGCATTCTTACGGATTACATCAGAACAAGAGAAAATATAGAAAATGAGGAACAATTTCATTTCAAGTTGATAGCTGTATGATATTGCTCATAGATCACTGCTGCTCAAGACATGAAAACTTTGGCGAAAGAGTTTCAGAGATTTTAATTTAGCTCTACTTGCAAAAGTGGGTTGGAGGTTGATTAAAAACCCAGACTCTTTACTAGGAAGAGTTCTGAAGAGCATACACTACCCCAATAGTCATTTCCACGATGCAAAAAAAGGCCACAATCCTTGTTGGGCTTGGACTAGTATTCTAGAAGGAAGAGAAGTTCTCAAACAGCAAGGAATGTGGAGAATTAACTCTGGTCACCAAGTAAGTGTGCAAGACAGGTGGTTAAACCATAGTGCTGCAGGTACTGAAGTAGAAATTCCAGAACAGCTCAAAACAACAAAGGTAGCTAGCTATATAAACTTGACTTCTATGAATTGGAAGGCAGGGGTGATAAGAAACAGTTTCCCTTCTGAGATTGCTACTGCTATCGTCAAAACTCCTCTACCCCATTTCCCTAGGAATGATGAGTTTGTGTGGCCACGGGCAAAAGATGGAGTTTATTCTGTGAAATCCGATATGCTATTCTAAGAAAGGTGGATTCTGAAAAGAATGGGACTCAGGGTGGCAGCTCCTCTCAGATGACCCCTAAAAGCTGGAAGTTGTGCTGGAATTTGAAATGTCCACCAAGAATTAAACACTTCATATGGAAGTGTTGTAGTAATGCTATTGCTACCAAAGCAGCTTTCTGCCAGAAGAAGTGTGCACAGACCTACTTATGTCCTCTCTGTATGAAAGATGCAGAAACCACGATCCATATGCTATTCCAACGCAGCTGGACTGAACCATTTTGGTTTGGTTATATGGGGATTAGACAGACAGATTGGCCAGATGTCCACCACTTTAGAGCTTGGTGGATGGATCTTGCTGACAAAGTGGATGAAAACACCCTCTCTATTGATTACATTACCAAGCTAGTTTGGGGTTGTTGGTTTGTTTGGAAGGGAAGAAATGAAGTCATATTTCAAGATGAGAATCTCAATCCCTTGAAGAGCATAAAACTCTGTGTCAATAACTACAATAGCTTTGTGCAAGCCCATAGTGGCAAATCTGATCCTGTACCTCCTAATGCTGGGAGAGCTAAGCAAGGTGTGGTGGGAGAGTTCTGGACAAGACCACCAGAAGGAAGAAGAAAAATCAACTGTGATGCCAGCTGGAACAAAGCTAGTAATGTTGCAGTTATAGGATGGGTACTAAGAGATGATTGTGGTAGAGTTCAGAATGGTTTTTGGAGCAAAGTTAAAGCTCCCTCATCTACAGTGACAGAAGCCATGACCCTAAGAGCAGCTTGTGTAGGTGCAAAAAATCTCAGGTATGTGGCTAACATTGAATCTGACAACCTCCAAGTGGTCAATATGGTGCTGGGAAAAAGCAAGCTTCAATGGGAGTCTTCTCAAATTATTGAAGACATTAGACTTTATAAGTTAAATGGTAGTTATCATATTAAGTGGATAAGTAGAAAGGCTAATGAAGTAGCTAACTGGATTGTCACTAGAGTAGATTTGAATGTTTTGAGATGGAACTGGGTGGTCTGTCACCCAGAAGAGCTAGCTCTCGTGATTGAAAAGGATTGTAATGAATTTGGTGGTGTTTAATGGATTTTGGTTTGTTCAAAAAAAAAATCAATGCCATAAAGTCACTACAAAGAAACTACAACAAAATGTCACAGCAAGAACCTACATAATGATTTCATGATTTGCATTATTATTCAAACACCTACAAGCTAAAATCAATCACTAATCATCATACACGCAGTGGACTATACTAGTTAAAAAAGGACTAATTCAATTTAGTTTGATGTATCGAGGTTCCTACTTATGAAATATCAATAAGGCACATTACAGCGCACCATCATCTTATTTACTCTTTGAACTGTATTGCTAGGATGAACAAGGCATTATTACTTGTTCCAAGGATTCATCAAGGCTTCAATAGTCAAGAAACGAACACAAGTTAACGTAAATGGAATTGGGTCTCTGGAAATACTCGATCTCATCGAACTATCAAAGACTAAGTCTACTGAAATATCCAAAGTAAAGGCAACATCAAGCAAAAGATGGTACAACACAACTAAGGCAAGTTATGAAGTTCTAAGAACTTATTGGTTTTTAGGTAAAACTTTGGTTAAGTCAATCAAGTTCAATAACCTAAAACAAGATGGCAATGAGTGTACAAAATTCAACAATACAGGTCCAGAAATGCCCAAATTGCTAAAATCATCAGAACCCACAAAATCCAAACCAAGTAAAACCAAACTAGAAACGACTTGGAACAAATTGGAGCAAATTAGAATCAAAATAGAAACTCACATTTTCCCAGTCAGGGAAGGCAGATTTCAATGCCGCAAAAGCCCTCTGGGAATTAGCCTCAGTCGTGTTCTGCGACAACACGAAGCTCACAACACCATCCAGAACACTCTCCCCAGTACTAAAACCCTTCTCATCGGAGACTTCATCTTTCACCGGCGAATCGCCGGTGAGGGGCAGAGGAGGGAGATCGGACCTGAGTGACCGGAACTTGGCGAATTCGAGAGGGAAGCCGTGGAGAGCCAAGAGCTCGTCACGGACGGAGTAACATTGTTCGGGGGTTGGGTGATGGTGGTGAGGGTATGGGTCGGCGGCGGAGGGTTTTCCGGCGACGGTTGTGCGGGACGGTTGGGGTTGGAGGAGTTGGGTGGTTGGCTTCCTCTTGCGGGTTATTTTTGGGGTGTTTTTTGCTAATTGATGGACTTGTTCTTCTTGTTGTTCCTTGAGGATGAGCATTGCTATGAGCTCGAGTTCGTCGTCGGAATCATCGCCGAGGAAGTAATCGAGAAACACTGGGTTATTAAGAAGAAACATTTTCGGTCAATGCGAATTTTGCAGAAAAAAATACTATCTTTGTTTCTTCTTCATCAGCCTATTTCGCCTATTTCTTTACCTTTTGACTGTTGTCGATATTCGTTGGGTTAATTTGACCCGTGATTTGGATATCAAAATGATCTAACTTTTTTGATAACTTTTTCATAGTGTTGTAGAATAAAAGTTGTTCTATAACTCCGTGAAAAAATTATTAAAAAAAATAAAGTAAAAGACAATTTGCACCCTCGTTAGATGAGTTATGACAAAAACAACATTGTTGTTCGGTGATATACAAGAACCATCTCTGTCAGATAACGGGGTAGCGGTGAACTAACGGAGGAGCAAAAAGACTTATATACCCTGATATTGAAAAAAATACACTATTGTATACTCCCTCTGTTTCATCAGATACTTCAAAAACTTTTCCGGCACGGGAATTAAGAAACGATGGTAAAAACCCATACTGCCCCTGTGACTCACCCTTTTACCCTGATCTTAATACACTCTCTCTCTCCTCTGGAGACCCATTAACAACAACAACAATAACAGCAAGAACAATTTTCATCACATTCACAGCAACAACAACAATAACAGCAAGAACAACAACAAAATTGTTCACTAATTTTCTATATCATTAATTACACAAAGAGTTCAATGGCCAGAGAAAGGAGATGAGAAGAATAACAGCTCTTGTTGTTGTTGCTTCTCTTGTTTATAACAGCAAGAACAAGAATAATGGACGGCAAAATTGTTCACTAATTTCCTCTGCTTCAATTTTCGTTTCATCTCCTTCTCAAAATTCTTCAACCATAACAGCTCTTGTTGTTGCTTTTCTTGTCCGGATTTGGAGAAAAACAAGAAGAATAATCAGATCTGAGGTAGAGAAAGGAGATGAGAGATTGGAAGAGAGTGTTACCCGGTGGTGGGGGCTGGAGCCTACCTGACTCGCCGCTTCACGAAGAGAGACAGAGAGATGTAGATGAACAAGAACCGATCTGAAGAATGGACGGCGACTATGGATCGATGGATGGAGATGGTGGCGGCGACTATGGATATCGATGGATGGAGATGGTGACGGCGACTATGGATCTACTTCTCTCTCTGTGTTCTTCACCTTCTTCTTCCTCCCACGGTACTACACGGCGGCGGCGGCGGACTTGAGGAGATCTGACTCGATGGAAGACAGAGAGACGGAGGCGACGCCGGCGAGGAGGCGATGGCGAGGCGATGGCGACGTCCTCTTCATCGATCTCATGTTCTCTTGTCTGAAGATGGAGATGAGGACGGGAGAATGTTGGGTTGGCGATGGAGAGGCAGAGGATGGACCAAAGGGGAAGGAGATGGAAGAACATGAGAGAGAGAGAGAGAGAGAGAGAGAAAGAGAGAGAGAGAGAGAGAGTGGATAGGGAATGAGAGGATACCATCAAAGATTAGGTTTTTAGGTTTTGTTTGGGTCGGATGTGTATGTGTTTGGGTTAGGTATAATTGGGCCTGATTAACGAGATTTATTTACTAATCTGATTAATTATGTTCAATTATAAATTATTGTGTTGTTTTAATTAGGGTATGATGGTATTTTTGATGGGAATAAGTTTCCTTTTTTGGAAAATTTGAAGAATCTGGCGAAACACCCGAAAAGAAAATTTTGAAGAATCTGGCGAAACGGAGGGAGTAATCATTTGTTCTCCTCATTCTCCTCATTTTATCGTTTAGCAATCCAAATTAACCGGTCAAAGTGACCAAATACAAGTCAAAAAATTAAAGTGTAAAGAAAGAGGCGATACGGAGGAAGTAAGTCACTTTGGCCTGGTGATTTGAGTAACAAAACGATACAATAATTCAGTAATGTTTACATGATTTTGTGGCGTAATACCATGAAAAAGTCAACTAAAAATTACATTATTTTGTAAACTAAATTCGTAGTGATCCAATTACAAGTTAAAAAGTCAAACCAAATGTAGATGGTGCTTTCCAGACAGACAACTCACAACCACGTGACAGTCATCCAGCACACCTGGCTGTGCTCCACACACACATGATCACTACCCATGCTGATCCACGTGGGGGCTGCGAGACAGGGCCATCGCATATCATTCCACACGGGACTTAGTGGTTTGGAGGCTAGAGTAAGTTCCGTCGCGCGCGAATGACAACCAAGCCCGCGCGCGACCCTTGATAACTGCTTTGAGAGATTTATGGCCATGTGCTCACAAACCCGGTCACCCTCATAACGGTTCCGGTATGCGCAGACGAAGTGCATAACGGTCCCTATATATGTGGAAGAACGTGCCGTTATGGTTAAGGTAATTAAGCCGCCATTAATGGGCACATTAACCCACTACAACGGTCACATTCTCCACTATATATAGGATCGTTAACCCTTCATTGCATCGATCTGATCTTCTTAACTACGCGGAAGCTCTGGCCAAATACTGTCTCTCTCTCTCTCTCAGTTGTCATTGTCTTACTCTCTCACTACCTTACACTTCCCTGTGCTTCCTTTATCTGTTCTTGGTGTACACCTGAATCTTCCTCAAAGGATTCTCTCGTACACATTTGGTGAACCCGACGTGAAACTTACCTCAGCAAGCAACCATGTCTCATGATGAAGATGCTAGCAACCGATCTCCCTCAACAGAGACAATTTCAAGGGAGGAAACCCGCCATAATTCCATGGCAGCTGGTGGTAATCCAACCCTGGAGACGTTGAATGCAACCCTCCAGAACCAGGCGAAGGCTCTCCAGGCTCAATCGGCACAGATGACCCAGATTATGTCAATTTTGGGAGCCCTTGCTCAGAATCCGGCACTGGGAACTGCTGTCTCTCAAGGAGCTGGAACCCCTGTTTCCCAAGGGGCAGAGGTAACGCCCACACCGCCTAGCTCCAATTTACAAAGTGCACCAGCAATTGTCCAGCCGTCTCTTACCCAGGGAAAAATTGCTCAGCCATCACTTGTTACGCCTGTTTCCCAACTACCGGGCATTCCGGTCAATATCCAACCACAATATCCCTTGCTTTCCCCACCTGCTGCTGTAAACAATGTTGGATACACTCCCAATCCAACTGCTGCATATGTGCCTTCCCCAGCTGCAACCCTTCTTCCTGGTGCGGGAGGGAGTGTATCAACAAGCATGACAGCCTTGGAGCAGCGTATAGACAACTTTCTGTCCAATCAATGCTTCATGGACACCATCATCCCGAAAGTTGACAACGCGCCTCCTATCCCGCGCGAGACTTACTTGATGCCCAACCCTGCAGGTTACAAGGCCCCTAAGTGTGAGAAATTCGACGATGTCAATGGGAATGCCCAGGAGCACGTCATGCGCTTCATTGATATGAGGGGGGCACATGAGGTTGATTCCAACCTATTGATGCGTGAGTTCCCTAAGTCTTTGGGGAACGTCGCATATAAATGGTATAGGACACTGGAAGACATGGGAGGACATGGTCAAGAAGTTCTATACAAAGTTCTTTCAGGTGGAGGATAAGGTTACGATGATCAATTTGCCGCGTATGTATCAGAAGCGTGATGAAGATGGAGTCACAATCATCAAGAAGTTCAGGGGGAAATCACTGGAATGCAGAGATGAGGTGGTTGAAAGCCGGCTTGTCGAGATATGTCTCCAAGTAATGCGAGACGAGTACAAGGGTATGTTGATTAACTTACAAATGCATACTTTTTCAAAGTTAATCGAATGTACCAAGAATGTAGAGCCTATAGTTGAGAGGCAAAAGAAGAAGCATGCTCCTGAGCGATCCCCGGGAGGACCAACCTTCAGGATTGGCAGATTTAACTATAAGAGGGGGCGTGAGGATGAAGTCAATACAGTTTCCCCACACAAGCAGCACAAGATTTCGACTTCAGATGCCCCGCCATTGCCATCTTCCCTTGAAGAGGTTATTGACCTCTGCAAACAATGGCGTAAAGATGGGGTCCTACCTCAACTTGAAAGGGCACCCTCTAGAGAGCAGCTAAGGGATCCAAAGTGGTGTGAATGTCACGGCAAAGTCATGCATTCAACAGCTGACTGCAAGAAGCTCAGGTACCTGGTAAGTAGGAAGATGAAGGAAAGGGAGCTGATCATCAGCGAGCAAAGGCAGGATGTGCGCAATAATCCCCTCCCAGCCCATGCAAAGCAAGAAAAAGGGGGGAGAAATATATCCACTTTCAGTTTCCAAGCAGAAATTCAAGAGCAGATCTTACGAGTTTTTGAAGAATTGTTTGGTTCAGCTTCAATGCAACAGCCCGTGGTTACCCAAGCCTTCCGTTCCGGACCGGAAAGCCCGGGAGGGGCCGATGCTAAACGTGACGGCGGGAATCAAAACATAACACTCCAAAAGTATTTATTTATTATACAACATTAAACGTCATTAGAGTTTCTAGACATTACAAAAGTGATCTCAAAAGCTATACATCATCATGCTTGCTAACTAGACACTACACGTGAGTCCCGTACCCAGCTTCGCCATAGCCTCCTGCTTCTAAGCCTGCGGTGGGAAGGAAAACAGAACCGCAGTTTCTAAAGTCAGCTGTGAAATGCTGAGTAAATAACACCCAAACATGTAAAACAGAAGATGAAGCTTTACTTTTTGCAATAATAAAACAGGAGGAATAAAACTTGTAAAGAAGGAACTTCATAAGTAAAGTAGGGACCCTTTTATAAAAATTCTTCTTGACTTATTATCTCTTCCAAACAGGTATTATCTTCCTCAATCTCATCTTCTTTTCTTTCAAAGCTCATGCCAAAACTGTATTATTAGCTTTGTTGATACGGGGAAGGAACTACTAATCTATCACTAGCAACCATGACCTTAACTGCCGGCAGCCCCCTAAGACTTCTTGCGGCCAGAGAGGTGAGTACATGGAGCGACCCGGCAGGTTGCGACCGGGTTAAAATAAAATTTGATCTCTGGTCGAGTGATCGAAGTCACACGACAATAATAAAAATTGCTTCTCCCGCACAACTCTTTCCACTTTACGTTAATTACGCATTATTATTAATCGTATGACAAGTTCAAAATAACTTCTTTGAAATAAAAGGAAACTTCAAATAAACAAGTAAATAAATAACCAAATGAAATGCATTTTGAGACAAGAAATAAAAGTCGTATTAAGACACGAAGGAAGCTAGGCTCTAGGCTTGGCATGTTACTTACCTTACTTCCGTAGCACTAGCACGTTCTAGAAATGTCTCGGCCTACAAACCGTTACCTACAACCCGTAACTTTTACGTTAACAAATAATCTAACAAAATACTACACATCCTAAAAATATTCTCTTTTAATTCTACCCAATCCCTCTAGTTATTTATTTTTCCTAACGTTTTATTTTGTTAAAATCTTCTATTATAAATTATAAAACCACGTTTTTATATTTAGACAACTATTATTATTATGACTATTATTAACTAAAAGTGTCTAACTAACTAGAGAAATTATTTTATAAAATACTAGATAAAGTAGTGAAAACAAAACTAGTTTATCTTTAATGAAAAAGACATTATTATTATCTCTATAATTATTTATACAATATTCAAAACTATTTAATTCAAGAAGAAAACTTTTACTAAATACTAACCACAACAAAACAATATTTCAAACTTAGCAAAATACCCAATTTACAAGTATTAGATATCTAAGTGTTTAAAATTATTTATTTAACAATATTTATTTAAAGTTTAACTAAAAATATTTCTTATTTAATTTTTAACGAACAAACCGCATGCTATTTTAATACCAAGATTACTTGTCTAAAACGAGGATGAAAAATAGTATTTTTAGAAATTATTTATATTCCGAAATTATTATTTTTGTTTTTAGCGAAAAGTGACAAGTTTAGGTTAAATACACAAAAACCCCCATTCGTATTAAAAGTCTACAAATTCCTCAACTATCCACCAAAACAAGTTTAATATAGTACACTAACAGCCCCTAAAGTTTCTGAAATTACAAACAGCACCCCTAGGTCATGTTTTAACAGTTTGCAAAAACTACACTTTTACCCCCTTCTTCAACAACTTCATTTTCTTCAATTTAACTATGATTCAAGCTATTAAACTTCAGTTCTAACAACATCAAACAACTAATCAGAAGGTGTAGGACGTACCTAGGCCAAGAATGGCCGGAAATTGCTAAGAAATGGGTCGGGTCGAAGCTTGGCGTCGGGGTCGCCGGAGTTGGACCTTCGTCGCCGGCTTTAATGGCTTCCACAGCCTGGTTTGAGGCTCCTAGTGAGCTGGTCGGGGCCCTAAGAGTCTTCTGGAAGAAAGAAGCGGACTGGGTGCTGCTACGAAGCACTCGCCGGAATTTGGCCGAAGCTTGGCCGGTAAAAATGGCTGCGACGGTGGCGGCAGTGGCTGTACTCCTCTGTCCCGCTGCTGCAGCTGCTGCTAGCCTCTGTTTCAGGGAAGAGGAGAGGGCGAGGATGATCAGAGATGGACAGAGAGGCCTCCGGGGATGAGAGAGAGAGAAGTGGGTCTTCTTGTGGTTGTCCGACGGCGGCGATGGCGGCCGTGGTAGTTGCTGCCACTGCTTCTATTCTGCTCTGGAGAGGTCTGAGAGCAGAGAGGGAGGGAGAGAAAGAGAGAGTGAAGAGGGTGGAGGCAGTGGGTTGTTCCTGCTCGGGTTTTGCCGCCGGTGGTTATGGCGACGATGGTGGTGGCTGGCTGCTGCCACCACTACTCCGCTGCTGCTGGAGGGGTTGTTGAGGGCAGAGAGCAACAGAGAGGGAGAGATAGGGAGTTGGGCAGTGAGAGAGAAGGAGAGCTGCTGGGTTTCTTCTCGGGTGGTGTTGGTGAAGATGGTGGCAATGGTGATGAGGGAGGTGGTGGTTGTTGTGAGTGGCTGCTGGTGGGAGGAGGGAGGCTGGAGGGAGCTTATATAGCTGAGTTTACTTGGGCTCCAAGCACACATGATGTGACAAGGGCGGTGCTAGTAGCTTCATGAAGGTGGTGGTGATGATGGTGAAGAATCGTATAGAGGAAGGAGAAGAGAAAGCTTGCTGGAGACAAAAGTTTTCAAATTAAATAATATTTTTGGCAATAATTGGGTGTGGGTGGAGTACTATGTGGTTGGGTGATTGGGTGTGGCAAGTCTAACAATACTCGCGGTGCTTAAACACGCGCTATAACTAGCTAAAATTGGCAAAACAACTACAAATTGATTATCAACTATTACTATATATCATTCTAAAATCTTTTTATAAACTCAACTCAAAGATTTATTATTAAAAATATCATATTGCAAATTAATTATTATATGCTTCTAAAATGTCTGTTTTACCCCTGCTAGATAATCGGGGTATTACATTCAAGGATGCTAAATTTCTGGGTTTCAAGTTAGCTTACATGAACTTCAATTTAGAGTCCCAGAATTTCAAAGTTTCAATCCTTTAGGGTTTAAGAACATTGTTCACAGCTACAAGCAATGGTGGGTTTCAAGTGTTTCTGGGTTGCAGATTCAACAGGTTCAAAAGATTTCAAGAGAAAGATACTCGTACAAGAAGCGTTAATTCAAAATTGAGTAAGCCAACCTTGTGTTGTTGAAGCGAGTTGAAGAAGTCGATTCGCCTAGAAGAACTGGTGGTTGATTATCTGGATTTGCTCTCGGAGGTTCTCAGAAAACATTCACTCTAGAGAGAAGCAGTAGCTTGCAACAATGGACCACTGAAGAGTCGCGTTCTTTCAGTGGTCGAATCGCAACCGTCACTGCCGAATCGCGCAATCACAGGCTTATGTTGATGTCACGGCTAAAACCCTGGAGGAATAGAAGGCACGACTCTAAGGATTCTAGGTCATAATGATACGCACGAGGGCTGATTTCTCGTGCATTTGAATTGGTGCATAGCAGCAACGCGCACGCTGGTTTTGCGCATTGAAGTCTATCCGATTATTGTCTTCACGCGCAAAAAGGGGGCTAATGTAGATGGTGCTTTCTAGACAGACAACTCACAGCCACGTGGCAGTCATCCAGCACACCTAGCTGTGCTCCACACACACAGGATCAATACCCATGCTGATCCACGTGGGGGCTGCGAGACAGGGCCCTCGCATATCATTCCATACGAGACTTGTAGGGACTTAGTGGTTTGGAGGCTAGAGTAAGTTCTGTCGCGCGCGAACGACAACCAAGCCCGCGCGCGACCCTTGATAACTGCTTTGAGAGATTTATGGCCATGTGCTCCATAAACCCGGTCAACCTCATAACGGTTCCGGTATACGCGGACGAAGTGCGTAACGGTCCCTATATATGTGGACGAACGTGCCGTTATGGTTAAGGTAATTAAGTCGCCATTAATGGGCGCATTAACCCACTACAACGGTCACATTCTCCACTATATATAGGATCGTTAACCCTTCATTGTATCGATCTGATCTTATGAACTACGCGTAAGCTCTGGCCAAATATTGTCTCTCTCTCTCTCTCTCAGTTGTCAATGTCTCACTCTCTCTCTACTCACTACCTTACACTTCTCTGTGCTTCCATTCTGTTCTTGGTGTATACCTGAATCTTCCTCAAGGATTCTTCTGTACACACCAGAATTATACCGATGAAATTGATGAGTAGTTAAAAGAAATAGAAGTTCGAGTCTTCGAGACGTGTGGAAGTGAGAGTGTGAGAGTTATTCGATGTTAGAATAGTAGTATGGGTAAAAGATATCTTCATCCCTCTTCTCTACCACGATAGAGAAGGACACTTTCACATCGCTTCGATCATAAAAACACTTTCGCCTCTTCATAATCACATAGGTTGGGACACTTACGCCCCTTTAGCTGATGCTTTAGTTTTGGCGTTGAGCCAATTTTAAGGATAAATTTTTCAGATCCATTAGAGCACTGTTAGTGAAACTTACCACTTCTAAGTAATTGACATACTTATTGGATGTAGAGCACCACGTGGTACTCTATTGGAGCATTAATTCAATATTTAACTTAATAAAATATTAATTTCTTCACACCATAGGTCACAGCACGATATGGAGGACGAAGTATCCAATTCACATTAGCTCCTGACCCATCAACGACGACTTGTCCCCAAAAATGAATATCAACGCCCGCATAGATTGATCCAACATCTTCTGTAAACTTCCATCTTCATGGGCAACAATGGCAAACCCAGATGGAAATTCTCTCTCACCGGCTCATCCTCTTCTCCCAAAATCAACACCCCCAAAGAGCCTCCCACAGAGTTCGTCTGCTCCATCTCCGGCGCTCTCATGTCCGATCCCGTCGTCGTCTCCTCCGGCCAAACCTTCGACAGAACCTCCGTACAGGTCTGCAGAGACCTTGGGTTTGCTCCAGAACACGCAGATTTCACCGCAGTCATCCCCAATTTGGCCCTCAAGTCAACGATCCTGAAATGGGTCCACGACTCCGGCGCCGGAAACCCACCACCGCCGGACTACAATTCCGTCGAGAACTCCGTCAGAGCGATGATGGGTCATGGTTCGGAGATGGATCTGCTCAAAGGCGTCGCCGAGAAACCGCCGTTGAATCTCTCTCACGCGGCGACTGAGTTGAATCACCGAGCTAAACGATTCTACTCGGCGAGTTCGGAGAACGTTCTGGGGTCGTCTTCTCCTTCGCTTCCCTTTGTTACTAAACCGATGTCTTACTCAACGGCGTCGTCGGAGTCGGAGATCGGATACGACGACGTTGGACCCGGATTCGAACTCCGACGACGACGTTTTGGTGGCGAAACTGAAGAGTAAAGACGTAAATGACCTCGAACAAGGCGTGATTGAATTAAGGCAAATCACCAGGACGAAGGTTGAATCGAGGGCTTCACTGTGCACGCCGAAACTGCTCTCCGCCGTCAAGCCGTTGATCGTCTCAAAATACGACGCCGTGCAGGCAAACGCCGTCGCGGCTTTGGTCAACTTATCTCTCGAAAAGGTCAACAAGGTGAAGATCGTACGGTCAGGATTAATTCCGCCGTTGATCGAGGCGTTGAGAGTGGGGTCCACCGAGTCGGAAGAGCACGCCGCCGGGGCTCTCTTCAGCTTGGCTCTGGAAGACGACAACAAGACGGTGATCGGCGTGCTCGGCGCGATTCAGCCGCTGTTCCACGCGCTGAGGTCGGAGAGTGAGCGGACGCGCCACGACTCGGCGATGGCGCTTTACCACCTGACGACGGTGCCGACGAACCGAGTCAAGCTGGTGAGACTCGGTGCGGTCTCGACGCTTTTGGCGATGGTGAAGGGCGGTGAGATGGTGGGGTGCGCGGTGCTGGTGTTGTGTAACTTAGCGGCGTCTGCGGAGGGGAGGGCGGCGATGCTGGACGGTGATGCGGTTGAGATTCTGGTGGGGATTTTGAGGAAGGGGAACGAGTTGGGAACTGAGTCGACTCGGGAACATTGTGTGGCGGTGTTGTTGTTGATGAGTCAAGGGAGCTTGAGGTTTAAGGGGCTGGCGAGGGAGGCGGGTGCGGTGGAGGTGTTGAAAGAGGTGGAGGAAGGAGGCAGCGATAGGGCGAGAGAGAAGGCGAAGAAGTTGTTGTTGGCGATGAGAGGGCGGAGTGAGGCGGCGGCTGCGGCGGCAGATGGGTTGAGTGGGTTGGAGTATGGGGTGAGTCGGACTCGGTACCGAGTTGGGAGAAATGGTGGTGGTGCCAATTCTTCAGACTTTTAATTTTATCTTTCTTCCGGAAAAAAAAATTGTTTATTTTGTATTTTTATTAATTTGTATAGAGCACTGTTTGTTTGTTTGGTTTTTTTCCCATTTGAGATTAGCATATAGGATTGCCAATGGTCAGTTTTGGAATGGGTAAATTTCACTTACGCCCCTCAGTTTAGAATAATCTGCAGTTACACACCTTTTAGTTTGAAATTTTTATTTGTTTGATTGTGACTATCAAACGTGTTGTCCCTTGCATCCTCTCTATTTATTCACTCTGTTAGTTAGTAGGACAACTTCGCAAATTATCTGTTTAAATAAATTTAATCATACGTCGTGAGATTTGAGATGAGTTCAGTTCTGAAAAGCAATTTATGTTGTGATATTTCCCAATCAAGTATTTGTGGGATTTAGATGAATCCTAGCAACATGAACTCATTTCACTCATCAGCAACAATGTTCATTTTGGAGTTATAACAAACTTTAATACTACCTCTGTTTCTTCTTTTTCACCTTACTTCACTTTTTGACACTATTCATTGTGTCACTTTGACCTGGTGATTTGGTTAACAAAAAGCCACACGAATTTGGTAATTTTTGCATAACGTTGTAGAGCAACTTTACTCTACAATACTATGAAAAAATTGACAAAAAACTACATTATTTTGATATCCAAATCACTCAGTCAAAGCGACTCAACTACGGATAAAAAAGTCAATCGAATGGGAAAGAAAAGAAACAGAGATAGTAGCTCTTTGTGTTAAATATTGTTGAACAAACCTATATCATAAATTCTAGGCGGAAAATATCTTCCTCTTAGAGGAAAGGAGGGTGGAACATTACTTAAAACACCTTAGAACGAGAAAATTTGCAGTGCTCCATTAGAGCATCACGTGGTGCTATACAGCCAATGAGTGTCTGCCAATCACTCATAGTGCATTTAAGTGTTGCACTTTAATAAGTTGTAGAGTACCACATTGTGCTCTTTTGAAACACTAAAATTTGCTCGTAGTTGTGATTACATGAGGTGGCAGAGGCAATTGTAGTGGTTGGTGGTGTTTCAATGAAGAAGACGAAATTGGTGGTGGTGGTCTGACGATGGAGATTGTTGCGTTCTGGGTTGGATGGACAGTTCTGATTTTGGTTTTGATGGAGGAGGTAGAGAGGGAGACGGTGTTGAAGGAAGAGGAATTGGCAAAATTGTCATTTTATGTCGTCAGTTACTTTTAACGGATAATCACCACAGTTGTTAAATGTAAACAATAATGAACGTTGGGTGATAATTAGGTAGTTTCGAAATTAGAGGTAGAATATAAATTATTATGCCATTTCGGAGGCGGATTATCAGTAATAGACCCTATTTGCTATTTAACTCCTCAAGAATGAATTTAGCAAAGCAAATTTTAGAACGAGTAATGCTTGCTAAGGGTGTAAAAGCGGTTCGCTATGGTTTGTGTAGATACCGTTGGTTTACTAATTTTATATATCCACCATTTGCGAAGATAAACCGAACCGAATTGGTTCAGTTCAGGAACTTCGCATAAGCATTTTTAAATGGATATCAAAATACTAGTATGTCGATAAAATTCAAATGTCAAATAAAGTCTAAATTAATTTGAAGGAAGGACATGATCTAACATACTTAGATCTACAACATGAATCAAAAGCGGAAGAATCATGTGTAGCTCTTTTTCCTAAGCTCCTAGCGCAGTGGATCTGATCTTGTTGTTGCTTGCTTTCATGTGCCTGCTCCTTGATTCTTGATCTCACCGGTCTTAGTGCTAATCACGAGGAAGAACACCTTGATTCACCCCACGTACCACCTTCTTGGATGTAGTTGGAGAGAGACTAGGGTTCTCTACACCTTGAAAATGAATGTGTACAGAGTATCCTTCTAGCATTAAGCTTATTTATTGTGTAGGAGGCTGCCTCCTTATATAGGCAAAACTTCTCCTAGGTCTACATATAAACCCCTACGGTCTGGGCCTTTACCACTAACCCCATTAGGTTTATGCTTTAGTGAAGCTAACCCCATAAGGTTATGTTATTTGCATTGGGCACCCCAGATGGGCGCACAAATTACTAGCATCTCCCACTCTACAGTAGCACCACCGACCCGTCTCTCCACAACACGAATAAAAATACTAAGGGTATACAGTGTGAGTCATATTTGTATGATCGACGAGGCTCACACGATGAGGAATCTCAGGGACTAATTCTACTCATCACCTCGTGGTCACTCATAAGCGCGCTCCATGGTAATGTTCTCAGACATCTCTTCCTGTTAGGCTTTCCTAAAGTGATATCGTAAGGGTCTATCAGTCACATCCTATGGTATCCTTGGTCATGGTCGCAAAAGTCATAACAACTATCTTGTAATCTCACAATTAGTGATATGTCCAACACAATTATCACATATAACATGCATCATATAGCACATATAATTCATGTCTGCAAATAAAATATCATAGCTCATATCCACACATAGGATAGTACATCAAGTACGAGTCAAATCTATTTCCATCCTTCTCCTCATCATGAGGTTAACAGCAATTCTCATTCAGTAATATGCACCTCAAATTAAACCAAATCTCCTAACACCTCTTGAGACAGGATGAGGGTGGGCGGGAAAAATCAAGGTTCATACCTAAGCTACCCTTAACCCCAGCGGCTTTTCCAATTGTAATTATATTGTCCTATGTTCATTTTAAATTACCCTACAGGTTTTAATCCCGTGTTGGAACGAACTGCTCTGATACCACATGCAACAACCCCCTTTATCCGGCTCGGGAGAACCGGGAGGGTGATGCTTAAAGTAACGACGGAAAATCCAAAGCAAAACATCCAACCTTTATATTACATACTATTAAACAATACAGTACTTCTCAAGTCCTCATACGTGACTATTATACATTATTCTTGCCTTATTCAAACTATCTTACATTATTCAAACTATCTTACAACTCGTGAACTGACTTCCTCAGTGAGTCTCGTACCCATCCATACCATAGCCTTCCTCCTCTAATCCTGCGATGGGAAAGAAAACGGAACCGCAGTTTCTAAAGTCAGCTGGGAAATGCTGAGTAAATAAATACCCTAGCTCGTAAACAGAAGATGATGCATAATTTATTCTCAAAACAGTCGTAAGAGGAATTAAATCTTTAAAAGAGTAAACGAAGCACAAAATCAGCTTTAAACTTCTGAATCCTTCAAACTCTTCCTTCCTGACCTTGAAACGGGGAATAATATCCCAATCTTGTCTTCCTTTATATTCATAGACGTCCTTGTTCTCAGAGAAAACCATATTTTAACTTTGTTGATACGAGGAAGGATCTACTATACATCACTAGCAACCATGACCTTAACTGTCGACAGCCCCCTAAGACTTCTTGCGGTCAGAGAGGTGAGTACATGGAGCGATCCGGCAGGTTGCGACCGGATTAAAATACACAGGCCGAGTGACAGAAGTCAGCACGACAATAATCACAGGCCGAGTGACAGAAGTCAACTCGACAATAATAATCACAGGCCGAGTGACAGAAGTCAACTCGACAATAATAATCACAGGCCGAGTGACAGAAGTCAACTCGACAATAATAATCACAGGCCGAGTGACAGAAGTCAACTCGACAATAATAATCACAGGCCGAGTGACAGAAGTCAACTCGACAATAATAATCACAGGCCGAGTGACAGAAGTCAACTCGACAATAATAATCACAGGCCGAGTGACAGAAGTCAACTCGACAATAATAATCACAGGCCGAGTGACAGAAGTCAACCCGACAATAATAATCACAGGCCGAGTGACAGAAGTCAACCCGACAATAATAAGCTTCTCCCGCACAACTATTTCCACTTTACGTTCTTTACGAGTTATTATTCTTCTTGTGACAGTTTCAAAGTAGACATCTCCAAAATGTAACAAATCTCGAGTAAAACAATTGATAGCACAAAACATATTTTGAGACAAGTCCAAACAATCATGTACGACACGAAAGGAGCTAGGCAAGCTAGGCTAGGCATATTTACTTACCTTGATTTCCAGAAAACAGCACGTAAGGTCTCCTAGAAGATCACGTACCCCTCGTCTACGAATTCTTCACCTACACATCACATTCCCTTACTCGATTACAAATTTATGTACGCAAGTATGCTAGTATGACTTGCTATGAGCCTAAACAATTCTCATCTGAGATCACTAAATTCCGCTACCCAACGCTTATATATATTTCTTGTAATAATATTTCAAATACTAATATTATTATGTAAGAGTTTACAACTTAAGCTTATCAACTTTCTTATTTATTAAATACAATTTATTGACCAACATATTTATCAATAAATCATTTAAACAATAATGCTATTAAAATAGTCATTTATTTATCAAATTTATAAAGTAAAGTATAGAAGCTATTTATAATATCTTTAGTAAAAGTAGATAAATATTTTAGTTATAAAATTATTGTTCTTATTAACACAAGTAAATGTTTGCTATTATTTGAGGATACCTTAACTTTAATTCTAAGATATCACTTAATAGCTAATTTATTCAAAACAAATGTTTATTTAAACAAATCGATATATTTTCAATAAAATACACTTTATTCAATTAAAGAGTACTTTTACCATATTAATTCAATATTTTCCATAATTTTATTTCACTAGAATGTAGATAAATATTATTGGAATTGATTTAAACATAAAAATCTAATTTTTATTTTATTTTAATATATGCAGATTGCTAAATGTCAAGAGGACCCCCAAAGTATACTGAAACAACATAAACACCCCCTTTCTTTATCTAAAACACTTTCTAAAAAAGACAACCACCTCCCCCTAAGCATAAACTTCTAATTTGATCAATCCAAACATGAATTCAAGCATCAAGGCATGATTTTGATTAGCTAAATCAACTCAGGTGAAAGAATAGAGCATACCCGTACCAAGAATCGCAAGGAATGGTCGAGAATTGAGTCGGGTCAAGTCGCCGAAATCGTCGCCGGAGGTGGAGCTCGACCGGACCTTCTCCGGTGGTTCTGGGCTTCGATTGAGCCTTCTCCTAGCTTAGTCGAGGTCATAGGAGTTGATTGGAAGGGTGCAAAGGCCTTGGGTGTCTCTGTTTCAATTCGGCGAAGCTCTTCGCCGGCAACAATGGTGGCCGACGGGGATGGTGGCCGTGCTCTGTTTCGGGAACTGATTCTTCCTCTGTTTCTTCTTTTTCTGGTGTTCCTACTGGGTTAGAACAGAGGGAGGGAGTAATTGAGAGAGACCGGAACAAGGTGTTGTTGATGGGTCTCTCGGGTCTCTTCCCGATGGCGGCAGCGGCAGCGGTGGCTCTTCGCCGCTGCTCCTGCTTGCTCCTGCTGCTGTGTCGAGGCAGAGAGAAACAGAGAGATGGCGACAGAGAGAGAAACAGATAGGGAATGAAGGAGAGAAACTAGGCTGTGGTGGTGGGTCTTTTCGGCCACCTTCCTGACGGCGGCAGCGGCGGTGGTGGTGGCTTCTGAGCTAACTGCTGCTGCTGCTGTGACTCTGTTCTTGTACAGATAAAGGTGCAAGACAAAGACAGAGAGAAACAGAGGCTAGAGATTGATGGAGGTGGAGGTGGTGCTCTCGGTGGTGGTGTTGGTGTGGCCGGGGAAGAAGAAGAAGAAAGAAGAGGGTGATGATGATGATGATGAACTGATAATGATGGAGGAGGTGAGTTGGTTTTATAGGGGACAAAAGGCAAGCAATCATGGTGACTTTGGCGGTGATGGTGATTGTTGTCGTGGCGGTGAAAAATATCACCGAAGGAGGAGGATTCTTGTGGAAGATGAAGTCTTAGAGAAAATGATATGGTGTGGTTGGCACACCAGTGACTAGGGTGGTTGGGTGTGTCTCACATACTAATTTCGCGGTGGTCGTACGCACGTAAATATATAATAATAAATAAAATTATCGCGTCTTTATATACGAATACAAACTTATTAGTTTCTAAAATTCTACAAGAAGTTCTCGTCTGTAAAAGACTATAATTTAACGAACTTTATTTTTCGGCAACTAAATTCTTTATTTAGCTTTTAAAATTACTGTTTTACCCTTGTAACTTATACGGGGTATTACATTCTCTCCCCTTAAACAGAGCTTCATCCTCGAAGCTGAAACCTGTCAAATATTCTTGACGCTAAAACTTTTCCCTCGAAGCTAAAATCAGCCAAATACTCCTGATGCTAAAATTATTTGTCTAGCAATTAATGATCACACTTACGATCACATAGCAGGCAAGAAATTTCACACATCAAGCGGTAGCAAATAATTTCTATCTAATGCGTGCAGTGCAACAAGTATTGTATCACGTAAAGTCGTAATCACGTCTATCTTACTAATGTGATTATAGTCTCGTTTGGTTACTAAAGTTCAAGGTTAACCATGTCTTAAGGGTACTAAAGCGTAAAGGCATTAAACGAAGAGGTGCATCCTCTCCCCCTTAGGGAGTGACGTCCCCATTACTCAAATCAATCCTCGGGAAACACTAACCCCCCAGTATCTGATGGAGTAGGTTGTTTCTTCGGGTAGAGGGTATGTAAGAATAAGATGTATCATATTCAAATAGTATGAAATCCGATTATTCACAGGTAAGGAATGTACCCGTAGCAATTCCATGAGCAGCTTCTGCTTCAGTCCTTGTCAGCACAGCGATTCTTCCCATATTTCCATTATGACCTCCTGCTCCTCCTGCTCCTCTGCCATTGTTGTCTATCCCGTATCCAACATTATTATTCCCAATCCTAAGTTGCCTTCCGTTTTGTCCTGCATTGCCCCCGTTGTGGTTCTGCTGCCTCCCGTATCCATTGACTCCATGGTTTTGGTTGTTGCGGTTACCATTCTGTTGATTCCCAAACTTTTGGCTGCACCCAAAGTTGTTCCCGTTCTGCTGACGATTACCTTGATAGTCGTTCTGTGGTTGTCTCCGGTAGTTTCTGCCTTGACCTTCCAGCTGGTTCCAAGGTGATGGAGATCGACATTCGTATGCTCGATGTCCTCTCCTACCACAGTTATTGCAGTTTACCGGATTTCACGTGCAATCAACTCCGGGATGGTTTTGTTGACACCTCTTACAGATATAGCGACGAACTAGCTGAGCTCCCGGGTCCTGGTGGTTGCCTCGATATTTTCCATGGTTACCTCCTTCATTGATAGGTTTAAACCTCTGATTTCCCCTTGCAGAATTGTTGTTACTTCCTTCTACCTCTTCTAACTTGCGTTTCTTGCGTTTCTCATCCTGGATGACACGGACTCGCCAGATGTCAGCAGCTCTGTCGTAGGCCTCGTGGAGAGTAGAATAAGTTCTGCTTAGCAAAGTCTCCTGTAGCCTTTCGTGTAGTCCAGCGATGAATTTGGAAATCTTGGAATCTTCATCAGGCACCATATTGCCTACAAATCGTGTCAACTCCGTAAACTTTCGAAAGTATTCAGTCACAGAGTCATTTCCTTGTTGTAGATTCTGGAATTCTAGTTCCTTGCTCTTCTTTACATGATGAGGGTAGAAGCGAGTTCTGAGCGCAGTTTGAAGGGTCTCCCAAGTGAAGTTGGGGTTGGCTAGCAGAGTTTCACGTGCATTTCTCCACCAAAGGTTCGCTTCACTCTTTAAATAAAAGACCGCGCAAGTGACTTTTCGCTCATCAGGGCATCCTACCGTCTCCAGAATCTTGTCCATCTCCATAATCTAATCCTCCAATTCAACAGGATCCTCTTTTCCTGTGAATTCCTTTGGCTTCATTTCTGCCACTTCCTTGGCCCAATTAGTTCTTGCCTGACCTCCGTGGTTCATCATCTGGGTCATTTGTGCAAAGAATTGCTCCATGGTAATGTTCTCAGACATCTCTTCCTGTTAGGCTTTCCTAAAGTGATATCGTAAGGGTCTATCAGTCACATCCTATGGTATCCTTGGTCATGGTCGCAAAAGTCATAACAACTATCTTGTAATCTCACAATTAGTGATATGTCCAACACAATTATCACATATAACATGCATCATATAGCACATATAATTCATGTCTGCAAATAAAATATCATAGCTCATATCCACACATAGGATAGTACATCAAGTACGAGTCAAATCTATTTCCATCCTTCTCCTCATCATGAGGTTAACAGCAATTCTCATTCAGTAATATGCACCTCAAATTAAACCAAATCTCCTAACACCTCTTGAGACAGGATGAGGGTGGGCGGGAAAAATCAAGGTTCATACCTAAGCTACCCTTAACCCCAGCGGCTTTTCCAATTGTAATTATATTGTCCTATGTTCATTTTAAATTACCCTACAGGTTTTAATCCCGTGTTGGAACGAACTGCTCTGATACCACCTGCAACAACCCCCTTTATCCGGCTCGTGAGAACCGGGAGGGTGATGCTTAAAGTAACGACGGAAAATCCAAAGCAAAACATCCAACCTTTATATTACATATTATTAAACAATACAGTACTTCTCAAGTCCTCATACGTGACTATTATACATTATTCTTGCCTTATTCAAACTATCTTACATTATTCAAACTATCTTACAACTCGTGAACTGACTTCCTCAGTGAGTCTCGTACCCATCCATACCATAGCCTTCCTCCTCTAATCCTGCGGTGGGAAAGAAAACGGAACCGCAGTTTCTAAAGTCAGCTGGGAAATGCTGAGTAAATAAATACCCTAGCTCGTAAACAGAAGATGATGCATAATTTATTCTCAAAACAGTCGTAAGAGGAATTAAATCTTTAAAAGAGTAAACGAAGCACAAAATCAGCTTTAAACTTCTGAATCCTTCAAACTCTTCCTTCCTGACCTTGAAACGGGGAATAATATCCCAATCTTGTCTTCCTTTATATTCATAGACGTCCTTGTTCTCAGAGAAAACCATATTTTAACTTTGTTGATACGAGGAAGGATCTACTATACCATCACTAGCAACCATGACCTTAACTGTCGACAGCCCCCTAAGACTTCTTGCGGTCAGAGAGGTGAGTACATGGAGCGATCCGGCAGGTTGCGACCGGATTAAAATACACAGGCCGAGTGACAGAAGTCAGCACGACAATAATCACAGGCCGAGTGACAGAAGTCAACTCGACAATAATAATCACAGGCCGAGTGACAGAAGTCAACTCGACAATAATAATCACAGGCTGAGTGACAGAAGTCAACTCGACAATAATAATCACAGGCCGAGTGACATAAGTCAACTCGACAATAATAATCACATGCCGAGTGACAGAAGTCAACTCGACAATAATAATCACAGGCCGAGTGACAGAAGTCAACTCGACAATAATAATCACAGGCCGAGTGACAGAAGTCAACTCGACAATAATAATCACAGGCCGAGTGACAGAAGTCAACCCGACAATAATAATCACAGGCCGAGTGACAGAAGTCAACCCGACAATAATAAGCTTCTCCCGCACAACTATTTCCACTTTACGTTCTTTACGAGTTATTATTCTTCTTGTGACAGTTTCAAAGTAGACATCTCCAAAATGTAACAAATCTCGAGTAAAACAATTGATAGCACAAAACATATTTTGAGACAAGTCCAAACAATCATGTACGACACGAAAGGAGCTAGGCAAGCTAGGCTAGGCATATTTACTTACCTTGATTTCCAGAAAACAGCACGTAAGGTCTCCTAGAAGATCACGTACCCCTCGTCTACGAATTCTTCACCTACACATCACATTCCCTTACTCGATTACAAATTTATGTACGCAAGTATGCTAGTATGACTTGCTATGAGCCTAAACAATTCTCATCTGAGATCACTAAATTCCGCTACCCAACGCTTATATATATTTCTTGTAATAATATTTCAAATACTAATATTATTATGTAAGAGTTTACAACTTAAGCTTATCAACTTTCTTATTTATTAAATACAATTTATTGACCAACATATTTATCAATAAATCATTTAAACAATAATGCTATTAAAATAGTCATTTATTTATCAAATTTATAAAGTAAAGTATAGAAGCTATTTATAATATCTTTAGTAAAAGTAGATAAATATTTTAGTTATAAAATTATTGTTCTTATTAACACAAGTAAATGTTTGCTATTATTTGAGGATACCTTAACTTTAATTCTAAGATATCACTTAATAGCTAATTTATTCAAAACAAATGTTTATTTAAACAAATCGATATATTTTCAATAAAATACACTTTATTCAATTAAAGAGTACTTTTACCATATTAATTCAATATTTTCCATAATTTTATTTCACTAGAATGTAGATAAATATTATTGGAATTGATTTAAACATAAAAATCTAATTTTTATTTTATTTTAATATATGTAGATTGCTAAATGTCAAGAGGACCCCCAAAGTATACTGAAACAACATAAACACCCCCTTTCTTTATCTAAAACACTTTCTGAAAAAGACAACCACCTCCCCCTAAGCATAAACTTCTAATTTGATCAATCCAAACATGAATTCAAGCATCAAGACATGATTTTGATTAGCTAAATCAACTCAGGTGAAAGAATAGAGCATACCCGTACCAAGAATCGCAAGGAATGGTCGAGAATTGAGTCGGGTCAAGTCGCCGAAATCGTCGCCGGAGGTGGAGCTCGACCGGACCTTCTCCGGTGGTTCTGGGCTTCGATTGAGCCTTCTCCTAGCTTAGTCGAGGTCCTAGGAGTTGATTGGAAGGGTGCAAAGGCCTTGGGTGTCTCTGTTTCAATTCGGCGAAGCTCTTCGCCGGCAACAATGGTGGCCGACGGGGATGGTGGCCGTGCTCTGTTTCGGGAACTGATTCTTCCTCTGTTTCTTCTTTTTCTGGTGTTCCTACTGGGTTAGAACAGAGGGAGGGAGTAATTGAGAGAGACCGGAACAAGGTGTTGTTGATGGGTCTCTCGGGTCTCTTCCCGATGGCGACAGCGGCAGCGGTGGCTCTTCGCCGCTGCTCCTGCTTGCTCCTGCTGCTGTGTCGAGGCAGAGAGAAACAGAGAGATAGGGAATGAAGGAGAGAAACTAGGCTGTGGTGGTGGGTCTTTTCGGCCACCTTCCTGACGGCGGCAGCGGCGGTGGTGGTGGCTTCTGAGCTAACTGCTGCTGCTGCTGTGACTCTGTTCTTGTACAGATAAAGGTGCAAGACAAAGACAGAGAGAAACAGAGGCTAGAGATTGATGGAGGTGGAGGTGGTGCTCTCGGTGGTGGTGTTGGTGTGGCCGGGGAAGAAGAAGAAGAAAGAAGAGGGTGATGATGATGATGATGAACTGATAATGATGGAGGAGGTGAGTTGGTTTTATAGGGGACAAAAGGCAAGCAATTATGGTGACTTTGGCGGTGATGGTGATTGTTGTCGTGGCGGTGAAAAATATCACCGAAGGAGGAGGATTCTTCTGGAAGATGAAGTATTAGAGAAAATGATATGGTGTGGTTGGCACACCAGTGACTAGGGTGGTTGGGTGTGTCTCACACACTAATTTCGCGGTGGTCGTACGCACGTAAATATATAATAATAAATAAAATTATCGCGTCTTTATATACGAATACAAACTTATTAGTTTCTAAAATTCTACAAGAAGTTCTCGTCTGTAAAAGACTATAATTTAACGAACTTTATTTTTCAGCAACTAAATTCTTTATTTAGCTTTTAAAATTACTGTTTTACCCTTGTAACTTATACGGGGTATTACAACCAGTCTCACCTAGGAACTTACTTCCAATGCGACAATTGAGTCCGTCTGACAAGCTACTAGCTCTACTGATAGATGTATAGCTCTTAACATAGGCCTTACGCCTCATATGACAGGCATCTCATATTATATCGTAGGCCTTCAGCGCTTATCGGGATTTTGTCTCATCTTCCGCCACACCCAAACTTTTCCAGGATACTGCGAAGGCGGTCGCTCGTGTGAGTGAGCCGACATATTGTCTGCGTGACATGCTCTATGCTAGTACAGGAAATGTAACATATCATGCATGCGTCAATCAACTTGCAGCTATCAAATGTAACAAATCCAATTAAAATCTAATTTATCAATGTCTCGTGTACTCATCAATCATATTGCCAGTTATCGATTACCAAGTCCCAATTTTCTAAAGCAATCCACAAAGACGATTCTTAGGTGGTTTATGAATGGGAGGAGCCTACACTTTGGCCCATAGTCGATCTACTCCAAGATTACTCTTCAGGTAATCATTTCACCTTTCGTGAAAATGGTACTCTTTTCCTATGTATTTGTCCTTATCGCAGTGCCATAGCCATATGCTAGATCAACTCACGGTAATAGGTTTGTTGATAGCTCATAAGCTTATCAGAAACCCTATTATCCAAGCACATTTTTGTTCTGTGGCAGAACAGACAATCGTGCTTCGCTTCCATGGTTAATGGAGCGGTCCAATACGATCATGCAACACTTATATTGCATTTGTTCCATGCGAGTCTATCATCGAGCATAAATAATAGCCTGAGGTGGATCCACGTGCATCTAGGTCCCCACCCTAGTTAGCACGCCGATTACCGTCTTGTTGTCGTCTTCCAGAGCCAAGCTGAAGAGAGCCTCGGCGGCGTGCTCCTCCGACTCGGCTGAGCCGCCTCTCAACACGTCTATCAACGGCGGAATTAATCCTGACTGTACGATCTTCACCTTGTTGACCTTTTCGAGAGATAAGTTGACCAAAGCTGCGAAAGCGTTGCTCTGCACGGCGGCGCGTGTGGACACGATCAACGCCTTCACGGCGGAGAGCAGTTTCGGCCTGCAGAGTGAAGCCCTTGATTCAACCTTCGTCCTCGTGATTTGCCTCAATTCAATCACACCTTGTTCGAGGTCAATTACGTCTTTACTCTTCAGTTTCGCCACCAAAACATCGTCAGAGGAGGAGTTCGGATCCGAATCTAAACCGTCGTCGGAACCGATCTCCGACGAGTAAGACATCGGTTAGTAACAAACGGAAGCGAAGGAGAAGACCCCAAAACGTCCTCCGAACTCGCTGAGTAGAATCTCTTGACTCGGTGGTTCAACTCAGTCGCCGCGTGACAGAGATTCAACGGCGGTTTCTCGGCGACACCTTTGAGCAGATCCATCTCCGAACCATGACCCATCATCGCTCTGACGGAGTTCTCGAAGGAATTGTAGTCCGGCGGTGGAGGTTTCTCGGCGCCGGAGTCGTGGACCCATTTCAGGATCGTTGACTTGAGGGCCAAATTGGGGATGACTGCGGTGAAATCTGCGTGTTCTGGAGCAAACCCAAGGTCTCTGCAGACCTGGACGGAGGTTCTGTCGAAGGTTTGGCCGGAGGAGACGACGACTGGATCGGACATGAGATTGCCGGATGAACGATTTTAGGGTTTTCTGTGAGAGAGAAGGGGAAGAAGATAGAGACGGCAGAGAAAGAAAAGGAACCGTCTAATTGTATTCATCCCAAACATAAGATTAAATACATTCTAGTGAACGGTCACATTTTGTGCCGTTTCATTTGTCATTAATTACACAAAAGACCCTTCGGGTTTAACAGCTTCATAAATGAGTCCTTCTGGAAGGATCTGCTGTGTTAACTCTTGGGCTTCAATAAGCATTGGGCTTCTTGAGGTCTTGGACTGGGTTAATACCCCCCTTCAAGCTCAGGGCTGGACTTCTGTCATGAGCTTGCTTCGCAGCTGCTGGAATCGTGGCGTAGGTAAGCCCTTGGTGAAGATATCATCCAGTTGATTGGTTCCTGAAACAAAAGAAACAATGAGTTCATTTCGTAAAGCCTTCTCTCGAACGAAATGATAATCAATTTCGATATGTTTCGTTCGAGCGTGAAGGATAGGATTGGCAGTCATTTTTATAGCGGATGCATTGTCACACCATAAAGTAGGAGGATTATTGAGACGAAGATGAAGATCTTGAAACAACATTTTTAACCAAGAGAGTGCAGCTGCTGTTACAGCCAGGGCCCGATATTCAGCTTCGGTAGAAGACCGGGCCACAGTGGGCTGTTTTTTTGCGGCCCAATGAACTGGATTGGGCCCAATAAAAATGACAAGGCCCGTAGTACTGCGACGGTCCGTTGGGTTACCGGCCCAATCGGCGTCGGTAAAAGCATTTATTGGGCTTGGGCCTTTGGAGTAAAACAAACCTTGGTGAATAGTACCCTTTAGATAGCGTAAAATGCGTTTAGCACCAATGAGATGGGAAGTGGCTGGAGCATGCATAAATTGACATAAATGGTTAATGGCAAAGGCAATATCTGGGCGAGTAAAAGCCAAATATTGCAAAGAACCCAGAAGTTGTCGATAAAGAGTAATATCAGAAAGTGGTGAACCATCAAGAGCATGAAATTTCCCAGAAGCAGGTAAAGGATTAGAACATGTTTTGCAATTCACCATGTTAAATCTAACAAGAAGGTCTTGAATATACTTGTGTTGGTTGATAAAAATTCCAGCTGCAGTTCTAGTAATTTGAAGACCAAGAAAATATTGTAATGGTCCAAGATTGGTCATTTCAAACTCATTTTGCAAAGATTGAACTAAAACTTTGAGATAGCTAGCATCATTTTCAGTTAAAATTATGTCATCAACATATAAGAGAAGAATTGTAATACCAGTAGAAGAGTGTCTAATAAATAATGAACTATCTGCATTGGATTGAACAAAACCCAAAGAGGTAATGTAAGAGGTAAAGTGGTGAAACCATGTTCTTGGAGCTTGTTTTAGTCCATAAATGGACTCGTGCAATTGACAAACATAATGAGGTTTTGATGGATCCACAAAACCAGAAGGTTATTTCATGTAGACTGTTTCTTGTAACTGTCCATGTAAGAAATCATTTTTCACATCAAGTTGCTGTAAAGGCCAATCAAAAGTAGCAGCAAGAGCTAAAATAGTGCGGACAGTTGCATGCTTAATCACAGGACTAAAGGTCTCATCATAGTCTAAGCCAGGGGTTTGGTGAAACCCCTTGGCTACTAAGCGAGCTTTAAACCTGGAAATAGTCCCATCAGCTTTGTATTTGGTTTTATAAACCTATTTGTTACCAACTATATTGGCATTAGGAGGGGGCTCAACAAGACTCCAAGTTTTTTTATTTAAGAGACTAAGATATTCAGCTGACATAGCTTCTTGCCAGTGAGTATGTTTCTTAGCCTCAGAAAAACAAGTAGGATCAGAAGCAGTGGTGTTTAATGCAGTAATAGTAGTAGGAAAACCAGAAATTTTACCAAACCCAGTAAATTTGAAGGGAGGAGGATCAGACCCTTTACCCTTTAGTGAAGCAAAGTCAAGAATCTTCTTTTTGAAGATACCTGACTTGCTTCTGGTCTGCATTGGGTGACCCTGAGTTGGAAGAGAAGATTGAGAACTCAGAGGTGCCATGTCAGAGTGAGGAGAAGAGGGTGTATGTATCTGTTCTGCAGAAGTGTGTATCTATTTTGGAGAGACACCCTCATTCACCACTGCTGACTGCATTTCTGGTTGTAACATGTCATTCTCACCAACTGGGTCAGAAGCAGTTTAGGGAATGTCATCATATCCTGGGTGGTATGAAGGCACAGTAGAAGAAGAGTCATGAAACAGTGATGGTGATGTATCTGCAGAAGGTAAGGAAGTGTAAGGAAACAGTTGTTCATTAAAAATAACATCTCTACTAACATAAAATTTTTGTGCAGATTTCAAGTAACACAAATAACCTTTGTAATTGTCAACATAGCCAAGAAAAATACACTGTTGTGTTCTAGCATCAAGCTTAGAGGAGTTATAAGGTATAAGATTAGGGTAACATGCACATCCAAACACTCTCATAGATGCATAATCAGGAATTTTGTGAAACAGAAGTTCATAAGGTGATTTGCCATGAGTTACAGGACTTGGCATTCTATTAATTAAAAACACAGCAGTAGCAATAGCATGAAACCAGAAATGATGAGGCAAAGAAGCATGTTGAAGCATGGTAATAACAGTTTCAAGAATATGCCTATGTTTTCTTTCTGACACACCATTTTGTTGAGGTGTATGTGGACAAGATTTTTTATGAGTAATGCCTTGAGAGCTTAAGTATTTTTGAAAAACTACAGAAATGTATTATCCACCTCCATCTGACCCAAGTATTTTAATTTTAAAACCTAAAAGATTCTCAATATGACTTTGAAATTTAGCAAACACAGCAGGTACTTCAGATTTGTGTGTCAAAGGAAACAGCCATGTATATCTAGAATAGTTGTCTATAAATAACACATAGAATCTATAACCTTGCAAGGATTTCACAGATGCAGGACCCCATACATCAGAATGTAATTAATGCAGAGGAACATGAGAAACAGTAGTAGACCTAGTATAAGGTAATCTAGTTATCTTGCCTTTAAGACAAGATTCACACATAGCAGAAGAGGAAGATTTAGTGTGTGAACCAGTAATTTGTGTCAAAACATCATTAGCTGGGTGACCTAGTCTAGCATGTAGCAAAGGAACATTGATAATATTATCCAAACAAGCCTTGGGAGAAGAAACAGAAAAAGGAGAAGGATAAATAGGGTAGAGTCCATTTTCACTCAAGCCTTTGTATAGTATTTTGCCTGTGTCCAGATCCTGAATATAAAAAGTGGTTGCATAGAAAACAAAGCAGCAGTTATGTTGAGAACACATTTGATGAACATATAAAAGATTTGTAGCTAAGTTTGGAACATGTAAAGTGTTATTTAAATGGAAAGTATGATTATTAGTTTGAAAAGAGGCAGTACCAGTGTGATTAATTTGTGAAACTTGACCATTTCCCATAGTAACATGATCATTTCCAGTGTAAGTGTCAGCAAGAGATAGATTTCTCAAATCAGCAGTCATATGATTGGTGGCTCCAGAATCAGACAACCAGTATTCAGGTGTTGAGGAGCCAGAAGACGAGGCATTATAGCAGTAAGGTTGTCAGAGGGAGGCTTCCCTTGGTAAGAGTAATCTGTTCTATGCCAACAATCAGCAGCAGAATGATAATCAAGACCACAAATTTGACAATTAATGGGAGTTGTGGTGGATCTAGGGTTGGAATTGTAACGGCCGCCACCACCACAACGGTGGTAGCCCCTTTGACCACCACCACGACCCCTGGACTGGTCAAATCTACCTCCCTGGTTCCTCAGTCCAGATCCGTAGTTGGATCTGCCGTAGGAGCCACCGGTTCGGCCATAGCCTCCTCTACCGGTGGGTGGTCCAGGGCCGAGAATACCTCGTCCACGACCGCGACCAGATCCTTGATAGAAGTTTGAAGAAACAGAATAGGCAGCAGAAACATTCATAGCAGTAGAGTCAGAAAGTTCAGCAGATTGAGATTCATGCATTTGTTCTTCGGCTTTTAGCAAAACATGCAACTCTTCAAAACTAATAGCATCAGATCTACCACGAATAGTGGTTCTAAAGGGAATATATTCACTAGGCAGACCAATCAAAGCATACAAAAGCATGTTTTCATCATCAATCGTCACCAAAGAAACAGCAAGTTTATCACGAATATTTTTCAACTTTTGCATGTACAGATCTACAAGATCAGAGCGTTTGCGCAGAGTTTGCAAGTCAGATTTGAGTTGTAGAATATTAGATCGAGTCAGTGACGCATACCTCCCCTCAAGCGCAAGCCAAACGGCTCGGGATGAGGTCTTACCGATAACATGAGAGAGTGCTTCGGGAGTGAGAGTGGCGTTGATGAGGGTTTGTAAGGCCTGATCTGTCTGAAACCATTCGCGAAACGCCGGATTTGGAACAGTCGGACCATCAACAACATAGAGAAACTCAGGCGGCGGAGCGGTGGAGCCATCAAGAAACCCAAACAGGTTTTGTGTGCGAAAAATCGAAGATAAGCGGTGTTTCCAAAGAACATAATTGGAATTATCAAGTTTGTAAGGCATCAAATGGTGTATATTTGAGAGAAGGTATAAGGGATTTGATGTGGATTGAGCCATGGTAGCCAACATGTGGCTCTGATACCATGAACGATTTTAGGGTTTTCTGTGAGAGAGAAGGGGAAGAAGATAGAGACGGCAGAGAAAGAAAAGGAACCGTCTAATTGTATTCATCCCAAACATAAGCTTAAATATATTCTAGTGAACGGTCACATTTTGTGCCGTTTTATTTGTCATTAATTACACAAAAGACTCTTCGGGTTTAACAACTTCATAAATGAGTCCTTCTGGAAGGATCTGCTGTGTTAACTCTTGGGCTTCAATAAGCATTGGGCTTCTTGAGGTCTTGGACTGGGTTAATACCGGATATGGAGCAGACGAACTCTGTGGGAGGCTCTTTGGGGGTGTTGATTTTGGGAGATGAGGATTCAGCCGCTGAAGGAGAATTTCCATCTGGGTTTGCCATTGTTGCCCATGAAGATGGGAGAAGTTACAAAAGAAGATGGTGGATCAAGCTATGTGGGCGTTGATATTCATTGTTTGGGACAAGTCGTCGTTGATGGGTCAGTAGCTAATGTGAATTGGATACTTCGTCCTCCGGATCGTGCTGTGACCTACGATGTGGAGAAATGAATATTTTATTTTGCTATTTTACTCATGAAGAATGAAATTTTTAGCAAAGCAAATTTAGAGACCGACTACTGCTTTCCTTTCCAAAATGAGCTATTCTTTGTCCATGTTTGCGAAGTCTGTTAAAAACACACACACATTCTCAATTTCTCAAAAAAGAGCCCATTTCTAATGTTTTTATTTTTATGTTTTTTTTTTTTCGTATTTCTTTTCAGAGAATTGCATCATATAACCGAATTTGAACCCGAGACCTCCCATACATTGACTTCAAACGATCTACCACTGAGCTAGTATCCATTTGTGTTTTTTCGTAATTTTATGCACAAAACATGAAAAGTACATGTTGTTGTTGTGTGCACAAAATGATGTTGCAATAAATCAATACTTAAATTTAATGGTGTTGTCAATGTGTTAGTTTAGCTATGTTTTCGGCTTAGTCTCCATCTTATAATTTCAAGTATAGTTTCTATTGTTTACTAAACAGTACGATTAGCGTTTTTTTCCGGTTTGAACTGAGTTTCGTGTCTTTTAACATGCTTGCACCTTTCCCTTGTGCTACAGAACCGAAGCCTGCTCCATCTCGTAAGGGCCCATGAGGCCTGAGGAACTGGGCTCATAGTAAGGCCTTAGGGTTGGACATATAAATACATCAACAGAAGTTTGCATCTGCAAAATTGCTAATGTCCTATCTTTATGGAGGATGTATATCAAGGCTGTTTGGGTAGTGTGTTTTTTAACAGTATATACATCTGTTTTGTAGGGTTATCAACGTTGAGGCCATGCCCGAGTTTGTTGTAATTGGACGAATTGCGGGTTGCCGTGTGTCTGATAAATACTATTAAAAATATATGGTTCCTTGGTTGGGGCGCACCAGTTTCAAAAAAATCAAAAAGAAGAAACCAACATTCCCAAACAACTCCGTTTTCCGTTTAAGAAACATAAAAATCGCCTCGTCATGACAAGGCCACTGTCTGATAACCAATGAAACAGTGACGAAACAAGTGAACATATATGAAAATGAGAATGGTGTTGCAGCTAGGGTCGTAGCTCAAGTGGTAGAGCGTTGGAAACTCCTGCATGAGGTTCCAAGTTCCTGGTTCAAACCCAATTGACGACAAAACAATTTCTAAAAAGAAAATGGTTTTGACCTGCCCCCTAGCCAAGAGGGCGGCTGACCCGTGAGGAAAGGCCCGGATTTGACACACAGCCGCCCCAAGCTATGTGGTTGTTTGGGAAATCTTTTTCACCTCCTTAAGGGTGGAAGGAATTGCTTGACGCCCTTAATGCCCAAGCAAGCTCTGTGTCCTTGTTTGGAAATAATTATTTCCTTTTATCATGAGGAGTTGGTCTAACTTTATAAATATAATGCTATCCGTCATATGTTGGTGATGAAATTGTGTGCAAACACATGCAGAGAGAAAAAAAAAAGTGTTGAGAGAGGATTCAAGCATCACGTTGATTTTGAATTCAAGAATATGTTAGGCTATACAGACTCATGTCCAACTGTACTCTTTTTCTCTTCAAACGGATCGAATATGGAGATTCTGTTTGTGCCCCGTGGATGTAGGCTTTGCCATCTCGAACTATATTTGTAATTACTTAAAGTTAAAAATAGCACTCACTACAACAGATTTTGTGTTTAGTGACAAGATTTTTTGTCACTAAAAGTCATTTTCTTGTCACTAAATGTTTATGTGACAACAAATTTTTTGTCACTGAGTTGTCACTAAAAATATGCCACTAAAGAGTAAAGTGACGACATATTTTTTGTCACTGAAATCACCAGTCTTCGGTGACAACACTTTCTTGTCACTATGTTTAGTGACAATATCTTTTTGCCACTGAACTAGTACAAACGGTGACAATATTTTTTCTTGCCACTGTTTTTTAGTCACCAGTGACAACATTTATTGTCACTCATGTGGAGTATTTGGTGACAATATATTTCTTGTCACTAAGCTCAATTCATCAGTGACAGTTTCTTCTCTACTCATCTTTTTGTCACTCGAGTTGTGGCATTTTTGTCATACCAGAGAATGACATTACAATAGAACCTGCAATAACATCTATATATTCTATACCAAACATGAAATTTCACCTGATGATTGGGAAACTCATCCAAAAGTTAACCAAAGTATCATTTTCAAGTCTGCAAGAGTTCGATCAGAAGTTCAACTTACAAATTAACGATTTGTTTGTATCTATTCAATTACATCAACTAATATAATGTAAATAGAAGAAGCATCTTCTAATCTTGAAAATAGAGGGTCAGTATCCTATACTCTTGAAGCAGTCATCCCATCTTTCTTGTTATACGCCAATCACACCAACTGTTGAAGCGACGCTCACTGGAAAGAAAATACATGGTGTTAATGCATTTCATATCTACACAGACATTTGAATGAGTTGCAAGGTCCGAAGCAATACAAACAAGCTGTATAAAGAAATATGAATTTGAAAGAGAAAATTGAGAACTGAATTAGAAAAATTAGTAACATCTTCTCGAATAATGAGTTTGATCACAAATGAAATGGACAAGAAAAAAAAACGAAATCACAGCGGAAGTGCTTAAGATGGAGAAGAACAGAAGGTAATGGTTCGTCAAGGTTAGTCTCCCAGTAGGAACATACCCACAAAACTGCAAGGTTCTTATAAAGTTCGAGGATTGTTAAATTCCTTGTACTTCAACCAGTTTTACATAGTATTGTCAAGCATTATTGTCAAGTAATCAGCGGATAACCTAATGAACTTATCTTCAATAGTAAGTCCAGACACCAACAAGTTAAACTTGTGTTCTCACAAGCTTGTAGATGGTAAGCATGTGGCTGACAAGCTTGTTCAAAATTCAGGACTTGCTAAGGTCAAAACAGAGAGCTGACTCCCATTATCCCTGGCAACAACTTGGTTGCAAAAGAATTGCAACGGTAACACCAAGAGCGTGCCACTGAAGTATGGGAGATTGAAGGTAAGACTGAAGTTGCTAATAAACTAGTTGTTATCAATGCATCATGTATCCTTGGAATTTCCATACAAGACAATGAATCGCAAATCAGAAATGGTCCTCATTTCCAATAAGGGTGTGCTAAAGTGAAACTTGGTACTGACTGTGAGTTTATAAGTAGAGATGAAGATGGTTTTTTGAGTGAGACCAAGACTGAATCAGGTTTAGTAGCCGCAAATTTTAAACAAGGAAGTAATGATCTTGCCCGTGATTTCAAGCTTAACGACACAAAAACTCTGAAGTCCCTTTAAGTGGAGGAAAGCTGGGTGTTAACTGACCAAACAGGAATGGAGTTCAAACAAAAAAACTATAAACATGACCGGGAATAGCAGTTCTCTGAATTATTTAGTTGAATACAATGTTAATTTCATAGAATTATGTGCAATAGGAATCAAGGAAGATGGTGGGAATAGGGGTCAGAGACATCTCAAGTAGCTTTCTTTCCAAATGAAAGCTCTCTGCCCAAGGGTATGCTTTAGGGGGCCAAATCCTGGTTGCAGTCCAGATGAACGTGAATTGAATGAGCTCGAACCTCCCTCCCATATGGATGTCTTAGAAGCAATAGGTGATGATGAGTTTGCTGGTAAATTGCAGATGCTTGGCACAAGAACTACAACGTCGTTTAAATGCTCTGTACCGAATGAAGGACTGCAAGTACAGGGTCAACATATTCTACCAGTCATGGCTGTGAAAATTACACTTCTACTCATATGGGTAATAAACATGACTACCATTATTGAGACTCAGTCTGATCATTAATATATCCTCAAAGAGCTGGTAGAAAAAGAAAACAAGTACTAGCAAAATTGAGGAAACGTTTCATGTTGACAACCTTCAGGTAAACCAACGTGACCCCTGCCCAGTTTATGTACATGAATAGATGCTTTAAATGCCGTTTTTTACAAATCATTAAGGATGTCTTTTATCCTTGGGTGAATGGACGCACAACCAGAATATGCAGTTTTAGCTATGTTAGTAGCTTGGGAGTACTCTTTCGCAACTCTTTAATTCAAGGTGCAGGGGAGTGACTGGGTCATCAGAGAAAGAGATATTACAGAACAATAAACAATATCTACATCTGTAAGTCTTCTATTCTAGGTTGCTTCTTAAGTTGTAATCAAGTACCAAAATCCAAAATCCACGTTAGTTCAATTTTACCCCAAAATGGGCATTCTGATGTCGAATAATTTCAGGATTAGGGATAAATCTCATAACAAAAGTCTCTAATTCTGACATATACTTCAGGTAGTGTGAGTTGTAGAGTTACCTGGTTAAGATCCAGTCGAAGAGAGTAGAGGCGGTACAGATCCGAACTGTCACGTTTGTTCCGTTCTCTGTACTCTTACATCGGCGCCGTGGGAAATCCTTGACATCCGCTCATCGATGATTGACCTTCGATCGATATCTCCGATGCACGAACTCACCCTTCGATTCACATATACCGCTATGGGGGCTAGGGTTTGATTGAGTCAGAGCGTAAGAGAGAAATGGCGAGAAATGGGTTACCAAAAAGATTTTATACTCACAGACATCTTGTTATTGTATATTGACCCCACAAAAATTTGAATTTGTAAAAAAGACCCCGCCTTACACCATAACTGACAATTTCCTTGATATTGTCACATAAACCCCCCAAACTTGACAATAATTGTAATTGTCACTGAACAACCAATCCAAGTGACAACTTCCCCGTTGTCACTATGAAAGTTGTCAGTGTAGACCCAATCTCTTGTAGTGACTTTTCCCTGAATTAAAACAACATTGTAATTCAATTTATTATTGCTCTAGTTGAATATGTTTCCCATTTCTTTAACTTGCGTAAATTTTGACAGTCTAGTCTCTAATGCATTCTATCACACACATTGGCAATAGCTGTCACTATAGTGCGCTAGCAGCGGAAGGAATTCTATGACTTGGTCATTTAACCCACAACACCAATGTTATTTCGGTCATGCGCTTTGGCTTCAGCCAAATTATGTCTCGAATTCATTTAATGCATTGGAGATAGGGGCGTGGTTGGATGTTGATTCATTTTTGTAAATATACTTTTTTTTAGCTACATCGGAAAATAGTACACCTAGTGACAAACACAAAACAAACTAAATGAAAATCCCAACTCCCAATTTGTCGGCAATGAGGAGACCTTTGATAGACTCAGGAGCATCTTCATGACAGGGCCGGCCCAAAACATTTGGGGGCCTAAGGCGAGTAAAAAATTTGGGGCTCCAAATAAATATATATATATATATATATATGTACATAAAATAGTTTGTCTAAAAAAGAGTGTAGACTTCTAATAATTATGTGTAATATATACAAGATTCATGTTAGTGTTAACTAATGTTCATTTTTTGAATAAGTAAAAACAAAAAAAAAAAAATCACATTTGTCAACAATGAGATTCGAACTTGGATCAAACTTGTGGCAAACAATTTGCTTACCACCAAACTCGCAAAAGCTTGTTTAAAATGTATATTGAAATATATAATTAACTGAACTATTACTATCTTCAAAAAAAAAAAATTACAGTTGAACACGGGGGCCCCTGCCAGCCCGGGGGCCTAAGGGGGCCGCCTCGGCTGCCTAGCTATAGGGCCGGCCCTGCTTCATGAATCCACGCATGATCCACTTGTTCAGCTTCTAGGTTAGCAAGCGCATTAGTTACCTCATAGGCGTCACTGCCCACATGCTTGATTGTTTCCTTGATCCTGCTAAGTATACATAGATATACTTCCATTTCAATTCAAGACTACGTTAATATCTTATCCGCCGTTGTATTTCTAAGTTCATAAATTGGTTTAGTTGCCTCCGATATCTAAGTCAAAACAATAAATATAAGAAATGATAAAATACACTAGGTAAACTGGTGAACATATATTACTTGAGCGAAAAATTTAGATATGAGTTCACGGGACCATATGCTATAATATGATCAATATCACATGAATTGAGTTATTCATGTCGAGGTATAATATCACACCGTAGTTGATTTAGTTAACATGCATAAGTGATGAGAAAAACTCTGACGGTGAGTATCGAATACTAGTATGAGATAGTAGTTCATAGGAAACAAGTAATATATATTATGCCCTGATAACCGTGTTTTTTTATTTCATCAAGAACTAGTACTAGTAAAATCTCGAACATAAATTAGGATTTTATCTAGCCTGATTATCATTGATTCATTTGAGCAGAGATGGCAGGTTAGTTATCATACAACCACACTCTTTGTCATTTTCTTTTTTCCTAGCTTTGTTCTGCCATAGTACCACCACCACAATCAACTCCAAGATTTTCACTTACTAGAAAAAGGAAAAGGACATGAGGGCAAGACAGCAACAAAACCACACCAAAGCTATTCAATGTCTAGCTCTTTTCACTTTTTAGTATATACATTTTGCATCCATCTTTCATTTTATTCTTTGGTAGAAAAATTGCACTCTTGTATGATAGTAATAAAGTTGCTTTTAGTCTCTTGGAACATTTCATCAGCTCAACCCAAAAAGTACTCAAAGATTCAAAACCTGCAATGTTGGACTCCTCAAAGTGAAAAAAAATAAACCCTTATGTTTGCAGAGTAGTACAACAACCTTCACTTTCTTGAACATGTTCTAAGGGGAATATGTGCCCTTTTAACACTCCTAACTGAAAAGCTACAGCTCAAAAGCATCTTCACCCTCATAAAATTATGCAAAAATCTGCTTCAAAATTTCCATTCATTTGGTATTCTATCTATATACTAAAGGAGGAGAAGATAAGAATCTCGATCTCAAAACCTGACACGGAATGTTGACGATGGACTACTTGAACAGTCAAATTAACCAGTATAATTTGCAGAAAGTGTACCATCATACTATATGTTCATTCAACACAAGTATAGCCTTGGATTATACGAAATTTGGAATTTTTAGACATGAGAAGGTTGACATAATTCCAAGAACGATATTACGGACACAACCATATGAGAAGGAGGAAAGTAAGGGGACTCGACGTTAACCATCCTTTAGCAGACTAGCTAGAACCGGCAAAGAGAAAGTATAGTATTGCTAGTAATCCTTAATTAACAATGGGGGGTATGCATTAAGTAATTAACAAAGGCAAGTGCTTGAAGAAAAGCATACCCTAATTTTGGGTAAAGGAATCTCAACTAAATTAGGGCAAACAAGATTAAATCATCTAGATCTTCTCCAAACCCTTTCTCAGGTCATCTGAATCTTCTCCATACCACTTTCTATTTACCAACACCAGAGAGAGAGAGAGAGAAAGAGAGAGAGAGATTGTAATGAAATCCAAGCATGCATTAGTGGATATTTACATAGCATAAGAATGTTTTTCTTGCTCAGTCCAAATAGCCAACAGTGCATACCACCCAAGAAAACAAGAAAATGAACACAAAGATTAAAGCAAGCAAGCCCTAACAAAGATCACTTGTAAGCAAAACTAGTCTAGAAATGAAAGGAAAAAATTAAAGAAAAAGAACCATGTAGTAGTAGTAGCAGCAGCAGCAGTAGCCAAATCTAGCTTGTAGAAAATAGAACTTGTATGGTTTTGTTTGAACTAGCAAACAATCGGACCGACACGCTTGATTCCCCAAGAATTTCTCTGGAATGAAATCCTCAAAAGCCCTTTCGAAAGAGTGTTTCAGATCTTATCTTGTTCAGATACGACCACAAGTCAAAACTAGGGTTTGTTCTTCGCGAACAAACCCTAATTCTTCATCATCACCATCATCATCATCTTCATCATCCTCAACTTCTTCTTCTTCTTCCTCTTCTTCTTCTTCTTCTTGATCTAGAACTATCTTTTTGAGTTGTGGGTTATGGTGGTGGGGTTTGTAGATGATGGTGATGATGATGATAAGGAAAGGTGGAAGAGTGAGGGTGTAATGATGGTGGTGGAGAGTCAGAGGAAGAAAGAGCCATGAGGAGGAAGAGGAAGAGGAGGAGAAGTTGGAGGAGGGTTTCATCATTGCTGTTTGAAAGCATGAAGAAGAAAAATCCAATGTATTTTGTGCCATCTCTCTCCTTTCTCTCTCTCTCTCTGGTATATAAGGGTAAGGATTACCAAAACCTAGTTAAAAGGTCATTTAATGTTAGAGAAAGAATAAGTGTATATTTGCTCCAATGCTTTACCACATATGTGCAAGCTGGTGGCTAGCATAAGTCAATGCCTTTTGTCCATGTGAAAGTTTAAAATCTTTGGGTACCAATTTTCACCTTCCAAAAGCATCATATTTACCATGAGCATCCCGCCGCGAACTTTCGAAATAAGTATATAATCGTGGTTTCGTCTGTTTAGAGATCTCAACCGTTAAAAAGATGTCCCAACTAAAATGCTAAGCTAATTTACAAGTTCCATACTGTTTCAACGAATTCTCACCAGCGGCAGCCAGTCTAACTTAGATCATTTTCATTTACCCAATAGCTAAGAGTCTAAAATCGATCGATCTACAACAGACTCTCACAATCAATTTATTTGGTACCGCTTCTTTTAGAAGGTGAAATTTAGTTGCAACTCATGTAGCTGATACTGGGGAGAGATAAGTTGCGATAATACGTAAAGGAAATTGAGTTAGGTTGAATTGAACTGAACTGAGGTGGCGTTAGAATGTGTTGCGTATAGACTATTATGGTGATCAAAGCCAGTGTAGTGTAGTTTGTGTAGGAGATTAACAATCTAACTATCCTTATATTACATGTGAAGTTCTCTTTATCCATTTGTTAATATGATTAACAGTAAAAGGCTGTTTTGGACTGTATATGAAACTGGTTAAGCTTTATTGGGTTTAGGTAAAGATGGAATTTGGCAGGCCATTGAAATAACTAGTTAAGAATAAAGAAAGGCAAGGTACATTGCTAAACAGCACCAGACCAGAGAGAGGAGGAATCATGAAACTCTGGAATTGCAGAAGAAGAAGGAATCAAAACCAGGGAGAGAGAGGCATTGTGGGAATTATTAATGGGTCAATTTAAACAGCCTGCATAAAAGCAATTTTGGAAATAGGAATAGAGACAAAGCTGTTGGTTTTTGTTCCCACAGGTGAGAATTAAATGCAATTATTAACCAGTTCTAGGATAGAACTCTGATGTTGTCATAACCAGGGGGCCTACCTAAATATTCCTTCTTCGAGCTCTGCTGATGATGTCATAAATAATAAATATTGAAAAAATTAAAAAACATAATTTGTAGTAATTCTCAAAACTGCAAGGTACGGAAAAGTAGAGGGGCTGATTTGCAAATATAAAATCGAGAGAAAATATTAGGTCAAGAAAAGGTTGGTCAATAATCTTGTAAATTCCAGAATTTCCTTCGAAGAAGCTTATTTCGGATTTGAAACTTCAGAATTCTGATTTTCGGACAAAGTTGTATATTCTCGAAAGGAATTTATTCTTCTTCTTCTTGAGATTGCTCTATCTCTCTATCTCTAGTTATACTCTCACTATCTAGAAAAAAGAGAAGACAGAAGACATGTTCTCTCTCTCTCTCTAGTTATGCCCTCACTAATTAGAAAATAGGGAATTGAAGGAGGATGAGGATGAGGATGAGAAGGACGCCGTTATGCCATGCTCTGATAGTATTTGTGGTCATAATGTACATGCGTCGAGGACCCACAGTACCATAGCAAATCCAAATACATCGAAATAAAGTATCACTTCATAAGGGAAGTGGTAGCTAAATGAGAGATTGTCTTGGAGCTTATTCCCACGGATCAGATGTTAGCTGATCCTATGACCAAACCTCTCTTGAAGGTTACGTTGGTCGGTCATACTAGGAATGTAGGACTCGGTCGATGGTGATTTGTTTCTAGTTTTTAGACTGATATGTATTTGAGAGACTACAATTAGGATTTCAAATGGTTTTACATAGTTAATTGTGCAATGTTGTTTTGGATATATGCATAATATGTTGTATTTCCTTACTAGCATACATCATGTCAGGCAGACATATAGACCGGCTCTCTCACACGATCGATCGCCTTTTGTGGCACCTTATGCGGTGAAAAAAGATGAGACGAATTCCTAATTCGAGCAGTGATGTTGATCTGGCAGATTCACTTGTCGCATTGGATGGTGTTCCAAGGTGAGATTGGCATGTGTTCCATTCGAATATGGTTAATACCTTAAAAACTTACAATCTGTGCAAGTAAGCCAGATGCGAGAACTGATTTTACAGCGCATTGTAGATCCAGACATTTCAGTAATCGGGTTAGTCGCCTCTGTCGTAACTGAATTAGGATCTGCATAGTAATCCTTATGGGATTAGATATGCGCTCCTAGGGAGTACAAACACTATGGCGTGTATTACCCAGAACACGTGCTAAAGAGCGACATGAGGTGGTGAGTCGAGTAGTCCCAAAGAACTTCTTGCCGTGTGATCCTCCTCAATCATCCAAGTATGATAGACACATGTATATCCTCAACACCTCTTATATGTATCGTAAAGTAACCAATTGGTGGTGCTACTTTGGCGTGCCACCTTACGGGCACGGATGATTCGGCCGTTGGACATTGCTTGGAAAGCGACCAATCCGAATACGAGCGGTACATGGATAAGGGGAAAATCGTCAGTGCATTGTACTATATTTTATTCATTGATGCTACCTACGGGATTCATGTGGAATCCCGGAGGATACAATTATAAAAATAGTACACTAATGCGTCGTCTACGGGACTAGACATGCTAAGTGGTCTATGAGATGACATCTGAGCGGATTTGAGGCATACGGGAGATAAACTGTGCATTACCATTTGTTTGGAGGTTGAGAATGTTGGAATAGATGCCCTAGAGGCAATCGTAGATTTAGTATGAACAATGTTTTGGCTAGAATATTCATTTATTATTTATGGCGATATTTAATATAATGAAGTCCTTAGATAAAATGTGTTATTTATCTTAAATATCCCTAGTCCATTATATTGATTAATAGGACAATCAAATATAGACTAGTATGTGGGTAGATTGATATGGAGATATCAAATCTAACACATGGGTATGCATTAGGAGTAATGGCATACTGGATTGACCCACGACGAAAAGGATACATTAGATTATGTGAAGTCACACTCGCTTTTCGTAGTGCTAATATTATTGCAATCCTTGGACTTGAAGTCACTAGATACTCTAGTTGTGAAATATTGCGCTTTGATGTTATCAAACGTTACACCGTAACTGGGTAATCATAAAGGTGGCTATCGGGCGTGATAGGAAGCAAGTTTAGAGATCGTAGTGATGTAGATAGGATTTGTCCCTCCCACATAATGGGGGTAAATATCCACGGCCACTCGAGGGATGAGGCTTATTGAATGTCTGGCCAGACTCAGATAAATTAATATAGAGATATTAATGTTATCTGCAAGCATAAGCATATTCCCAGGATCGAGGAACTATGGATTGGATATACGAGTGTGACTATTTATGTCTCGTGTCCAATCCGGATATGGAGACAAAGGGATAATGCAATATGACATATTGGGCACAAAGTTTGTCGGGATCACTGACTATTTCTATGGGTTGGGTGGCATGGATGTGTTGCTAGACACCGCTCCATGTTAGTAATAGTTACTACCAACTATATAGAAACCTATGGGGTCACACGTCAAATAGAGTAGAGCTAGATTTGGGATTAATTAATATAGATTAATTAATAGAAGGATCATTGTGCAACACCTTGCAAACTTAGTAAGACTAATTTGCAAGGAAGGGAATAGTTCTAGTCCTACTAGAACAAGAAAACTCTAATATGGAAACAACAAGGAGTTGTTGGAGTATATATATAAGAGGCTCTAGCTTCCTTCCCATATGATGAGTTATTAATAGACATAACACAAAGAGTGGGAGAGAGAAAAAGAGAGAGCAAGACAAACTAGAGGGCCAAAACCCCCTAGCCGTCCGCCCCTCTACCCCACGGCAAAGAGGAGGCCGCCCCTCCCTTGTGCCTTTGTTGCTTTGATCTTCTTCCCTCTTCCTCCGGGTTCAAGCTAGCACTTGTTTGAAGGAAGAATCTAGATCTCACCTCTAGACGTGGATCAACTGTAGATACGAGGACATCATTCTTCGTGTGATCTCACAAATCAAAAAGGTACACATCTTCTATGACCCTAATCATGTTATGATATCGCTTCCTGTGATCCTTGGTGGGATTTGAGTAGGATTAAATTTTTGTTATTCCGCTGCGTTACCTACGTCAAAACCCAACAGAGAACTCCTACTACTGGCTCATGATGAATTTGGTGTAGAAGCTCCCGAAATGCAGGCCCTCTTAGCAATCACACGACACGAACACACAATAATTTGTAGATGTCTTGGTTGGAAAGATGGAGACTAGTAAAACAGTTAGCAGCACTACAACTCGAGTGGGAGATGTTATAAAATTATGACACAAATCCCAAGGGGGTGCGCTGCAGTAAGCTAGAAGTTTGTCTATAAGTAGAGGCAGCCTCACCATAAATCAGTAAGTGATCATATACGTAGGAAGCCTAGCTCTCTCTAATATTCATCTACAAAAAGGGAACGTGTCGTGGAACATCGTGTTCGTCCTAGAGATTCACACGGGACCGTTGGGAGATCGAGAAACGTGAATACCAGCGCACTAAAGATTAGGATCATCATATGCTAAAGACTAGACTACAAGATGTAAACACAGTAAACTTCAGTTGTATTTCTTAAGCTTAGATCTACCTCATGATTAGTAGCAGATTTATTCGTTTAGAACAGTAGTAAGTAATTGTCGAGCAGAATTCGCTCAAGACTGTACACTTAACAAAACTGTCTAAGTGGCTAAGAACTGCAATGTGAAATGTCAAGTAATTTGTGTTACAATGTTCGAAGAGTATCCATATAATATCAATATACACCAATTATATACTACATATGTTTCTTCTCTTTCAACTTACTTCACTTTTTGACACTATTTATTGAGTCACTTTGACCCGGTGATTTGATTAGCAAAAAAATACACAAATTTGGTAATCTTTGCACGATCTTGTAGAGTAAATTATACTCTACAATACTATGAAGAAATTGCCATAAAGTTACATCGTTTTGTTATCCAAATTACCGAGTCAATGTGACCCTATTACGGGTAAGAAAGTCAGTCTAAATTGAAAGAGAAGAAACATAAGTAATATTTGTTTATCAACTTTGTAACTAGTGTTTGTATTAAAAATATATTTCAACTGGCACTTCTTCCGTTTGAGTCATTTCTCAATTTTCTTTTTGGTAAGTTTCACTACATTCTTCCCAATTATAAGTTTATAACCACCTATATTTTTCAGAAGATTTTTCTCTCTAGTTACCACCACATATTTCTCTCACAGAGTTTTCTCTCTCCAACCACTGCTGCAAATTTCCCGCCCCTTAAATAAATGTGCTAATAAATGGTGAGAAGATTGAGAGCCTGTTTGGTTCCAGCTTAAAATCTCAATAATATGATAAAAATAGTCTGGGGCGAATAAGCTGGCTGAAATTATAATCTGAAAATTGTTTGGCATGCGCTGAAAATCTTGAATTAAAATTTAATTGCGTTTCGCAACACCAGTAGCTTTTACTACAAATTTACGATAAATGTCTTTATTTGAACTTGTGATACGTTTAAGGTGCTATGTTTTGCACAAATTAACAATTCATGCATTAATGAGATGATATAGTATGGTATTTCAGACGTTATACCTAAAAAATCTCTAACATCGGAGGTTATATAATCTGCAGATTATTAGTCAACTTAAATTAAAATCTCACTAAAAAAAATCTACGAAACAAACAAGATTAATTTTTTTGGCAGATTTTAATCTCAAAAGAGATTTTAATCTGCAACCAAACGAGCACTGAGTTGAAACGGAGACATTATTTTTCATGAGCTGATGTAATTATGTTGTCACATTTCAAAATGTGCATGGTTGGGCGGAACTCACTATAGTACTCCATAGTTTCGGGTTATTTCTTCTTGACGTAATCGAATTAATGAGCCAACAAAGCGTGTTTCTTTTATCCCAAGTTAGGAAAGAAAATATAACAACAGACATGTTTGACTCTGCTAAAGTTAAAAGTATATAATTCCACTTTTACTCCTCCCACTTCTTCTTGTTGAGTTTTTCTCTAGTGGCAAACAACAAATGTTTGATAGAGAAATTTTATGAGTTGGAGTTCTATAGAAAGAATATAATTTTACAAATGTTCAAATCTTTCCTCAAACCAAAGTCCAAATCCGAAACATCAGAAAAAGTTCAAAGTTTTATTTGTCTCCTTTTCTTTGCCATCTTTGGACAACAATTGTTCTCCTTTTACCATGCACTCCAAGCATGCTAAGACTAGCAAAGTTCTCTAATTGTACAATCACACAAATCATTGTATGAATAACTACTAAATAAGGTTTAATATTGTGTGTTTTTCTTAGCTTCCTAGCTATTGCTAAGGTAATTGATTTACTTTTAAAGACAGCAACTAAGTCAACATGTTATTATGCAGTGAGCTCCAAATCATCATTTATGCATAAATTAAGCTCCAAAACATCAGTTTAATACATTAGATTTTTGTAAGAACTTCATTCATAGATGAAATATTAGTGTGGATACATTCTGCCTAGAAACATTTGCAGCTTCACAAAATACTAGATTCGCTGTTTCTGACGAGTTAAGTGCATTTTCTTACTGTCAATTCTCAATTCCACACAAATAAGAAATAGCTATGTGACAATTCATATGTATGGAATAAGAAAACATAATAAGGTTTATGACTTTAATAAGATTACCATATTTGGAGTAAGAACTGATTAGAGTCTAGTTACATAAAATAAATGTTAACGAATAGAAAAATCATATGCAATTATTTAGTACCAGTAGTAGTATGTTCTTGTCCGCATGAACGGTTATAAAAGCTCAGTCCATCGAATTAACGTGATATTTTTTATTTATTTATTTATTTATTTTTATTTTTTTTCATATGATAAATCCCCCTAATAAGCTCAAGTGACATGACATGGGTTGGCTACTGGTCTGGCCTCAATGAATTTGTTTATTTCAATGAAACACGAAAGGTTAGGGGGCACCCACTGTCCACTCCTTATCATCATTACAATGAAGAAAGTTAGTGGGATTGACACTTGACACCACCATCCTCTTTCCCTTGGCTTCCACAATCTCAAATAAATTCAATAGTAGTAGTAACCTAACCACCTATTGTGTTCCATTCTCACTTGTTCTTGCCAAAATACATAACACACTGTTTTATGTATTATTTCTAGGACAAATGATACAAGATTTATATACAATTTGACACTTGTGACACTAATTGAATTAAAAAAAAAATCTATGCACTTTCTATTTTTTGACAAGTAGCCTCCAATCGTTAACATGATTAGATTAAATTTTAAAAAGTTACTATAATACACATCACGTGAGGTCACGTGATGGGATGTAATACCGCTAAGACCATAACCCATATCACGATGGATATTACAGTATTTATTTCCGGATAGGATTGAAGTAGCTGAACTATAATCAATAATGTGTTTGATTTCGTGCAGTATTAATTCAGCATTAAGATACAAATAGTCCTATCCAGCTAATACCCTCAAATTTGGGGTATTAAACCTCATCTTTTCACTATTTAGTACCGGTATTAAAATTAGTCCAGAACAACCAAACACAGTATTAACTAATACCTGGACTATATTTAGTCCAGTCCCAGCTAATACCGCTAATCTTAGAAAACCAAACATACCCTTAAAGTCTCATGTCCATACCCCACGACGATCAATAATCTTTGAAGTCTGTGAATTTATTCAAAGTGTGCGTAAGCTAGTTCCTAACACCACAATAATCTCATAAGAAAGTTACATTCTAGCATTCTTATAAGATACACACACCAGCTGTTTGATTAACTACTTCGAGCAATCCTAGTCAGAGTTGTAACACTGCAACGTGAACACCTAGTTTATGTGGTTCATTTTTCTGGAAAAGACTAGAGTAGCTCCCTTCTTTTTTCAAGTCAAGAACTCCTCAAATCTAACCTACTGCTACTTGGGACGCGTTTGTTTTTAGTCTTAGCCAAGGAATAGACTATCAGTATGGGATTAATAAGCCAAGCCTTCGTTTGATGAGAAATGATGGAGAATGCTTGGTAAATATGACATATGCTGTATATGAGGGACTAGCCAATACCTTGGTATCCCAGGTATTAATAGTACTGAGTTGGTAATTGACGATATTATCTTTATAAGTGACTTCCTACAAAAGGTAACATTAATAATAAATGTCATACTCAGTCATTTTAATGGTTAGCACCACTTTAGTGATATCATCACCCAAACAATGTTCTACCTCCGCCCATCACTATTAATACCAGTACTATCAATCCCATCACTATTAGTCCTACATCCACAAGCCAAAAAACAAACGAGCCCTTGAAATCTCCAATCCAAAGTCTTAATGCAGAGCATATAAATATTCTTATCATGTGAGCCAGCCAGCATCAATTTGCACTCGAAGAAATGTTTCTGAAGTTAAAAGAGGGTAAAATTCACTTACTCCCCCTCAGTTTTGGTCGATCTTCATTTACAATCCTCTTAGTTTGGAAAACTTCACTAACACCCGTTATGAGTCTTATGACTACCAGACGTGTTGTCACTTACACCCCCTTTTATGCATTCACTGTGATAGTTTTTATGGTAACTTCTCAAAATCAGTTTAACTTACCTTTTCAGAGGCTGCAAATGTCAATCCAGCCCAATGTATATTCTTAACCCATGCAAAATATTTGTTCTATCACGTATTTCATATGGATTTCTGAACACAGTGAAGCTACTACAAGCAATAATCATGATTAACACGAGGTAGAGTTTATAAAATTAACGGTTGATTGACTTTTATAGCATTTGCAAGGGTAAATCTGTCCAAAAAACTGAATTTAGAAAGTTACACCGCCAACTAACAGAGTAAATACACGCAAGGGTGTACGTGACAACGATGATGTTTGGTAGTCATAAGGGGTGTAAGTGAAGCTTTCCAAACTAGAAGGGGTGTAAGTGAAGATCAACCAAAATTGAGTGGGTGTAAGCGAAAATTACCCTTAAAAGAAACGCAAAGAGATAGATATACAGACCAAGAAGATTGGGTCTAGCAACTGGGCTTGGGCCAGTAAATTCCTGGAGTAGTAGGTTTGTTAACCCAATACAAAACTCCCAACATTGCATCCATGGGCTGTCATTTTCCACTACGCTTGGGCGCCAAGATGCTGGCTTTCCGTAGCAGAGCTCTGGCTTTTATTTCACCAATCTCATTGGGGACTTTCGTCGAACACCTTCCGTCTATCATACCAGCGACCTTCAATCCCTACAAAAACATCAACAGAAGAAGAACTCTCTCGGCTTCTGCAGCACCCAAAGCTACCCAGTTGGAAACACTATCTCCTCGTCAGAGAGAACAGATAAATCTCTACGTGGACGCTCTTCTCCAATGGAATCAGGTCTATCTTTCACAACCAATCGACTATTGTGACTGTGATGTGTGAGTGACTGAGTGTCTTGTGGATTTTTTTAATGGGTTTCTTGAGTTTTTGCAGAAGATGAATTTAACTGCTGTGATGGAAGCTAGTGAGGTAATGGAAAGGCACGTTGAGGACTCACTTGCGATAATTCCTCCCATTCGGAGCTCGTATCTGTCGCATTGTGGAGCTTCGTCTGATGGAATTAGCCTCGTCGATGTGGGTTCTGGTGCTGGGCTTCCTGGATTGATCTTAGCCATTGCTTGCCCTGGTAAGTAAATCTCTCCTTGTGAATTCAGTTGTGGGCATGTAAATGCAGTTTTACAAAATTTCAATTTTAATATTCGGAGGTTCTGGAGGTTCTATATTATTATATTAGCGGTTTAGAAAACGATGCGGAAGCGCCAAGTGGAGCGATGAGACGAAAGAATACGATGAAGAAGAACACGAGAATTAACGTGGTTCACTAGTTTTTAGGGTAGCTACCTCCACGACCAAAAAGAGTCCATTTTATTGTTGAGAAGCCAATACATTCAACCACACAATGTTAGTCTCGACCCTAGGTCAATATATAGTCCTAAGATACTGACTTGTGCTCAAAGAAACGAAGAAACATTCCAAAATCGAACAAGGAAACAACGAAACCGCCCCAGCCCCGATGTCTTCGCACGAAAACTCTTCGTGTGAAGACAATTTCTTCCTTGCTTCGCCAATTGCTTTGTCCAACAATTAGCTAGGAGCTTGAATCACCAAAAACATAACATTAGCAGCTTCGTTTGACCGAGGTAGGAAATCTCAACGTTATAGCCCTACCGTATTGTGTTGCCATATGCTAGTCGTTGTACTGCTTAGATATATTGAAGTTATGGAATTGCTATTACTTTGTCGATGCTATGCCTGATTATTGTGAAATTGTAGATTAATGTATGATTCATGTGGAGATGCTGTCAGAATTGTTATTTGAGTATTTGAATCATGCATAGATGCTGCTGGAATTGCTATTAGAATATATGCTGATATTCGTGACTATGCTAGATACATGCTATCAACTGTGTTGATTGTTGAAATTTGATATACTGTTAGCATGATGATATTGTCGATATTGTTGTTCATGCACGATTAGCATGTGAAATTAATAATAAAAGTGGAAAGATAAATAGACTAGGTGTTTGCTGTTAACATAACATGAAAAGCTGAAAGAAGCCACATTTTGAAGGTGATTATGTTAGTAGGACTCTCTATATGTGAAATCTTATGCAGAAAATAGACTGAACTCAGTTTTGTATAAACTTAAGTGGGGTTGGTTGGTGTTGACTATTTTTTTTTTCTGAAGATGGTATCTTTGTAATGCATTGATAATTATGTGATGGTTAGGTTGGAAGATAACGCTGCTGGAGTCCTTAAACAAGCGCTGTGTATTCTTAGAGCATGCAGTTGGTCTTACTGGTTTGTCCAATGTTCAGGTCGTACGAGATAGAGCGGAGGTAAGATACTGCGTCCTCTCAATTTTACTCGTGGTTTTGGTTTACAGTTTTAGTTGGATACCTAGCGAGTTAATAGTATATGAAGAAATTAATCGTCAGATATGATTACAACACTTCACCGCATCCTTCTTACTTTTGATCTTCTCTTTGCTGTTTTGTACTTGTTATGACACATATTCCAAACCCTTGTTATAGCCAGAATTTCGGACAAAATGTTGCCTTCAGAGAGGCTTTTGATGTTGCAGTGGCCAGAGCGGTAGCTGAACTAAGAGTTTTAGGTAAGCTTGCTATATATGATTTGAACTTTGCTACATTAGTCTTGTGAAGCATTTCCATTACTCTTTTGGCTGCAGCTGAGTACTGTCTTCCTCTGGTTCGCGTGGGTGGTATATTTGTTGCTGCTAAGGGTCCCGATCCTCTGGTAAGCTTGTACATGTATTCGTTTGGACATAAGAGTATGTCTTGCTGTTGTTTTTGTACAGAACTCTTGTGTGGCTCTATGATACTGAACAGAGAATAGTTATGTTCTTATTCTATTGTACTAGTAGCATCTTTCTGATATCTTTGAGAAAATGATCCCAACCATTTTTTCTACCTATTAACCTATGTATGCTTCTGGTATACTTCGGTCGCTTGCATATTCTGAGTTGTGACATCTGTATAAAATAATTATAGGCGCGGGGTTAGTTTCAGGATATTCACTGATTATTGTTTATGCTTGGTTATGTTGTTTTGAAGAAAATATATGCCGTTGGGCATAGCATTTTCCTAAGCGATGCCTTTTCTTCAAAGAGCATAGTGAAAGATATCACATAGTGGTTGTTAAAAGGACGTGGTTCCATTTGCGATCTCTTCAAACAACTGAGTTATAAGTTCAATTTTTCACGACAATGTCAGACTTTTTCCCCTTCTCAATGTCACCAGAATGCAAGCATCATCGTCTTTTTTCCTTTTTCTTGCCGGCAAGGACTCAGTGTTTCCGCCATTTAATTTTTGAGTAACTGCTAATGCAACACCAGTGTTGAAGTAGCTCCCCAGTCAGATATAACCCTTGCTGTTTAACTTCACACATTGCTACTTTATTTTGCATTTATATCCTGTATGGCATTTAGCATCATACTGTGATTACTGTCTATGCATACATGTATAGTAACTAGTGCTAAATTCTTTTCCTGGCTGCTAACAGGAGGAAGTCAAAAGAGCTGAGAAAGCAGTTCAGTTACTGGGTGCCTCCATATTGCAAACATGTCATGGTACTCGCACTCTTCTATTCTTTAGATATTTGGTACTCTAAGTTACAGTCGTAATCTGCACTCTTTTATTACTAGAAATCGTTACAATTCTGGTAGATTGCCGTCAATTTTGTATCGCAGATTCATAGAGTTGATCAATGTCTGCAATTTAGTAACCATCTTAAATCCAACTACATTTTAGCGGCCATCCTATTTTTATAAAGAGGACTATCTTCAGATGAATGCCTCCTTTTCCCTCTTCTTAGGATGAATACCTCTTCTTTGGATTACATGTTCTTCTGGATATGAACCAGCAACATCTGTAAATGTATTAACAATATTGCTTTCGTTTTTATTCAGTGGATTCTCATGGGCCTCATGGACAGAGAACCGCCATCGTATGTTCGAAGCATGGCCGTACACCGAAGAAATATCCTCGTGAACCAGGTACACCGGTGAAATCCCCGTTGTAAGCGATTTAGGCAAGCAATCTTTCTCATTTCTCAAAACTTCCATTTGTAAAAGTTGTTTTCTAGTAGCTGCATTCTCAGACTCTTTGTGTACAGAACTCCAAGGATTAGGTATTGAATTAACTAAACTTTGGCTATAATCTTTCAACAGCATACCTATTTTAGCATGGGCATCTATAGCTTCAGAGGGTGGATATGTTGCCTAACCTAGCCCCCCGGGCCATCAAATATGGGGGCCTTCTTATATTCCTTTCATGAGGGCCTCCTTATATTTCTTTTCAGTGCCGATGGCTTCTTATATTTCTCTTTTGGATGTGCTAAGTTATACTCTCTCCGCCCTATTTTATCCGTTTTGTTCGACATTTTTAGACAAGTTCCCTCAGATGATTCGAATAACGACACAACACAACAGTTTGTTAAACTCTCAAGGCCTTTGATACCGATCCCAATCCCCGCTCCGACGCTTTCAGCTTGAATTCGCTTAGAATCCCCGCTCTTGAAATTTCAGAGCGCGTTTTTACTGACGCTCTGTACTTGAACATCAATTAGCCTCAAATATTTACTTGTGAAGCCTTTTTGAAACTAATTCAAATGAAAATTTCTACTAAAATGACATAACTAGCTCTTTACTTAGTCAAGTTGAACTTTCATTGCATTCTTCAATGTGAGAAGTTATATTCTCATATATAAGTTGTGTAGTTATTGCTATCACATCTAAGTTACACAATATTCCAATCTATAGCATGTCTATTATGAATCATATTAAAAATATGTTATTTATATGCGCGCTCGCGTGACGCTCTCAAATACCGAGTTTTTATGAATTTCTCGCTTTCCCATTCTCGTTTCCGCTCTACTTAGGTCCAAGCACATGATAGTTCACATATAGTAACATATTATTCTGCCTCATATCATGCCGTGCGCGAACACTGAATTTTAAAATTTACATACCGTGCATTATCCCATTAGAATCATATATTCCCACATATGTTAGTGGTATTATACTTCTCTTTCTTATATCTTACCCAAGCTGAGGTCTTAGTAAGGCAGGGAGGCTAATTGAGTGGCAGTATACTTATGGTGTGGCCTTGTATTTTTTTTTTTTTTGGCTGGATGGTCTAATTTAGAGAAAGAAGAAGAAGTTGACTACTATTTTTACCCTTTTTCTAAAAGTAGGACATTATAGTTCTCGTTCTAGAATAAAGTTACGACGACGACATGAGTGTCGTCGTATCAATTCAGCGTACGGGTGATGGGTGATTCGTGATTGTTCGAGAAGGTGCACTGGGTTTTTTATTATTGCATGTATGACTAGGCGGCTACGGCCGAAAGTAGCATCTAAGAAATGATCTGATGATGTCCATGTGTACGTAATTGCTTATGTTATGGTTATCCTTTATTCAATTTTTCTTTGAAATATTTTTTTGGAAAAGTCCGTTCTACCCTTCTTCTGTTGATTGGCGGTGCGCTTGGCCCTTCGGTCATTTTTGTTACACTTGGCTCCCCTTTAGTACAAGAGGAGGTACTATGTCTCATTTGGTACCTTGGTTTTTGGTGTCGACCTGACAATTTCCCAAACCAACTCTCAGCGACTAATCTCCCCCAAATGTAAAGATTTCCTGAAGTGAGTTTTAACTCTTCCAAAAACGTCGTTTTCTATACGAATGCTTTGAGGATCACTTTAATGATGTTGGTTGTTAGGAGAGTAAGAAACGGAATTAGATTCTATTAAGGATCACTTAAGTCCTTGTTCGTTCTAGAAAATATAAACCAGCCCAATTTAAGGACCTTCCGCGTAGGGATGGCAACGGGTCGGATCTGGATCGGATCAGGCTAGATCCGATCCAGATCCGACTAGGAGAAATGGGATCCAGATCCGATCCAGATCCGTTCGGATCATCACCGGATTCGGATCAGATCGGATCGGGTTTCATCCAGCTGATCCAAATCCGATCCGTAGATCCATATAATACGTGGTCGGATCGGATTTGGATCGGATCCGGCTTGGGTTTGCAATAAAATACAAAAAATAACATAAGAAATAAACAGTATTTCATACGCAAAGGCATGTTCGCAAGTTATGAAGCCTAAAACACAACATAAATAGCTTTGTAGGTTGGAATTACTAATGTATTCTTCTTGGAAAAAAGTGGGGAGGTAATATGAATATATTTGTAAAACACACATATACGTCGGATCGGATCGGGTCGGAACCCGGTGGATCTTCCCTTAGATCCAAATCCAGATCCAAATCCGATCGGATCTGGCTTTCCAGATCCAAATCCGATCCATTTTCAATTGGATCGGATTCGGATCCGATCCATTCGGCCCGGATCGCTCGGATCACAAATCGGATCGGACCATATTGCCATCCCTACTTCCGCGAAGACGTAAATAATATAGTGCACATATTTGGGGGCTTTGCTCTTCTTTCTAATTGCGTTAAGGTCGTATTTCCCTTGTGCTTACGAGTATTCTCCCTTTTCCTTGTTTTAGCGGAAATCAATATAGCTGTCGAGACACCTAATCCGATAGCATGCATGTATACAATATGAATTGTGACTTGCGATTGTTCAATTCCTCAAAGCATCATGTTCATCATTTCCATCAAAATCAATTTAGGGGGTTTAATTGAAAATTACTTTAGAATCGAGGAGTCAATAACTCAATATCACTGTGAGGGTATTATTGTCCATGAAGAAATAAATGTTTGACTAAACATCTTTTTTAGGCACAAGACAGTTGAGCTACGCGTACAAGATATCCACATATTTTCTACGAAGGTGTCCAGAGTAGTTGAAGTTTTGACCAAACCCCCCTATATATAACTCGATCAAATTTACACCAATAACACCATTCTTTCTTCAATCCTTATCTCAATCTTCACAATTCATCAGAATCCACATCAACAAATCCAAGTTCTACGCAACCGTACCGTCTTTATCTCTTCTCTTTCAAGCTCTACAAAAATGGAATCATATGGGACCTCTTGGGCTGATCAGTGGGACAACGGCCCCGACCCAGTAGCCCCACCTGCCGAGACCAAGAAAAGCCGTGGCGGAGCTGTTACGGCCAAGGTTGGTGAAGGGTTCGTGAAGACCAAAGCCGTGGCTTCCACCGGGGTGAAGAAGGTGAAGGAAGGTACCACCGGGGGAATTCAGTGGATTAAAAATAAGTGCCACAGGACCACCCAGAAACACTAGATATATACATTAGATCATATCAGTCTCGTTTGGAAACTATTTTTTGACCCATTCTTTTAGTTGATTGTTTGATTTGGTCTCATTTCATTACGTTTTGATCTTTGTTTTTACGAATATATTTGTTTGATGTTGTTTTGTATTTGAAGAGTTGTTCATTGTACAAATTCGATAATAACAAACTTCTTGGTAGGTACATCTCTTATACTATAACCCTTCTATGGTTCTTATCTACTACGTAAATCTCTATCGTCCAACCTGCTGTGCCTTGGAGTTTGCTCCTCCTCCTCCTTCCCCTCCTCGGACACGGCCAATACTACAGTTAGGGGGTCTAACTTATAATTGAACCTTCATTAAACCTTGAAACAAAAATAACCAGATTCCGTGCGGACTTCATCGGGGTTACAATGCCACTCCTAAGTCTGCCATCCTGCTGGAGTTCGTGGCATTCACGATGCTCAAGACTTTCCGGTGGCGTTATTTTAGCTACTGGATTCATCCACGTCCTCCCCTCGGGCGGGAGAGGAAACATGATCACCCCATGGTGAAAAACAATGTAAGCAGCTTAATGTTCCATTTAGTTTACTCCAATTCCTCAATACTGCTAATAAAAGTTTACACAACTCACATAACATTGCAACATTTGCCTGATTACTCACGGAACGAAGTAACAATTTACAAGAAAGTTTCACACTTGTATGCGGTATTGGCATGCAAAACCTGTTGGTCATACCTTGTGTACGTTTGGTTAGTTGTGCTACAGGACCACTTAGAAGTAATGTTTTGGTAAGAAGCTAGAACACATTTTAAAATTTATCGGACATGAAACAAAAACAAAATCAACCAGATTCTGTGCGGGTTTCATTCGGGTTCTTATCTACCACGTTCTCTATCGTCCAACCTGCTCTTGCCTTGGAGTTTGCTCCTCCTTATCCTTCCCCTCCTCGGACACGACCAATACTACAGTTAGGTGCTCTAACTTCTAACTGAACCTTCATTGAACCTTGAAACAAAAACAAGCAAATTCTGTGCGGGCTTCATCGGGGTTACGATTCCACTCCTAAGTCTGCCATCTTGCTGGAGTTCGTGGCATTCACGATGCTCAAGATTTTTTCCGGTGGCGTTATTTTAGCTATCGGATTCATCCGCGTCCTCCCCTTGGGCGGGAGAGAAAACATCACCCCCATGGTGAAACACAATGTAAGCGACTTAATGTTCCATTTAGTTTACTCCAATTCCTCAATACTGCTAATAAAATTTTACACAACTCACATAACATTGCAACATTTGCCTGATTACTCACGGAACGAAGTAACAATTTAAAAGAAAGTTTCACACTTGTATGCGGTATTGGCATGCAAAACCTGTTGGTCATACCTTGTGTACGTTTGGTTAGGTGTGCTACAGGACCACTTAGAAGTAATGTTTTGGTAAGAAGCTAGAACACATTTTAAAATTTATCGGACATGAAACAAAAACAAAAACAACCAGATTCTGTGCGGGTTTCATTCGGGTTCTTATCTACCACGTTCTCTATCGTCCAACCTGCTCTTGCCTTGGAGTTTGCTCCTCCTCCTCCTTCCCCTCCTCGGACACGGCCAATACTACAGTTAGGGGGTCTAACTTATAATTGAACCTTCATTAAACCTTGAAACAAAAATAACCAGATTCCGTGCGGGCTTCATCGGGGTTACGATTCCACTCCTAAGTCTGCCATCCTGCTGGAGTTCGTGGCATTCACGATGCTCAAGATTTTTTCCGGTGGCGTTATTTTAGCTATCGGATTCATCCGCGTCCTCCCCTTGGGCGGGAGAGAAAACATCACCCCCATGGTGAAAAACAATGTAAGCAACTTAATGTTCCATTTAGTTTACTCCAATTCCTCAATACTGCTAATAAAATTTTACACAACTCACATAACATTGCAACATTTGCCTGATTACTCAGGAACGAAGTAACAATTTAAAAGAAAGTTTCACACTTGTATGCGGTATTGGCATGCAAAACTTGTTGGTCATACCTTGTGTACGTTTGGTTAGGTGTGCGACAAGACCACTTAGAAGTAATGTTTTGGTAAGATGCTAGACCACATTTTAAAATTTATCGGACATGTTTTTATTAGACATGCTTGTCTGAGTTCCTCTTGTTTAGTTAATTTTCTATATATTCTTTTCAAGACAATCGTCATATAATCTAACCGCCGGTAGTTAGTAATTTATTATGCGATATGCCGGGCCACAATAGCTACAGTGGAATTCTTACAATCAGTTCATTTGTGGTTAATTGCTCGACAGATTACTAGTCCTACATTTCTTACTCTTGCCTCAGGGAACGTTTTGTGAAAGTATGCATATGCCTCATCTGATTCATGCCTAGTGTAATCAAAGACCTGAAATGAGATTGTATGCCCTTCTCTTCTGTATCGGGTTCAATGCTTGTGCTATACAGGAAGAGGATATAATCTTAAACGCACACAGTAAAAAGACGTCAACATATTCTGAAGCAATACATTTAAAAGGAACTTACTTTTATTATGATATCATAAAAGGAGTACGAGTACAAGTGACACTGAAGAGGAAAAACAGAAAAGGAAAAGGATAGGCACCATTTTCGCAGGCGAAGCGATTGCAACGAGCTCATCAGCCTCTAAGTGGTTTCCTAGAGCAGCATCGGAGTCTCGTGAGGGTTTCGAGAAAATGATACCCACAAACACCATGGAAGTTGTAGTAGTAGTAGTTATTATTATTATTATTATTATTATTCGTACACGTACAGTGCACCAGACCGACAGGCAGGCTTCACCCAACTGACATGGGGGGTTGGGCGGCTTGATCGATCGATCGATCTTAGTTTGGTGGCAAAGGATCCTGAGTAGTGACGTACCTGAAGTTATAAGCATTGGCACCAATGAAGACACCATCATCCATAGTGTAGGTAACCACTCTGCCGTCAGTGAGAGTGTCACGCACAGAGTATGAAAATGGAACATCACAGGTACCTTGTGTGGCGACAAGGGTCACTTTGACGTGAGTCCTTGGTGGCACAGGGACAGTGAGGGTACTCTCTAGTTCTTTAGTTGTTACCTTTGTGTCATTCCAGGTGAAAGACCCTCCGACGGAGGCCGTAATTTGAACTTGTCCATCCACAATGAAGGGAACCCCGGCACTGATAGTGGTTGCCACGCTCAGCGACGCAGTAACAGCACGTTCCCAAGTCGTTGAACTAGTCTCGCTATACAAAAACCTCAACTGTGCCGAAATGGTTTCAGTACCGCCATTAGTGGCATCTTGGGTGGCCATTGACAGGATGTTTTCATCATAAACCCTAGCGTCGAGAAGGCGGTAGTTGACGTTAGAGACAGTCCTAGACAGAACAGCCTCCTGCACAATCAACCTCGCACCGATGGTAATGGTGGGACTAGCTGCATTCAGACAGTGTACCTTGGCTCTGTCGCTGTAAGGCACGCAGAACTCGCCGTTACCTAAGTTGCGTAGAGCGATAGTGTTGTCGCCGGCTTTCACGGCTTGAAATACGTGGTCATTGGTGACGCTGCCAGAGTTGCCTGGGACGTCCGCCCAGATCCAGTTAGAAGGGCTGCGCCTCCAGTATTTGTTCGCTTGTTTGGACTTGATTCTATAAGTTCCATCACCAAGGCTTGTTAGCTCGGCTACTACGCCCGCCTCACCAAAGTCGCTGGAGTCAAACCTCAGATGGGGTTGACCCTCGATGGTGCGAACTGCGAGGAACCGGTCATTGTCTCCCTTGATAGAAACTTCTTTGGGTAGTGTCACCAGGGACTCGCTGTCGAAGAGGTTGAACTCGGTTCGATCGAATGCTGACGATCCTGCTTCGTACAGAGGGCGGTCACGATCATTGTTGGGATTGGGGAGCGATACGGCAATGAAGTTGTTGGTTCGGGCCAGCTTTAAGTTGATGGTGGTGCGATCCTGATCGACAAAGACCGGCTCGAACAAGGTACATGACCAAGTGGAGAGGTCTTCGTTGGGTTTAGCAGCAGCTGCTTTGATAAAGACGGAATCAGCAGACTCCTTGACCAAATACTTGTTAGTATAGCAGCTTCTGATGTTGAACAATGATGATGATCCCTTGGCACGCTCTAGTTCAAACTTGCTCATCGGGTTCATAGCGCTAAAGCCACTGGCACCGACAGTCTCGCCTACTACTGTAACGATATAGAAGGAATGCTTGGACCGCAGCGCCATGTACCTTGGCAAACCGCTACGAGCACCCATTTGTTTCGACATCTCTCTCTTTTCCTCTTTTCTCTCAGACAAAAGGCGACGATGATCTATTAGGATAGTTGTCGTCGTCTCTTGTTCTGCTATTTGCTGCACAACCTGAAGCTAATTTATAGGAGGAAGAACAAGCCCCACCCCCGACCTTCTTATTCTTTCTTCTTTCTTAAATTATTAATTAGAATTAAAAAAATACTTTATTATATGTATAGGAAAAAAGTATACATGTTCTTTGTTTGAGACGAAAAAAGTATACATATTCGACTTCCCACTAGATATATATACACACATCGAGCATATATTCTAAATTGATCGGAAAAAATGAAAAATTCTCAACTAATCAAAGATAGAGCATGCGAGTTTTGGTAAAAGTTTCTATGCCACCCATAGATTTTTTCAAATATTTTGCTAGCTAGGGAGTATTCTTCCTTATCTGAGTCCAACAAGTTGGAGCACTTATGATATGTTCAGTTACATTCTTGCTTGAGCATCTCTAGCCACGGGGGCCGACCTAAATTTTTATCATTGTATATTATATGTACGAAAAGAAAGATCCAAACTTCCACTAGACCTCAGTAAATTTTCTTATCTCAATGATAGAGCACGTGAGTTTAGCTAAAAGTTTATGAGGACAAGATTCAATTGTGTATTCTTCTTTATTAAAGTCAGGCATATATTCTACTCTATTTTCAACCACAGTTACCGATTTCATGTTCGATCACATTATTGCTCGAGCATGTATACCCTCACTTGGGTCACTTCTCAATATGCTCACTTTATGTTTTCTTTGTATGTTCTTTCCTTTCTAGCTGCATGTCTGTGCATTTCTGGTTCGGCTTTTGTTACCATATTTTATAAGAATAATACGGCTCAACCGTATCGTCAACCGTATTATTAATTTATTTAATTAGTATTATTTGTTAGTTAATTTATTTATTTAATTAGGTTATTTATATAATTAGTCGAACGAAGTTTTCTTGTCGGTTCTTTCTCGGGCGCGTCAGGTCGAACTGTCTAAGTCCAGATTAGTGTTTCTCTATTTAAACAATGTAATTGTTCGTCTTATCAATCAATCAATAAGAAAAACAAATTGTGTCGTATTTTTTTTACTTTTCGTGTTTCTGTATGTTCGTGTGGAGATTTGATAGCGTCTCGAATAGCGAACGCGCGTTGTGAAAACTTTCCTGCCTTTGCTATGAATTTTCCAACCAAGAATTCTTTCCTTGTTAACAAGCTTACAAAAGGGCTGAACAATACACTTGATATATAGCATCACAGTTAGAACCCGAGAGCTGGAAAAAAAGGAGGTTGAATCTCTGTGTTAGTGGATAGTAAGCTTACAACGATCTTTCCATGCATTATAAAGCAGGGAAGCAAAGTGATTGATATTAGCATAGGCCATGATACCAAACTTGGACTGAAGATCCTCAGAGTCGGGTTCAGATTTGGTCCGGTAGAAATCCATACGGTAGTTGTACGGTTTAGATCATGCGGCTTAGGATTGGCCACGTTGCATTAGTGAAAGACTGTACAAAAAGGAGATGATTAAACTCACGTGCAATTCCTAGTGTTTGTGAGTAAATAAATTTAAAAAAAAACATCCCCGCTTATCTCTCTCATACGTCTCTGTTTGTGAGTAAATAAATTTAAAAAAAAAACATCCCCGCTTATCTCTCTCATACGTCTCTGTTTCTTTCTCATTGATCGAAACAAAACTCTCAAACTTCATCTCTATCTCTTTGTGCAGTTTTATACATTCTAAATTTTCTTTTGAATCAGAGTCATCGACTATTGAGTCCAGGATTATCAGCTTATTAGTGATCTCGTCCTGTTTAAAAAAGGGCAGGGCATTGGACCCAACATCGCCCTACAATGGCGAACAATGAAGGCGGTGCCAATTAATGTTTAGTTGAATGATATTTGGGCAAATTACTTTCGTGAGACAATGATTCATCCAAAAAAATTGAAAGGACATACTTCCCCTCATCACAATTGATTGGGATCGTCAATAATTTTCGTCTTCATCGTTGTCAATGAAATCTAAGAGATAGAGGTTGGACGATTAAAAGGAGAGAGGGAGATGTTCTCAAGTGAGTTTCATCCAAATAGTATAAAACAATTGGTGGAATTGGAATGAGAGACAGCCGTAACTGAGGGGAAGAGCATGAAGAAGAAAAGAATTACAATTGCTGGGTTCAAGGAGAGAGATGATAGAGATGTGATGAGAGAGATTTATTTAAAATATGAAATCTAATGAGAGAGTACGAGATTTCTCTCGCGTGGTGGTTGATTGTCCCATTTTTTTCTCTTTCACCAACAACACGTGTTCAGTACGAGCCGTGTGATCAGAACAGTACAATCACCTCACAGATCCGAACTGTAGCAAATCTGAACCCCTCAGAGCCAAGGAAATCAGAATAAAAAACCACAATGTTTCTAAATTTTCGAACCTCCCACATGAAAGCTCCAATCTAGCAGAAAATAAGAACCGTACCACTGTTGTGAGAAGAAATTTTGAAAGAAAACTTGAGAGAAGAATAAGACAAGGGCGAAAATTTGGAATTTGTGACCAAAGGAGACCTAGAGACACTTAAGAAGAATATGTGTTATAGACTCTGTTATGATTCGTGCAGAGCTCGAGAACGCTGAAAACGATGATACAGGAACACAAGAGCACAAACGATATAACTTGGTTCACTAGTGATGAGCTAGCTACCTCCACGACCCGAAGAACCCTGAGTTTTTTGGAGAAATTCACGAATACAACCCACACAATGTAAATCACGATCTATAGACTTTATATAGGCCTACTATACAGCTTGTGTCCAAAGAAATACCAAAACCGAGCTAGAAACCAACAAGGAAACAATTTGCTCCCCTCCAGGATTCTGTTCGTACAAACACCCGATGTGTTCGCATGAACAGTGTTGTATGAACACTCTGAGTTTTTGCACGAACAGACAGCAGATCCCCGGCTTGTTGTCTTCGTCTTGCTCCTCCGTTTGGCACCTTTCTTTGCCCCACTTCATTGCCAACTCCTCGCCAAGCCCAAGTACATTCAAGGCACCTTGATTCCAAACAAATCTCCACCTTGCCTTGAATCCTCTCGTCCGCTTGCGCTTGAATGAGCCGGTTCTCTCCAATAGCCCCAAATTCACAAGCTGCTCCATCTTTGCCGAGATTCTGCAACGTGTGCCCTCAGCGAAGCTCCAACTCCTGTCTAGTTCCTGCAATCGAACTCTATCGATGCTCCAACTACGGTCGAGTTCCTGCAATCGAATCCCCTGCTTGTTGTTCCAACTCCCACCGAGTTCCTACTATAAATTTAGTTGGTGTTCCGACTCCCACCGAGTCCCTACAACAAACCTCCCAGCACGTGTCCCCTTCACGTTCCATTTCTCTCATCAGAGACTCCCCTATTCCACCATCCGCCTCATCGTCAAGAGCACGGATTCCCCTTCCCTCCCAATGAGGCCGAGAGCACGAAGTCATCCACCGCGCCTGCAGCCAAGTCTGCAAACACATTCCCCTTCGAACACTCCCTCTTCCTGTGACCCTTTGCTTTACACTGTACAAATGCCGTTTGGCAACTTAGAACCCTTGTTCCTCATTTTGCCATAACTCTCATTGGATGCCATGAATGCACTCGACCCCAAACCGTTCGTACCCCCATATGCGGCCCTCTGCGCATCTCCCTTGTGTGTAGAGATGATCTTACCTCCTCCAACGTGAGAGTCTCTTTTCCAGCACAAGCACTCTGCCTCATAAGACGGTGGTAGAGACACCAACAAAATCAGCGCGGCATCTTCATCACTTATCTTCTCATTACTGTTTTACAACTCAAGCAAAAAAATATTAAGACGATCCAAGTGATCTCTTAGGTCCGTACCATCCCCCATGCTTAGACCAAAGAGTTGTTGCTTCAATATCATCTTGTTGGTGAGCGACTTCTTCTTGTATAGGCTCTCCAACTTGCTCCATATTTTCTCAGCATTCTCTTGATCCGCAACCTCCGTGATTATGTCGTCCGCCAAACACAACATGATCTTTGAGTGTGCTCTTTCCTCCAACGACTTTTACTCCTTGGTGGTTGTAGAAGCCCCCTCTTTATCTTCCGCCAATGGCAACCACAGACCTTGCTGCTTCGACAAAGCACACACCTTGATCTGCCAAATACTGAAAGTGTTTCTCCCCGTGAACTTGTCGATCTTGGCCATCATTCGGTCATCTTCTCTGCAAATATTTTTCCATATCCGTAACCCCCAAACGCGTACTCCACCTTGATTGCAAAACCGTAGCTATGAATTTTATGGATTGTGAAACCCTAGCCCTATAGCTCCACCTTGATCTTGGAACAGGGCCGTCTCTTGCATAAGGCCGACTTTGCCTTTGCCTAGGGCCCCCATATGAGGGAGGGCCTCTAAATTTTAAGAAGTTAATGGGTTATTTTGTAATTTTAATTTTATTTAGAAAAATAATAATTTACAATGTATTTTGAGGATAAACTATGATTGATAGTTGATAAGATCTATCTAAAAAAGAAATCATTCCTCGTTTGTTTTATGAACTTCCTTGTTTGATATCAACGACTACTTTCATATACTATTAATATCAACGTCTTTTTTTTACAAAAGAATTAGTAATGTGAATGTTAACACAAAATACTGGTTTAAGCAAAGAAATAATAAAGTAAAAGCAATAAAAAAAATAATTGTTATCAAGAGCTGCTATGCATTCCATCGCAAACTGTATTGATTTTGAGTAACATTATACACTAACAAGACTACAATCATATTGTGTGTTTAATTAAGAGTGCCTCAAAATTATATACGCCTTAGGCCCCTAAATAGGTAGAGACGGGCCTGTCTTGGAACACCGCAACCCAAGCTCTGATACCATTTTGTTATGATCCGGGCAGAGCTCGAGAATGATAAAAATGATGAAACAAGAACACAAGAGCACACACGATATAACGTGGTTCACTAGTGATGAGCTAGCTACCTCCATGACCCGAAAAACCCTGATTTTATTGAGAAAAATTCACGAATACAACTCACACAATGTAAATGACGACCTATAGCCTTTTTCATAGGCATACTATACAGATCATGCCGAAATAAGTAGCAAAACTGAGCTAGAAACCTACAAGGAAACAAGTTGGCCGCCTCCAGGAATCTGTTCGTAGGAACACTCCGAGTTTTTGCACGAACAGACAGCAGACCCCCGTCTTGTTGTCTTCATCTTGCTACTCCGTTTGGCCCTGCCCCACTTCGTCGCCAACTCCTCGCCAAGCCCAAGTACATTCAAGGCACCTTTATTCCCAACAGACTCATAATGAATGTTGCACAGAGGACATAAGTCCGACTCTAAAGTGCCCAGTTTTGCAAGATAATTTTTGGTAGGTAACTTTTCTAAGCTTGCTTACCAAAGGAAGAGCATGAGCTTAGGAGGGAGCTTTATCTTCCATAAATATTTCCATGGAAATGCCGGATCAAATTCAAGAAGAATATGAGAGTTGTCCAAAGAGCAAAGAAGCTATCATCTTCCCCAGCATCGGCTTATCATAGAGGGATTTCGTGGTGAAAGAGCCAAAGGCGGTTAAACCCCATAAAAGTAAAATCATCATAATCATACCAAGACATATGCACAAAAATGACTTTATTAGCCACCCACACATGGAAGAGTTCCCTTAACATAATAGCATTCAATTGCCTCTTATCTGAGAGCAATAAGTAAGTTGTTGTGGGTATTTTAGCCCCTTTTCCCCAGATTCAACGAGGCATGACTTAATAGAGGTAGGGGAACTTCTCGAAGCCAATTAGAAGTTCCGCGATAAATTATCTTACTATTATCCAGTCTCTAATTACGATGAAAGGATAAATCCTTCCTTACCTTACAAAAGCATGTCCAGACCCATGTTGAAGATGGATATGTAGTTCTATCAAGAAAGGCTTTACACTTGCAATAACAAGATAAAAAATACGAAAAAACATAAACAAGTTTTGCAACCAAGTTCCTAGTGTGTTTTGCTAACAGGGCACGATTAAGCACAACTGAATCCCTCATACCCAAACCACCAAACAACTTAGGAAGATGAAGGTGCGACCAAGAGATCCAATAACATTTTTCTTGTTGGCATCTCCACTCCACAAAAAACTAGCAAGGATAGAAGATATATTTTTAATATAAGATTGTGGGAAGTTACGGGCAGAAAATGGGTAAAGCAGCGGACTACTAAGAATAGAAAATATTAGAACTAGCCTACCCGCTTTAGTAAGTAACTTTCCTTTTCATCATGCACTTCTGTTCAGAACCTTTTTAATGGTGATTTGAAAAACATATTTGTTACCTTCATTTATAACTAATTAAGTGCAGACCAAGATACTCAATATCATTCTAGTGATGATGTCCAACTGATGACTCAACAATCAACATGGTCTTGGTGTGAAATGAGAAAATAGGACTAGCAATAAAAGAGGACTTGTCAAATTTTATAAGCTTCCCAGACTGCATGCAATAGTCAGCACTTATTTCCTTAATAACTTGCCCAATATTTGACTCAACTTCAAAAAAATAACATTGTATCGTCAGCAATTGCAAGTTGGATTTACTTTACCCTCCGGAGAGTTCTGAATGCCTTTCAAAGAACCCCTTTGCAAGGCGTGGTCAATAGAAGCAGACATGATTTCAGCACATAAAATGAAAAGTAAGGGAGACCCTGTCTCCCTGCCTCAGACCACAGTAAGGCGCAAAGAACCCTGTGTAGAAACCATTAACAAGCACAAAACAAGAAAACACTAGTGATGCAACCCATAATTAATCTTGTAACATGAGGAGGGAATCCAAAATGAACCAATACTCGGTGCAAGTAAACCCACCTAACAGGGTCAAATGCTTTTGACATATCAAGGTTGAGAAGCCCATAACCTATAGAAGAGTGATTAGTTGAAATGAAATGAGTGAGGCCATGAGCAATACAAATATTTTTAGAGATATTCCTTCCCAAAACAAGACTACTTTGTGCCAAACCTAACAAGTAATGAATTACTTTTCTTAATCTATTTTCGAACGTCTTACACTTGTTTAGTATAGAACATTTGTCAAGCTTATATGTCTGAAATCAGAACCAACTCAGGAGAAGTCACATTTGAGAGCCGGAAAATCGACGTTCTATTGGAATCCCTCAATAAGAAACCAGAACTAAAAATTGAAACAACAAACAACTTATCTTTTATCATGTTCAAATGCTAGCTTCTGAAAAAATCATTGGAGGCGGCCCGTCAAAACCAAGGTCTTTGTAAAGTCTCATACCAAAGATAGGGAATGGGGTTGGTTGTTGGTTAGTAGGTGAAAAGAGATCCTTCAAATGTTGGCCAAAAATGTTACAGACTTGACACACCAAATATGATTTCTAACTCTTTTCATTCTAGTACTAGTATGAAAAAATCGAATATTTGAATCTCCACTTTGATCACAAGTCCTCTGTGTAATTTCTTCTTTTGATCCATATAATTTCAGTTTCTGTTGGATGTTGAATGCTCTCCAATTTTTAGGAGAGTTTCGGTTGGATATTGTGACTGCTTCCTCTCCCAGTTGGTTGGTGAAACAGAGTTCCTTGAAGTGAATCCTTTTAATAAAAGAAAGAAGCATCAAGCACCAAAAAAATTTTGATAGTACTTTTTTGAGTTGTCTACGCCAGAGTCTGAGCTAACGTCAAATTGTTTTGTACAAATGGTAATTTAATTTACAAAGTACATCTTAATCCAGGAGGTCTATTATGAAGTCATTAAGCAAGAAAGGGAAAATGATAATGACAATGGTCATTTGGTTATCTCCAATATCTCAAACAAATAATTTCTATGATCAAGTTTTATTCTCTTGGATATATGTATATGTTAATCTTAGTATGGTGTAAGAGTGCTAACCACATATTTATAACTAAATTTTCACGACACTAGCTACAAGGAGCGGCATGCAAATATCCATGGGTAGATTGTACGTGTTTTATGACTCAATCACGGTAACATCATGAGATAATGATTTTTTTTTAGGTAAAACTCCTCAAACTATTAATAAGAAAAAGTCATTGGGGGTGATGAGGCACATTACCTCTCTGTGTACAATTTCTCTTGCCCATATGGGCTCATTACCCATCAACAATTGATCGTGATTCAACTTAAGAGAAAAATTTGCATGCGAGTGAGCTGCATAATTAGAGTTCATGCCACAACATTTAAAAACTAAAACCATCACTTTCTGGTAGCAGTTGCAAGATGCCATTATTGATTTCTCCACTTTCCGAATTATGTACCCTTCCCCATCTTCTGGTTCTCCATATCTGTTATCATTATTAGAGAATGCGTCGCGACTTCAAGATCTGTTAATTTCATTCCTACCGCCAGCTTGAGTCATTCTCAAAGGGCTATAGCTTATGTTGTCTTCGGCTTAGATTCGAATGGGATGGGTTTTGCAAATCCGTCCAAATAAATGCCATTCGAGTTCCCGATGATTGCGTCGCCACCAGCTCGTTGAATTTGGCAATTCCAATCGTCACCGGGATTCAATTTGAGACATCCTGATGCCGGAGGGTCTTATTTCTTCCTATCATTACATCGATTTGATGCCACTGCTAAAATCGATGTGATGATAGGCTTCTTTCCCCCTTACGTAGAGGCCTCTGATAAGGCCACTAATAAATAAGATTACAAGTCCATACACCCTTTCTTTATCACCCCATGAGGCGGTGTTAAGTTAACCCACCATGTCACTGATTTTTGTTGTCTGCAAATCTAAGCTAGTTGTTGCGCTTGATGATGCCAATGTGTGGGTTTGGATTAACGACTACGCCAAAGGAAGTAAGAACAAGAAAACAATAATGTCCCTGCTATTGGCTTTGCATAGGAATTTGCCTCGACTGTTCGTAACTTATGCCTCCACCACTGATAATACGGTCACATCATATACATTTCTAACCAGACAAGGAACAAGAAAACAATAACATTTTCTTATAAATTTACGACCATACATTGCTTTATTTGACTCCAATATCTCAATAATAAGAGCGACATTCAACATAGATTTGCTATTAGATTTACTCACGAAACAAATTACTCACTCATTTACAAATTTTAAGGAAAATTTCACAACCCAATGCTAGCCAACACGCAAAATAATGATTCATCTACGGTTTACTCGAATCTTAGCAGGCTTTTGGATGGTAGGAGTAATAACTTCTACAAAAGGGTGCTAGCTGAGTGGTAGAGCGTTAGAAGCCCCAGTATGCAGTCTCCGGTTCTAACCCATCTAAATGATGTTATTTCCCAAAAAGAAAGCCCCGAATTGCAACTCATCGAGTACTTAAAAGGACGCTTTTCTCAACCAAGCTTCAAACTTGAAGGGTGATTCACTGAATACTTAAAAGAACACTTTCCGAAACCAAATGAAACTTGAAGGGTAAATCGGGCAGTTCAAGTATCGTTAGCAGAGAAAACAAGATAATCTCCCAGAACTCAGAAGAGAGAATCATCGGAGAAGAAAGAGAGAACGCAAAATTCGGGCAGGGCTCCGTTAGAATCTGGATCGATCTGGTACGCCTCTCTCTCTCTCTCTCTCTCTCTCTCTCTCTCTCTCACTTTATGAATTCACTCTTCGTTTTTATCTTATTCTGTGAATCGTTGTTATGAATTTGATTTTGAACTTCGAATTGGACTATACGGCTGTAGAACGAAGCGAATCTGTTCAAACTTCATACACATATGTGAGATTTAGGGCTTGTTCTTTCAAACACTGGTAGAATACAAGAAGAATCGAGGTTCTACACCAGATATATGATGGTTGAAGTAGTGTTTTTTCAGACCCTGGAAAAGTGTTTTTTTTTTTTTTTTTTTTTTTTTTCATAGAGTATGGTTTTGAAATCTTGAGGTTTTGGAACTTCATAGAGTATGGATTTCACTGAAATTTGGCCTGGACGGTGGAGTGTTAGCCTATTTATCAAAATAGTAAATTTTCAAGGCTATGGAAGTAAAACAAATAAGAGTTCTCTGAAGAAACCACATGATTAGAGCATGTAAGCTTTTTGAGCTTGTTAAACCAGGACCACAAACCACTGCGAAGGCAAATCTCGCTGGTTGAAACCAGGAGCTTTTCTATATCATATCCCATAGTCATAGACCCTTCCCTCCCCTGAGTAATAAATAATCTTTGCATAGTTCTAAACATAGTTGTTAGAATCTTACGTTTCACAATTCGATTCATGCGATTCGATAGGATTCACCCATGGAAAGATGCTATTCCCTCTGTGACTCTCAATGGGACAAAAAAATCCGAATCCCGGCTTAGAGCTTGAATCTTACGAATCCTAGCAATTCAGACCGATTCATTGTCTTAGACTAATCAAGTTAGAGTCAGTCTATGTGGTCCTACGTTTCCTGTTATTATCTGTTTTGTTACACATGTTATTCACAATATAGAACAGCCTTTTCAAGGCCTAAACTAATAGTTTCAGTAATATTTTCCATTATCTTGGAATCTTATGTTTCCTAGCTCGACATACATTCCTTTTTTTGGGTAGTTTCAGTAATATTTGCACAAACATATCTTATGTTTACTTGTTCTTGAAATATGAATGTAGTTCACAACTGCTTATAGACTTAAGGGATAGACAATTCTATATACTTGAGACAATTTGAACCAAACATTTACGATTCACGAATCGATTCTTTTGGCGATTCTGTAAAGTGGAATTTCGATTCATGATCCGAATCTCGATTTGACAACTAGGGTTCTAAATGGCAATGAAAAAAATATGTTTTCCCCTTCGTAATTGATTCCCCAAATGTTGCCCTGGTAATCGGTTCCGTTATTTTGGGTCAAAATGATATGTTTATCATGCTTTTGTTTTGCTTCATTGTTCCTTAACGCTGCTTGAACTGCCTGATTTACCCTTCAAGTTTAACTATCATCATTCATAGAGGTAGTATCATTATATATTTCTTATATTGGATAAAAATAGGCTGGTTTACCTAGTGGCTTAGACTGATGAAGCGAAAAATATTTTATGTAATGCAGAGTAAGCATGTTAGGTGGTTTAATACTTAATAGAGTTCCGAGTTTGAGATGTGTATGACGCTCATGCTCGAACACGAACAAGAAGTTGCTTGGAATATCATTTGCATAATGGTACTTGCTGGCCAGAGGACTCTATTGTGCTTGATGAAGGTTCTTTTTATGCATGCTTACCCCTTTGCAGGCAGTCCTACTTGGCTGCCTTCCGGGGGTTACGAGTTACGGCTAGTAAATAGTAATAGAAGAAACACCAATCGATTTTATTCATTCATTCGTTACACAAGTAGTCAAGCTCACACCAGGAAATAAAGCAGTACGTAATAGTAGTAGAAGCAGTAGTAGTAGTTGTCCTTTATAAAGGCCACACTACTACCGGCTTCATGCGAGCTTACACAAGAACATGCATATAGAGATACTAGTGTTTGTTATGTATGTATCTAGTGCTTGCTCGCCTTTATTTTATTTTATTTATATAATATTTCTTATACTGTGTATTACTAGACTAGAGTTGCATATTTTTTAATTAATATTTTGATAGAACGATTGGCGTATGTAACTAGGTTGGCTCGGATCATTCGTCGCCGATCTCTTCAACCTTGGCTTTATAGAAGGTCAGACCACCTACCGCCCTAGTTGGGTTCTCATGTTCGAAAGAGAAATCAATACTCTTGTAAGACTGTCCAAAAGAGGGAATTGTTACTGTGACCCACGTCTTAGAATTCGGCTCCATGTTGTTTATCTGGTCCTGTATAGGCACAGAATACTCCGTGATGCTGACGTCAGAAGTCAGCCTGGAAGTGATTCGAACGTTAGCATCCTTCATGCTGGGAGTTCCATCACCAATACTTATCTCAAACGCAACGGTACGACTCCTCGGCCACTTCAACTTCAAATCGAGCATCCCTTTAATCTCAAGCGTATTCGCCTCAACTAATTCCGCAGTGGGATTACTACAACCAATTCATTAACAAGAAAATCAGGCGCATATAAGAACAAGCTAGTATGTAAATACATGTAGCGCCTGTTGTTATATAACTTTTCGGATGGTAGTATCCATCTGCCTCCGGTGGATTTGTAAGTGCATTCCTTGGCCGAGAGTGTTTGGACAACGTGAATCTGCACATAATTTTATTAGGCTCTATTTTCGTAGGTTATGAACATAAAAAATAATGTACTGCAAGGGATCGATGTACAGAAAGAAAAGAACTATAATTACTACATAGTGATTACCTCTTTCAAGGCCTGAGCGGAAGCCATTGCAAGGTATAACTCACTTTGAGCCAGTAACAAACCAATACCTGTGTTGGTTGGATCAAGTTATGAATTCTTTCTTCTATCATGCTTCTCTATTTATGCTATCCTAAAAGTATCTGAGAATATATGTATCATTGCTTACTCACACAACTATACATAACCAATAACAATCGGGAATAACAAAGCAGGGAAAAGAAGAACGAATATGATTCACCAAAACTTGTTGCATGCATATATTCTACAAGAATAATAATAATAAGAAGAAGAAAATCTAAAGGCGATTCTGACATTGCAAGTAGATGAAAGGAAATGGGGAATATCCAGGAGTGCTCAAAGGACATACTTCTCATATACATCCATACAAACGAACAAATAAACAGCTAGTATGCACTGCGTTTGTACTACATAAATATAGAAAAATACTGAGCTGAAATGGTGTAGGGATATGCTGGTTGTCCTTCCTCACTGGTTGCAAGATCATATTTGCCATATTCCCCTGCCTAAAACTCCACAAGTTGATAAGGAGTTTTGGACTCTAACTGCGTCAGGAGAGTTTTCAGTAGCCTCAGATCACACACATACTTAAAAAATAATTTTAATGAAGCTTTTACAGCTTATGATGACAGATGGTGGAAGGGAATATATTGGACTTTCTCATGGAAGGACTTCTGGAAACTAAAACTTCCTTCAAAAATCCATGGTTTGATTTGGCAATCCTTACACCAACGTATCCCCCGTTAAGTCAAATCTTAAAATCTTTAACCTTGTCAGGTCCTCTTTGTGTACGCTGTGTTTGAGTGTTTGAAGAATGAGGAGCCAGTTGAGCATCTGTTTTTGAAGCTAATACTGATATGAATGTTATAACCGGTGCAAATGTATGACTAAATTCAAATGGGATATTCGTACATTTTTAGAGAGATTATCAAAAATAAGATCATAGCAATTTAAAAAAAAAAGCTATGATGCTAAACAATGGATATGATGCAGATGTGAAAAACTCACCGGATTACGGGCGTGTCTTTTCTGTTCACTTGTCAAGAAAGTGAAGGAAAAAGAAATTAAAAACCGTTTTGTTTTCTTGCATGCGTGTTCAGTTGTACTAGAAAAGTTGTGGCACTCACCATTTTTATTTTCCGAATACATATTCCTTCAAATTTTGTCCCCATAAAAACACGGAATTTCGCAGGAAAGTTATATTATTACTTACTTTCCCACATACTTTCGTATGAAATGAACATACATGGGAAACTAAATTTATACTCTTTTCTTTTCCTTATAACTTTCCGGAAAATTATTTTCTCAAATATCTTTCATGACAAATAAGCATAGCCTTAAATTCACCAACTCTGCCTTGGAATTGCTGAACAAGGCTCGGTGACAGTGAAACTCATAGAGGCGCACGGAGTTCACTTGTGGTGGGGTGGTGGGCCGAGAGTGGGGCCGTGGGAAGTGGAACAACGGGTGGTTAACTAGCGATCGGAGCTAGTGCAACAGACGAAAATAGAAAGAGAAGTGAAGACGATGGGGTAGGGATACAAGAGAAGTTCCTTTCAAACCGTCGGTGGCGTCTTTGAGAGGCAACATGTTGGTCTTGCGTAGATGGCGTGAACTCTGCTGTAGACACTGGTGGTCTTGCCGGGTGACTGTACATCGATGGCGGAGATGGAATGTTGTTTCGTGGGGCCAGAGCACGGCGTGTCTGGGTGTAGTAGTTGAATTGCGGGGGCCGTCTGCTTATCTGTTGCTGGAGCTCCAAAAGACAGATGTCGATCCATCACTATGATTCAAGTACTTCAGCACTTTTACAAAAAATTCACAAAAACGGCCATGAAGGAAATAGAAAGCCCCGAATTGCAACTCATCGAGTACGTAAGGACGTTTTTCTAAACCAAGCTTTCTTGAAGGGCATTTCATTGAATACTTCAGAGTTGAGAACACTTTTGGAAACAAAGTTAAACTTGAAGGGTAATCCCACTCCGTTCCAGTTCAAACGCACCATTTGGACTTTTTCCACCCGTAATTGGATCACTTTGACCCGGTGATTTGAATCGTAAAATGATACAATATTTTGATAATTTTTTTATTGTCTTGTAAAATAAGAGTTATTCTACAACACTTCACAAAAATTATCTAAAAATTGTAAAGTTTTGCTATTCAAATTACGGGATCAAAGTGACATAGTAAATAGTGGTAAAAGTCTGAATGGTGCGAAAGAGGTGGAACAGAGTGGTAAGACAGTTCAAGTAGCTTTAGTAGAGAATACTAGAAGTCAGAAGTCAGAAGAGAGTCATCGGAGAAGAAAGAAAGCAAAATTAGGTCTCCGCTAGAATCTGGATCGTTGGTACGCCTCTCTCTCTATATATATATGAATTCACTCGTCGTATTTATCTTATTATGTGCATCGTTATGAATTTGATTTTGAAGCGACTGAACTTCGAATTGGACTATACGGCTGTGGAACGAAGTGAATCAGTTCAAATTTCATACACATATGTGAGATTTAGGGCTTATTAAGGTAGAATACAAGAATAATCGTGATTCTAATCTACACCAGATATCTCAATTTATGATGTTAAAATAGTGTTTTTTCAGAGCCTGGAAAAGTTGTCTTTTCTGATTTGGGTTAGAGTTGAATAACAATCAAGTCCTTTCTCAATAATTCACTTGTCCCTGATTAAATTACTCACTCGCCACAAGTCCACAGCTCATAAAGTGAATTAAATTAGCGCAACAATCTGAACTTCCCTTAGCGAATGAGGCGGTGGTTAGTGATTGTTGCACAAAGGGAGGGTTGATACTGTGCACTTTATGAAATCTTGAGGTTTTTGGAACTTCATAAAGTATGGATTTAACTGATATTTGTCCTGGACTTGGGAGTGTGAGCCTATTAATCTAAATAGTAAATGTTCTATTGTTACAAGGCTATGAAAGTAAAAGAAATAAGAGTTCTATGAAGAATCTAGGGGAAGTAGTTGGGTGAGAAAAACCTCGTGATTAGAGCATGTAAGCTTTTTGCGAGCTTGTTAGACCAGGACCACAAACCACTGTGAAGGCTAATCTCGCTGTTTAAACCATGGGGGTAGGGTTATTATCAGGTAGGTCGTCTGGGGCTATGACACCAAGGGAGGTAGAGCGATATTTGGAATGAAGAGAGGGTTCCCTGCTGAGATCAAGTAACCTAACTGCGTCAAGGTATAACTTGTTGTCTCGGGCTTCCAAGAAATAAGCTACTGTGTCAAGGTATTCTACAGAGGCTGAATTTAGAGCCTTGGCAGCAGGTGCATTTGAAGTTTTGTGGCTTAAAATACTCCTCATTGAGCTGCACATTCATCTTTCAGCTCCTCATATGATCTATTGTGATAGTGTTTCTGCAAATCCAGTTCTACATAGCACAACCAAGCCCATGGAGCTTGGTTGCTATTTTGTTAGGGACATGGTGCAAAACTAAAAATTGGTTGTTGATCACATCCCTACTGAGTTTCAACTTGCAGATTTCTTCACAAAGTCGCACCCACTGTTGCTACATTCTAGTTCTTAAGGTCCAAATTGGCTGCTATTGTGTCTAGATCCTGGATCTTCATCTCATTCTTCTTGAGTGGGGGGGGGGGGGGGGGTGTTAAGGTGTAAGGTATAAGTGATAAATAGTGAGGATGTAAGTGAAATGCCTGTTAAGTAATGGACTATATTACAATATTTGGAGAAGAGTTAGTGAGGGTGTAATCGTTCATTTGTGGTTAATGTGAAAAGTAACGGATTACGTTTCGTCCGTTCATCTTCTCTTTCCTCTCTCTCTCTTGTTCTTCATTTATGCAGATCTTCACAGTATGAATCATTTATGGTTAATAATTATGATCTTACTAGTCCTACATTTCTCACTCTTGCCTCAGGGGACGTGTGTTGTGAAAGTATGTGTATGTCTCATCTGATTTATGCCTGGTGTAATCAAAGACTGAAAATGAGATTGTATGCCCTTCTCTTCTGTATCGGGTGCAATTTTGTGCTATATAGAAAGAGGAAATAATAAAAAACGCACACAATAAAAAGACATCAACATATTCTGAAGCAATACATTTATAGGGAAGTTACTTTTATTATGATATCATAAAAAGAGTACAAGTACAAGTGATACTGAAGAGGAAAAACAGAAAAGGAAAAGGATAGGCACCATTTTCGCAGGCGAAGCGATTGCAACGAGCTCATCAGCCTCTAAGTGGTTCCCTAGAGCAGCATCGGAGTCTCGTGAGGGTTTCCAGAAAATGATACCCACAAACACCATGGTAGCAGTAGTAGTAGTTATTATTATTATTATTATTATTATTATTATTATTATTATTATTATTATTATTCGTACACGTACAGTGCACCAGACCGACAGGCAGGCTTCACCCAACTGACATGGGGGGTTGGGCGGCTTGATCGATCGATCGATCTTAGTTTGGTGGCAAAGGATCCTGAGTAGTGACGTACCTGAAGTTATAAGCATTGGCACCAATGAAGACACCATCATCCATAGTGTAGGTAACCACTCTGCCGTCAGTGAGAACGTCGCGCACAGAGTAAGAAAATGGAACATCACATGCACCTTGTGTAGCGACAAGGGTCACTTTGACGTGAGTCCTTGGTGGCACAGGGACAGTGAGGGTACTCTCTAGTTCTTTAGTTGTTACCTTTGTGTCATTCCAGGTGAAAGATCCACCGACGGTGGCCGTAATTTGAACTTCTCCATTTACAATGAAGGGAACCCCGGCACTGATAGTGGTTGCCACGCTCAGCGACGCGGTAACAGCACGTTCCCAAGTCGTTGAACTAGTCTCGCTGTACAAAAACCTCAACTGTGCCGAAATGGTTTCAGTACCGCCATTAGTGGCATCTTGGGTGGCCATTGACAGGATGTTTTCATCATAAACCCTAGCGTCGAGAAGGCGGTAGTTGACGTTAGAGACAGTCCTAGACAGAACAGCCTCCTGCACAATCAACCTCGCACCGGTGGTAATGGTGGGACTAGCTGCATTCAGACAGTTTACCTTGGCTCGGTCGCTGTAAGGCACGCAGAACTCGCCGTTACCTAAGTTGCGTAGAGCGATAGTGTTGTCGCCGGCTTTGACGGCCTGAAATACGTGGTCATTGGTGACGCTGCCAGTGTTGCCTGGGACGTCTGCCCAGATCCAGTTAGAAGGGCTGCGCCTCCAGAATTTGTCCGCTTGTTTGGACTTGATTCTATAAGTTCCATCACCAAGGCTTGTTAGCTGGGCTACTACGCCCGCCTCACCAAAGTCGCTGGAGTCAAACCTCAGATGGGGTTGTCCCTCGATGGTGCGAACTGCGAGGAACCGGTCATTGTCTCCCTTGATAGAAACTTCTTTGGGTAGTGTCACCAGGGACTCGCTGTCGAAGAGGTTGAACTCGGTTCGATCGAATGCTGACGATCCTGCTTCGTACAGAGGGCGGTCACGATCATTGTTGGGATTGGGGAGCGATACGGCAATGAAGTTGTTGGTTCGGGCCAGCTTTAAGTTGATGGTGGTGCGATCCTGATCGACAAAGACCGGCTCGAACAAGGTACATGACCAAGTGGAGAGGTCTTCGTTGGGTTTAGCAGCAGCTGCTTTGATGAAGACGGAATCAGCAGACTCCTTGACCAAATACTTGTTAGTATAGCAGCTTCTGATATTGAACAATGATGATGATCCCTTGGCACTCTCTAGTTCAAACTTGCTCATTGGGTTCATAGCGCTAAAGCCACTGGCACCGACAGTCTCGCCTACTACTGTGACGATATAGAAGGAAGGTTTGGACCGCAGCGCCATGTACCTTGGCAAACCGCTACGAGCACCCATTTGTTTCGACATTTCTCTCACCCACTTTTTTCTCTCAGACAGAAGACGACGATGATCTATTTAGAAGTTGTAGTCGTCGTCGTCTCTTGTTCTGCTACTTGCTGCACAACCTGAAGCTAATTTATAGGAGGAAGAACAAGCCCCACCCCCCGACCTTCTTATTCTTCTTCTTTCTTAAATTATTAATTAGAATTAAAAAAAAAAAAACTTTATTATATGTATAGGAAAATAGTATACATATTCTTTCTTTGAGAAGAAAAAAGTATACATATTCGACTTCCCACTAGATCCATATACACACATCGAGCATATATTCTAAACTGATTGAAAAAAAAAAAAGAAAAATTCTCAACTAATCAAAGATAGAGCATGCGTAGCTTTGGTAAAAGTTTCTATGCACACACAGATTTTTTCAAATATTTTGCTAGCCACGGAGTATTCTTTCTTATCCGAGTCCAACAAGTTGGAGCACTTATGATATGTTCAATTACATTATTGCTTGAGCATCTCTAGCCACCAGGGCCGACCTTCTAAGATTTTTATCATTGTATATTATATGTACGAAAAAAAAGATCCGACTTCCACTAGACCTCAGTAAATATTCTTATCTCAATAATAGAGCACGTGAGTTTAGCTAAATGTTTACGAGGACATGATTCAATTGCTAGTATTCTTCTTTATTAAAGAAAGACATATATTCTACTCTGACATGTTTGATCACATTATTGATCGAGCATATCCACTCTCGCTTGGTTCACTTCGCCGTATGCTCACTTATTTTTTTCTTTGTATGTTCTTTCCTTTTTAGCTGCATGTCTGTGCCTTTCTGGTTCTGCTTATGTTACCATATTTTAGAAGAATAATACGGGTTAACCGTATCATCAACCTTATTATTTATTTACTTAATTAGTATTATCTGTTAGTTAGTTTATTTATTTAATTAGGTTATATATATAATTATTCGAATTCGGTTTTCTTGTCGGTTCTTTCTCGGGCGCGTTAGGTCGAAACGTCTAAGTTTAGGGTTAGTGTTTCTCTATTTAAACAATGTAATTGTTCGTTTTATCAATCAATTGTGTCGTGTTCTTTTATTTTTCGTGTTCCTGTGTGTTCGTGTGGAGATTTGACAACGTCTCGAATAGCTAACGCGCGGTGTGAAAGCATCCCTGCCTTTGCTTATGAATTTTCCAACCAAGAACTCTTTCCTTGTTAACAAACTTACAAAAGGGCTGAACAATACACTTGATATATAGCATCACAGTTAGAACCCCAGAGCTGGAAAAAAAGGAGGTTGAATCTCTGTGTTAGATTGATAGTAAGCTTACAACGATCTTTCCATGCATTATAAAGCAGGGAAGCAAAGTGAGTGATGTTAGCATATGCCATAATAGCAAACCTGGACTGAAGTGAAAGTCGGAGAAATCTTCCGTGTCTTATTTTCAATAATCACAATGGTTAAATAGACTAATTACACACACTACACTCTAATTACAAACATAGTCATCAACTAAGTGAGGTACTATAAAAAACGTCCTACGACTAATACTCCCCCGCAGTCGAAACTGTAGGCAGGCCAACACTGAGACTGGAACGAAAGCGCTGGAACAAGGACCGAGGAAGACCCTTGGTGAAGATGTCGGCATACTGATAATCTGCTGGAATGTGTAACACGCGAAGCTGACCCAAACGAACCTTCTCACGAACGAAGTGTAGATCAATCTCAACATGCTTAGTGCGTTGATGCTGAACAGGATTACCGGAGAGATAGACAGCACTCACATTGTCGCAATAGACGACGGTGGCCCGAGGTGGGGTGACGCGAAGCTGAAGAAGCAAATTCCGAACCCAGCAGAGTTCAGAGACGGGGTTAGCAACACCGCGATACTCAGCCTCAGCACTAGAACGAGATACGGTGGCCTGTCGCTTGGACGACCAACTCAGAAGATTGTCTCCATAGAAGACACAGTAACCAGAAGTGGAGCGGCGCGTGTCCGGACAACCAGCCCAATCGGCGTCAGTGTAGGCGGTGAGGGAATCAGTAGCGGAGGCAGAGAGCCGAAGACCATACTCTAGTGTCCCACTGATGTAGCGCAAGATACGCTTCAGGGCATGAAAGTGCGGCTCACGAGGATCATGCATGAAGAGACAATCTGCTGAACGGGAAACTGGATGTCTGGTCGAGTGAACGTGAGGTACTGCAAGGCTCCAGCAAGGCTGCGGTATAGGGTAGGATCAGCAACCGGTGGGCCAGATGTAGCTGTGAGTTTACTCCCTACCTCAACTGGTGTGGCAGTAGACTTACAGGTTGACATAGAGGCACGGCGAAGAATGTCGGTCGCATACTGATGCTGAGACAGGAACAGGCCAGACGAATCACGTGTGACAGCGATGCCCAGAAAATGATGTAGATGGCCCAGGTCAGTCATAGCAAACTCTCCAGAGAGCTGGGAGACAATCTGATCCAAGACAACCGGAGATGACCCAGTGCTGACGATATCATCCACATAGAGCAAGAGGTAGACGATGTCCGAGCCATGACTGTAGACGAAGAGAGACTCATCACATGAGCAACCAGAGAAACCGATAGTCTGCGTGAGGACGGTGGCAAATCGCTGAAACCAAGCACGGGGAGCCTGCTTCAGACCATATAAGGATTCGCGTAACCGACAAACAAAGTCAGGATGGTGTGTGTCGCGGTAGCCAAGGGCCTGATGCATGTATACCGTCTCAGAGAGATCACCATGAAGGAAAGCGTTCTTCACATCCAGCTGACGGATAGGCCAAGAGCGGGTGACGGCGATGCTGAGAACTGTACGGATGGTGGTCGGTTTGACAACCGAGCTGAAAGTCTCCTCACAATCGATCCCAACCATCTGGGACTTCCCATTAGCTACCAATCGCGCCTTATAGCGCTGCAGACTACCATCAGCGCGAAACTTGTGACGAAAGAGCCACATAGATCGCAGAACATTAGCCCCTGCCGGGCGAGGAACCAGATCCCAAGTGTGGTTCGTAACCAGAGCTCCAAACTCATCATCCATGGCCGCTTTCCAGTGAGGATCCGACAAGGCTAGGATGGGGGATTTGGGAAGGGGCGAGATGGGGTCTGGTTGCTGGGCCGCTAAAGTGAGACGGGTGACTGGTTTAACTATGCCATGCATGGATCTGGTGGTCATCTGAGGAGAAAGATGGGGAGGAGAAGTGGCCACTGGGCTCGGTGTGGGTGACTCAGGGGGGTCAGGTAACACAGACACAGAGGGTACAAGAGGAGGGCGAGTTGACACAGACCGACGGACGTAGTGCTGAGAAAAAGGTTCCACAAGGGTCCTGGACGAGGAAAGCTGTGTGGGTGCCCTAGTAGGTGCGGGTGGTGATGTGTATTCCCTAAGAGGGGTGGGTCAGGGTGTTGCTGTGGGCGTTCACGATATTTTCGGCCAAATTGATGACGCTTACTATGGCCTCGATCTATTTGGAGAGGAGTAGCAGTGTGCTTGACGGTCGACATGGATGACCACAAAAAGTAGCACATAAAAAAAAAAAAAAAATAATAATAATAATAATAATAATAATAATAATAATAATAATAATTGGTCTGATCACTGCCAATAATTGGAGCCCACAAATGAGCCCAGAAAGCAAATTGAATTAGGGAAAAGGACACAAAACCACGTCAACAATGAACAGTGGTTCGGCAATAGGCAGATCCGTCAAGTTGCTCGGTGTTGTCGGACCGAAGTGGAGAAGATGACCCGAAGCAGGGAAGGAACATAAGCGGAGAGGAGAGGCGATAGCAGATGAGAGGGGGATCAAACCACTAGGGCGGCGGCTGCTTCGGCGGTACACAGGAGGTAGACGTGCGACGGCGTCGATGGCACTCTCTTGGCTGAAACCGACGGCAATGATCTTTCGGTGTTCTTAACCAACCTGAAGACCGATTCGCAAGACCCTTCGTAGGAGAGGAAGCACGGTTCACCAATTGAGCCGCTTGAGCAGCGGGGAAATTAACGGCGCGAGAGAGGGCTGCTTCTGGCTGTGAAATCGACGGCAGAGTAGAGGCGACCAGAACGGGAAAGGAGATCGGCGATTCTGGCGGCGATGAGGTCGTCGATTAGGGCACAGTGAGCAAGCAATCGTTCTTCTCGGAGAACGATGGGGATGGGGAAGCGGAAGCAGATGTGGACGACGATGACCCCAGCAACGAGGACGACGACGACGGTGGGAAACAGACGCGTCGCAGTCATAGGTACTGATCGGAGAAATCAGAGGTAAGAGAAGGGCTCTGATACCATGAAAGTCGGAGAAATCTTCCGTGTCTTATTTTCAATAATCACGATGGTTAAATAGACTAATTAGACACACTACACTCTAATTACAAACATAGTCCTCAACTAAGTGAGGTACTATAAAAAACGTCCTACGACTATTATGAAGATCCTCAGAGCCAAGGAAATCAGAATAAAAAACCACAATGTTTCTAAATTTTTGAACCTCCCACATGAAGCTCCAACTCTAGCAGAAAATAAGAACCGTACCACTGTTGTGAGAACATATTTTGAAAGCAAACTTGAGAGAAGAATAAGACAAGAAGGGCGTAAATTCGGAATTTGTGACCAAAAGAGACCTAGAGACACTGAAGAAGAATATGTGTGATAGAATCTGTTATGATTCGAGCAGAGTTCGAGAACGCTGAAAACGATGATACAGAACATAAGAGCACACACGATATAACTTGGTTCACTACCGATGAGCTAGCTGCCTTCACGATCCGAAAAACCCTGGCTTTTTTAGAGAAACCCTCGAATACAACCCACACAAAGTAAAGCACGACCTAGAGCCTTTATATAGGCACACTATACATCTAGTGCTCAAAGAAATACCAAAACCGAGATAGAAACCAACAAGGAAACAATTTGCCCCCCCTCCAGGATTTTGTTGGTACGAACACCCGATGTGTTCGCACGAATTGTGTTCGTACGAACACTCTGAGTTTTTGCACGAACATACAGCAGACCCCGACTTGTTGTCTTCGTCTTGCTCATCCGTTTGACACGTTTCTTTGCCCCATTTCGTCGCCAACTCCTCGCCAAGCCCAAGTACATTCAAGGCACCTCGATTCCCAACAAATCTCCACATTGCCTTGAATCCTCTCGTCCGCTTGCGCTTGAATGAGCCGGTTCTCTTCAATAGACCCAAATTCACAAACTGCTCCATCTTCGCCGAGATCCTGCATGTGTGCCCTCAACGGTGCTCCAACTCTATCGATGCTCCAACTAGTTCCTGCAATCGAACCCTATCGATGCTCTAACTACGGTCGAGTTTCTGCAACCGAATCCCCTGCTTGTTGTTCCAACTCCCACTGGGTTCCTACTATAAATTTGTTTGTTGTTCCGACTCCCACCTAGTCCCTACAACAAACCCCCCAGCACGTGTCCCCTTCACGTTCCATTTATCTCGTCGGAGACTCCCCCTATTCCACCGTCCGCCTTCTCGTCAAGACCACAGATCCCCATTGCCCCCCAAATGAGGCCTAGACCACGAAGTTATCTACCGCGCCTGCAGCCAAGTCTGCAAACACCTTCCCCTTCGGACACTCCCTATTCCAATGACCATTCTCTTTACACAGTGTACAAACGTCGTTTGGCCTTAGAACCCTTGTTCCTCCTTTTGCCATAACCCCAATTGGATGACATGAATCCGCCCGACCCTAAACTGTTCGTACCCCCATATGCGATCCTCTGCTGCATCTCACTTGTGTGTAGAGATGATCTTACCTCCTCCAACATGATAGTCTCTTTTCCAGCACAAGCACTCTGCACGAACCCCTCATAAGACGGTGGTAGAGACACCAACAAAATTAGTGCGGCATATACATCACTTATCTTATCATTACTGTTTCGCAACTCAAGCAAAATAGTATTAAGACAATCCAAGTAATCTCTAAGATCCATACCTTTCCCCATGCGTAGACCAAGGAGTTGTTGCTTCAACATCATCTTGTTGGTGAGCGACTTCTTCTTGCATGGGCTCTCCAACTTGCTCCATATTTTCTCAGGAGTCTCTCGATCCGCAACCTCCGTGATCACGTCGTCCGCCAAACACAACATGATTGTTGAGTGTGCTCTTTCCTCCAACGTCTTGTACTCCTTGGTGGTTGTAGAAGCCCCCTCTTTATCTTCGGCCAATGGAAACCACATACCTTGCTGCTTCGACAAAGCACACACCTTGATCTTCCAAAGACTGAAAGTGTTTCTCCCCGTGAACTTGTGATCTTGGTCATCCTGCGGTCATCTTTTCTGCAACTCTTTTTCCATATATGTAACCCCCAAACGCGTGCTCCACCTTGATCGCGAAACCAGCTATGAATTTCACGGATTGTGAAACCCTAGCCCTATAGCTCCACCTTGATCTTGGAACACCGCAACCCAAGCTCTGATACCATTTTGTTATAATCTGGGCAAAGCTCGAGAACGATGAAAACGATGAAACCAGAACACAAGAGCACACACGATATAATGTGGTTCACTAGCGATGAGCTAGCTACCTCCATAACCCGAAAAACCCTGATTTTATTATGAGAAACCCACGAATACAACCCACACAATGTAAAGAACGACCTATAGCCTTTATATAGGCCTAATATACAGCTTGTGCCGAAAGAAATACCAACACAGAGCTAGAAACCAACAAGGAAACAAGTTGGCCGCCTTCAGGATTCTGTTCGTACGAACACCCGATGTGTTCGTACGAGCACTCCGAGTTTTCGCACGAACATACAGCAGACCCCCGACTTGTTGTCTTCGTCTTGCTCCTCCGTTTGGCCCGTTTCTTTGCCCCACTTCGTCGCCAACTCCTCGCCAAGCCCAAGTACATTCTAGGCACCTTGATTCCCAACAGACTCATAATGAATGTTGCACAAAGGACATAAGTCCGACTCTAAAATGCCCAGTTTTGCAAGATTATTTTTGGTAGGTAACTTTTCTAAGCTTGCTTGCCAAAGGAAGTGCATGAGCTTAGGAGGGAGCTTTAATTCCATAAATCTTTCTATGGGCATGCTGGATCAAATCCAAGAAGAAGATGAGAGTTGTCGAAGAGCAAAGAAGCTCTCATCTTCCCCAGCGGCTTATCATAGAGGGATTTCGTGGTGAAAGAGCCGAAGGCGGTTAAATCCCATAAAAATTAAATAATCATAATCATACAGAGACATGCACAAAAATAATTTTATTAACCAGCCGCACATGGAAGAGTTCCCTTAACATAATAACATTCCATTGCTTCTTATTTGAGAGCAATAAGTCATATGTGTTGTGGAGATTTTAGCCCCTTTTCCCCAGATTCAATGAGGCATGACTTAATAGAGGTAAGGGAACTTCTCTAAGCCAATTGGAAGTTCCGAGATAAATTCTTTTACCATTACCCATTCTCTAATTACGATGAAAGGATAAATCCTTCTTTACCTTACAAAAGCCTTTCCAGACCCATGATGAAGATGGATATATGTAGTTCTATCAAGAAAGGCATTACACTTGCAATAACAAGATAAAAAATACGGAAAAAAATAGAATCAAGTTTTGCAACCAATTTCCTAGTGTGTTTTGCTAACAAGGCACGATTAAGCACAATTGAATCCCTCATACCCAACCCACCAAACAACTTAGGAAGATGAAGGCGCGACCAAGAGATCCGATAACATTTTTCTTGTTGGCATCTCCACTCCACAACAAACTAGCAAGGATAGAAGATGTCTTCTTAATTTAAGATTTTGGGAAGTTACATGCAGAAAATGGGTAAAGCAGCGGACTACTAAGAATAGAAAACATTATAACTAGCCTACCCGCTTTAGTAAGTAACTTTCCTTTCCATCCTGCACTTCTATTCAGAACCTTTTCAACGGTGATTTGAAAAACATATTTGTTACCTTTATTTATAACTAATTAAGTGCAGACCAAGATACTCAGTATCATTCTTAGTGATGATGCCCAACTGATGACTCAACAATCAACATGGTCTTGGTGTGAAATGAGAAAATAGGACTAACAATAAAAGATGAATTGTCGAATTTTATAAGATGCCCAGACTGCATGCAATAGTCAACACTTATTTCTTTAATAACTTGCCCAATATTTGACTCAACTTCAAAAAAATAACATTGTATCGTCAACAATTGCAAGTGGGATTTACTTTACCCTCAGGAGAGTGCTGAATGCCTTTCAAAGAACCCCTTTGCAAGGCATGGTCAATATAAGCAGACATGATTTCAGCACATAAAATGAAAAGTAAGGGAGACAATGAGTCTCCCTGCCTCAGACCACAGTAAGGTGCAAAGAACCCTGTGTAGGAACCATTAACAAGCACAAAACAAGAAACACTAGTGATGCAACCCATTATTAATCTTGTAACATGAGGAGGGAATCCCAAATGAACCAATAAGGGTGCAAGTAATCCCACCTAACAGAGTCAAAGGCTTTAGACATATCAAGCTTGAGAAGCCCATAACCTTTAGAAGAGTGATTAGTTAAAATGAAACGAGTGAGGTGATGAGCAATATAACTATTTTTAGAGATATTGCTTCCCAAAACAAAACTACTTTGTGCCAAACCTAACAAGGAATGAATTACTTTTCTTAATGTATTTTCGAACGTATTAGCAATTATTTCGTTTAGAACATTTGTCAAGCTCATTGGTCTGAAATCAGAAACAACTCAGGAGAAGTCACCTTTGAGAGCAGGAAAATCGACGTTCTATTGGACTCCCTCAATAAGAAACCAGAATTGAAAATTGAAACAGCAAACAACTTATCTTTTATCATGTTCCAATGCTAGCTTCTGGAAAACACATTGGAGGGGGCCTGTCAAAACCAAGGTCTTTGTAAAGTCTCATGCCAAAGATAAGGAAAGGGATTGGTTGTTGGCTAGTAGGTGAAAAGAGATCCTTCAAATGTTGGCTAAAAATGTTACAGACTTGACATACCAAATATGAATTCTAAATCTTTTCATTTTAGTACTAGTACGAAAAAATTGAATATTTGAATCTCCACTTTTATCACGAGACCTCTTTGTAATTTCTTCTTTTGATCCATATAATTTCAGTTTCTGTTGGATGATGAATGGTCTCCAATTTTTAGGAGAGTTTCTGTTGGATATTGTAGTGCTTCCTCCCAGTTGGCTGGTGAAACAGAGTTCCCTGAAGTGAATTCTTATAATAATAAAAAAAAGAAACATCAAGCACCAATAAAATTTTGATAGTACTTTGTGGAGTTGTCTACGCCAGAGTCCGAGCTAACATCGAATTGGTTCAACTGGTAATTTAATTTACAAAATAAATCTTAATTCCGGGGGTCCATTAGGGGTGTTCGCGGGACGGTTTGGGCGGGTAAAACCTACATTTCTCCCCCAACCCAACCACCCCGGGTTGAAAAATTGCTACCCAAACCCACCCAAGTAATTTCTAAACCCAAACCTAACCGACTACTTCGGGTCGGCTCGATTCGGCTCGGTTATGACGGATATTTATCATGAAAATATAAAATATAACAGACGATGAATGAACATTGATTACATTTCTTTCAAGCGGTCTAATATTAATGTTCGTGGGACATTTTGGGGGTATTCGATGACTTGAGAAAATGAAATAGCTACATGTTTAAGGTTGATTTGCATATTATATGTCAATATGATGAAAGGTTTATAAATGATTTTTTTTGATGCACTATTATATCACTACTGTGATAACAAATTGTTAAGTTATATTAAATCATTATACAATTAGTTATTATGATAAATATGTTGGATTAGAACTCTATGGTTACAATTATATAAAATAAAGTAGATATTATGTTGGGCGGGGCGGTTTGGGGCTAAACGGCCAAATTATTTTAATACCCATAAGCAATCGATAATGGGCGGGTTGAAATTTTATGAACCCGAAATAAATCGTTTAACCCAATCCTTTTTTATATTGCGCAAGTTCGGCCTGTACCGGCCGGTTTGGGCGGGTCGCTCAGGTTTTTGAACACCCCTAGGGTCCATTATGAAGTCACTAAGGAAGAAGTGGAAAATGATAATGACAATGGCCATTTGGTTATCTCCAATATCTCAAACAAATAATTTATATGATCAAGTTTTCTTCTCTTGGATATATGTATATGTTAATCTTAGTATGGTGTAAGAATGCTAGCCACATCATTATAACTAAATTTCACAACACTAGCTACAAGGAAGTGGCATGCAAATATTTATGGGTAGATTTGTACATGTTTTATGACTCAGTCACAGTAACATCATGAGATGATAATTTCATTTTTTAAGGTAAACTCCTCAAACTATTAATAACAAAAAGTCATTGGGGGTGGTGTGGCGAGAACGGATCCTCTCCAGCTACACCTCCGTCCAGCTCGTCCAGCCGCCAAATTTAAACAGTCGATTTTGTTCTGTAAGATATGGGTATACTGCTAACAGAGGATGACCTCTTTTTAGACATCGTTATTGAACCAACCAGCAACATCAGTGTCGACGCCCTAACCTTCGGCAACACCACCAACCTCTCCCTCTTGGTCTCACCTGCCTCTGTCTTTCCCCTCTTTGTCGGACAACAAACAATAGGATCATCCACGCCAAAGGAGGCCACCGCACAGACCCGAAGCCCAGCAGCGACCCTCGTCGCCGATGCCCCGCTCTTTTCCCTCTCTTCCCGTCCGACTCTCTCTCTCATCATCTTTGGGGTTTCTCTCTGCCCCGCTACCAGACAGCACCAGCAGCTGCTGCAATTTCCCACGGCCACAACCCACACCGAGACCACCCTCAATCGACGTATATTTTTCCGATTAGTCACCCTCCTCTAGTTTGGGGGCAAGATCGAACTCTCCTCTTGTCAATATTTGATCAATTGTTTATTGAAGAATGAATCAAATGAGCTAAGTGCTGAACGAAGGTGTAGTAATTTTGGAGTTTAACCGTATTTTTATACGATTTTCTTCCACCCCTCTCCTATTGGATTGGAGATGCCCTTATATTGTCATTGTCAACCCACCGCCCCAATAAAGTAGGATTGTGGCTGACTTTGACTTTTGGCTACATTATTTCCTTCCTAATTTATTTTGTCTTGAACCCAACACATTATCAAATTAATTCAAGTCGCCTCTTCTAACACATTCAAACATAGACATGCTATTAGACCTACTCACGAAACAAATTAGTCACTCATTTACAAACTTTAAGGAAAATTTCACAACCCAATGCTAACCAACACCCAATATAATGATTCACCTACGGTTTACTCGAATCTTAGCAGGCAATTGGATGGTAGGAGTAATAACTTCTACGAAAGGGTGCTAGCTCAGTGGTAGAGCGTTAAAAAACCCAGCATGCGGTCTCCAGTACGAACCCATCTAAATGATGTTATTTCCCAAAAAGAAAAAGCTTCTACAAAAGAAAGCCCGGAATTGCAACTCATCGAGTACTTAAGGACGTTTTACGTAACCAAGCTTCAACTTGAAGGGTAATCCACTGAATACTTAAAAGAACACTTTCCGAAACCAAATGAAACTTGAAGGGTAAATCAGGCAGTTCAAGTATCGTTAGCAGAGAAAACAAGATAATCTCCCAGAACTCAGAAGAACCATCGGAGAAAAAGAGAGAAAGCAAAATTAGGGCAGGGCTCCGTCAGAATCTGGATCGATCAACCCTCTGGTACGCCTCTCTCTCTTCCTCTGTTTACGAATTCACTCTTCGTCTTTATCTTCTTCTGTGCATCGTTGTTATGAATTTGATTTTGAAGCTACTGAACTTCGGATTGGACTATACGGCTGTAGAACGAAGCGAATCTTTTAGGGCTTGTTCTTTTAAACACTGGTAGAGTTCAAGGAAAAATGAGGTTCTACACCAGATTTAGTGTTTTTTCAGAGCCTGGAAAAGTTGGATAACCATAAGTCCTGTCTCAATAATTCACTTGTCCCTGATTAAATTACTCACTGGCCACAAGTCCACAACTCATAAAGTGAATTAAATTAGCGCAAAAATCCGAACTCCACTGAGAGAGAGAATGAGGTGGTGGTTAGTGATTGTTGCACAAAGGAAGGGTTGATACTGTGCACTTCATGAAATCTTTCTAAGAGAGACTCTATATCATCTCCCATCGCGGCAATCCATTGTGCTGACTCAGAACTAGATATAGCGGCCTTGTAGGAAGATGGCTCATCCTCTACCTCTTCCGCTACCTGTAATGCATATCCCACCATACCATCATCCGCTGGAGGCTTTATGACTCTCCTTGGTCTTTCTTCAGCAATACTTTGATGAACTGATTCCTCTAGTGTAGACGCATCCTCACTATCAGACTCTTCTGCTTCTTCCTCTTCTGCTTATGGAGGCGGTGTAGGGATTTCAGAATCCTTAGGATCAGTAGGATCCGACTGTCATCCACCTTCTTCTCTGGATCCCCAAGCTCCACCTCCGCGGAGTTGGACAAAGGAAGGGTTGATACTGTGCACTTTATGAAATCTTGAGGTTTTTGGAACTTGATAAAGTACGGATTTAACTGAAATTTGGTCTGGATGTGGGAGTGTTAGCCTGTTAATCTGAATAGTAAATGTTCTATTGTTACAAGGCTATGAAATTTAAAGAAATAAGAGTCCTCTGAGGAATATAGGGGAAGAAGTTGAGTGAGAAAAACCACATAATTAGAGCTTGTAAGCTTTTTGAGCTTGTTAGACCACGACCACAAACCACTGTGAAGGCAAATCTCGCTGTTTAAACCATGAGCTTGTCTATATCCCATAGACGCTTTCCTCCTCTGAGTAACAAATAATCTTTGCATAGTTCTAAACTTAGTTGTCAGAATCTTACGTGTCACAATTCGATTCATGCGATTCAATGGGATTCACCCATGAAACGATGCTATTTCCTCCGTGAATCATAATGGGACAAAAAATAATCAGAATTCCGACTTAAGAGCTTGAATCTTACGATTCGTAGCGATTTAGATAGATTCATTGTCTGGGGACTAATCAAGTTAGAGAGTCAGTCTATGTAGTCATAATGTCTGTTTTGCTACACATGTTTTTCAAAATATATAGTACTGCCTTTTCAAGGCCAAGACTAGTAGTTTCAGTATTATTTTCCATTATCTTGGAATCTTATGTTTCCTAGCTCGAGATACATACCTTTTTTTTTTTTTTTCACCATTCTTATCTATTGGATAGTAGATGCATAAGGCTCCTAATCAATCATTCTGTCAGCAATTTCCTGAAACTTGTGTTTACTTTTTCTTGAAATATGAATGTATTGTTCAAAGCTGCTTATAGACTTAAGGGATAGGTAATTCTATATACTTAAGAAGATTTGAACCATTCATCATCAAAAAAAAAAAAAAAAACAAAAGAAGAAGAAGATTTGAACCAAACCTTTACGATTCACGACTCAGATTCAATTGGCGATTTTCTAAAGTCGAATTTCGATTCATGATCCGAATCTCGATTTGACAACTAAGATTCTAAATGGCAATGAAAAAAATATGTTTTCCCCTTCGTAATTGGTTCCCCAAATGTCCTGGTAATCAGGCACGGTTCTGTCATTATCTAGATTGGGTCAAAATGATATGTTCATCATGTATATGTGTGTGTGTATTCAAGTTTATAATTCATTATGTATATGTGTGTGTGTGTGTGTGTGTGTGTGTGTGTATTCAAGTTTATAATTCTCACGGAAATACAGACTTGAAATCCAAGATTTCCCACAAAATTGCAAGTTTAAAGGAAGCGTAAAATGCTCATTTTGACTGAAAAGCTGTCATGTTTTGCGGCAGGAGTTCAATTAATTTATGTCCTTGCTGTGGCTAGTACATTGTTAGGGGAGTGCATAGTTGCAACAGAAGAAGAGAACAAATAATGGATGTTATTACAAGAGAAGATGCCAAGGAAGATGAACCAAAGGATCATAAAACTGCAGCAAGTGCATCTCGCTGTGGTATACTTGAACTGCCTTTGCCCTTGATATTTGACATACTCTCACGGCTCCCCAATAGAGCTAAACTATCTTGCAAATCTATTTGCAAAACATTTCGAGAAGTATTTAGAGACCCCTACTTCTCGGAAGATCTAACTAAACCATCAAGCCTTCCTTCTAGACTTGTTATCCGGCAGGGAACTGAAAACCGTTCCGAATGGTGCTCATTTTACTTGGTCAACTTGTTTGATCTCGAGGGTTCTTCTGACATGCCTGTGCGTAGGGCTCCTAGTCGGCCGGCATATGCGACACCTACTAATCATTATCAGTTCACCTCTGGGGATGGCGTTATGCTTGTGGGGTCGTGTAATGGATTGGTTTGCCTAATGCCTTTCGTTCATAATGTACCAATGAAGACTTACTGCATCTGCAATCCATTTCTCGGCGAATTCATTGTTACTCCTCCTGTAACTCAAGAAATACCAGATTATAGTTACTTAAACTTTTCCAGGTTTGTGTTTAGTCCAAAAACGAGGCAGTACAAAATTGTTCATTTCAGCGGTCAGAAGAACTCTATTGACCCTCCAGGACCAACTGTGGCAGAGATATACACAATGGGTTCGGAGTCCTGGAGAAGCACTGGGGAAGTCCCGTCCCCTGACTCTCCAGCAACATTGGACACTTCTCTCAACGGTATACTCCACTGGGTTAGTAGAACTGATAAAGCTTCTGATTTGATTTGCTCCCTTGACATAGATACGGATAAGTTTCAATATGTCTCTCCGCCAGCCCACTTGGACTGTGATTTTCTCAGTCAAATAGACTCCATCAATGTTGGTGTGCTGAATGAATGTCTCTGTTTATGCTATTATGCGAAAGATGATTGTTCTTTTGAAGTTTGGGTGATGAAGAATTACGGTTTGGTGGAATCTTGGACTATGGAGTTTGACATTGACTTGACGTCGTATGACTTCATTACTCCCGGGGACTTCAGAAATTTTAGCTTTCTGGAGAATGGGGATATGTTGTTCCAACGCGATTACGATATTCTAGTTGCTTACAATCATCGTACGGAAACTTTCAAATGGTACAAGCAATTGAGGTATGGGCGGGTGTGTGCATTTGCTCATGCACCTAGTTTAATTTCCCTCAAGGTTATTGCAGATGGCAAATGTGCAGATAGCGTCAAGCAGATAAGGAAGGCTGGGTTTGGTTGGATTGGGTATCTTGACGATCTATAGAGATCTGGTATATCCTTGCAGAATGGGCGTTTGAAATCTTTGTTTCAGTTCTTTGTTAATTTATCATCTGTCATCACTTCTACAGGTACATTGACGATCACATATCAATTCAATGCTTTATACTTTCTTTTTTAGTTCGTTTCAAGCATCACAAAGTCAGTTAGGAATTTGGTAAACAGGTTAGTGGCACGGGGCAGCCATTTGATCCAACAGTGACTTTTCTTCATGTAGCATCTGCTGCTGTGTAGCGAGTTGATCAAATGGCATTTATAAAAAGGCGCAAGTGTTAACGTTATGCTTTATTGTGAACCAACTAAGTTCTGTTGTAAATCCTTCAGTCATTTCAACATTTTGAAGTTGCCTGAAATTGTACTGAGTCAAAAGAACAATGATGGAATATGTTACCAGAACAGTGGATTGAAAGTAAATATGCAAACAACGTAAGATGAGTCTTTTTTTCTTGTTCGTATAAGCCACAACAATTTGATAGTGTTTAATGTCTTGTGAGAAATAGAACAAACAAATCCAAAATTGAAACTAAAACCTGAAATTAGAAGCTAAAATTGGCCTTTCTCGATCGAGTAGAAGAAGAGAAAGAAGAACGAGATGGAAGAGGACTTAAATCCAGTCAAACAAACAAATTCTCCTTTGACATTCACAAATCTGGAAGCGAATCTGTGGTCAAACCAATTCAAACGCCATATCCAACACCATCACCTCCAACCAATTCAAGATTGGATTTTTACAGCCGAAACCAGATTCGAGAATTCGCTCACTTCGTTCCGCATGTGGGTTTACTTATCAAATTTGAGAGAATTTGAAAGAGGGAAAAAAGAATTTCATTCCAACTGAAAAATTGTTTCCCAATACATGAATTGTATCAACTAATAAATTGCAAACCCAGTCCTTGCAGTAAGAGCTAATTACAGAATAACCATAACAACAAAGTTACTAGTAATTGCAACTACCTACCCTCTCAACATAAAACTGTAACAATTATGTGAGAAAGCTAACATTACTTAACCACCAAAACCAACCAGACCCCCAAATCTCATCTCCTCTTTCAACCAGACCCACTCCCACTTCATACAGAGAGAGATTTACAGAAGAGGGAGAGAGAGAGAGGAGTCGAGCCCAGAAACAAAGCAAAGCTATAATTAACCCATTCCCTTTTGAAATTAGAGGCAATTACTTGTAGTTTTTTTCAATTTTATGTTGAATTTGAGTCACGGTTAATCTAAAACCGTGACAGATGACGAAGAAGCGATGACTGGTTGCATATCCACATCGCCATCCCCATTTTTTCTATCCTCTGATTTCATCCGAACTCGGTACCATCATCAGAAACCCACTTCGCTATCATGGTCGTCTTCACTCCATTATCTTAACTTCTCCATCAATTCAATCTCCAGCCCTTCGAATTCTCACCCTTAAGATTAAGAAGGTACACAATCTCTCAATCTTACACCGACGCCTGTTCCAGGTCGAGTACGCCATGGAAGCCGTCAAGCAAGGCTCTGCCGCCATTGGTCTCTGATCCAAGACACACCATTCCCTAGGTAGAAAGAGGAGAGGGAGAGAGAGAGAGAGAGCAGATCGAGAGAATGCGGTGTTTTGGTGTTCTTCGATTGAAGAGGAGAAAGAGAACTGGTGTCGGGTATGATGGTGATGGTTTATTTGTTGTTTTGGTCAAGAAGAGAAGAGAAGAGAGAGAGAGAGAGAGCACATTCTTCGAGAGAGAAGAGAGGAGGAAGAGAGAGAAGAAGAGATAAGGTTGCTAGGGTTAGAAAAGGAAGAGGAAATGCATTTATAGTTGAGTAATTACTCAACATTTCAGGGGTATTTTTGTTTTTTCACCTATCCGTTAGTCCTCCGTTAGTCTCCATTCACTGACATGTGTGAAAAATATTTTTTCTATAAATTAAGGGGCAAAATATATTTTGTCCATAAATTGAAAGTGGTTTTTGCCTTTTACCCTATTATTTTTCAAAGTATGATTAGAAAAAAAACCATGATAATGCTTTCTTGTGATGTTGGTTGGGCATATAGGTAAAACGAGGTCACTTGACCAACATCTAGCGGTTGAAGTTCATTGCTATTCGTAATTGACACCATAGTTAGTAAAATACGGGATGGAAATAAAACGTGATACGGTATGTACGTGTATTATATGGTTTTAGCTTAAAAATAGATATTAAAAATTCGGCTTAAATAAACGCAATTTGATTAATTCGAGTTTTCTATGTGTACATATATAGTTCGTATACTAATTATTCATTCGGAATTAAAAATACGACTGCATTTCTTAATGTTTTAGCATATACCATGAGTTATTTGTGTCACACATTGCCATCTTTTCATTTTTTTTTTTATCAAAAATTTAAAAATAATTTGTAAAGCATGTACTCAACTGTTTATCATTTCTGATATTTACATTATTTACTCATAACTAATTACTTATGTAAAATAATATCATACTATTCAAACTACTTTTGTAAAAGAAATTACTACACATTCCCTAATCTTAAACATGTGTTTATATAACTTAATAATATAACACATAAGACTCAAAATGCATGTACACACACACATATACATAATTATAGTTATTTTAACTTAATATTTTCAAATTTTTATAATAATACTAGTAAATATTTATAACAATAAATATTTAAAATAGACAAATAGTATGAAAATATTTAATAATAACTAATTATTATAAGTTATACTATCTTGTATGATATTTCATTCACTGCAATATTGTTTTCAAGAAAAGTTTTATTCGGAAGTATTGTACGTTAAAACGTGAAATACGGGTATTGAACTTTTTTGCTCAAAAGTTCGAGTATTTTTCATTAGGTCCAGCAATAGTACGAAATACGGAAGTATTTTTCATTTATACGTACGGACGGATATTAAACGGCGGAGTATTTACTAACTATGATTGACACATACCATAACATGCAAGAAGTTTGAATAAATCTTTACTATTTTAAAACAGCGAATAATAGAAAAATGACTCCTAAAATTGTTTATTACAAAATTTACCACCTCAAATAGTTTATTACAAAATTTACCACCTCAAATAGTTTATTACAAAAAGGCCTCCCTTAAACTAAATTTTGTTCAGTCACGCTATATGTTGCTCAAAAGACTCCTCTGCCACTCTTCCTCTTGACGGCCGCACCCTTGTATTTGGTCAAGCACAACACCAAGATCATCTCCACCTACGCACCCACTCTCACCAAACACTCACACTTCCTGCCCTCATCTTCTCCTCTGTGACAAATTAAACGGTGAGAGTACATTTAAGCACAATTGTATTCTCATTATATTAGGGGTTTTCTTCCTTGCTTTAGATTGGGATGATCTCTTATTAGCACTCCGTAGTCATCCCCATGTATGTCCTCATTGTAGTTAGATCTGCTCACAACGATTCCGTGACTCTGGATACTAATCAGAGTAGTTGTGACTCACTGATTCGCTTTGGTCATGTTCTTGATAGTGTTGATACCCTCACACTCTTTGTGAAGGCTCGAGTTGAAGACATGAAGCCATATGTTTATGTTCAAGTAAGTTCTGTGAGCTTTTTTTGGTTCTTATTATGTTATTTACGTTCCACTATGTTATTTTACAAATTCAATCCTGGTGATGATTGATGAATTATTTTTGTTATGGATTCCAATGAAGATGCTCTAAGGCCACGCAACCTGTATGATCCTGGGTTTATAACAGTACATTTAAAAAAGCCACCAAATCTTCAAAGGTTAATTCATTAAAACAGTCCAAATCTTCTCCATTAGCAGGCAACCTGCATGACTTTGGGTTTATTACTGTATCACAGTCGAGAGGACGAAATTTGGACATGCGTAGTAATTTTCAGGTACGCTATGTGTGTGTTTTATTAGGCTCGCGCTCTCTTCTCTTGTCATTTGACGAAACAACATTGCAAATCTCTACTATTTTATTGCGTCATCTTGTTTATGCTTCTGTATGGGCATTTGTTCTGGCAAATTGTTTGTGAAATTGCATGTGTTCTTGTTAATTTTACTTTGGCACTGAATGATCAATTCTCAGTAAAGTACGGTAATTTGGATATGCTTCCTTCCCTTCGGTACAATCTAACAAGTTTAATAAGTTTTATTAAGTTCTCGTAACTTTATAATTCAGTTTTGTGTGCCTTTCAATTGTTTCTCTAACCTAATGTCTATATTGCAAGTTCACTTTAGTTTTGTAAATAATGAACCCAAGTTGATTAATTGACACAGAGTTTGTAGATTTCAGGCTTAAAAGTTTGGGTTTTGTTATTGATATTCGAATTGGTGAAATGAAAATCATGTCCGGGTATTGTTATTGATATGCAAATTGGTGAAAAATTTAGAAAACGCAATAGTACATGCTGAGTCCATGTAGCCCACCCTTCTAAATATTAAGGAACTCCGAGTCTGTATCACAGCCTACAAACTTTAAGGCCTCGTTTGGGTAAGGTACAATAATGATGGGGATAAGAGTTGTACTGGTTCCGAGTGATTGGATAGAGCAGTATATAAGATATGATAAGCTGCAGGGATATGTGTGTAAATGACAATATTGTCCCACTTGTTTGAACTTGCTTTTTAAAATTTTTTTGCTTTCCACTGTAGACTGCAAACAAACAAACAAACAAATATTACACACATTTTGATATGTTAAATGTGACAATATTAGAGTAGAGATAATTATAAATCTAGGCTCAAGGTATCGTGATGTAAGTCAATTAGTCCTTGCATTAATAGTGTGTAAATGACAATTACACACACATTACATATCTATACACATATAATATACATGCACGCACACACACACACACACATATATATATGTATATATCTATATTTGTGTGTATACATACATATAGTTATGTGTGTTTATTATACCCTCTTTTTTTTTATCAAGTGTTTGGGTGCCGGATAAGATAGGGGATAAGTTATGTTGCCTTGTGCTGATGGAGCTTTTAATGAACAAATTTTATGCCACCAAAATGGAGGTATAAGGTCGGATAAGAAAATATAGCATATTATGCTGCTGGTAGGTTGACAAAAACACCCCCACAAACTACATAATTTCCTACCCTTGTCCCCAAACCCTATCATTTTGGAATTGATAACTATTATTTTGGGATTGATACTATCATTTTGAAGCAGGTCCTCATGAGTTTGATAACTGCTATTTTGGCATTGCATAACATTATTTGAGTGTGTATAGTTAAGATAACTATGAAGACATTTTACTGTGTTTGCTGAAACTTCGTTGGTTTAATTTAACTTGTTTATTGTAGTTTTGTAACACCATGCCAATATGCCAATAAGTACTAGTAACTTATACTCCATACTTTGCTATGGTCATGTTATATCCATGAATATTTGTTATGTTTGCATGTTACTACAAGTTTATTTCGCGTATTATATACATTTTGTATACGTTTTGACAACGTCACTATTGTGTAGAAAAAAGAGTATTAAAATATAAACATAAATACTAATACATTTTGTATACATTTTTCCTTGTAAATTTGAAATATACAATCTTAATAACAGGGTGTTACAGTCATTTTGACACATATCCTGTTTCATATCATGCATCATATCCGACAGCACCCAAACACGGACAGCCAGCATACCTTATCAGGGCTTATCAGACAACATTCATATCCTTGCTCATATCCCAACATAAGCCTTATCCCTACATACCATATCCTTTACCCAAACAACGCCTATATGAATATATATATATATAATGTGTATATGTATATAGACATATACATAATATAAATGTATATGTATGTATAAATATACATATGATATGTATACAATATATATGTGTATATATATATAAATATACACACACATATACATATAAATATATATGCATGTATTATACATACACATATATCTGTGTATATACATAGATGTGTGTGTGTGTATAAATATATACATAATATAAATGTATATGTATATATACATATATAGAGAGAGATACATATGATATGCATACAATATGTGTGTATATATATATATATGTACATATCTATACATATATATATATGTATATTTATACACACATATTGTATACATATCATATATACAGATATACATATATATAATTATATATTTATCATGTATATACATATACACATACATATATTACATATATATACACATATAATACACACACACACACATATATGTATGTACATATATATGTATATATATGTATGTGTGTGTGTATATACATTTATATGGGGGCAATTTTGTCATTTCAGAACACATTCCTTATACCCTCTCCCCTTATCCTACCTTATACCACCTAGGAGGTGGTACAAGGTTGAAGACAAAAAAAAGGTTGAGAATTGTACCTATGGGATAAGGGAATCAATTTTGTACCTGCTCCTTATCCTACACCCAAACACAGGACAAGAAGCAGAAGGTACATTTTTACCCTTATCCCCCCTTCTTGTACTTTACCCATAGGAGGCCTAAGGCTTTAATGTTCTCCAGGTAATCAGAGATTCAAAATGAAACCTTCTTCTGTTAGGCTCTTAAAAGAAGTTTATCACTTGGTAATTTGGATTGAAGAAATCACCTTTCCAACTGTTAATTATGTAAATACATACACCTTTTTCTCAATTTTTGATATTCGCTGAGATCTATTGGAGGCGTGCACTTGTCTTGGAACTAACTTTCAGGCCATATTTCGAGAAATTTGGGGTCATTTCCAAGCATTATGCTTTATGGAGTTGTCACACAAATCATTCCAAGATCAAAACACCCGAATGCCTGTTTGTGTAAGTTGATAACATTGGATTTCATGGACCATACTACAATAGCAGGTGTGAATGCATATCAAAATCTCTTGAGCCTATCAAACCTCCCATGTTCTTGAATTTAACTCATAACAAAGTTATCAGCGGAGACTCCAAGTGGAGGCTCTTTTAATTTTCATGCTCACAAGCTCGTAGTCAATCTTGGACAATGAGGAAAATTTAAGATGTTTTTGTTTAAAAAATATGTCAAGACCATGGAAATAAAAATCGGAAGAAAAATTGGACTTCTCCTCTACATTATTTCGTCAATGTCAGTAATAGTGTTGGCTTTGGTGTCTCACCATAGATGTTGAAAAGACATAAAGAAAAATGAGAAGTGACCTAGCTCTTCCATCATTTCGTAGGGTTTTTGGTTTAAATTGTTTTCATATGAAGAAGCTTGCTGTGCTATGACTTTATTGAGAAAGAAGATCTATTGATCTAATCAGACAAGAAATGAAGAGGAAGAAGAAGCAGAGAAGCAACAATGTGAAGGAGAAAAATATTATTCTCTCACTTACCTCCCACATCATCTCTGTGAGAGATAAGGAGGACGTTAGGTTAAATACGGAAAAGACCAAAAAGGACATGACATCCAAATTACAAAGATAAAAGATAAAATTGCATTTCTGCCTAATAAGTCTTCTTTATTTGCAATACTCCCTCTCAAGTTGGACAGGGAGCTACTGTGGAGAGAACTTTCAACTTGCCAATGATATTGCTGAAGATAGGAGCTGAGAGTGGCTTAGTTAGGAAATCTGCCTGTTGATTCTCACTAGATATGTGTTGAAGCTGCACAACTTTCTTCTGAACAAGATCTCTAATGAGATGACAATCAAGCTCAATGTGCTTGGTTCTTTCATGAAAGATGGGGTTATTTGCTATGTGTATTGCAGAGTTGTTGTCACAATAAATGGTGGGAATAGCTGGTGTAGTGACATGTAATTCAGAGAGGAGAGAAAGTACCCATCTGATTTCATTTGCAATGAGAGTGAGGCTTCTATATTCAGCCTCAGCAGAGCTTGTGGCAACCACTCTTTGCTTCTTTGACTTCCAGGATATGAGAGAATTACCCAGAAAAACCAGGTAGCCAGATGTAGACTTTCTAGTGTCCAAGTAACCCCCCCCCCAATCAGCATCAGCAAATCCCACAATGTGCAAGTCAAAAATGGAAGAGAAATGGAGGCCAAAGAGGGAAGTACCATGTAAGTACCTGAGGACATGTTTGAGAGCAAGCATGTGCTCAATTGTGGGCTGAGAAACAAACTGTGAGAGCTTGTTTACTGCATATGTCAAATCAGGCCTGGAGTTAGACATGTGCAATAATTTTCCAATAATTTTTCTATAGAGAGGAGTGGCTTCTTCTGATAAAAGATCTCCAGAGTGTGCTGAGAGATGAGATGCAGCTATCATGGGTGTTGGAGCTGGTTTACATTCCAAATGCTCTGAGTCTCTGTGAGAGTTTCCAGGGCAAACTTAGTTTGACTCATAAAAAGTCCAGTGCTTGTCTTCTGAAACTCAAATCCCAAGAAGTAGTGTAGAGCATAGTTAGTAAAATACGGGACGGAAATAAATCGCGATACGGTACGTACGTATATTATACGATTTTATACACGTTAGTAAAAATTCGGCTTAAAATACGGGATTAGATTAATTCGAGTATTCTATACGTATGTGTATAATTCGTATACTAGTTATTCATTCAGAATAAAAAATTCGGATGTATTTCTTAGTATTTTAGCATATATAACAAGTTATTTGTGTCCCACATTGCCACCTTTCATATTTTTTATCAAATATTTAAAAATAATGTGTAAAACATGTAATCATTTGTTTATCATTTTTTATAAATACACGCTTTACTCATGACTAACACGTTATTTATGTAAAATAATATCAAACTATTTATGAACAAAATTTCTATAAAAAGGCTACTGCGCATTCCCTAATCTTAAGTCTTAATTATTTTGAAAATTAATAGTCTAACACATAAGACTCAAGATGCATGTACTTATATACGCATGCATATATATGTAGCTATTTCAACTTATTACTTTTAAATTTTTATAATAAATACTTGTAAATCTTTATACTAATAAATATTTATAATAAATAAAATATTATTCTTTACACTATTATTCTTTAAAAAAAAATATTTATAATAAAGAAATAGTAATAAAATATTTAATAATAACTAATTATTTTAACTTATAATATTTTGGATGACAATTTATTCCCTGCAGTTTTGTATGGAAGAAGTTTTATTCGGAATTATTATACGTTAAGACGTCAAATACGAGTATTAAACTTTTTTGGTCAAAAGTTCGAGTATTTTTCATTAGGTCCAGCAATAGTACAAAATACGGAAGTATTTTTCATTTATACGTACGGACGGGTATTAAACGAAAAAATTCAGAGTATTTACTAACTAGGGTGTAGAGTCCCCAAGTCTTTGAGCTTGACTTTGTGATCCAGAAGTTCTTTGAACTCAGATAAAAGGCTTGCATTGTTGCCAACTAGGAGGATATCATCAACATAGACTAGGAGAAGAAGTAGATTGTTCCCAGTTCTTTTGAGAAACAATGTGTAATCACTTCTGCATTGTGTGAAACCCAGTGACTCAAGTGTAGTTGAGAATTTAGCAAACCACTGTCTAGAAGCCTGTCTTAGGCCATATAAGGCTTTGTGAAGAAGGCATACTGGAGTAGTGATGTGGGATGAATATGAGTAACCTTGAGGAAGAGTCATGTAGACCTTTTCTTGTAAATCACCATGTAGGAAGGCATTGTTTACATCCAACTGTAACATATGCCAATTTTGCATTGTGGCTAGTGCAATAACACACTTGAGAGTTGGTAGTTTAGCCACTGGAGAAAAATTTTAAGAAAAGTGAATCCCTTCTGTCTGTGTATAGCCTTTGGCAACAAGTCTTGCTTTGTATCTCTCCAAGCTACCATCTGCTTTCAGTTTCACTTTGAACACCCATTTACAACCTACCACTTTGTGATTAGGAGGTTTCTCAACAATACTCCAAGTGCCATTCTCTTCTAGAGCTTGGAGCTCTGCATGCATAGCTTGTCTCCACTCTTCATGTTTGCAGGCTTCAAGGTAGTTAAGGGGTTCAGAAAGTATAGGAGCTGTTGTGAGAAAAGCTGAAGATTTGGATTTAAGTTTTTCTAGAACAAAGTCTTGAAGATGATGAGGTAGTTTAATGTGTCTGGTAGAGACTCTTCTAGGTGTAGGGAAATGTGTTTCAGTAGTGGGAACAACTGGAGATGGTGATGTTCTTTGGGTAATGAGCTCTGTGGGTGTAATTGGGGAAGTTGGTGTATCTGAGTGTGATGGAGTAGCAGGAGATGTGTGTAAAAGAGGCAAATGTGGTGGTGTATGTGAAGAAGGAGGTATAAGAAAATCAGGTATTTCTTGAGGTAGACATGAAAACTGAGAAGTAGATGGAATGAGCTCAGGGGTTGAGTAAGGGAAAAGAGACTCATAAAAACATACATCGCTGCTAATAATAATCCTTGAGTTGTCCAAATCATAAAGTTTGTAGCCCTTGATTCCAAATACATATCCCAGAAGAACACATTTAACAGCTCTTGGTGCAAACTTCTCTCTGCCTTGTTGTAGGGTGGATGCATAAGTCAAGCATCCAAAGACTTTGAGAGTTGAATAATCTGGCTTTGTTCCATAAATAACCTCATATGGTGACTTATTTCCCAGTCTTGGAGATGGAATTCTGTTGATGAGATGGGCTGCAGTGAAGACACACTCCCCCAAAAACCTAATAGGACTATTAGACTGAAACTTCAAGGCTCTTGCCACAAATAACAAGTGCTGATGTTTTCTCTCTACTATAGAGTTTTGCTCTGGTGTAGCAATGCAGCTATATTCATGAAGTATCCATTTAGTGTTGCAAAATTCTTTAAGAACCAACTCTGGGGCTTGATCACTCCTGAGTTTCTTGACTGTTGCACCAAACTGAGTATGGATAAAATTGCAGAAAGATGGAATTATCACTTGATCTTCTGATTTTGACTTCATAAGATAAATCCAGGTGGATCTAGATGCATCATCCACAAGGGTTAAGAAGAATCTATATCCATCATGAGTAGGAGCTCTGTAGGGGCCCCATGTATCACGGTGGATCAAAGAAAAATCAACACTGCATATGTTGTTTTTCTTCTGAAATTTGAGCCTCTTCTGTTTTGCTAGTGGACAGATAGTGCAACAAGATTCATCAAAATTAGTCCCACATTGCAAATACGAGGACATATTCATCAGCTTCTTAGAGGAAGGATGTCCCAACCTCATGTGCCAAAGATTTGACTTGGTGATGGGAGGTGGACTGACCACAAAATTAACTGAAGGAGGTGGAGAGACAAGCTGCAATAAATATAAACCATCCTTTTTGCTACCTTCAGCTGCTATTTTATTTGTAACCATATCCAATAAAAGAGACTTGTCTGATTTGCAAATAAATGCATATTCATTGTTGCTTGTGAGCTTGGACACATATATGAGATTGCTCTTGAAATCTGGAACACATCGGACATTCTCCAAAATAAGAGAATTATTCACAACTACTGAGCCTATATGAGAAACTTTAGACTTTTTCCCATTTGGCAACTGCACACTGGTGTCAAGAACTGCAGTGGCATTTTTGAGAAGATGTAATTGAGAACAAATGTGGTCTGTAGCACCACTGTCAATAATCCATACATTTCTGTGAAAATCACCCTGCACAGCTGTTGTTTGAAAAAAGCAGGTGCTAATAGCCACCCCCAAGAAATGCATATTCCCAAGAGGAGAGGTGTCATTTCTTGAATGAGAAAGAGGACTTTCAGAATGAGAATTGATGAAATGTGGATCGTAAGAACTTACTGAACCTGAATCACTAGCTGTTGGAGTCTTGAGAAGCTGCATCTGAGAACTTATAAGAGAAGCTATTTGCTGACATTGAGCTGGAGAGAATTCAACATTGTTTGGTGCCTTGTCCATGCCAATAACTGTATTTGCAGCATTGTAGGAGCCATTATTGTTGATTGCATTGTGAACTATTCCATTACTCTTGAACTTCCCTTTATAATTTGTTGGATATCCATGAAGCTTCCAACATTTATCCTTTGTGTGACCACTTCCATTACAATAGGTGCAGGTAAGTTTATTCTTCCCAAATCCCTTTTGACTGCTTGATGATGAACATAATTGACTTTGTGTACATCAGAAGAGGATGATAACATAGCCATAGCTGGATTTGGAAGTAAACCTTGAGATCCAGAAGTAAGAGCTATTTGATTCTCATGTTGAACAACCTTTGAGAATACATGGTTTAAAGATGGAGAGGGTTCCATCAATAAAATTTGTTCTCTAACAGCTGAATAACATTCATTCAGTCCCATGAGAAATTTCATTATTCTCTCTTCTTCCTGCAACTCAGAGAAGCTACTCAAATGCCCACAAGTACAGCTAGGAAGACATTTATAATTCATTAATTCTTCCCACAATGTTCTCAGTTTAGTGTAATATACTGTTACACTCATGTCTCCTTTTTTGAGCTCAGAAATCATAGTAAAGAGTTGATAAATTATGGGTTTATTTCCTTTAGAGAATCTCTCTTTGAGGTCTACCCAGATTTCTCTAGAGGTGGTTCTATATACCACATTCCCAGCTATTTCTGGTGCTATTGAGTTTAGCAACCACGAAATTACCATATTATCACACCTACGCCATATCTTAGCTAGGTTAGTAGATGATTCAGGCTGAGAAATAGATCCATCAACAAAACCCAGCTTGTTCTTAGCATCTAAAGCTACGATCATAGATCTCTGCCATGGATAGTAATTAGATCCATTTAAAAGCTGAGAAACAAGAAGATGACCTGGGTTATCTGAAGTGGACAAGAAGTACGGCGAGGAGGGGTCAACACCACCATGAACGCCAGCGGAAAGAACAGGATTAAGATCACTAGGAGGCTCCATCTTCGTCCTCCAAACTCAGAAATAAACTGAGTGACCCAGAAATAAACTGGGTGGAATAGCAATCAAGTTAGTCAGGCCAAACCTGGCTCTGATACCATATTGAGAAATAAGATCTATTGATCTAATCAGAGAAGAAATGAAGAGGAAGAAGAAGCAGAGAAGCAGCAATGGTGAAGGAGAAAAATATTATTCTCTCACTTACCTCCCACATCATCTCTGTGAGAGATAAGGAGGACGTTAGGTTAAATACGGAAAAGACCAAAAAGGACATGATCCAAATTACAAAGATAAAAGATAAAATTGCATTTCTGCCTAATAAGTCTTCTTTATTTGCAATAGACTTACTTTTTGCAACGCAAATTTGCTTAGTATACAAAGCTTTTCTCTATCTACGAAAAATTACTCTTCAAAGGAGAAACCGTTTATGTGAAATTAATGAGTATCCAACTTCAGGGAACTATCAAGAGTTTTGACGCAAACAGGAAGTGATACACAACGTTCGGCATAAGTGCATGCACTTACCCGGAACAAGAAAACCTTTGGCTTTTGTTGTTTGCTATATTTATTTTGGGTAAGACATTTCCCTCCAACCCTACGATCATGCAACCAAGAAATGTTCTCATAGCAAAGTGAGGATTTTTCATTTATATGTAAATTTACTGCGAAAAAATCCATTGTATTTACGAATGGCATGGAAATATGTGTCCCTTACCTATGGGCAATATCTTCTCTTCAACTGTTTCGGCCGTAGGGTAAGATTTATTTAATCCCTTTTGATTTTCCCTCATTGCTTACTTCTCTCGGGGGCCGAGTAATCTTGAGGCACAGGGGGCAAATGCTCCCTCCCCCTACCTCCCCACTTATCGTAAACCACATGTTCATCCTATGTTTTCAAAGTAGAATCCGTTGTGCCCATGCATCATTTCATAAGTGCCCTCCAGACATCACAATTGTGCCCGAACTTCTTATCTCTTTGGTCTCTCGGGCCCTTATGACGATTTTTTCTAACACTTGTGAATGCCTGAAATATGCTTTTTGATTCCATATTATGAGTTAAACGGTAAAAGTCTCTTCTGGTTTAGTTTTTTCGGCCAACATCAAACCAAAATCTTAAAAGCAGTTCTCAATTGTTCTTAGTATTTTCTTGGGAATGTCCATGCCATGCTGAGCTGGTGTCTGTCCTGCCCCAAATATCTTGAAATGTTGGAATCTTTAACATCTTTGGTATTCAATTTTCTGTATCTTTGGATGATAGCCATTGGTTCAAGTAATTCTCGTTGACTCATATGGCTGGAATGATAGATGGGGATTCTGCCTCTTCTTTTCTTCTGCTCCTTCTTCTTATCTGTAAATTGGTGACAATTATTGATGTTGAGGTCTTTTTGTTGTTATTGAAATTGGTCCAATTTTGTTTAGGAATTTGATCCATCTTGTAAATTTTTGTTATTTGTCGAGGGAGACCAGAGAGACTGGGAGAAAGAGGAGAGAGCCCGAGAGAGAGAGAGGCTGTTTATTAGGTTGAGTGGAGAGGGGTAAAATTATCATTTGCAAAAAATCTGCGCAAAAGTCAACTGGTAAGTTTCCCATGAAACAAAGGGATTATGATAACCTAAGGACAACAAATTTCAAAGAGATTGTTCAGTAATGTTGTTGGAGATTACAGCTTTCGGCAACTTCTTTACTAATACATAATTGCGCTTTCAGAATCAGGCTGGAAAATCAATGACAGATTCAGAATCTTTAATGCAATGAATCACATATTGATTAGTTAGATCAATTGTAGAATACTTCTTTCCAGTTTGATGAAGCACCAATCTTTTTTTGGAAAATACATCAAATCCTACGTAAGGCCTGGTTCGGACCCAAAACATCATGCAGGGGGCTTCAAATGCTCTATCAATGAGCTAGCACTCTTCTACACCAGTGTTTCTCTTTGATGAGACATTTCTATGGCTATTTGTTCGCAATTCATGTTTACCAAGGATAAAAATGACCATTGTTCTATTTAGTTGTGTTGTCAATTCTTAATAAACGATAGTGTATTTTTTTTCACGTGCAACGCACGTGTTTCTAACTAATTAGACTAAGTTCTCAAATATTCATATTTGTTATTTGAAATAACTTAGTTGAGCTTTAGTTGCAATTGAATGTTTATGTCAAAGACAGTTCGAGTTTTTAGTTGTCGTGAATGTTTCTGTTAAGGCCGACACCTTGCTATATTATTGTAGAAATTCAAAAGAAATATGAAATTAATTTCATTAAAAATATGGTGAACTTTGTAACATGAATTTATTAAGAGTCTTAGTTGTAGGAGTACCTGATCGAGTGAATGCTTAACTGGAACACATAACTTGTTCTAGTTAACTCCACATTTACACCATGTAATATACTTGACAAGCGACTTCAAACATTGGTGATGATTTTTAAACTAGATTAAAAACTAGAGAGATGTGTTTGGTAATAGTTTTTAAACAAGATGCAGTATATAAAATAACAAGTATACCCTCCACTTGTATTTTCTTTTACAGATTCACGAACAAGTAGCAAGAAATCCATCCAATACTTGCGGATCAAGAAACTAACATATGAGGATTTGGGGACTGACACGAGTTGTGTAGTATGTTTGGAAAACTTTGTGTCGGGCACGAACGTGGCCTGCATGCCGTGTGCTCACAAATTTCACAAGAATGCATTACGAATTAGTTAGAGACGAGCCACTACTGCCCTGTATGTCGATTCGAGATGCCCACTAAAGTCTGGTAACCTTTACACGTGGCATTCTGTTTTTAGGTAACCCTTAAACCTCCAGCCTGGTAACCTTGGTAACCCTCAAGGTAACCCTTCAGCTCTAGCTTCCAACAAGACACTAAAGGCGTTATACTCGGCCTCATTGTTCGTACAGAGTACTCCGTGGATGTGTTATGTGAAAGATCTAGTTTATCTTGATAGTGTGCTGAGGTAGACTATATTCAAAGTGATACTCTTCTTTGGATCTTAATTTCCACCATATCAGACACTCTTTCTTTGCTGGACAAAAGAATATAACTAAGGCTTATATAATTTATAATATTAATTTTATTTGGTCTACTCCAATATCCCAACTTAACCAAGATAAACATGTAGTAAGTCATTTAATATCCGACAGTAGTTATTTTATTATACATGAATATTTTCATCATAGCATGTTATAAGTAACAATATCATGTAAAATTGGTGAGTCGAGACACACACCATACTTGTTCCCACCTGACCACTAACTAACAGTGAGTCCGATCACACAATTTCTTTAAAATAGTATCAATAACTTGATAAGACTCCTACATGAACATTATGCCAATTTAGTCACTCTCAATACACAAATATAAAAAATTGATGGAATCAATTTGATAGTGGGTGAACTGATTTGCTCGTAAAGATTTAGACAAGCCGGGATTCACCGGGTTTGAGCTTCAAATGCTAGTTACGCTACAATGCCATGACCTTTTTAGGTCTCTAATACAAGTTTTATCGCAATTATGGATGAGACCAGTGTCACCAAGTTTGTCAGGTAATCGACTTGTTTTACTTGGTAACCGTTAAGAACATAGTTAATTGATGTCATAAGCGCGTAATTCGACCACCACAGTTCAAGGGGAATGGGACTGTCTGGTATGAAAATTTTTTACTCTTTTTTTCAACTTAAAAAGATTGATTAAAATTTTGTAAATAAAAATATGGGTAAAAGACATTTTCCACCCTTCAATTATGGGGAAAAGACATTTTACCCCCTGATTTATGGAAAAAGGCCTTTTGCACCCTTAATAGTTTTTTTGTGACTATTTTACCCTTGTAACGATGGAATGACTTAAATACCCTCACCCCCTTAAAGACTACTTTGCCCTTTACTCTAATATTTAAATAAATACTAATTAATACATTTATGACATCACCTATTAACAAGATTACATCACACCTGGTATTCTAAAATGACCATTATACCCCTGGTACTGTTCACGTGGACAGTTACCACCCCTGGTACTGTTCATCTGTACCAGGGGTGGTAATTGTCCACGTGAACAGTACCAGGGGTGGTAACTGTCCTTGTGAACAGTATCAGGGGTATAATGGTCATTTCACAATACCAGGTGTGATGTAATCTTGTTAATAGGTGATGTCATAAATGTATTTAATTAGTATTTATTTAAATATTAGAGTAAAGGGCAAAGTGGTCTTTAAGGGGGTGGGGGTAGTTAAGTCATTTCATCCTTACAAGGGTAAAATGGTCACAAAAAACTATTAGGGGTGCAAAAGGTCTTTTTCCATAAATTAGGGGGCAAAATATCTTTTCCCCATAATCGAAGGGTGGAAAATGTCTTTTACCCTAAAAATATTGAAGGCAAACTACAAGACCATTCAAATCAGTGTTGTCCCTCAATAAAAAAAGCAGTGTTGCCGTGAATAGAATTGACAATAGATTGAGGTGTGCGTACCTTTTTATGTTTCATAGAAAAAATGGCGTTGCATTCATTTCTCATACAATACATAACAGACGAGAAGTTCAATTCACTTTGCCGCTTAGTCACTTTCGTTGTAGTACTAATTGACACACATTGACAAAGGAGTGTCCAGATTCGGATGTCATTATGTATTTTGTGCTTCTCCTGAATTAATGTTCTACCTAGCCACTGCTTCAACAGGAGATTCACTTGTTTATTGTCCGATTTCTTGATTCCTTGGCCAAATAAAGGCCCACAATGACTTTCTTCATAGCATAGTTTCAAAAAGATAATCGGATTATCTCTTTATCTTTACATTCTTCTGACTTCTACCAGATTCAGTAAGAGAAGCTATATGATATCTCCATTTTCAAGTTTTTGTTTTGGGCTAGTAGAACCGGTGCTGATCATTATTAGCTCATTCTTCTTTTGAATTTGACAGGTAAAAGAGGAACAAGTTCTTGGTCCAAATTCTCTCATCCCTGGACACAAAAGATGCAGTGAAGACGGAGGGATCCCTATTACAAAGCTTTTGACAGAGACGGATCAGGATTACCATGCAATATCTGGAAGTTGCATTTTCCCAGGCCTGGCGCGACCTTCTTCTAGTCTCGTCCAATAGTATTCGTCGCTCTTGAAGCAAGGGCTGAAAAAGTTTAGTTGTTTTAGGAATAGCTAGAAACGAGAAGGTAAAGCTTATAAGGGAGCGATGCATGCATTTATGCAAACATGTGTTCATGAGATACTGTTAAGCCTTTAGCAACTGCACAACAAAGCTCCTTTCAGCGATGATGTAGTGGTGTTTGTAGGAATCGTGATTTGAACAGAATTACAATTTATAACAAAGAGAGTACTATGCTTCACATTTTATTTGAATAGAGTTTTTTTTTCTTTTTTTTGAGATATAACCATTTCATAGAAAAAGACTAGTGGACTACATACTCAGCACTAGCCTCTACAAAGTATTACCTCTGTTTCTTCTCTTTCAATGGGGTTGACTTTTTCTACCCGTAATTGGGTCACTTTGACTCAATGATTTGGATAGCGAAACGATGTAATTTTTTGACAAAATTTTGTAGAGTAAAATTTACTCTACAAAATCATGCAAAGATTACCAAATTCGTGTATCGTTTTGCTAACCAAATTACCGGATCAAAATGACCTAGTGAATAGTGTCAAAAAGTGAAGTAAGCTGAAAGAGAAGAAACAGAGGTAGTAGTACGTATCTGGAAAAAGATGAATCCGACTTCCCAGTATCACTTAAGGCATGCCGAGCTGGAACGCGGGCTTCCTTATTCATTTTTCGAGAGTTCCATCGCCATTCAATAGTCTTACGTTCTTCATCATCTCTTGCAATCTGCCATGATGAGTCTAGTGGGTGTTCGGTCTTCCACCGGGCTGAGAACTTGCCGGATATCTGATCGACGAGGAGATGTGCATTTCCCTCGATTCGGATGTCAGTGCTGTTTCTCTCTGTAGCCAATCGAAGCCTAACTCGTTAACTCGAGAGCCTGAGCTTCGGCGTTTCTAGCTCGGAACCCAAAAGGAATATGTTTGGCCTGAGCCGCGATTATTTAGCGATGATGACTCGGGATTAGAGAGTTGCAGCTTGCTCAAACTGGTCTGGCCCTCGAATTCGAGAGTTGCAGCTTGCTTAAACTGGTCTGGCCCTCTTGGATTGGCAGTGCTTTGCTCCGGATCTGAGCTCACCCTTCTCTGACTCTCCTCCTTCACACCCAGGTACTGTGTTGCTTGATGATGGTCCAAGGCTTCATTTCGGAAGATTTTCTTGCTATTCTTATAAAATTGTATCCCTTCCGTCCCATTTTATGTTCCTGGTGTTTTAACAAGTTCACGGAATATTTTGAAAATGTTATTTGATTGGTGCAGGAATGAGGCAATTCTTTTGGTAGTGTTGTGGAGCTACATTATTATCAAATGAATTATAAATCTAAATATCTTTTGACTAGTCGAATAACATTCTCATTTTTTTTTTTTATAAAACTTCTTTAACAGAGAACTAGCAGTCAATTACATCAAAATTCAAAACTTCTGAAAGCTAAGGACAATTGGAATACAAATGTCAAGTAAGAACTTTGTTGACCGCGATAGATCACCAATCAAAAGTTTTCTTCGGAAGAGGCAATTTCAGTGGTGGAAGGAGTGACCTAGAGAGAGTCCTATGCATATACACCAAATCCACGTGTTGAAGGGTTTTGCTTACATCGGAAGCCTGTTGTAAGGGGTTCGAACCCCTCTCGTTTGACCACAGTGATCGACACTACTATGATGTAAAACTTTTGCCCCATCACTGCGACTAGGTTTTTTAGACGCTAAGTTGACTATTTATCTTAAAAAATATTCTTATATATTTTGATACATATTTTGATTATTTAAAATATAACTGGGTTAGATTTAGGTAGTTGACTCCAATATCTCAAAAGCAAAACAACACCCCAACATAACTATGTTATTAGATCTTTCCAAGTATAAACATCGTATTGGAGACTTACATTTACATATAGAAGTATGATTTCACAACAATTGGCTTCACTCGCAAAACTTGTGATTCATGCCCGTGACGTGAAAATAGCAGTGTGTGAATACAGTAAATTTTCACTAGATTTACACCAACTTAATTTGCTATACAGTGTTCACACGTTCTGATTGACCAGAACCATGTTGAGAATATTGGTCAATCCGTCATGATCTTCCCACTTACCATATTGGCTGTTTCGCCCGGATCTTTCCATTTTGCCCTTTTTATTAAGTTCTCATATGTAATATTTGCAACTTATCCTTCACCAATTCCCATCCTTTAACCAAACCCAGCACCGCCCAACTAACCTAATATCTCCCACTTTTACAGATGATAGAGAGAGAAGGATACGAATTTCCTATAGACCGGATTGTAGGAGTTCCTATAGACTCTTGACATGGCAAGTTCTTATTGGTCCATGTAAAAACATTTACTTTTAAAAAAAATCACTGACTTGGAATACTATTACTGGTAATAGTTTGTCAATTATATTATTTAAGGAATTCTACAAATCAGTAGATATCTCTTAGTTAATTTTCATGTTAATCAATGAAAATCTTATTTATTTAGATAACTACAGTTTTCTTTTTTTTAGGGGAGATAAATACAATAATATAATATATTATTAATTAATTTCTGTAAAAATTAAAAACCAGAAAATCAACTCACTCTCTGTCTAACAAGAGCACTGTGTTACCTCAAAAAATAAAAAATAGAAAAAACAAGAGCACAGTGAACATTGTGAGTTGATTTAATATTGATTTTTATAGAAAAAACAAAACAATCTAATATAATATAACATTATATGATTATATCAAATAATATAATACAGTATAAAAATATTTTTTGAATGCCGAGTTGGACACTTTCACTGAACTACGTTTGACAAAAAACGTGAGGTTATTTTCTGATTTTTATTTTTTGCAAAAACTAATTGATAATTATTTATATTATATTATTTAAAAAAATAGTTATCTACAGAAATAAAATTTTCATTGATTACATCAAAATTAATTACAAGATACCTGCTAGAGATTATAGTCATTGATTGCAATACTGATTTGTAGATTTCCTTAAATAATATAATTAACAATCTATTACCAATAATAGGATTCCAAGTCAGCGATTTTTTTTAAATAAATATTTCCACATGGACCAATAAGGACTTGCCATGTCAAGAGTCTATAGGAGCTCCTACAATCCGGTCTATAGGAAATCCGTGTCCGAGAGAGAAAGAGAGTAAAGGGGGGATTACCTCTGTTGGAAAACATTGAAATTTGAATACTAAATTATGTAGAGTTCAATTCTTATTCTGAGATGTTAATTCTCCAATTGAGAGTTTTCCAAAATAAGTAATTAGTGAATATAAATGGTTGTTAAATATGATTGTACAAATATGTCATTTGATGAATGCAATTTAACTTTGGATGTGATATTAATTAAAGCTCCAAACTAATAATTGTTGAACTAGTAGAGGCTATTGTGGAATCACTAATAAGTTTATTAGTTTTTCTAACAAAATTAAGTTATTTGTAGTTCCTAACCAATAGTTAGTTATTGGTAGTTACTAACCAAGTTAGTTATTGGAAGTTACACTACGAAAAGTTGCGATTATTTTGAAATGAATAAACACATCTATTCATTTGCTATATTCCAATTCAATTTCTTCAAGAGATATGCCATGCCATTGTGGTTCGTAGGATGTAAGCGGTGTCCTGACTTATTGTATGGTGAGAGACGATTTCCTGGAAGGCAGTTTGTTCCGGATCAAGATAAAGCCTTAAGAACATCGAGCCAATGCTCAAGATCGTTTTCAAATTATTATCCAGATTCGACGACATTTGTACGTGTTTCAATTCCGGCTGTATTTATTAGTTTGTACAATTATGTTTCTGCATTTTTTCCATCTTCTTATTTCCGGTCCAATTTCGATTGTTCTCCAACAACCTCCACAAAAGAAAGAACAATAGAAGTAAATATGACCAAGAGCACCCCTCGGCACAAGACAAGGACACCACTGACACAGTTTTCCGATTCCCCGGTAGAACTCGAACCTCCTTAGTTTTTATCAGTAGAAGAATCGTCTAGAATTTCTGTTGATTCGTACTTGTCGGAGTTTGAATTGAGATCGGGAGGTGCTCCGTTGAAACCGACAAACGAGAGCCACCATATTTTAGATATGTTCTTCTTCCTCTTGTTCTTCTTCTTGTGTTGGCTCACTCTGTCTCATGTGATGGCTTTGGAGGACCGCTGTTGCGGCGGAGGTTTAATGTTCTTCTTCCTCTTGTTTTGCTTCTTCTTTTATTCTTCTTCCTTTTTAGGTTTCTTCTATCTATTTTTTAGATATGTAAGTTGAAATAAGTTGTTGCTGTAGATGTTGAGATGTTGTCGTTATTGTTGAAATTGAAATTGTTGGTCCATAAATTGAAGTTCTTGTTGATGTTGCTCTGGTTCAGTCATTGCTGAGAGAATGAGAGTTCCTATGTGAGAGGTGTTGGGGATAAAATCATTTGGGCACATTTCTTAATACTTGTGCCATAGTCAACCGAGAACTTCTTGGCGAAACGGATGAAGTATCTATTTCGCACTACCACTCTGCCAACACTATCACCCAAATAGTTGGAAACTCTTAAACTAAAGGGTTAATTGCATTTTATCTCATGTGGTTAGGGGTTTGTACGAAACACCACTGTTGTAGTCTCAAATGTTGCAAATAGTCTTCTTGGGGTTTGTTTTTGTGCGAAAGGGAGTAATTTTCTGTTAATTAGGATTAAAAGGACTAAAATACCCTTAAATATATACCATACTCTTAACAATTTTCCCCCACTCTCTCCCTCTAACACCTCTCTCTCTCCCTCCCTTTCTCTCCAGATGGTTGAGTACGGAGTAGATGAAGAACTCCCTTCTCTCGCCGTCACAATCATTTTCGCTGATGGGTCCCCTTCCCCGTCGCCGCTGCACCGTCCCCGTAACTGCTGCGCTGCGGTGCTGCTGTCGTCGTTGCGCCGGGCCGTTTGTCATCACCTAAATCTGCTTTTTCTTTCTCTTCTTCTACTTTTGCTGCTTATTTCTCCACCTTCGTCGCCTCCTCTTACTTCCTTCTTCGATTTTTCACTTTGATGGTAGGGCGCTGTGAGATCTGGCATGGGGCTGTGAGTTGTAGTGGTAATTTTGTCGATCTTTGTCATATGTGTTGGGGAATCCGGGCTCAAAACACGACTAAATCAACCAAGTCGTAGCGGAAGCAAGTTACCCAAAGATTCAAAATTTCCCCACGAATATGCAACTAAACGGAGAACACCACAATTGCAATTGAAGACAATAAGCTAAAAACGAGACAAGACAATTTTTAACGTGGAAAACCCGAAATCGGGAAAAACCACGGAGCCACTCTCGACTTAAATACTCCCACTATATCAATAGTAGGATCAACACATACATCTCTAGCAAGCTAGATGCTCAACCAAGCAAGAAAAATCCATTCTTTGCTTACAATATCATCTAGACTATAAATCTAGAGTGAACCGAGAAAGTGAACTTAGAGAGATCTAAAACGAAATCCAACCAGTAGATAGTTGACTTACCTACCCAGGAGCATGCTCCTAAAATTTCAGCTCAAGCCGAGCAAAATACACCGTTGGATCTCTCCGGCAACGTCGCTGGTCGTGGCCACAAACCCAGAAAATTGCCCACTGTGCTCTCTGCCTTTTCTTCCTCCCGAAGAAGCTTTTTCCTCACCTCTCGCGGTAATCACCAGTTGTGTTCACACATACACTCACAAATCATTTGTGAGACAAAACAAAGCCTCCAATCAAGTGCTTCCACGTGGGCCATTTCAAGACCACACACGTGTATGACACCACCAACCAACGTTCACAAGCTGGAAACTTCCAGCCTACCATTTGAAACTTTATTTCTTTTTCTTTTATGTTCTCTCAGGAGAACTAATCCGGTGTGGCGCGTCTCACCATATGCGGTGGACCCCACACCAACATTCTCCCCCTCCACCTCATATGGAGGACTCCATACCCGCAATGCCTCGACAAACTTCAAGCTTCGCAACTGGTACAGACTTCGTCATCATATCAGCTCCATTGTCGTCGGTATGAATCTTGACAAGTTCAACCGACTTCCCATCCAATACATCCCGTATCCAATGATACCTCACATCTATGTGCTTGGATCTCGAGTGAAAACTCGGGTTCTTGTTGAGATGGATCGCACTCTGACTGTCACAGAACAGAGTATACTTCTCTTGCTTTAAACCCAGCTGTTGTAATAGCTTCTTCATCCAAAGCAACTCCTTGCAACCCTCAGTAGCTGCAATAAACTCAGCCTCGGTGGTAGACAATGCAACGCATTTCTGCAACCTAGACTGCCACGACACCGCTCCCCCTGCAAAAGTGTTCAGATACCCAGATGTAGACTTCCTCGAATCAATATCCCCAGCCATGTCAGCATCCGTGAAACTAACAAGAGTAGGATCACCATTTCCAAAGCAAATACACAACTGAGAAGTACCCCTGAGATACCTGAATATCCACTTAACCGCAGACCAATGCTCTCTACCAGGATTGGAGAGAAACCGGCTGACAACGCCAACCGCGTGAGGTATGTCCGGCCTCGTACACACCATGGCATACATCAAACTACCCACCGCAGACGCATATGGAACCGACATCATGTCTTCCTTCTCTGCCTCTGTCTTGGGACTCTGCTTTGAACTCAACTTGAAATGACCAGCAAGAGGTGTACTAACTGGCTTCGCCTGGTTCATATTGAACCTCTTCAGGACCTTCTCAATGTAGGACTCCTGAGATAACCAAAGCCTCTTCGCTTTCCGGTCTCGCGAAATTCGCATACCCAGAATTTGCTCCGCAGACCCTAAATCCTTCATAGCAAAGGATTTGCCCAACTCCTTCTTCAATCTAGCAATCTTGCTGGCATCACGACCAACGATCAACATGTCATCGACATACAAAAGAAGAATGATCGAATCACCATCAGAGAAATTCTTCACAAACACACAATGATCTGAAGTTGTCTTCTTGTATCCATGCTCCCCCATGAACGAGTCAAACTTCCTGTACCACTTCCTTGGTGCCTGCTTCAAGCCATACAGACTCTTCTTCAGCTTGCACACGAGATTCTCCTTTCCCTGAACTCTGAAACCCTCCGGCTGTTCCATGTAGATCTCCTCCTCCAAATCACCATGAAGGAACGCAGTCTTGACATCAAGCTGCTCAATCTCCCAGTATCTTCTGGCAGCTATACCTAGAACAACCCGGATAGACGACATCTTCACCACCGGTGAGAATATCTCCTTGTAGTCTACTCCTTTCTTCTGCCTAAACCCTTTCACAACCAATCTTGCTTTATACCTTGGTTCTGAGTTCTCAGACTTCAACCTGTAGACCCATATGTTCTTGAGTGCTCTCTTACCCTTAGGCAACTCTACCAACTCATAGGTGTTGTTCTCATATAAGGACCGCATCTGAGATTCCATGGCTTTCTGCCATTTCTCTTTCTTGTCAACTGTCATGGCCTCATCATAGCTCTCTGGCTCCCCCTCATCCGTGAGTGTCACATACTCAGACGGATAATACTTTCGATAGGGTTGACGATCTCTGCTAGATCTCCTCAACTCTGTAACAGCTGGAGCTGGTGGCTCTGGAGGTACCACCTCATCCTGTCATCTGCCTGATCATCAAATAGAGGTGGATCAACATCACCTGCATCACCCTGATCATCCTGCACTATCTCATCACCACGCTCATCTGGAGTAGGAACTGGACTCATGTACACCAAATCATCACCATCAGCCTGAGGCTTATCACATCTATCAATGTCCTCAATAGTCTGATCTTCGAGAAATACCACATCTCGGCTCCTGACAATCTTCTTGATAACTGGATCCCATAACCGGTATCCAAACTCCTCATTGCCATAACCCAGGAAGATACATTGCTTGGATTTGTCGTCAAGCTTTGATCTTTCATCTTTCGGGACATGTACAAATGCCCGACACCCGAACACTCTCAAGTGATCGTAAGACACATCTCTACCTGTCCAAACCCTGTCAGGTATATCTGTCTCCAAAGGAACTGAAGGAGAGAGATTAATCAAATCCACAGCTGTTCTCATCGCCTCACCCCAAAAGGTTCTTGGCAGATTTTCCTGTGACAACATGCATTTGATCTTCTCAATCATGGTCCTTTTCATCCTCTCTGCTACACCATTATGCTGTGGGGTCTTGGGAGGTGTCCTCTGATGCTTTACCCCATGGTTCCTGCAATACCACTGAAAGGAACCCTTGTATTCACCGCCATTGTCAGTCCTGATGCACTTCAATGGCTTTCCAATTTCCCTCTCAACACTAGCATGAAACTCCTTAAACACATCAGCCACTTGGTCCTTACTCCGAAGAGTGTATGCCCACACTTTACTTGAATGATCATCAATGAAAGTGACAAAATATCTCACACCACCAAGTGTTCTCGTCTTCATGGGTCCACAAACATCAGAATGTACCAGTTCTAGAATAGCAGACTTTCTAGAACCATAAGAATGCTGAAAACTCAATCTGTGTTGCTTTCTAGCCAAACAATGAGTACAATGCTTCAAAGGATTACCTTTAATGCCTGGGAGCTGTTCTCGCTTGGTTAGGACATCCAGTCCTTTCTGACTCATGTGACCCAGCCTCTTGTGCCACAACTCTGTAGAGGAATCATCAACTGCATTTACCACTGAACTGGTAAGCTTCGCGTGCATCACATACAGTGAGCACTCCTTCATCCCTCTAGCAACAACCAGCGAGCCCCGAGTAAGTCTCCATTTCCCATCACCGAAATGATTGCTATACCCGTCTTCATCAAGCTTCCCTGCACAAATCAAATTCAGCCGAATATCTGGAACATGTCTGACATCCTTGAGAACAAGCTTGCTTCCAGTGTTAGCCTCCAAGAAAACATCACCCATGCCAATGATCTTTGACACACCGTCATTCCCCATCTTCACAACACCGTAGTCACCTGGTCTGTAAGATGAGAAGAGCTCCCTCCTAGAGGTAACATGAATGAATGCCCCGCTATCAATAACCCAAATGCTCCTCTGACAAGCTATACTGAAAACATTCTCCTCACAGACAATGAGAGTATCATCCTTAGTCGTTGTAGCAACTGTCTTCCCATTCTTGTTGTCTGACCCATTTTGTCCCTTGTTCTTCAGCTTCCTGCACTCTTTCTGAAATGTCCCATACCCCCACAATGGTAGCATTTCACACTTTTCTTCCAATCACTCGACTGGCCTCTCGAGTTGTTCCTGTTTTTCTTAGGACCCCTGTTGTGACTTCTCCCTCTATCCTGTTTCTTTTCTGAAAACAGTGCCTCAGCCTCCGAGTTCATGCCTGACTCGGACCGTCTAGCTTCTTCATTCAACAAGCTATCCTTGACCATGTCATTAGTCAACTTCCATCCGGAGCTGAATTGCTGAGAGCCACTGTCAAAGTTTCCCAACTGTCCGGCAAGCTACTGAGAAGAAACAATGCCTGAATCTCATCATCAAATACAACCCGCATCGCCGTCAGCTGATTCATGAGCTCCTGAAACCTGTTCATATGCTCAGACACACTTTGGTCATCCCTGTACCTCAAATTCACAAGCCGCTTCATGAGGTACATCTTGTTCTGAGCTGTCTGTCTCTCATACAAAGACTCAAGCTTTTTCCACAAAATATCCGCTCTTGTCTCTTTGGCGACGTTATGAAAAACGCTTTGATCAATCCACTGTCTGATAGTGGCCACTGTCTTCCTATGCAATGTGTCCCATGTTGGAATAGATGCCCTAGAGGCAATCTAGTTTAGTATGAATTTGTATATGGCTAGAAAATTCATTTATTATTTATTGGATATTTAATATAATGAAGTCCTTAGATTTACAATTGTGTTGTTTATCTTAAATATCCCTAGTCAAGTATAATGATTAATGGGACAATCATATATAGACTAGTATGGGGTTGGATTGATATGGAGATATCACGATCCAACACATAGGTGTGCATTACGGAATGTTGCACTGGATTGACCCATCTCCGAGAAGGCTACATACACGTTATGTTGAGTCACAAGCGCTTCTCGCGGTGCAATGGTATTGTCATCCTTAGACTTGAAGTCACGAGATATTCTAGTTGTGGATCATTGTGATCTTGGTAGCGTTAAACGCTACACCGTAACTGGGTAGTTATAAAGGCGTGTACTGGATACAATGAGAAGCAAGCTTAGATATCGTAGTGGACGTAGAGAGGATTTGCCCCTCCCACATAACGGGAGCAAATATCCTAGGCCACTTGAGGGATAGTGCTTATAGAATGTCTGGCCAGACTCAAATAAATCAATATGGGATATTGATGTTATTTGCACGAATAAGGCTATTCCCATGGATCGAGAAACTATGGATTGGATATACGATTGTGACTTGTATGTCTCGTGTCCAATCCGGATATGGAGGCAAAGGGATGAGACAATTACTTGTACAAAGGTTGTCAAGATGACTATTCTATTAGTTGGCTAGAATTGATGTTTTGCTAGAGACCGCTCCATATTAGCAAATAGTTTCTACCAACTGTTAGATCAACTTCAAACTTTATGTAGATTATCTAAAGGCGGAATCATAATCTACAACACATAAACTATCATCTAGAATAGCCAAGAACATAAGAACATTAAATAAGACTAACCTCGGTCCATAGCTAGTGTATTGTGTTCCATATCATGATGAGCTTGAGTGAACCGCGATCTTCCAACCACAACTCGGACCAGCTTCAATGATCTCTCTCAATGGGAAGAGTGAGACTACTGTATTCGAATGTGTTGGGGATCACAGCCCTGGTAGTCTTATATATACTAATTTGATGAGGCTCCCATAACCCTAATCAATTAGTAATGGGCTACTACACATTACAAAGCCCACACCACTTTATGTTCCTACGGGTCCGATTCTTAATTAGATCACTTTAGTGGCCCGTTTATTTGATAGCCCAAATAATATAACTACCAATATTTTCATATTGGCCCACAAGGAAATAAAATTTCCCAACAATCTCTCACTTGGGCCAAACTTGAAAACCCGCATGTAGTTATATTTCATAATCTTTAGTGCTAGCAAAAGTGCTATCATCCTTAGAACATTCCTTATAACAATCTGGTCCATTGTCTATACCAATGTGAGACCAAAGCGACCTTTGCCACATTTAATATAGTCGTAACAAAGACCCATCAATGATCACCAAACCAATACATTCAATGACATAGATCAAGTGTGGATGTGTAGCGGGAAATTACATGCAGTGTGATCTTTGGACATGCCTATTTCCACTGATCCTTACTGAAGTGAGATCGAACCTTATAATTTCCATCTTTATGCTAAACCGCAATTGAAAATTCATAATAACAATAATTCAGAGTAACTTGAATAAAACATAAAACTTTATTCTGCAGAAACTGAAGTAAGTGTGTCGAGAAATGACATTCATTGGATACAAACTCCCACTAAACCAAAGTACCTTAGATATTACCACTCCAAATGAGCAATCCGCTCTTCCACACTTTATGTGGTAATTCCTTAGTTAGAGGATCCTCAAGAATGGAGTTTTTCATAGTAATGTCACATTGACACAAACACTCTGAATATTTTCTTAAGGAGAATAATACTTTATGTCAATAAACTTGACCTAATCCTCGGAATTAGATTCAGTGATCTCAAAATTATCTAAATTCCGATAAGCGAGCATGTGGTCTTTTGTTCTCTTCAATAGCTTACTAACCGATTGTATGTTTACCCTAATACATACAATGATTAACCAAAATTGTACCAAATATACCAATATGAACACCATAACCGCATGTGTACATATTCTGTTATACACAAGACTCGTTGATTCTGTGTATTACGAATCTTTGCATCCTTATTACTTATCTTAATATTCTTGATATACTGAATGAGACTAGAAATTGTCTCCTTAAGTAGTTGGAGTATTCTTTAGTGCACAACCTTAAGTACTCGATCTAGCAAATACCTTATCGATATAGATCTCTTGTCGAATACTCAATGATACACCCAAGAGCATTTATTTTCGACACAGAAAATATGTCCCCAAGATCTTTTCTTTAGAAACCTTATAAAGAATATCTTGGTCCACCCAACAAGTCTATATCGGTGCTAGTCAAAAGAGTAGAATCAAAATGATGCACCAGAAAATTACTCCCACTGAACTGTGGTACTCACAAATATCTACCGTAGTTATCTCGCACAACATGAGATAATAACTTTATGAATATTGCGATACCATATCTAGAAGCAAGCTTTTAGACTATAAATGGAATTGTGTAACATGTACTTTGAATTACCAAAGTCAAAGTTATATGATTGTAATCCACTAACCCATCTATATGTACATCTACTTCAAGTAATTGTACATGACATAATAACTCAAAAGAGAATTTCGTAAAACTTTATGAAGTCTCTTTAGTCAGTGCCTCTTTTAGATGAAATGTAATGACAAGGTATGACCATCATATCTTTCATAAACCAATATAACACCTTATTTATTGTAACCAACAATAAATTATGCTATTATGAAAGATTCCAAATGTCATTAATTTTGTCAAGAGATTTCATCTTATCATTACAAAATCAATTCACTTTAATATTTGTTTGACTTGTAAGAAGTTGATAGAATCATCTTCCACAAACCTTATGTCAAACCCAAATACAGGAGAATAACATGTAATACATAAATCATATTTCTCATGTCATTAGTGAATTACTTTAGCGACACTTCATATTTGAGGCTGATGAGTTTGCCTATTATTAGTATCCTTATGGAATATTTCTTTGAACAGTGTGAATAACTAATATGCACTCTCTTATTTGGCCAAACAAACAATCTTCCTTTGGACCGATTACTGTTCGCATAAACAAGTATGCCTTATTATTTGGCCACACAATGACCTTCCTTTGGGCCGATCATTGCTTGCATAAACAATAGACATGTGCATTTCACAAACTTTATGTTCAAAGAAAATATTCCTTATAACCGTATCTCCCACTCAAACTCAACATCCTCAAAAGTCTCAAGAAAAAGGGCTTTATTAGAGAAGACAAATTGCGAGATTTAGAACTTCTCAATTATTAATGACATCAAAAAAAATGGCAAGGAGTAAATACCAAATTCAATATCTTCCACTAGACCAATATGGTCTCACTTTAGGTGGGATGATCCGAATGAGAATCTCCTTATGCTAGGTATTCGCCTAGCCAATCATATATGGTACTAAATAGCCACTTTAATACATAAAATATTTTATATGTAAGCTGCAACCTTAAATCTTTATTCCCATAGCCTCATCATAAAGAAAATGACTAATCATTCTCCTTACAATATCCAAATATGTTTAATTTCATTCCCACAAACTTAATTTATGACAAGTATGTCTATAACTTCATGTAGGGAAGAAACTTCGTGCACATCTATAGGAATTAAGTTAACACCATGAATGTTGTTACCTTATACATTCACATACTTTACTTCTCAAACCGATTATAGGTGTTGATGAGGTGGACTGAAGTCTTATGAACTAAATATGATACTGTTTCCACCCAAAATAACTATAAAGAGTGGTCCACCATAACAGTACATATAAGTTCTAGTATGTCCTTATCCACACACACCTAATTATTTATACACCCCTTTACGCTTTCAACACAAATTCAAAATATTTGTGAAATCAGGGAGGTTATGAATTCTATTACACATAAGTATCTTAATTCTTCCAACGAAGACATTCCTTTAGCTTTTGTGCCATACCAAATATAGAATTCTTACTCTTGCATCATTGTACCTCAAAATGAAATGCATGGTCTTTCTTAATGAAGCATTACATTTGAAATATTGCTTTTAACTGAAATGAAGCATTTACAACCTTCACTGAATTATATTTAAAACATCAAAATTTCTGAATTTATCCCAAAAAAAAAAAAAAAAAAGAAAACATTATTTCCTTAACATTAGTAAATGCTTTTCTTAATAAACATAAAATTCAAGCAATGTTTGAAAAAAGTTAAAAGTCTTTATTGCTTCAACTATATTTGTCTTGCCATTGCCCATAAAGATGAATCTTTCAGCATCAAGTGGCTATTGGTCCAACAACCAACCATGCATAAATATTCTCAATTGAGTAGTTGCACCAAAATCTACTCGCCAAATATGCTTAGGTACAAAACTTAAATTAACTCAAAATTTTATCCATAGTGAGAAGTAAATTTTCCTTATCCAGCATGTGGCATTAAATTCATATTCACACATCCACTTATATATGAAAAAAAAAATCAAAAATTACCGAATGATATTACATTTACATATTTGGAATGTGATTCAACTGCAACTTACATGACTGTATTCCCTTTATCTCGACTATTATCCTTAGGGCAAATACTAAGCGAGTACATTTAGTTTAATCTCATACAACAATTTTCTCTTTTAACACACATGCGTGAAAAGTTCACAAAGAACTTATTTATCCATATGAGCGTTACAGCTCTCCGTATACTCACTTAAGTGCTTGAGAGAAAATATATGTACACCTTATGAGCATTTCCTTAGACAACTCTAACTTTAGTACTTAAGTTCTTAATTGAGATTAAAATTTTCCTGATGTACTCCCTTATGTTCCTCTTTTAACAAGACAATGTTGACTAAAAGTCCTCTTAATGTTTTCTTTAGAAAACTTGGACACATAACCTTGAGGAACTCAATAGCATTACCATTACTTAACTTAAAAGCTTCTAGAATTAACTTTATTTTCAAGAATTTATACATGCTATAAAGCACTAAATGTGAGTCTTCATCAGCAATAACAAATAATAAATAAGCTGACTTAAATAGAGAACAAGTTAAAGACATGAGCTCAAAATTCAAATACAAGCATGAAGTAAAATATAACCATAAAGTATTCATGCAAGACATAAATCAATAATATAATTAACGGGTTCTTTACAAGATACCTAGCACAACATTGTTGTTTAGTCTTTGGACAGAAACAACAACTTGTAAGTGGTACTCTCCATGCAGTAATCAAATATTGACAGTAAATCCGGTCAAACAACAGGTCTTCCTTTGGGCCGACGTATTGTTCACATGGAATAACTTGATAACCGTCACATATTTACTACCACAAGTGTGCTTATTATTTGGCCAACTAACAACCTTCCTTTGGGCCGATTAGCTAGTCGCATAAATAATAAACACACACATCTTTATATCCCAAAATAAATAAATTTTACACAATAGAGGTCACTTTGGCGACATATTATTTCAATTGATTTATTCTAGGATACAAGACCATTTTATTTTAGTGTAAAATACCAAATTACACTAATGTCTTAAATGTTTATTTTAGTGTAAAATGTCAAAGTTACACTAATGTATTAAATGTAGAACCCGAAATATTAATCTTTTAATGTAATACAAAAGATTACACCCAAAATATTCATAATTGTGTAAGATATCAAATATGCACCAAATATACTTAATGGTGTAAGAATACCAAACATACATCAAATTTCATATGGTGTATGATACCAAATATACACCAAAAACACTTAATGATGTAAGAATACCAAAGATACACCAAAGATATTTACTGGTGTAAAAATACCAAAAATACACCAAATATCAATAATGGTGTAAGATACTAAATATACACCATATTTCATATTGTGTAATATATCAAATATACACTAATGATTTATAATGGTGCAACATACTAAAAATACACCCAAAATTAACAGTAATAATAATCTCGCATATTTTATCCATGAATCAAGTCATAAACATGATATAAAAACAGTATTATCATGAGAGAAACATTACTTTAGTCAAAACATGAAAATAATGAGATTACATGTCCAAAAACATGCTAAAATACGAAATTATTTATTCTGTCCAGAAAATATTCCGAATCTGGAAAATCTAACCGTACAGATGGATTCAAAAGACCCAAAAACCTAGGGTTTGACTATTGAATCGTCCAAATCAGATATCTAGAACTCCTGGAATAGCCAAAACAATATGAGTCGTCGGATCCGGGCGGCGCAACAAAGCAGCGGTACACGCTGCCACACCAGATCGACGGCACAGCCCAGATATAAGGCAGTGTTTGGCAAATCATTAATCGGAGCAGTTGGTTTCAAACATCATAACTTTCAAACCGTAAGTCGGAATTAAGCTTATAATATATCGTTGGAAAGTTTATTTCGAGATCTTCGTAACCATATGAAGAAATCCCAGATCCGACATAAGCACAGAAAACGAGGCATGAAACCCTAATTCGGGATTAACTTTGATTACTTGTTCTTAACGATCCTAGCATGATAGTGGCTCTGATACCACTTGTTAGATCAACTTCAAACTTTATGTAGATTATCTAAATGCGGAATCATAATCTACAACACATAAACTATCATCTAGAATAGCCAAGAACATAAGAACATTAAATAAGACTAACCTCGGTCCATAGCTAGTGTATTGTGTTCCATATCATGATGATCTTGAGTGAACCGCGATCTTCCAACCACAACTCGGACCAGCTTCAATGATCTCTCTCAATGGGAAGAGTGAGACTGCTGTATTCGAATGTGTTGGGGATCACAGCCCTGGTAGTCTTTATATATACTAATTTGATGAGGCTCCCATAACCCTAATCAATTAGTAATGGGCTACTACACATTACAAAGCCCACACCACTTTATGTTCCTACGGGTCCGATTCTTAATTAGATCACTTTAGTGGCCCGTTTATTTGATAGCCCAAATAATATAACTACCAATATTTTCATATTGGCCCACAAGGAAATAAAATTTCCCAACACCAACTAGATAGAACCTATGGGGTCACACGCTATATAGAGTTGAACTAGATTTGGGAATTAATTAATTGGATTAATTAATTAGAAGGATCACTTTGCAAACCCTTGCAAACTTAGTAGGGACTAATTTGCAAGGAAGGGACTAAATTGAATTCTAGTTGGACTAGAATAAGTCCTTTAGATAGTTAACAAGGAGTTGTTGGACTATATAAAGGACCCTCCTTCCTTCCTTCCCATAACTTATGCTCATTAGTGAACATAACAAGAGTGGGAGAGAACAAAAGGAGAGAGAGCAAGCAACAAAGGAGGCCCGACGCCACCCTTGCCGCCGCCCTCGTCGCCGTCGGCCAAAAGAGGCCGAGACCCTCTTTTGGGTCTCGTTTTGCGTGATTTCTTCTTCCTCTTCCTATTTCGGGCTAGCACCAAGGAGTTTGGGAGATCTAGGATCAACTCTAGGCGTGGATCAACTATAGAGAACGTGACATTATTCGCGTTTGAAGTCATCAAGGAGAACCCAAAGGTGTGTTTATGATTTCTAACCTTTACCATCGTTATGCATCTTGACTTGTGATCCTTGGAGGGTTTTGCATGGTTTTATGTTTGATTATGCTTCCGTTGTGCGATCCATGAATCAAAACCCTACAGTGGTATCAGAGCCACAGGTCGTAGAGCATAAACGTGGTTTATGTGTTACGTTTTAGTTGTTTTACACCTTAATTTGATTGTTTATCGCGTAAAACAAGACAAATCAAGCATGGGATGCAATTTGTCAATAATTAATCATAACAAGATCCAATTTTTTCATTGGATGCATGAATTGGTGAGTTTGAGAAATTTTAGGATCTTAGATCTAGGGTTTGGGCATCCTTGGGGAAGAAGGAGTTCTCCCAAAACAAGGAAACAACCAAACTTGGGCACCAAGCAAGGGAGTTATTTTGGAAACAACTCCCATAAGGAGGTTCGGCCCCCCCTAGGGACCCCCCCCCCCCTTGCTTACCGCCCAAGCTTGGCCGCCCTAGGGGCCGGGCGGCCCTAACCCGCGGGCCTAGCCTTGTGGGTTTTGGGCCGGGCCGGCCCTAGGGCCTTGTGGTTCACTTTGATGGGCCCGGGCAATTTGATTGTTGGGCCCATGGACCCTTTTAACCCTAGAAATCCTAAAATCAATTAAAATTGACCAAGCGCGTTAAAATTGGATTTTAACTGTTTATGTGCAAATCGCATGGTGATTGGATATGGCCTTAGGATGTGGTTTGATGTGGATGTTTAATTTTGTGGTTTGGTTTTACGGCCTGCGAGCTGATCAATTAATTGTAATAATTAATTATGGTTTTATGGCCTGCGTGCCAATTTTTTTCTCAACTTGTGAGATTTATTTTATTTAGTATAGATATTAGCTAGTGCTAGATAAAGTAGATTGTTAGCCAAGATTGGAAAAAAGAAGCCCAAAGCCAAAGAAGCCACAAAAGATGGAGCATGGAGCATTCCACAAGACTATGGAGGATGGACCAAAAGATCAAGACGCATGGAGATGTGTTTGCTTTAGGGTTCATAGATAATTCCATTGGCTTGGAATTATCTTTGTCTAGAAAAGGCCATATCCACATCACGTTTAATTTCTGTTTTGTGGTTGTTTAATTTTATTGTCTTATTATTTGTGTGGTTGGTGTATGGATGATGCATGAAATTAGGATAATAAGATAATTAGACAACCCGGATCTATTATTTGGAGTTGTGCCCAAACTCAAATAGATAGATTAGTTGATACTGATCAACAAAACAATTATAGAATTGAATTTAAAATCCCTCAAAATTCAAATATTGTGTTCTTGCCTTCTCGTTATTTAAACACTCATTATCATCATTATTTATCAAGCTCGTGCGTGCCAAAGCATGGCGACTTGGTTCATAATGATGGAATGCGATGGCATGTAACAATGTGCAATTGTTTAGATAAGAGGTTGAACACAACTAGGCTATTAATTTGATTAAGAAACCTAGAGGCAATCAATTGGGATTATCCATATGGATGGATAAATAAGGAGTTATTTGCCCGATTGAACCAAGAGTTGCATATGGGATGCAATTGGAATTGTTCCTACCTAAAGTAGTCAAATTATGGGTGACTTGCCAAAGCAAGCTCATAAGGAGATGAAAGATGGATCTTGGCCCACTAGAAAATATAAGGATATTTTCTGCATTAATATCTTGAGGGTTATTAATCCGTAGAAAAATAGTGGGAGCTATATTTAATAAACTAGCCATTATTAAATATAGTCAAAAAAAATTCACAAATACTAAAACTTGCGTATTTTCCTTTTGTAGAATTCTAAATGGCAAACAACTCATCGAGTTCACAACATTCCATACGATCTGTCCTTGAGAAGGACAAGCTCTCTGGAACCAACTTTCTTGATTGGTACAGAAACTTGAGAATTGTTCTCAAGCAAGAGAAGAAACTGTACGCTATAGAGGAGCATGTTCCAGAAGGTCCAGAGAACCAAACACCTGCTGCCTTAAAGGCGTATCAAAAGCGTGTTGATGACGCTAATGATGCGGCCTGCCTAATGCTTTGCACCATGACTTCTGAGCTTCAGAAGCAACACGAAAACATGAATGCTGTCGATATGATCGAACATCTAAAGCAGCTCTTCCAAGAGCAGGCGAGGGTAGAGAGGTATGAGGTCTCAAAGGCACTGTTCAAATGTCATCTGGCAGAAGGGAACCCGGTGGGACCCCATGTACTCCGAATGATCGGGTACTTGGAGAATCTCGCCCGACTAGGGTTCCCGGTCGGCCAAGAGTTGGCAACCGATCTCGTGTTGCAATCGTTGCCCGAGAGTTATGGACAGTTCATTATGAACTATAACATGAACGAGATCGTTAAACCACTGCCAGATTTACTCAACATGTTGAGGACGGCTGAACAGAGCATCAACAAGGGTAAGGGCAAGGCCATAATGATGGTACAGAAAGGAAAGGGAAAAAGGTTTGCCTCTTCCTCCAAGGGCAAAGGCAAGTCAGTTGCCAAGTCCAAGGAACCCGCCCTTAAGCCTGTTGGTGGCATTGCCAAGGCCGTGACTAAAGGTGAGTGTCACTACTGCAGTCAGCCTGGACACTGGAGGAGGAACTGCCCAAAATATCTGGAGGACAAGAGGTGATTCCACCACCACCAGGTATTTTTGTTGTAGATGTCAATTTAACTGTCTCTACATCATGGGTATTAGATACTGGATGTGGATCTCATATTTGTCGAAATATGCAGGATCTAAAGAGAAGTAAAAGATTGGCTAAAGGAGAGGTAGATCTACGCGTTGGGAATGGAGCAAAGGTCGCTGCGTTGGCCATAGGCGTGTGCGAGCTATCTCTGCCTTCAGGATTAGTTTTAGAATTAAATAATTGCTATTTTGTGCCTGCTATGAGCAGAAACATTATTTCTATTTCTTGTTTGGACAAGGATGGTTTTATTATTTCAATAAAGAACAATTGTTGTTCCTTTTATTTAAATAATATTCACTATTTTAGTGCGCAATTATTTAATGGACTTTATGTCCTTGATCTAAGCAATCCTGTCTACAACATTAATACCATGCGGATTAAAATAAATGATTTAAATCCTGCTTATTTATGGCACTGTCGTTTAGGCCACATAAATGAGAAACGTGTATCTAGACTCCATAAGGATGGATTACTAGACTCATTTGATTTTGAATCATATGAGACATGTGAGGCTTGTTTATTGGGAAAAATGACAAAGTCCCCTTTCAATAAGAAAGGCGAAAGGACTAGTGAGCAATTGGCGCTCATACATACCGATGTGTGTGAGCCATTTGCCACGCCTGCCAGGGGTGGTTATGTCTACTTCATTACATTTACTGATGATTACAGTAGATATGGATTTGTGTACCTTATGAGGGCAAAATCCGAATCCTTTGAAGTGTTCAAAGAATTCAAGAATGAAGTAGAGAAGCAACTTGGCAAAAGTATAAAGGCTCTACGATCGGATCGTGGAGGAGAGTACTTGAGCCAAGAGTTTGACGACTATCTTAGAGAGTGTGGGATCGTGTCCCAACTCACTCCACCCTGAACGCCACAGTGGAATGGCGTGTCCGAGAGGAGGAATCGAACCCTATTGGATATGGTTCGATCTATGATGTGTCAAACCGATCTTCCATTATCATTTTGGGGCTACGCTCTATTAAGTGCAGCTTTCACCATTAACCGTGTTCCATCCAAATCAGTCATGAAGACACCATAAGAGATGTGGAGTGGGAGGCGTCCCACACTGTCGTTCATGAGGATTTGGGGCTGTGATGTCTATGTAAAACGTTTACAATCAGACAAGCTGGGGCCTAAATCGGATAAGTGTAAGTTTGTGGGGTACCCTAAGGAAACTAAGGGATACTACTTCTACAATCCAACCGAGAACAAAGTGTTTGTTGCTCGGACCGGCGTGTTTCTAGAAAGAGAGTTTGCCTCTAAAGAAGCAAGTGGGAGGAATGTAGAACTTGAAGAAGTTCAAGAACCACAAATCACTGAACCGATTATGGAACATGAACAGGAACCACAAGCAGTTGTGGAGCCACCTGTTCAGGTAACACAAGAGCTTCGTAGATCTAGTAGAGTGCGCCAGGAACCCGAGAGGTATGGACTTCTCGTAACTGATTCCGGTGACACGATGCTCATAGATGATGAGCCTACTACCTATGAGGAGGCAATGAGTGGCCCAGACTCTCAGAAGTGGCTGGAAGCCATGAGATCCGAGATGGAATCCATGTATACCAACAAAGTATGGACTTTGGTGGAACCACCCGATGGGGCGCGACCCATAGGGTGCAAGTGGGTCTTCAAGAAGAAGATCGACATGGATGGTAATGTGATTACCTATAAGGGCCGATTGGTGGCTAAAGGATTCAGACAGATTCATGGTATTGACTATGATGAAACCTTTTCACCAGTCGCAATGACCAAATCCATCAGAATCCTACTTGCGATTGCACCATACCACGACTATGAGATTTGGCAGATGGATATCAAAACAGCATTCCTTTATGGGAATCTCCTCGAGGACGTGTATATGATACAGCCGGAGGGATTTGAGGATCCAAAGCAAGCCAACAAAGTCTGTAAGCTGCAACGGTCCATTTATGGATTAAAGCAAGCTTCTAGGAGTTGGAATCGACGTTTTGATGAAGTGGTCAAAGAGTTTGGCTTCATCAGAAACGAAGATGAGTCTTGTTTCTACAAGAAGGTTAGTGGGAGCTCTGTAGCTTTTCTAGTCTTGTATGTGGATGACATACTACTCATTGGAAACGACATTCCCATGCTGCAATCTGTGAAAGATTGGCTAGGAAAGTGTTTCTCAATGAAGGACTTAGGGGAAGCAGCCTATATACTCGGTATAAAGATCTATAGAGATAGATCTAAAAGGTTGCTAGGCCTAAGTCAAAGTACATATATTGACAAGGTGTTGAAGCGGTTCAACATGCAAGATTCCAAGAAGGGATTCTTGCCCATGTCACATGTAATCACTCTTTCGAAGAGTGGTTGTCCTTCCAATGAAATTGAGAAGGAACGCATGAGTAGGATTCCCTATGCCTCGGCCATAGGATCTATCATGTACGCCATGTTATGTACTAGACCAGATGTGTCATATGCCTTGAGTATGACAAGCAGATACCAATCCAATCCGGGTGAGAGTCACTGGATTGGTGTCAAGAACATCCTAAAGTACTTGAGAAGAACTAAGGATGCTTTCTTGATATTTGGCGGTGAGGAAGAGTTGCGTGTAAGGGGTTACACTGATGCAAGCTTCCGAACCGACAGAGATGACTTTAGATCACAATCTGGATATGTGTTTTGCCTGAATGGAGCAGCGGTGAGCTGGAAGAGTTCCAAGCAAGAGACGGTAGCTGATTCTACAACAGAGGCTGAGTACATTGCTGCAAATGGTGCAGCAAAGGAGGCTGTTTGGATCAGAAAGTTTGTTTCTGAACTTGGTGTGGTCCCTAGCATTGCGGATCCAGTGGAGTTGTTCTGTGACAACACCGGAGCGATCGCGCAATCAAAGGAACCCAGATCGCACCAGAAATCCAAGCACGTGCTCAGGAAGTTTCATCTGATTCGAGATATTATCGATAGAGGAGACGTTCGGATATGCAAGATTCCTACAGATGATAATCTGTCAGACCCGCTTACGAAGCCTCTCACGCAGTGGAAGCATGAAGGGCACACTAGGAGTATGGGCATACGAGATGCGCCAGATTGGCTCTAGTGCAAGTGGGAGACTGTTGGAATAGATGCCCTAGAGGCAATCTAGTTTAGTATGAATTTGTATATGGCTAGAAAATTCATTTATTATTTATTGGATATTTAATATAATGAAGTCCTTAGATTTACAATTGTGTTGTTTATCTTAAATATCCCTAGTCAAGTATAATGATTAATGGGACAATCATATATAGACTAGTATGGGGTTGGATTGATATGGAGATATCACGATCCAACACATAGGTGTGCATTACGGAATGTTGCACTGGATTGACCCATCTCCAAGAAGGCTACATACACGTTATGTTGAGTCACAAGCGCTTCTCGCGGTGCAATGGTATTGTCATCCTTAGACTTGAAGTCACTAGATATTCTAGTTGTGGATCATTGTGATCTTGGTAGCGTTATACGCTACACCGTAACTGGGTAGTTATAAAGGCGTGTACTGGATACAATGAGAAGCAAGCTTAGAGATCGTAGTGGACGTAGAGAGGATTTGCCCCTCCCACATAACGGGAGCAAATATCCTAGGCCACTCGAGGGATAGTGCTTATAGAATGTCTGGCCAGACTCAAATAAATCAATATGGGATATTGATGTTATTTGCACGAATAAGGCTATTCCCATGGATCGAGAAACTATGGATTGGATATACGAGTGTGACTTGTATGTCTCGTGTCCAATCCGGATATGGAGGCAAAGGGATGAGACAATTACTTGTACAAAGGTTGTCAAGATGACTATTCTATTAGTTGGCTAGAATGGATGTTTTGCTAGAGACCGCTCCATATTAGCAAATAGTTAGATAGAACCTATGGGGTCACACGCTATATAGAGTTGAACTAGATTTGGGAATTAATTAATTGGATTAATTAATTAGAAGGATCACTTTGCAAACCCTTGCAAACTTAGTAGGGACTAATTTGCAAGGAAGGGACTAAATTGAATTCTAGTTGGACTAGAATAAGTCCTTTAGGTAGTTAACAAGGAGTTGTTGGACTATATAAAGGACCCTCCTTCCTTCCTTCCCATAACTTATGCTCATTAGTGAACATAACAAGAGTGGGAGAGAACAAAAGGAGAGAGAGCAAGCAACAAAGGAGGCCCGACGCCACCCTTGCCGCCGCCCTCGTCCCCGTCGGCCAAAAGAGGCCGAGACCCTCTTTTGGGTCTCGTTTTGCGTGATTTCTTCTTCCTCTTCCTATTCCGGGCTAGCACCAAGGAGTTTGGGAGATCTAGGATCAACTCTAGGCGTGGATCAACTATAGAGAACGTGACATTATTCGCGTTTGAAGTCATCAAGGAGAACCCAAAGGTGTGTTTATGATTTCTAACCTTTACCATCGTTATGCATCTTGACTTGTGATCCTTGGAGGGTTTTGCATGGTTTTATGTTTGATTATGCTTCCGTTGTGCAATCCATGAATCAAAACCCTACATCCCATGCCTTGTCTGTCATGGTGGCCGGCTTCGAAGAATCCCCTTCGACAGGATCATACAAATCCTTGCAAAACAACAAGTCTTCCATCCTCGGTTTCCAAATAGAATAATTTTCCTAAGTCAAATTGATCATCGTGCCACCAAGACTATGCTCATCCATTTTAGTCAACACTACAACCCGAGCCAACAACAATCAACCTGGCTCTGATACCACTTGTTGGGGAATCCGGGCTCAAAACACGACTAAATCAACCAAGTCGTAGCGGAAGCAAGTAACCCAAAGATTCAAAATTTCCCCACGAATATGCAACTAAACGGAGAGCACCACAATTGCAATTGAAGACAATAAGCTAAAACCGAGACAAGACAATTTTTAAGTTGGAAAACCCGAAATCGGTAAAAATCACGGAGCCACTCTCGACTCAAATACTTCCACTATATCAATAGTAGGATCAACACATACATCTCTAGCAAGCTAGAGGCTCAACCAAGCAAGAAAAATCCATTCTTTGCTTACAATATCATCTAGACTATAAATCTAGGGTGAACCGAAAAAGTGAACTTAGAGAGCTCTAAAACGAAATCCAACCAGTAGATAGTTGACTTACCTACCCAGGAGCATGCTCCTAAAATTTCAGCTCAATCCGAGCAAAATACACCGTTGGATCTCTCCGGCAACGTCGCTGGTCGTGGCCACAAACCCAGAAAATTGCCCACTGTGCTCTCTGCCTTTTCTTCCTCCCGAAGAAGCTTTTTCCTCACCTCTCGCGGTAATAAAAAGTTGTGTTCACACATACACTTGTTGGGTTTTGACGTAGGTAACGCAGCGGAATAACAAAAATTAATCCTACTCAAAGCCCACCAAGGATCACAGGAAGAGACATCATAACATAATTAAGGACATAGAAGATGTGTACCTTTTGATTTGTGAGATCACACGAAGAATGATGTCCTCGTCTCTACGGTTGATCCACGTCTAGAGGTGAGATCTATATTCTTCCTTCAATCAAGTGCTAGCTTGAACCTTGGAGGAAGAGGGATGAAGATCAAAGCAACGAATCACCAAAAGCACAAGAGAGGGGCGACCTCTCTTTGCCGTCGGGTAGGGGGGCGGACGGGTGGCTAGGGTTTCGGCCCTAGCACCTTGTCTTGCTCTCTCTTTTGCTCTCTCCCACTCTTTGTGTGTTATGACTAATAACTCATGTAGTGGTAAGGAAGCTAGAGCCTCCTTTATATACTCCAACAACTCCTTGTTGTTTCCATAAAAGAGTTTTCTTGTTCTAGTAGGACTAGAACTATTCCCTTCCTTGCAAATTAGTCCCACTAAGTTTGCAAGGTGTTGCACAATGATCCTTCTATTAATTAATCCATATTAATTAATCCCAAATCTAGCTCTACTCTATTTGACGTGTGACCCCATAGGTTTCTATATAGTTGGTAGTAACTATTACTAACATGGAGCGGTGTCTAGCAACACATCCACGCACCCCAACCAATAGAAATAGTCAGTGATCCCGACAAACCTTTGTACCCAATATGTCATATTGCATTATCCCTTTGTCTCCATATCCGGATTGGACACGAGACATAAATAGTCACACTCGTATATCCAATCCATAGTTCCTCGATCCTGGGAATATGCTTATGCTTGCAGATAACATTAATATCTCTATATTAATTTATCTGAGTCTGGCCAGACATTCAATAAGCCTCATCCCTCGAGTGGCCGTGGATATTTACCCCCATTATGTGGGAGGGACAAATCCTATCTACATCACTACGATCTCTAAGATTGCTTCCTATCACGCCCGATAGCCACCTTTATGATTACCCAGTTACGGTGTAACGTTTGATGACATCAAAGCGCAATATTTCACAACTAGAGTATCTAGTGACTTCAAGTCCAAGGATTGCAATAATATTAGCACTACGAAAAGCGATTGTGACTTCACATAATCTAATGTATCCTTTTCGTCGTGGGTCAGTCCAGTATGCCATTACTCCTAATGCATACCCATATGTTAGACTTGATATCTCCATATCAATCTACCCATATACTAGTCTATATTTGATTGTCCTATTAATCAATATAATGGACTAGGGACATTTAAGATAAATAACACAATTTATCTAAGGACTTCATTATATTAAATATCGCCATAAATAATAAATGAATATTCTAGCCAAAACATTGTTCATACTAAATCTACGATTGCCTCTAGGGCATCTATTCCAACAGTCTCCCACTTGCACTAGAGCCAATGCGGCGCATCTCGTATGCCTATAGATCTGGCGTGCCCTTCATGCTTTCGTTGCGCAAGAGGTTTCGTGAGCGGATCTGACACGTTGTCATCTGTCGGAATCTTGCATATCTTCACATCTCCTCGATCGATCATATCACGAATAAGATGGAATCTCCTAAGTACATGCTTTGACTTTTGGTGCGATCTTGGTTCCTTTGCCTGTGCGATTGCCCCAGAGTTGTCACAGTACAACTCTACGGGATCCACTATGCTAGGGACCACACCGAGCTCAGTGATAAACTTCTTTATCCATACTGCCTCTTTCGCCGCTTCCGCAGCAGCAATGTACTCAGCTTCTGTTGTAGAATCAGCAACTGTGCCTTGCTTGGAACTCTTCCAGCTCACAGCTCCTCCATTCAGGCAGAACACGTATCCAGACTGCGATCTGTAATCATCCTTGTCGGTTTGGAAGCTTGCGTCAGTGTAACCCTTTACTCTTAGCTCTTCCATTCCTCCAAATATCAAGAACACATCCTTAGTTCTTCTCAAGTACTTTAGGATGTTCTTGACAGCAATCCAGTGACTTTCACCCGGATTGGACTAATATCTGCTCACCATACTCAACGCGTATGATACGTCTGGTCTAGTACATAGCATGGCGTACATGATGGATCCTATGGCCGAAGCATAGGGTATCCTGCTCATGCGGTCCTTCTCCATCTCATTGGAGGGACAGTCATTCTTGGAAAGAGTGACTCCATGTGACATGGGCAAGAATCCCTTCTTGGAATCTTGCATGTTGAACCTCTTCAACACCTTGTCAATATATGTACTCTGACTTAGGCCAAGCAACCTTTTAGATCTATCCCTATAGATCTTTATACCCAGTATATAGGCTGCGTCTCCTAAGTCCTTCATTGCAAAGCACTTTCCTAGCCAATCTTTAACCGATTGCAGAGTAGGAATATCATTGCCAATGATTAGTATGTCATCCACATACAAGACCAGAAATACTATAGAGCTCCCACTAACCTTCTTGTAAACATAAGGCTCATCTTCGTTCTTGATGAAGCCAAACTCTTTGACCGCGTCATCAAAACGTCGATTCCAGCTCCTAGAAGCTTGCTTTAATCCATCAATGGATCTTTGCAGCTTACAGACTTTATTGGCATTCTCTGGATCCTCAAAACCCTCTGGTTGTGTCATGTACACATCCTCGAGGAGGTTCCCATAAAGAAACGCTGTTTTGACATCCATTTGCCAAATCTCATAGTCGTAGTATGCTGCAATAGCTAGTAAGATTCGAATGGATTTAGTCATGGCGACTGGTGAAAAACTCTCATCATAGTCAATACCATGAATCTGTCTATAACCTTTGGCCACCAATCGCCCCTTATAGGCAACTACCTTGCCATCCATGTCGGTCTTCTTCTTGAAGACCCATTTGCACCCTATGGGTCGAGCCCCTTCGGGTGGTTCCACCAAAGTCCATACTTTGTTGGTGTACATGGAATCCATTTCGGATCTCATGGCTTCTAGCCACTTCTTAGAGTCTGGGCCACTCATGGCTTCTCCATAGTTTGCAGTCTCATCATCCATGAGAGGTACGTCATCGGGCTCAGTAACGAGAAGTCCATACCTCTCTGGCTCATGACGCACTCTTCCTGATCTACGGAGTTCCTGTGTTACCTGAACATGTTCTTCCACAACTTCTTGCGGTTCCTGTTCATGTTCCATTACCGGTTCAGTGGTTTGTGGTTCATGAATTTCTTCAAGTTCTACAACCCTCCCACTTGCTCCTTTAGAGACTAGTTCTCTTTCTAGAAACACGCCGGTCCGAGCAACAAACACTTTGTTTTCGGTAGGGTTATAGAAGTAATATCCTTTAGTTTCCTTAGGATATCCCACAAACTTACACTTATCCGCTTTAGGCCCGAGTTTGTCTGTTTGTAAACGCTTTACATAAACGTCGCAGCCCCAAATCTTCATAAACGACACTATGGGACGCCTCCCAGTCCATATCTCATATGGCGTCTTCATGACTGATTTGGATGGAACACGGTTAATGGTAAAAGCTGCCGTCATTAGAGCATGTCCCCAAAAGGATATCGGAAGATTTGTTTGAGACATCATAGATCGCACCATATCCAATAGAGTGCGATTCCTCCTCTCAGATACACCATTCCATTGTGGTGTTCCGGGTGGAGTGAGCTGGGATACTATCCCACACTCTCTAAGATACTCATCAAACTCTTGGCTTAAGTATTCTCCTCCACGATCCGATCGTAGAGCTTTAATACTTTTGCCAAGTTGCTTCTCTACTTCACTCTTGAATTCTTTGAACAATTCAAAGGATTCGGATTTGGCCTTCATAAGGTATACAAATCCATATCTACTGAAATCATCAGTAAATGTGATGAAGTAGGTATAACCACCTCTGGCAGGCGTGGGGAATGGCCCGCATACATCAGTATGTATGAGTGCCAACAACTCACTAGTCCGCTCGCCTTTCTTATTGAAAGGGGACTTTCTCATTTTTCCTAATAAACAAGATTCACATGTCTCATATGATTCCAAATCAAATGAGTCTAGAAGTCCATCCTTATGGAGTCGGGATATGCGTTTCTCATTTATATGGCCTAAACGACAGTGCCATAGATATGTAGGATTTAAATCATTAGTTTTAATCCTTTTAGTATTTATGTTATAGATTGGATTATTTAGATCAAGGATATACAATCCATTAGACAAATGCGCACTAAAATAGTGCATACTATCAAAATAAATGGAGCAACACTTGTCCTTTATTGAAATAGAAAAACCTTTCTCGTCCAAACAAGAAGCGGAAATAATGTTTCTGCTCATAGCAGGCACATAAAAGCAATTGTCTAATTCTAAAATAAGTCCAGAAGGCAAAGATAGCTCATAAACGCCTACAGCCAATGCAGCAACCTTTGCTCCATTCCCGACGCGCAAGTCTATCTCCCCTTTTCGCAATCTTCTACTTCTTTTCAAATCCTGCACATTACGACAAATGTGAGAACCGCATCCGGTATCTAATACCCAGGATGATGAAATAGAAAGATTAACGTCTATAACATAAATACCTGGTGGTGGTGGAATCACTATTCCAAGCTTCTTATCCTCCAGATATTTAGGGCAATTCCTCCTCCAGTGACCCGGCTCGCTGCAGTAGTGACACTCACCTTTAGCCACGCCTCCACTAGGCTTTAGGGCTTCCTTGGATTTCCCAACTTTCTTGCGTTTTCCTTTTTAAGTAGATGCAACTGACTTGCCCTTCTTCTTGTGTACCATCATTATGGCCTTGCCCTTGCCTTTATTGATGCTTTACTCAGCTGTCTTTAGCATGTTCAATAGGTCTGGCAAAGACTTGTTGATCTCATTCATATTATAGTTCATAATGAACTGATTATAACTGTCAGGCAACGATTGCAAGACGAGATCAGTCGCCAAGTCCTGGCCGAGTGGGAACCCCAGTCTCTCAAGGTTCTCTATGTACCCGATCATTCGGAGTACATGAGGGCCTACTGGATTCCCCTCTGCAAGACTACTTTTGAACAATGCTTTAGACACTTCATAGCGCTCATGCCTTGCCTGTTCCTGAAACAATTGTTTCAAGTGTCTGATCATATCATAGGCTTCCATGTTCTCGTGTTGCTTCTGAAGCTCACCAGTCATGGTACAAAGCATGAGGCAAGTCACGTCATTAGAATCATCAATATGTTTCTGACGTGCCCTTACTTCCGCTAATAGACACTCATCTTGTGGTGGGTCTGGAATTGGAGTGTCCAAGACGTACAACTTCTTTTCTTGCTTGAGGACAATCCTCAAGTTTCTGTACCAGTCAAGGAAATTTGTTCCAGACAATTTATCCTTCTCAAGGACAGATCGTAGGGATGATCTCGATGCGTTGTTGTTTGCCATTTGGAATTCTACAAAACGAGAAATATGCAATTTAGTATTTTGAACAATTTAACTATATTTAATAATGGCTAGATCATTAAATATAGCTCCCACTATTTTTCTCGGATTAATAGCCCTCACTATTAAAGAGGAAAATATCTTTATATTTTCTAGTGGGTCCAAGATCCTTATTTCACTTCTTCTTGAGCTTGCTTTGGCAAGTCACCCAAGAATTGGTTATTTAGGTAGGAACCATTCCAATTGCATCCCATGCAACTCTTGGTCCAATTAGGCGAATAAATTCCTTTTATTCTTTATCCAATTGGATAACTCCTAATTGTCATGCCTCTAAGCTCATCAATCCAATTGACTCTTGCCTAGTTGCGTCCAACCTCTTGCTTTCAACATACACGCATTACTAGCTTGCGTCGTCCGCGACACATCATGAAAATTAAAATCGCCTTGCTTTGGCAAGCCCGAATTTTAATAGGCCATGATCATGAAGGGTGTTTTGGCAAGAGAAGGCAAAACGCAATATTTAATTGAGGGATTTCTTTTAATATGTTTGGTTGATCTTATCAACATGGTCTACTTATTTGGATTGGGCCATCCACAATAAAATACCAACCTTGTTTATTATTATCTTGTCATCGTTTTGCTTGTAGCGCCATACACACAAAATAAATAACAAGGCATGAATAATAAACATCCACAAAATAAAAAAACGTGGCATGGATATGGCCTCTAGACTAATGATATTATCAAGCCAATGATAATATCTAATTGCCCTAAAGTGCCGAGCTCATCTCCATGTGCTCCACCATAGCTGCGTGCCTAGGGATGTCTTTTGGCTCCTTTGGTTCTCCAGTCTTCTTCTCCATGTTCTTGGCTATCATCTAAATAATTCTAATTCTAGCCTAACATCTAGAATAAATAAATAACAAAAGCCTCACATGTCGAGGAGAAAAAGAACGACTCGCAGGCCGTAAAACTTAATTAATTATTACATTAATTTGATCAGCTCGCATGCCGTAAACCAAACCACAAAACAATAAACATCCACAATCCTAGGCCATATCCATCCACCATGCAATAAAGCACATAATACAGTTAAAACCAATTTTTAACGCGCTTGTTTAATTTTAATGAAATTGGGTAACTAGGGTTTCACAACGGTCCAAAGGGTCCAAGCCAACAAGTGGCCTGAACACTAGGACCGCCGCACGCCTAGGAGGCCGCGGCCTTGCTTGGCGCGCAAGGAAGGGGCGGGCGGCTAGGGTTTCGGCCCTAGTGCCCTTCCTCCTTCCTTGTTGCCCAAGCAAGGTTGTTTCCATATGGATTTAATTCCATAATTTTGTTTCCATAATTGAAAACCCCTTTTCAATCATGTGCCCATGAACCCTAATTTTTCAAGAACCCAATTATTCACATCCTATGTGATTAAACTCACCAATTCTAACATCCAATGTTAAATTGGGTCTTGTTTAATTGAATCAAATTCAATATTGCATCTACTATGCCAATTTTTCAGTTTTCGCGTAATAAACAATAATACGGTGTATGAACTGAAATCGTAAACACATAATATCATGTTATGCTCTACGACCTGTGGCTCTGATACCACTGTTGGGTTTTGACGTAGGTAACGCAGCGGAATAACAAAAATTAATCCTACTCAAAGCCCACCAAGGATCACAGGAAGAGACATCATAACATAATTAAGGACATAGAAGATGTGTACCTTTTGATTTGTGAGATCACACGAAGAATGATGTCCTCGTCTCTACGGTTGATCCACGTCTAGAGGTGAGATCTAGATTCTTCCTTCAATCAAGTGCTAGCTTGAACCTTGGAGGAAGAGGGATGAAGATCAAAGCAACGAATCACCAAAAGCACAAGAGAGGGGCGACCTCTCTTTGCCGTCGGGTAGGGGGGCGGACGGGTGGCTAGGGTTTCGGCCCTAGCACCTTGTCTTGCTCTCTCTTTTGCTCTCTCCCACTCTTTGTGTGTTATGACTAATAACTCATGTAGTGGTAAGGAAGCTAGAGCCTCCTTTATATACTCCAACAACTCCTTGTTGTTTCCATAAAAGAGTTTTCTTGTTCTAGTAGGACTAGAACTATTCCCTTCCTTGCAAATTAGTCCCACTAAGTTTGCAAGGTGTTGCACAATGATCCTTCTATTAATTAATCCATATTAATTAATCCCAAATCTAGCTCTACTCTATTTGACGTGTGACCCCATAGGTTTCTATATAGTTGGTAGTAACTATTACTAACATGGAGCGGTGTCTAGCAACACATCCACGCACCCCAACCAATAGAAATAGTCAGTGATCCCGACAAACCTTTGTGCCCAATATGTCATATTGCATTATCCCTTTGTCTCCATATCCGGATTGGACACGAGACATAAATAGTCACACTCGTATATCCAATCCATAGTTCCTCGATCCTGGGAATATGCTTATGCTTGCAGATAACATTAATATCTCTATATTAATTTATCTGAGTCTGGCCAGACATTCAATAAGCCTCATCCCTCGAGTGGCCGTGGATATTTACCCCCATTATGTGGGAGGGACAAATCCTATCTACATCACTACGATCTCTAAGCTTGCTTCCTATCACGCCCGATAGCCACCTTTATGATTACCCAGTTACGGTGTAACGTTTGATGACATCAAAGCGCAATATTTCACAACTAGAGTATCTAGTGACTTCAAGTCCAAGGATTGCAATAATATTAGCACTACGAAAAGCGATTGTGACTTCACATAATCTAATGTATCCTTTTCGTCGTGGGTCAGTCCAGTATGCCATTACTCCTAATGCATACCCATATGTTAGACTTGATATCTCCATATCAATCTACCCATATACTAGTCTATATTTGATTGTCCTATTAATCAATATAATGGACTAGGGACATTTAAGATAAATAACACAATTTATCTAAGGACTTCATTATATTAAATATCGCCATAAATAATAAATGAATATTCTAGCCAAAACATTGTTCATACTAAATCTACGATTGCCTCTAGGGCATCTATTCCAACAACACTCACAAATCATTTGTGAGACAAAACAAAGCTTCCAATCAAGTGCTTCCACGTGGGCCATTCCAAGACCACACACATGTGTGTGACACCACCAGCCAACGTTCACAAGCTGGAAACTTCCAGCCTACCATTTGGAACTTTATTTCTTTTTCTTTAATGTTCTCTCATGCGAACTAATCCGATGTGGCGCGTCTCACCATATGCGGTGGACCCCACACCAACAATATGATTTTGATCTAATTTTGTCTAAGATTTAGGGTTCACTTATGTTGTCTGCGTTTTCTAGGTTATGGTGGTGATTTTGTCGATCTTGATGTTTTGGATTTCATTTACAAGCAAATACAACTAAATATTTTGGGTATCATTTACAAACTGATAAAAATATTTAAAATAATAAAGTTTGGTAATGTTGGAGGCTCAATCTGAGTATTGTTAGAAGATGAAGATGAAGATGAAGACCAAGAACACGAAGCAGGAGATGAAGAATGTACATGAAATTGCATTTACCCCCTTGTGATTAATAGTATGTAGCAGAAGCACCCCTCGCATAGTTGAGGCTAAAATAGACTTTTTAAATGGCATTTTTAACAGATTATGTTAATTTAACGGAAAATGCACATAAACCAAACCACGAGTCCACGAGGAAGCTATTTGCAACATTTGAGACTATGAGGAGGTCTTTTGTACAAATCCCTAACCACAGGGGGGTAAAATGAAATTAACCCTAAACTTAATTTAAAAAGAAACAGCCGGTAAAATTGAAAGCACCTAATTGCAAATCGCCGAAAACTTAAGGACGCTTTTTACGAATAGTTATAAACTTTGAAGGGTAAATCAGTAAGTGTGCAAGTAGCTTTCCCCTCGATTCCCAACTGTTTGGCTACGGAGAATTCGAACAGTTCGCCCCCTGGTACGTCTCTCTCTAGATATGAATTCACTCACCTCTACTTTGAACTGTTGTTATGAATTTGTTTCAAGACGACTGAGCTTTGAATTGAACTCTATAGCTGTAGGACGAATCAGAACTGTTCAAACTTTCATATATCGATGTGAAATCTAGGGTTTTGTTGTTTCAAACACAGGCGTTTTACGTGAAACTTTATCGAAATTATTATAGACCAAAGATCTTTATTTAATGATGCCAAAGGTGGTGTTTTCCAGAAGTTGGGGGTAAAAGTTTGTTTATTTCGGAAGTTGGGTTGAAGTTGAACAACCATGAGTGCTATCTTGATAGTCCAATCTCTATCATCCAACTTTTCACAGGACCCTGAGAGAATGAGGCGGTAGTTACTAGTTAGTGATTGTTATAGTACAAAGGAAGGGCCTATTTGATGCACTTTATGAAATATTGAGGTTGTGGAACTTCATAATGCATGGATTTATCTCAAATTTGGTCTAGGCACGGGAGAAACAACCTATTAGATAATTTGAGTTTTAAATTTTATCTGTCGTTACAAGGCTATGTAGGTCAAAGGAGTTCTCTGAAAGAACCTAGGGGGAGAGACTGAGGGAGAGAGAAACCACATTGCTGATGTTGTATAAGCTTTTTGGAGATGGGTTATTCTATGTTCATGTTCACTAGGAAAAACGTTAGTTTCAATGAGAATGCAGGTCACGCAATATCTACCAATTAACCGATGCAAATTAGGTTTCGAGTTTGGCCATACCAATTCTCACAATTCTTGTAGGAAGACCCTAATTCACACCACCGGGCTTCCATAAGTGTAGAATCAGGGAGTATTTGTTAGACTCCCAATAAATGCAGAAAAGGAAAATGGGGAGGAGGGTGTTCTCATAAAATCTCCAAAGCTGAGAAAGATTTTAACCTATGTTTTTTGCTAAACGTCCATTCAATCAACATAGCGCTGTACGACTTTGACTACCAACTTCATGATGGATAGCTCTAAACTGTATCAAAATTCAAGTTGGTGTAATTTGAATTCTGGTCAAAACACTAGAGATACGCTCACCGGTGATTCTTCACACGTGCTAACATTTCAAACTTTTCACCGCCCTATACTTTTTCATATCCCCCTATTGTTAGTAGCTCAGGACCACAAACCACTACGAATGTTTAATGGCCAATCTCGCGGCATGAAACCACTAACTTGCTCATATCCCATGGACCCTTTCCTTCCTTGAGAAACAAATAATCTTGCCTTGTTCTAAATGGCAATGAGAAAGTTAAGTTTTCCCTTTCCTATTTGACTCCCCAAACTTCCTGGTAATTCAGAATTCATTCATTATGTAGCTTGGGCCAATACAACATGTTTATTATGGGTTTCATTTGTGTAATATTTCCTTGAGCTGTCTGTTGGCCGGTTCTGAAGATTATCTCTTATTGTATCCAAATTACCATGTGTATTTGCATCTGTAATCCCGCTTGTTGGTATGGCTCCATGCATTTTACAGTAAAAATTTCTCCCTGATAATGAATGATCTCATTATAGTTTATTCCATACCTTGTTTTTTGGTAATTTTATTTGGTCTTATTCCATACCTTGTTTTTTTGTAATTTTATTTGGTCTTGATTGCACGGTCTTATCTATTTTTACCTTAGACTAGTTGTGCTTTAATGGGATAGCCAGTGAGTTAAAGAACTCAGGTTGCACCTTTTCCTGCTTTAAACTAAGCTAAACCTCAACACTCAATTGTTTAGCTTTTGTGATGACCTATAAGTTCAAGAATCAGGTTGCGCTCTCACTTTGATCATTCAAGTCATATTATTACTATGCTATTTGATTGAAACTAAGCTAAGCCTTTCACATTCCAATATAATTTGACCTCTTGCTGAATTGGACCGAAGTGGTGAAGTGTCAGGGGGTGAAAACTACAGGTGAGGTAACTGATACTTTTCAAACCAAAACACATGTTGGTTTAGTAACCCTATTTTTATCACCTACAAAAATTGTGTCTGCCAATATTTTCAGCGAGGTTTCCATGTAGGTGTAGAATCATGGAGTATTTTCTTAGGCTCGCATTCAATATCGAAAAGGAAAATGAAGAGGATCATGTTGTTAAATGTTCACTTAACCAACTGAGGATCGATACACTTCAATTATTCAATATCTTGGTGGGTAGCTCTAAACTGCAAGAAAGTTCAGGCTACTGGTAATTTAAAGCTGGTCAAAACATTTAAATTATAGGGATGGCTAGTGGTTGGGCTTAGCATGCCCCGAACCTGAACTCGGTGTTTCCTGCAAAATTTCAAAGAAACCCGCCCATTCCTGACGGGTAACCCGCAAAACCCACCCATTCTTGCGTTCTGAATGGGAATGACAAATATGTTGCCCTTTAATTGACTCCCGAAACTTCCGGGTAATTAGAGCTCCACTTTTATGTACCTTTTTGAAATGCACTTTTATGTACCTTGAATCAAGAGTACATGGTTTCTCTTCTTCTTTTTTTTTTTTTTTTTTTTTTCATTAAATGTAGAATGAATCATTAAACTCTTACTATCTACCTATTCGCATAAAACTACAAAAGTATAATATTTCATGCGCAGACGAAGTAGAGGGCTATAAATAAGCAAGATGGGCTCACCTTGTTTATGAGTTTGAGATCAATGAGATGTATATGATGTTCATACTGGAACACGAAGATACTTCAAATATCATGGGCATTATGGTCAAATCTCGTAAACGTGCTTGGCAGGGCTTTCTGGTCCGAGTACGTGCTATTGGGCTTGGTTAAAAGCTCCTCTTATGTCGTACTCTGTTAAATTGTTGCCTCTTGTTAAAGGCATGCTAGGCTGCTCGTGTTTTGGTAATCCAAGTTCTTAATACTAGAACACACGGCACACACAAAATGTCTGTGCTAACACAATGTTTTTTCAAAAACAGAAAAATAATAGGATAATGGGTGAAAGATAATGGATTAGTGGATTGAAAATTATAAGAAAAGTGTGCCAAACGGTTAGGTAGTTACTAAGTGAAGGGTTTCTTTTGATTTCCAATTTTATCCTAGCAATAACTTTTTTTTCTGTTGACTGAGAAGGGCATCAATGTCTAGTGAAAAAGGCTTCACCAAAATGCTTATTCCCTTTATATATTAGTATAGATACATTCAAGTGCATATTCTCAGGAAAGTAAAGACGTATATGCTTGATATCACGGTTTTACTTCAATATTGCGGGTGCAAAGGAAACACTGAATGCTCATTCAGTCATTCTGATTGAAAGCTCATGTTTTCTTGCAGGTCTTCCATAAGGGTAAAAGACAAAAACCACCCCTTGAGTATGGGGTATATACAAAAAGACCCCTCGTGTTCGGGGATATACAAAAACAACCCCCGTGGAGACAAAAACCACCCATGTCAGTGGATGGACGTTAGACGAAAAACACCCTTCCGTTACAATCAGTATGTTTGGGGTGCAATATGTTTTGTTATGACCATTTTGCCCCTACATGTATTTTTTATTTTATTTTGTTCATGTTCTAGTGTTCTTGACCACCACCACCACCACCACCAACACCACCACCACCACCACTAGACTCTCCTTGCTGCCAATTACAAGGCAACAACATATCACCGCGACAAATCAATCTAACAACAGCCCTTCAACCAAACCAACCAAACAAACCTGCAGAGGATTTGCACCCAATCAACCCTCCACTGCCCCACAAAAGATCTCACCTCCGTCAACTCAACTCCCCCAACGACAGGTATCCCACCACCACCATCACCACTACCGCCTCCTCCACCGCCTCCAAAACAATATTAACGATTTCTGTATAAAAGAGAAAAAGAAAAGAAAATATATATACAAAAAGAGGATGAAGAACAGTGGGAACAACTACCTCCATCTCCCGACCCTTTTTGCAAAACCATTTCAAAATTCAGTCACTCATCGATTGTTATTGAGAGAGGGAGAGAGAGATTGAAGTTTGAATCGGAGTAGAGGATATCTAGTACATCCACCGTGCATCACCAGCGACAAATTCTTCGATTCCTCATCAAACGGCTGCCGGATTCAATCTGCTGGTCTCCAACACCTCCAGACTTCAAACCCATCTTCTACTCCACCGGACTTGAGGCCGATGAGCTCTTGGTGGTGGTCAGGCCGATGAGCTCTTCAAAGTCCATGTAGCGCTCGCCGTCGCTCCTTCACTCCAGCAGAGAGCCCTCTGTTTCAGATCTGAGGCAAGAGACCATCGATTGCTCCCCTGCAGCAGCGAGAACTGGGGTCGATGGATTCATCGGAGGAGGAGGAGAAGAAGGGGTCGGAGAATAAAGGAACAAATCGAACAAAACAACCCCTCCTCTCGACCCACCACAGAGCAACAACAAACCAAGCCCTCGATTCCGTAAGTTCTTCATCGGCGGTCTTCATCAATTCAACTGGGTCGAATTGACGAGACCCAAGAACCCGTCGGTGCGACCCAGAGTTTGCGAATTGGCGGAGGAGAGTGAGGTTGGTGGCGATGGGAGGAGCAGAGAGAGGGACAGAGTCGCACGCCACCTCACCGCCGCTGCTTGTTCGGACCGGCGCCGCCTCAACACCATCGTCGCTAGATTCTCTCTATCGTTTTTCTTACTCCATATGTTGAGAGAGAGATAGAGAGAGAGGGGAGGGAGAGGGAGAGGGAGAGGGAGATCTTGATCTGGAAGAGGGAGATCTTGGTGGGATAAGGTTTGACGGGGAAGAGGGCTACTGAGTTTCACGAGAGTGAGAGAGAGACGGAAGAAGAAGTTAGGGTTGAGAGAGAGAAGAGATGGAAGAATGAATGAATAAGGAGAAGAAAACAGATATATAGTAGGGTAATTTTTTTCCATTTGAGGGTAAAATGGGTATTTAGTGTTTCCGTTAGTTACCGTTAGTCACCGTCAACTGACAGGGGTGGTCTTCGTATATCCCCGAACACGAGGGGTTTTTTTGTATATACCCCATACTCGAGGGGTGGTTTTTGTCTTTTACCCCTTCCATAAATATATACTTTGAGCACATTGTTATGGGCGGTATAGGTAGATGCAACAGAGGAGAACACATATTAGATTTTGAAAGAAAAGAGGCCAAGGGAGATGAACGGGAGGATCATACAACTGCAACGAGTGCATCTCGCTGTGGTATACTTGAACTGCCTTTGCCCTTGGTATTCGACATACTCTTAAGGCTTCCCGATAGAGCCATATTGTCTTGCGAATGTGTATGCAAAACGTTTCTAGAAGTAATTAGAGACCCCTACTTTTCCGAAGATCTCCTAATTAGATCCTTCAGCCTTCCTACTAGACTTGTTCTCCATCAGGGCCGCGACAACCGTTCCGAAAACTGCACATTTTTCTTGGCTAACCTATTTGATCTTGAGGGCTCTTCGACCTTGCCTGAACGTAATAAGTATCGTTGGCCATCTTATCATGCAACACCTGCTACTAAATATCAGTTCTCCTCTGGTGACGGAGTTATGCTTGTGGGCTCGTGTAATGGATTGCTTTGTCTTATGCCTTATGTTTACAATACCCCAATAAACGCCTATTACATCTGCAATTCACTCCTTGGTGAATTTATTATTACTCCCCCTGTAACTCAAGAAATACCAGATCAGACTTACTCGAATTTTTCTAGGTTTGTGTTCTGTCCGAAAACTAAGAAGTACAAAATTGTTCATTTCAGCGGGCAGAAGTATGTGTTTACTCAAACTCCAGAACCAACTGTGGCAGAGATATACACGGTCGGCTCGGAGTCCTGGAGTTGCACTGAGGAAGTCCCGTCCCCTCTGTCTCCAGCAACGTTGGACTCTTCTCTAAACGGCCTCCTCCACTGGATTGGTAGAACTGATGAAGCTTCTACCTTGATTTGTGTAAGGAAAGTTTTGACTTGTAATCATATTTGGCAATAATTTGGTCTACGGTAAAGTCAAAGGCATGCATGATTAGGACGGTGAATATGCATGGAAGTTTGCTTTGTGTTTTTGGTAGTCACTGCCACTAACATGTGGCCTATATATAAAGGCTCTTGTTTTAGTAACAAAACAGTAACACACAGGGGCAAAAAAGTGAGAGCTCTTAGAGCTTTGTTAGAGTGTGTGCGTGGGTGTTTCGGGTCGCCGCCGTGGCCGCAACTTGTAATCGGGTTCTCTTCTCAATAAAATATCTGGTTCTGGTCGTGGATTAGCTAGCGGGTTCGTTACGAATTCGTTAGTGAACCACGTTAAATATCTGTCTCGTTCTTGTTTCGCCTTCGTCGTTCCTGCTCGAATACCCACACGTTACAACAAACTGGTAACGGAGCTCTGAAACAGGAGTTCTGTTACAAAAAACTGGTATCAGAGCCAGGTCAGGAGGAACACCAGTTTTAACAAACTGGTGTCAGAGCCAGGGCAGGAGGAACACCAATTTTAACAAACTGGTATCAGAGTCGCGGTTCCAAGATCAGGGTGGAGCCAAAAGCTAGGGTTTAACGTTTTGGTGAAACTCAAAGCTAGGGTTTCGCGATTCAGGTGGAGCAGGCTACCAGGAGTAGGGTTTCGAGATTCCGCCAAGAACGATGTCTGGTTTGGCGATCAAGATCGATATGTTTGTGAGAGAGAAGCAGGTACACCCACCATCTGAAGCTCCGTGTAGGGAGCTATTCGGGCTCCGTTCGGAGCAATCTGGCGCGCATCTGATTAGGCGTGCAAGGGATCTGGCAGATCCAGCACGCATTCAGTACAGGCGCGAATCTGGCGATTCACGCGCATCTGGCGTTTTGGCGATTGACGTTCAGGCGCAATCTGGCTCCCGGCGAGGAGCATCTGGTGTGTGAATTGAATCTTGTTCTGGCTCATGCGTTGCAGGAACTCGTTGGAGTTGGAGCAACGACATGGAGCATGTGGCGCGTTAGATTTCTGGCACGCGCATCTGATTCTGGTTCTGGCGCGCATTATGCATGAGTTTGTTCTGGCGCGCATCTGGTTTTCAGCGTGTACCATGACACGCACTGAGCTCGCATCTGGCGCGATCTGTTTCTGGCGAGCATCTGGCGCATCTGAGGCATACGGGGCGCATCGGGCATGACAATTTGGGCACTCGTCATCGGTGCATCTGGTCTGGATGACATCTGGGCATTCTGTCATGGTGCATCTGTCTGGCGCAATTGGGCGCATCTGGAATCATTCGGTCCTGCTTTCTCAGTGAATGTATTCGAGTCTGGTTCTGGGTGGAGCACTTAGTTTCTGTTTCAGGAAGTGCAACACATCTGACGCATTCGTTGAAGGAACGCATGGTAGTTGGAGCAACGATTTGGCGATTCGGGTTTCGCATACAGCTGCGGAACATCTGTCTGGGGAAGCGTGCTCATTTCGGGTTTCAGGGAGACGCATCCGGTTCGGGTTTGAGAAGAGAAGCATCAGGTTCCGGTTTCGGGTTGCTGAGATGATTCAAGTCAAGGTGGAGATTTGTAAGGAAAGTTTTGACTTGTAATCATATTTGACAATAATTTGGTCTAAGGTAAAGTCAAAGGCATGCATGATTAGGACGGTGAATATGCATGGAAGTTTGCTTTGTGTTTTTGGTAGTCACCGCCACTAACATGTGGCCTATCTATAAAGGCTCTTGTTTTAGTAACAAAACAGTAACACACAGGGGTAGAAAAGTGAGAGTTCTTAGAGCTTTGTTAGAGTGTGTGCGTGGGTGTTTCGGGTCGCCGCCGTGGCCGTTGCGGCCACAGCGTGCATTGTAATCGGGTTCTCTTCTCAATAAAATATCTGGTTCTGGTCGTGGATTAGCTAGCGGGTTCGTTACGAATTCGTTAGTGAGCCACGTTAAATATCTGTCTCGTTCTTGTTTCGCCTTCGTCGTTCCTGCTCGAATACCCACACGTTACAACAAACTGGTAACGGAACTCTGAAACAGGAGTTCTGTTACAACAATTTGTTCCCTTGACTTGGATACCAAAAAGTTTCAATATGTAACTCCACCAGCGCACTTGGACTCCAATTTTCTTCCTGAAATATTTTGCATAAATGTCGGCGTGCTTAATGGATGTCTCTGTTTATGCTATTATGCGGGAGATAATGATTGTGTTGAAGTTTGGGTGATGAAGGATTATGGGACGGCAGAATCTTGGACTATGGAGTTTGACATTGACCTCACACCGTATGACAAGCCGTTTGATTTGATTATTCCTAGGGACTTCAGAATTTTGGTTTGCTTTCTAGACAACGGCGAGCTGTTGTTCCAGCGCGATGACATACTTCTAGTTTCCTACAATCATCGTACGGAAACTTTCAAGTGGTACAAGAATTTGAGGTGCGGGTTGTTGACTGCATTTGTATATGTGCCTAGTTTGATTTCCCTCAAGGTCATTGCAGATGGTAAATATTCAGATAGCGTCAAGCATATAATTAGGAAGACAGGGTTTGGTTGGACTGGGTTTCTTGATATATAGAAATCAGGTATATTCCTCGCGTGTTTGCTAACTTTGTTTCAGTGTTTTGGTAATTTATTACTGCATGTCATCACTTTCACAAATACACTTATGGTGAAGGTAGCGTTTTCATGTTACTGAAATGGATTTTTGTTATTTCAGTCCTGTACCAATGTCCATCTGTTGTTGTTATATGTGAGTCGTGCTTTTAGATTTACTTAGTAATGATCCTTTTAACTATGTGGCTTGATGCTGAGTAATTATGTTTGCTTCTGTTCAAAATATCATCATGAAAAGGTGTTGATACAGTTGTGATACGTATAGGTTTGTAGACATGCATGGTGGCCCTAACATGCCAAACCTCTTCCTAAACATGCGCGCGAAAATCAATTCTGACAAAAAACGAGATGCTGAGTGCATGCTCTGTTGGATTAAGTGAAGCTCTTGAGTTCAAGTGTCAGCTCAACTTGAGCTCTTGAGCTAAACCGTGAATGAGCAAATTGTCCTTAAAATTTGCTTGATGAGATAATTATGTTTAAGTGACCTACAGTTGTTGTAGGGGGGGGGGGGGGGAGGAATTTGGTAAATTGTAGTTTCTATATGAGAAAAGTGTCGGTTAAAATTATAAACACACGCGCGCACCCTATTGGGTTGGGTGTGACCACAGGTCGACCCAAATTGTAATATCGTGTTTATATTTTTGTAACGTGTTTTAATTTCTCTTGAAAACTGGTCCTAGAACGTGGGTTCATGCTTCTAGTCACAATCTCCTCCTTCTCCTCTCTTTAAATTCAGGATTTCGTTCTCAACTGAAGAAACAACGGATCATCGCTCTCACTCTCAGTCTTATCTTCTCTCTCTCAATCAAACAGTTTTTAAACAGTTGTTTCGTCCGAACAATCGGGGGTTCGTGCTAAACAGTTGGCCAAGAGGAGTCCCGGGAGGCAATTTGTTCTATAGAAACTGTTAGCACCTGGGCAAAATTACTTTAAGGAAAGCGTTCTTCAACACGATACCCTTCTTCTCTCCAGTTCATCGATGACACTGCATCAATTTATTTTCGGGTAATGGACACTAGAGCAACTCCAACAGTAATGTGCAAATTTTACATAAAAGTTGCACTTTTGCATTTTGCATAATGATAATTCCACACTTCTTCTCCAACAATAACAATGCAAAAACATTATAAGGTGTATTTTTCTTTTACTCGTCATTTTCGAAACAAATTAATCATAAAGATGAGAGATGTTTGAGGGACAATTATGTAGAAAATATAGGAGAAGTGGTTGAGAAAAATTAGGAAACATGGGTTAAACTAAAGAATTAAAATGTTGATGAGACAATTCTCGCCAAATTTGGCGAGGTGGATGCATGTCCTGCATTTTGCATGACAAGATGCCTCTTCTGCTGGATTATAATTTTTACATGAAATTTGCAAATTTTGCATAAACAACCTATTTGCATAGACTGTTGGAGATGCTCAACATGCAAAATGCATTTTGGGACACAAAACCCTGTGCACTTTCAATTTTCCACTGCAACCCCCTGCAATATACATCTGTGGAACCAATAACCCTCTACATTTTTTTATTTTCCACTAAAATCCCCTGCAATATACATTTGTGTGGCACTTAACCCAAATTGATAATTGATAACAGGGGTCAAATTTCCAACAAAAACTCATCACATACTATTCACGTGCTAGCTCTATGGATGAAGAAAAAACAACTTCAACATCAGGTGATTAGCACGTGGTCAATTTTCGTTAGAAATTTAACATCCCTTATCAAATTGGGTTAAGTGTCCGACATATATACATTGCAAGGTTTTAGTGGAAAATAAAAAATGCATGGGGTTATGTGTCTCACGGATGTATATTGCAGGGATTGTTGTGGAAAATTCAAAGTGCGGGGGATTTTGTGTCCCAAAATGCATTTTGCATGTAAGCTTAGTGTTCATTACCATTTATTTTATGCTTGCTTTAATATTCTGTTTTATGTTGCTGCAAATTATTTTTCATACATGCTCACGACAATCGAATTAAGGGCTAGGTTGGGAATGTTGTGGCGGTGCTAGAAAGTTGCTGACAGCACTGTGGAAAGCTGCTGTGAATTCTTGATAAAATGTTGTTTGATAAATATTACTAAAAGCTGCTGTGAAATATTGCTATAGTAATTTTGTGTTTGGTAAAACTTGTTGAGAGGGTAAAATGACAAAAATATATGACACGTGTCATTTCTCTAAAGATAACTATTGGTATTTTAAAAAATTGTAAGGTTAAAATCGGTTGTAGATAAATTAATCAAAAGCACTTTATGGAAAAGAATCTCGCCCTTGCTTCCTGAAAACTGCTGTGGGACAGAGAAACTGTCCGAAAAAACAGAAATTTTATTTTTAACAAACACGCTAAAATTGCTTCTGCTGTCGGAAAGCAGTTGTGCTGGCAGCTGAAGCATTCCCAAACTCACCCTAAGTATTTCCTTCTAGAAGGCAACAACATAAGACAGTAAAATGCTTGTGGTTTTCAACCTTGAACTAGCCCAAGGATATTTCAAGATCCACACGAGCGATTGTGATGGATATGAACCGTTTAAACATATGATAAACTAATTGTGTCATCTCCAATCATGTCACATTTTCTCCTCCCCCACTTCCCCTTCCCCCTCCCCTACCCCACGGGCCCACCAAGTGCTCCCTCCCCCTCCCCCTTCCCCTCTCCCTCCCCCCAAACTATTACTCATCTATAATCATTCCACTCCCCCCACCTAATTAAGTATATTTTTAAAGAATATTTAATAATTTAAAAATGAATTATTAATGGTGATAAAAATAACTCTGAAATAATATTCATATAAATATATATTCACAAAAATGATAAAAAATAATAACAAAAAACAACTTTATTTCCCTAAAAAAGCTTTTATGATAATAAATATAATTGCTAATTATAAAAAACTATACATCAAATTGACAACAAAATTAAATAATGATATTTTTTTGTAAATTTTTTGTTCAATTATCAAAAAAATATTATTTATTTTTTTAATAAAAAATATTTAAAAAATATTAATCATAATTAAAACACGCATATTAAAATAATAATATAGTATAAAGTGTAATTAACATATCCCAAAATTAGATTAATTAGCTATAATGGAGGGGGAGGTGGGGGGGGGGAAATGTTAGGGGTGAAATGCACCCTAATTATCCCCCACCCATGCCTAAATCTCTCCAACCACCCCCCCCCCCCCCCCCCAAAGGATGCATTTACGAGCTCGACACAATAGTTATAGGTAGTAATATGACACCATATAAGGAAACTTATAACTACAGTTGCGAGTAGAGCTCCTTGAAACTGTCCTATCAGATTTTTGACTTCCCAAGCTAAAGTGTTGATGTTGTCCCATGAATTTAAACTCCATAACAAAATATCTAAGAGAAAGCTCGAATCTTTGCTTACATTTTTTTGTCTAATTAGAACAGCCATTGTGTGAGATCGCTATTACATAACAACTAGGAAAGGAAGTAGAAATACAGCTATTCCGATTGGAAAGTAACCCACAATGTCTAAGCAAGTGAAGTTGACAAATGAAAAGAATAAACTGGACAAGACATGTAGAGATAATAAGCAAAAGATTATATTGAAACACCTTTCAGATAGAGATCAAGTGTGGGGTAGAGATTCTGCATTGTTTTCTATTTGCACATTATAATCGGTGTGATTACAATAAGAAATAGTTGTTGTTTGTGTATTCTCTTCAATTATATCAATCGATTTTCTCTAGTTTATGATCGAACAATCGCTTCTCCAAATTCAGCTTAATACACGAATATGTGATTCCAATTCGCAAATTGGAGCACACCAACATATTGGAGCACGTACATTTCAGACATGTTAAATCATCCTATAATCAAGACTCTTGTCAATTTATATAGAATCATTTATATAGAATTGAAACAAGTACTTAAATTGACATTTTAATTTATGATTTAGTTTGCTCTAATATCTCTATAATTGGAAAAAGTAGTATCCATAGCGCGTAAACCATTGCTATTTGTGTATTTAGCCAACCCAAAGGGAAGAATTTAAGCTACCACTTCACACCTATGTGAAACATAGCATACAATATCAATTGCTCATGCCTTAGTTGTGTACCTGTATGTGTCTTTTATTGATTTTTTCTGCTAAATGACCGAATTCGTTTTGGACTTTGTTTCCTGGAACACTATTTTAGTTATGCTTCCAACTTTCGATCTAATACTATGCTCGTAGTTTATTATCGATGCAAACATGCAGTTTTTAGCTAGAATTCATCAATCACAAACACATTGAGTTTCAATGTTTACAATTATCTTAAACCAAAAGGTATGTTTTAAATGGGAGTAACACTTGCATTTCCTGGCATGTGCGCATAATTTCATGAGGTACTATTAAGCCTTTTGCTACAGTAAGCTCCTTTTAAACATCCTAATCATTACTCATATATACACGATTACTACTTATTGGTCTAACACATTTCAATATTTCATATTTGGGATAACCCATGCACATGAGACACAACAAAAGATTTGAGATATATCAATGAATGAGGGGTGCCTCAAAGTTAACGATCAAGTTACTGAATCAGAAAATATAGTTACTGCTCTGGGCATATTTGTGTCTATCTAAGGGGGATCTCTGGAAGTCAATACATGACTTGTATTATTTAGGGAATTTGGATGGAGTCCACAGCAAGTTGTCTCAAGGGATATAGCAAAGTTATATGAATTTTTTGACGAAATTGTCAAATATGAGATGCAAACAAGCCGGGTTCTTACTACTGGCACTTGGTCTCCACCTAAATTTTATGTAACACAGATGCAGCTGAACAGTAGAGGCATTGCTGTTGGGTTCTTTGATTCAAATCATAAGGAGCTGGGAAGGGAATTCAGGCTATGCACAACATCACAATGCCTCTAGTTCTTGTTGGAAGAAACCTTCAAAGATTTCAGAAAAATCAACAATAACCAGAAGAAGAAGATATGGATTTTAATTGATTGTGAAACGGCACCTAATTGGCTAAATCTTTACTATCTTAAAAGAGTGAATAATCTCAATTGATTCCTAAGAGTGTTTATTATAAAAGTGCCTCTTTTAAAGTATGTAATTACATTTGGCCCCCACTTCAACCAAACCCTAATACTGCTCACGGTGTTCACCAAACGCCCCATACGTTTCTTCATTCAGAACAACGCAGTGAATGAAGTTGCACATCATTCATTCGTCCATCTCTCTGATCGGAACATCTGCGAAGTATCTACTGACCAGCGTCGCTAGGGTATCGACTGGAACCACTTCTTGGAGTTTTCTCCACGTCATGAGTTTAGTAAACTCTGTTCACTTCCAACTGCAAATCAAAAAACCAAATTGAGTTCGTTGATTTGTTTCTTGTAATAAAATTGCGTCTCTCTTCTGAAAGTGTAAGTGAATTCTCTCTTCTGTTCTTAATTCTGGCTTTCACCGAATTGATATCCCGAATGATCCTGAAAAGGATCCTTTCAATGCTTATTTACTGTTATTTTCCTAATATTTGACAATCATTAACACCATGGTGGTTCGTACCACTCATGGTGTCCTCAGGAGCTACCGATGCTCTGTGAAGGCAACGTCGACGGTGCCAAGCTCGCCCCTAAGAAGAGTGACTTCGCTCTACCACGTAACTCCGGTTCGGCCACGTTCGCATAGGTTGTTTAAGGTATCATATCAAACACCTTGTATGTAGCTACATGATTGAATTTCCGGAATTCTGTCCGTTGTTTGATTTGGGGGTCAGTTTAGATTTCTTGAAATTTTCCTTATCAATGCTCTTGATAATTCGGGCTTGTTTTGGATATCTGGGTTTCAAGTTTAGCAAAGTTTGGCAGATTTCTATGAAGTTTTTATTGGGTGGTGTTTCTAGATTTTCATCAAATGTGTGTTTGTTTTATGATTGATCTATTTCTTTAATGAATGTAACCAACTCTGTTCTGTGCGATTAGAGTACCGGGTATTTGTTATATATTGTGGTCCATAATCTTATTTGTTGACTACGTGTTGAAGTATTTTGCTGAGTGATTTCAAATTGTATTGATCTTCATGGAATTTTTTGTGGTAGTTTATGAAGAAAAATGTATATTTTAAGTTTTCCAATCGAGGTTAAAAGCCATAAATATATGATATGTTCATTGGAATTTTTTCAGTACTAGATTTTGTGGATCCTAATCAGAAGTCTGATTTTTGTAACCATGCCACTTTTCACAATGGATGAAAAGAAGGGTCATTCAAGAAGTTGGATGTCGATCCAGAAAACAATTTGATTGATGATTCACAAGGGCGGTTAGAAGAACGTGGTGGAAGTCATTTGATGAGGATATAAATGATTGAACAAAGTCATTAGAGATGAACAATGCCCTACCCCATCTCGTGGCATCAGCTGCCTTTTCATCCTCCTCCCAGTCATTGATTTGATCTTGTTACTCTCCCCAATTGATTTGATTAGGTATGTCTCTCTAACTGGATTTGGTTCATGTCTCCAATTAATAAGCAAATAATGCGGTTTTGCACATGCGTTTTTAACCAAAATTCATATTTGGTGAATTTTGCATTCTAATTATTATTATTTTTATTTTTTTGGAACTGCAATGTTCTAACTACTATATTATCTTACCTATTTCATTTTTCTGATGTAGTATATTGTTCTTGGCAGCGTGGGTGAAATGCTTTATTGAACTCTAATTTGATTGGCTTAGGTATGCAACGGATTATTTGATTAAGTTTATCGATGTGACCAATTTATTATTAATTTGCGGTTATGTTGTATTATGGATGTTTATCCAGATGGATGTTTGTTGTCCCAACATGAGATTTTCATCTCATACGGCTCCTCATTTATGTGTATAAGGAGACGGATACATGGAAAGGCATAACCTGTATCCATTCGCTTCATATTCGCCTTGTTCCGTCAATTAACCGTATTTTAAAATCAAAATCTTTCTTTGATGATAACTTTCTTGTATAATTTTATTAATAGACCAATTAATGTGCCGCATTATTGATTTGATTTTATGGCACTTAAAATCACAGTTAATTAAATTTGCGTTTGGCAATTGTTGGAAAAGGGGCGGAGAAATCATGTTGTCGATTCTTTAAGGGCCAATACATATTCATTATGTAGATATATTCATTGCAATTTGAAGCCTGTAAATCGATATTCTGCTTGTGCTAAATAGCAATGCCTTAATCGATTTATTGTGTGTTTGTCCGTTAAGAATCGACTTTACTTTCTTGCAGGATCATTTTGTGTTTCATGGAAGATAAGGCCAAAAAAAATATCAAAGTCAGTAAAAACAATGGATATGACTTTCACCATTATTTATGGTTGATTTATACACAATAACAAGTATATAGAATTCATTTAAATCAAGGATGGCCTCGTCCAGTTCTTCTTGTCCAATTATGTATTTGAGTAACTTCTCATTTTTGTCTTCTTTTTACAGTTTATAAAGTGTCATAATAAACGAAGCAAGGGGATTAAAATTCGACGAACTAAGGTACGCAACTGAATGTGATTAAGCAATGTTTCACAAAATTATTTTATTTGGGGTACTTAACAATTTAAATATTGATATTCTCAATGAAATTATTGTTCTGGACAACATTGTCTGGTTCACGAACATAATCCAGATGTAACCATGACATGGTTAGTGATATTTTGAACTGTTAGATAGTATATAACTTGTTGCTGGAACATCGGCGGAAATTTGGCTAGATTAGACGATAAAATCAGGTTCGTAACAACTGTCTTGCGGAGAAATAAAATCCTCGAATGCATCTATGATCATCCAGTAAGAAGCCTTGAGATAGGACACTCGCGCTTAAACCTAAAAGGATTGTAGCTTGTTTTTGGAGAAGTTTTGTTAACCGTAGTGTCCATGTCATCTTGCGCGCACCTCGACTACTCCATGAGAACCTATGGTTATACCTACAGTTTCTGCAAATGGCCAATTAAATCCCCTAATTACCCCAGAATTGTAGAAATTTCACTTTATAAAATATATTTTACCCATTTAAGTGTTAAATCCAGAAAGGAAATCGTTGAGTAACAGATTAAGATGCAATGGAATGTTTGTATTTGATAAGAATCACAATAAGATTCGTTTGCATGATCTAGCTTACATCCTGAGGTTTAGGCCAGAGGCAACATGATTCTGCATATTTGGGACCGTCACTTGTACATGAAACTTAATCTTCCCGCAATTTAGCTTTCTACATAATCGGGATCTTCACTAATACTTGAATTGTGTTCAGTGTGTTTCGGTGAGAGGCTCATTAGCAAGGTGTTCGTTTAGCAGAAAAATAACTTAGGTCCAGAGGTTAATCAGGCGACGGATTATGGCTTAAGGTAGGTTTTTCTTATTTCATTTTATATAGCGATGATGTCTGGGATTTTCCTTCTTGAATTTGGATTTCTCTAAAAATATCACCATATTCCATGTTCTCGGAAGAGGTCCTTTCATATTTTGTGTAGCAAGATTACTACTATCTTCATATCCCTTATTATACATGTCTGATGGAAAATATATCTAATTTTTAACTTATGATTACGACTTAAATTGACTATGAAGTGCCAAAAACTGTGAAAGAAGATAGAACAACATTCAGTCTTAAAATTATGATGTCCAAACTGTCACATAAAGATAGTTTAATAAGTCACAGAAGCTCAATTCCCTTTTGGAAAACAAATCGCATGTCCTACAAGTTTTTCCTCAATAATATTCACATTAAACAATTATTCAAATACAACACGTATTTTAATTAAGCTTTTAGAGCATCTTCACAATTGATATCAAATTGTACACTAAATTCTATATTTAATGGAGAAAAACGGCTTGGCTTATCATAGTTAACGTTAAAACACTCAATTTTACCATTTTTAGTGGGAAAATAGCATTTTTGGACTCTCACTGTTTTCATCAACAGGAAAGTTGAAGCATACATTTTATGTGAGATAAATAATCATGTCTAATACTTGTCATAACTGAGAGAGATTTGACTATGTACATTAACTATAGCAATAATTCATGTGACCCATAATTTTTGTTTTGTTCTATTTGTTGACTCGGTATGGGCAAACAATTGACAATGATAGTAGCACGAGGGAGTGGAAAGCTCTAATGATGAACTTGATTTTTAGTAACGTTTTTGTTCTTCATACATCGTGAAATTCCACTTATTGCCTTCAGCTTTCCCCTACTCAAGTGTGGCAATAGTCGTCATGATGTTCCGTACTATATGAGAGTACATAGATTGAAGGGATGTATGCCATTTACTTTCCCAGTAGATGAGAATGGGAAGGCAGAACCTTTGTTGTTGTCATGCAATGATTCGAATTTCAAAATCGAATTAAGCCATTTTTGTTCCAATTTGGAGTTGTCTCCATTGTTACAAATCTTGTTTTGCCATTCTCTCATTCATTTTTACTACTGAAATGAATAATAGAACACATGTCTCACACGTGCAAAGCGCGTGTTACTTACTAGTGTGCTGAATACACAGATTAGGGTTTACTGGAGGATTATATAACAGCTTTCCAGCGGTTTCATTTTGAGCCGTTGGATAATATATAAACGAAAGAAATTGCAAGATTATCCCTCCACTTATAATGTGATTACAAGAAGGTTTTGGAAAATACCAAAAAGACCACAAAAGAGATGAGGCAAGCACAATGACATCCTTTGGCTTCTGGAATGGATGATGTAGCCCTTTAACTTTGACTTGGACTGCATTTTGATCCTATTAACTCTTACTGGTCCTCCAACTTTGTCTTTGACTTCTTTTTGATCCTTGGAATTCATGAATGGTTGATACTTGAAGCCACTGCCATTCAAGAGGCCCTATCGTGGTCCGAAAAGAAATTAATCTCAAATATATGTTTTCTGTGGGATTTCCTTTTTGGTAGAAAGGACAGCATTCCCTGTGAGGTGGAAACAATTGCTGATGATTGCGCTTGCTCCTGGCTTCCTCTTTTGTCTCTTGTATTTTTTTATTTCTGAAATGCTAGCTAAACATCACCCTTTTTTCTTCACGCTTTAATTTCACCGCATATGTGAATGTTTTTTATTGGTGATGTGATTATGGAAAGATCTTAAAATAAATAGTTACCAGCAATCATGTCCTGACACATAAAATGTGAACTTAAAAGGTGAAGAAAAAATGGTGAAGCATAGCAGCCCTTTTTTCATTTTGTCCCTAGAGATCACAATTACTTAGCTCAAGAGTGCTAGTGCAGCTTTCGAGCTTGCTCATTGATTTTGTTACCGGCATGATTAGCCTTGTATCATTTGGCTGTGAATAGGTCTGGTCATGGGCCGGCCTGGGCCGGGCTTGGGTTGGGCAGAGTCTGCCAAGACTTACGGATGGTAAACTCTAGCCCAGCCCACTGGTTGGGCTGGCACTGCAGCCCGAACCCACCCGAATCCAACAAATTAACAACCCTCGCCCAACCTACGGGCCAATTTTCCTCTACTTCTGAGGGAGGGATCTCTATCATGTTGATAGTCTTAAGCAAACAGGTAAGAGCAACGCCCCCATGTGATACCCATTTTTCTTCCGAACCCGAAATATACTGAACCCGTTTACCCGGAAATCGAACCCAAATTTGCAAGTGTCTTAAAACCTCACTCCTCTAGTTGGTGTGTCCTGTTAAGAATCCATGAGTTTCTACCTCAAAACCAATTCGCAATGAAGGGAATAGCCTATGATACTTATTGATTATTTTACTTCTTCTTGAATGTCCAATATAGAACATTCTCAATACGCCCCCTCACGTGCGACATTCTTTGAATGCACACGTGAATCACATTTTGTCGGCTTACGTTGCGATAGGAGAGTGGATCGTGATACCATGTTAAGAATCTATGGGGTGCCACCTCAAAACCAAATGGCAACGAAGGAAGTGACCCAGGATACTTATTAATTATTTGACTTCTTCTTGAATGACCGATGTGGAACATTCTCAATATGTCCGACCATATTGTATGTGATATCGCAACACTTTTTAGACCATGGCCAATGCCAGGCACCGATGGCTGGTATCGACTGTAGAGAACGATGTATACATATATTCTTGCATCCATAGACCAACACTAGCTTTTTCTCCTAATAAAAAGTAATCTTGCATAGTTCTAAAGGGAAATGGCAAATATGTTATCCTCTTCGTAATTGATTCCCCAAGCTTCCGGGTGATCAAAATCCCACTTCTATGTAGGGTAAAATAGTTCATGTTCTGTCTCGGCCTCTCGGGTTTCCTTTGATTCATTAATTGAACATTCTTAGAGGTAGAGTCATTGAACTCTTACTATCTACCTATTTCATAAAAGTTAAAACTAAAAAAGTAAAATATTTTATGCGCACACAAAGTAGAGGGCGGGTAACAAGCTAGAGGGGTTCATAGTTTTCCTGAGCTTAAGATGTATATGATGCTCATACTTGGAACACGAAGATACTTGGAATATTATGGACACAGTGGTCAAATCCCATATCAATGTTCTTAGCAGGAGGTTCTGGCCTGAGTACATGCTATTGGGCCTGGTTAAAAGTTCCTCTTATGTCTTACTCTGTTAAATTGTTTCCTCTTGTTAAATGCATGCTAGGCTGCCTGTGTTTTGGTTCCAAGTTCTTAATATGCATTCGGGTGCATGATTGTAAAGACATATATGCTTGATATCACGGTTTTATTTCAATATGTCCGTAATATACACTCAAGTGTGTGATTCTCACGAAGTAAAGACATGCATGATTGATATTACAGTTTTACTCCAATATACACTCAAGTGTCTGATTCTCAGGAAGCAAGAAGCCTTGAATGTTCATTGTGATTGAAAGCTCATAATTTTTCTAAGGTTTCCATAACTTTATACCTGCTTGCTCCGGGGTTTGAGTGAGCACATCGTTGTAAGTAGCATAGACAGATGCAACAGAGGTGGAGAACACATACTAGATTTTGTAAGAGGAGATGCCAGGGAGTTGAACGAGATGATCATACAGCTGCAACTACTGCATCCCGTTGTGGTATACTTTAACTGCCTTTGCCCTTAATATTTGACATACTCTTAAGGCTCCCCTATAGAGCCATATTATCTTGCAAATATGTTCGCAAAACATTTCTAGAAGTATTTAGGTGCCCCTACTCCCCCATAAAACTCGGACTATATACCAGGCAGAACCTCCTAAAATGTTAGCTAAATCAAAGAAAAAATACTTGATTTGCTTGGAATTAGCTGGTCGTTCACTTATGTCACCCAGAATTCAATCTGTATTCGCAAAATTAATACATATGTCCTTTAAAAATTGATAATATGCATATAACTAAAACTAGGATGTTATGCCGCCACAATGGAGGGAAGCGTTGCAGATTCTATACATTAAATGTTTGGGAATCAAGTGATTAAAAGTCTTTCGTCGTGTTCACCTTGTCTCGTTACATTTCTTTAGTTAACTCCAACGTCTCAATAAGGAGAGGAATATTTAAACATACACATTATATCCTGCTCGATTACAGAACATATTAGTCGCCCATTCAAAAACTTGAAGGAAAATATCACAGCTCAATGCCAATGCTAGCGAACATACAAAACTTATGATTCACCCACAATTTATGGGAATTTTAGGGAGGCAATTGGATGGTTAGAGACTTATGCCTCGTGTGGGTGTGGGTGTATGTTGTGTGTGTATAACTTGTACTACTTCAATTCTTCTCTTTCTCCTCATTTTGGCATTTATCACTATTTACTGGGTCACTTTAACCCGATTAGTGGATAGCAAAATGATACTACAATTTTTTGATAATCTTTTCATAGTGTTGTAGACTAGAAATTACTCTATAACACGGTAAAAAAATTATTAAAAAACCACATCGTTTGCTATCTAATTACCCGGTCAAAGTGAAAGTCAAAAAGTCAAAATGTAAAGAAAGAGAAGAATCATAGTGGTACAAAGGTTTCAATAAGCATGACAGGAAACGGAAAGCCCCTCCCTCGGAAGAGCAATTTTTTAGTGCTCCATTAGAGCTCCACTTGGTGCTCTACAACCAATCAGTGTTGCAACATTTAAACACACTGACAGTGAGTGGCAGACACTCATTGGTTGAAGAGCACCACGTTGTGCTCTTTTGGAGCCCCGAATTGCATTTCACTTCATACTTAAGGACACTTTCGAAACGAAGTTTAACTTTAAGGGTAAGTCAGGCAGTTCAAGTAGCTTTTGAAGAGAGAGTATAAGAAAGACACCCCGAACTCAGAAGAGAGTCCTCGGGGAAGAAAGCAAGCAAAATTCCTGGTACGCCTCTCTCTCTCTTTATGAATTCACTCTCCGTATTTTATGTTATTCTGTGAATCGTTGTTATGAATTTGATTTTGAAGCGACTGAACTTCGAATCGAACTATACGGCTTTACGACGAAGCGAATCTGTTTAAACTTCATACACATACGTGATATTTTGGGCTTGTTCTTTCAAATACTGGTAGAATACAAGCAAAATCGTGATTCTATATGATGTTAAAGTTAGTGTATTTTCAGAGCCTGGAAAATTTATGTTTTCTTTTTCAGAAGTTGGGTTAAAGTTGCCATGAGTCATATTTCAATAATTAACTTATCCCTGATTAAATTACTCTCAGGCTGCACAAGTCCACAACTCGTAAACGTGAATTAAATTAGCGCGAAACGTTAATTCACTTGTCCCTCTGATTGTTGCAAAAAGGAAGGGTTGATAGTGTGCACTTTATGTAATGTTGAGGTTTTGGAACTTCATAAAGTATGGATCAACTTAAATTTGGTCTGGAGTAAGGATTCAAATATCGGCCAATATTGTACCGTATCGGGCGGTACGGAACGGTATCGGTAGGCATTGAAACCAGTACGCCCGATACGGTACGGGTGGACCGGATTCACGTAGGTAGCGGCCGATACGAACCGTTTTGGTCGAATATCGGGCGATACGCACCGGTTTGGAACGAAAATCGGGGGAATTAGAGAAAAATAAGAAGATAGGCAGAATCCCATAACTTTGTGTTCCATCATGTGAAATCCCAAATAGAAAAACCAAGAAATCGGTCGGTTGAGACGGAGAGAGAAACAGAATCAGGTCGCGCGGATCTACGCCGTTATTCGCGTCGCATGAGCTAATCATCTCTATCCCGTTCGTCGTGTTTCTCTATCTCCCGTTCGTTTTCTTCTTTCTCTATATCTCTCTCTCCTCTCTCTGTCGTGTGAGCTGTGGCTGAGGTAAATTCTTATCCCCTAATCTAGAATAGTTATTGGCTGTAAGTACAGTACCTAGCTTAGGTTGTGTTTGTGTGTGTTCTTCTTTTCGTTAAAAATTAATTAGGCTTTGTCGAAACAATTAGTAAAAAACAATTAGTAAAAGACTATAAATATATTTGATATACAAAATATTGTCTTGAAAAATATGTTTTTTTTACATCTTTTGACGATTATTTAGCATTCACGTATTTGGTTACCGATTCCCGTTACGATTTCTCTGATACGGGCCAAAAGCGTTTTCGGCGACCGTTATCGATACATCGGCCGATTCCGTTATTTAAATCCTTGGACTAGACGTGGGAGTATTAGCCTATTAGGTAATCTAAATTGGTATTTTCCTATTGTTACAAGGCTATTTAGGTAAAAGAAGTAAGAGTGCTCTGAATAATCTGGGGGAAGAAGTTGCGGGAGAAAACCACGAAGCTCGAACGTTGACGATACAATCCATAGAAAGAGGGGTATTGGAAGAAGCCTTCAAACACGATGGCCATCGAGTGTCTCGTCCTCGGGGCAGGGCAAGAGGTGGGGAAGAGTTGTGTGATTGTGACTATAAACGGGAAGAAAATCATGTTCGATTGTGGAATGCACCTGAATTATCTTGATCACCACCGTTACCCTGATTTCTCTCTCCTGTCAAAGTCCGGGGACTTCGACAACACCCTCTCCTGCATCATCATTACTCACTTTCATTTGGATCACATTGGAGCTCTCCCATACTTCACCGAAGTTTGTGGATACCAGGGACCTATTTACATGACGTACCCAACCAGAGCTTTGGGTCCTCTCATGCTGGAGGATTATCGAAAATTAATGGTTGATAGAAGGGGAGAAGAAGAACAGTTCAGCTCTGAAAATATTGCAGAATGTATGAAAAAAGTCATAGTTGTAGATGTGAAACAAACCATACAGGTTGATAAAGATCTTCAGATACGTGCATACTATGCTGGACATGTCATTGGTGCTGCAATGTTTTATGCAAAGGTAGGAGATGCAGCAATAGTGTATACAGGGGACTATAATATGACCCCTGATAGACATCTTGGAGCTGCGCAGATTGACCGCCTACAGTTGGACCTCCTTATTTCAGAATCGACATATGCAACTACTATTCGAGATTCTAAATATGCGCGTGAAAGAGAATTTCTCAAAGCTGTGCACAATTGCGTTGCCAATGGAGGAAAAGTTCTCATTCCTACACTTGCTCTTGGAAGAGCTCAGGAACTCTGCATGCTATTGGACAACTATTGGGAGCGTATGAATATCAAGGTCCCTATTTACTTCTCTTCAGGACTGACCATTCAAGCTAATATGTACTATAAAATGCTTATCAACTGGACAAGCAAAAAGGTGAAAGATTCTTACGCTACTCACAGTGCATTTGACTTCAAAAATGTATGCGAGTTTGATCGCAGTTTCATAAATGCTCCTGGACCATGTGTTCTTTTTTCTACACCGGGTATGATCAGCGGAGGGTTTTCGCTCGAGGTCTTCAAACAGTGGGCTCCTTATGAAGCCAACCTTGTTATACTGCCAGGGTACTGCGTAGCTGGAACCATAGGACATAAATTAATGTCAGGTAAACCAACCAGTATTGACTTGGACGAGAACACCCGGATCGACGTGCGGTGCAAGTTTCATCAGTCGGCGTTCAGTGCTCATACGGATGCCAAAGGGATTATGGACCTCGTGAAATTTCTCTCCCCCAAGAACGTGATTCTTGTCCATGGAGAAAAGCCTAAGATGGCATTGTTGAAGGGAAGAATCCAATCTGAGCTTGGCATTGCATGCTATGATCCTGCAAATAATGAAACAGTCTGCATTTCTTCTACGCACTATGTCAAGGCAAATATGTCAAATGCATTTGTACGAAGCTCCTTGGGTCCAAACTTCAAGTTCCTAACATCAGACGTGACCTCAGACTCAACTGATCCAGCCACATCTACGCTGCAGGTATGCGATGAAAGAGTATCAGAAGGTGTTCTAGTAGTGGAGAAAGGTAGAAAATCTTCAGTTTTGCACGTTTTGCACCAGGATGAGCTTTCTAAATTTTTGGGCGGGAAGAAGTACGAAGTGAGATTTCGTTACTGTTGTCGGGGGCACATTAGCCACAATGAAAGGACTAGGAATTCAGATCTTTTATCAAGAAATGGGATGCAACCCTGTCATGGATGGCTTTCCTCTATCTTTGCAAAGCTATCAACAGAGTTAACTGGCTTGACCATCCAAAACTGTGGAGAACACCTTCAAGTGGAGTCTATGTCTATCTCCATTTGCATGGAGGAAAACTGTCCTTACAGATTAAGCGACTGCTCTGGCAATAAATCTGCCTCCCCGTTCTTTTGTTGCAGGTGGTCGGCAACAGATCAGAAGTTGGCGTGGAAAGTTATATCGGTCTTGAGGGATTTGCGATAAGTCAAGGGTAGGGAGCTAGTTCTATCACATTTATTCGTGAAGCTAGACATGCAGTCTGATTGTATTGCTTTTAATTCGTGAAGCTAGTCGTGCAAGAACTTGCACTCTAACATTGATCATTAGAATTCGCACACTTACTATTTTAACTGCTTTAAAGTAAGCTAAGGCCTAGACATTTCATCATGGTAGCTTTTGGGAATACTAAATTATTTAGAAAAAGAATCGATGTTGCACAGAGGTCTTTGCAATTCCTGTGGTTATGGTTATCACTTTTCTGCTTGCAGTTTTCATTATTTTCTTTGTGCTTCCCTGCACCAAAAGCGTTGGGTTTAAATTATTTTAAACTTGAGATATTTCAATACAGTTCAAGTTTTGGGATTGTTTGCGGGCCACATATTATGCTTGTGCACATGAATTGAGTATTTTGTCATCCCAAGTATTGTTTGGTGTTTTTGACTTGTTCGGACTAGAGCATTCTTAGAGGTGGTATTATCATTCGTAGTGTTAGTATCATTTTAAATTTCTTATGTTGGATGAATAATATAGTGGTTTACATGGTGGCTCAAAATGATGATGAAAAAATATTTCATGTACATGCGAAGTAAGCATGCTCGCCACCAAGTTGCTTGGAATATCATTGGCATAATGGTCAGTCCACTTATCAATGTGCTTGGCAGGACTTGCAGGCCAAAGGACTCTATTGTGCTTGATGAAGGTTCCTTTTATGCATGTTTACCCCTTTCCAGACAATCTTGCTCTGTTAAATAGTTGCCTCTGGTTAAAAGTATGCTAGACTGTAGTTTTTAAGTGATCCCAGTTCATGATATAAATTCAAGTTTATAATTCTCACAGAAGTGCCAACTTGAAATTTTGAGATTTCCCACAACATTGTAGGTTTAAAGGAAGGCTAGTTTTGACTGAAAGCTGTTATGTTTTGCTGCAGGAATTACATAAATTTATATTCGGCTGTGGCCTGTGGCATTTCTGAGCTAGTACATCGTTTTGGGAGTAATATCTTTGCCACAGAGGAAGGAAACAAATTATGGATGTTATTGCAAGAGAAGATACCAAAGAAGATGAACTACCTTTAACCTTAATATTCGACATACTCTTAAGGCTCCCCCATAGAGCCAAATTTTCTTGCAAATGTGTTTGCAGAACATTTCGAGGAGTGTTTAGAGACCCCTACTTTTCAGAAGATCTAACTAAACCATCAAGTCTTCCTCCTAGACTTGTTATCCGTCAGGGAACCGAAGACCGTTCAGAACAGTGCACATTTTTCATGGTCAACTTGTTTGATCTTGAGGGCTCTTCAGACATGCCTGAGCGTAGGGCTTATAATCGGACAGCATATGCGACACCTACTAATCAATATCAGTTCACCTCTAGGGATGGAGTTGTGCTTGTGGGGTCGTGTAATGGATTGGTATGCCTAATGCCTTTTGTTTATAATGAACCAATGAAGACTTACTGCATCTGCAATCCCTTTCTCGGTGAATTCATTGTTACTCCTCCTGTAACTCAAGAAATACCAGATCTCAAACTTCTCCAGGTTTGTGTTTAGTCCAAAAACGAGGCAGTACAAAATTGTTCATTTCAGAGGTCAATCCCTTTTTGATCCTCCAAGACCAGCTGTGGCAGAGATATACACGGTGGGTTCCGAGTCCTGGAGAAGGACTGGGCAAGTACCGCCTCCTGCATCTCCAGCTACGTTGGACACTTCTATCAACGGCATACTCCATTGGGTTACTAAAACTAAGAAAGTTTCTCGTTTGATTTGTTCGCTCGACATAGATACAGAAAAGTTTCAACATGTCTCTCCACCAGCCCAACTGAACTCCTATTTTCGAAGGAAATACCACATCAATGTCGGTGTGCTGAATGGATGTCTCTGTTTATGCTATTATGCGGAGTATGGTTGTTCTTTTGAAGTTTGGGTGATGAAGAATTATGGGGTGGCGGAATCTTGGACTATGGAGTTTGACATTGACTTGACGTCTTATGACTTCATTACTCCTGGGGACTTCAGAATTTTGATTTGCTTTCTGGAGAATGGGGATCTGTTGTTCCAGCGTGATGATGATTTTCTAGTTGCTTACAATCATCGTACAGAAACTTTCAAATGGTACAAGCAATTGAGGCATGGGCGGGTTTGTGCATTTGCTCATGCACCTAGTTTAATTTCCCTCAAGGTTATTGCAGATGGTAGATGTGCAGATAGCGTCAAGCAGATAAGGAAAGCTGGGTTTGGTTGGATTGGGTATCTTGATCTTGATGATATATAGGGTGCAGGTATGATACTTGTAAACTTTTGCTTCAGTTACTTGCTAATTTATGTTAAATGTTCTCATCGACAGAGACACCGTCTGAATTGGGTGGCTTTTTCCATGACACTGCGATCAGATTTGTTATTTTCAATTCCCTTGTTGTCGCGCTTTTAATCCTTGATTATCTGATTTGATGGTATAATTCGGTTTGCTTCTGTTCAGAAAATCCTGGTTGAGACCGTTGGTATTGCAAAGGTCTATATGTCCAAGAAGCTGGGAAGGGTCGTCACTCTCTGACCCGACACTGATAGTGACTAGTCTTCGTTTACCAGCAGTTGCTGTCAGTGCTGTGTAGTGAGCTGATCAATTGGAATACATCAAAAGTCCGTGAGTTGTTTGAGACTTTTTGAGTTTATGCTTTCCTATGAACCAAGTCTTGTCGTAAATCCATCATTCAGTTTCAACATTTTGAAGTTGCATGCAAATGTGTACTGAGTCCAAAGAACTGAATATGTTGGAAATTCTTTTACCCTATTATTGCACATCACATTAGAGAATTCCTGATACCACGAATATTATAAACCTTTGTAACGTACACTGAATCAAGATTTTTCTGATTCTATTGAGTAATTCGATTAGATGTGCAATGCTGTATTAAAATAAAGGATAAATGACGCTAAACCTACATGCACTATGTCACTTGTAACACTAAACCTCTCTCACTGTTAATCTGCCATCAAAACCTACTACAGTACCCCTATTAAGGATAATTAACCTCAGTTCTCTAACACCGTCAAATTTCCTGGGTGTAACTAGGGGCATACAAGTCTTTCGTGTCCCACATCCACCGCAGCCAGCCAAGCTCACTATCACCGCCCTCCGAAAAACCTACCTCCCTCTTTTCCCTCTCCCTCTCCAGCCTTTCCTTTCTAATTGGAAAAAACCCATACCTGCACCGCCACCACTATGACAGTATGACCATGGGAACACAAACCAAAACCAACGCATCAACTTCTACCCGATCTTTCTCACACAGGTGAACATTACTATTCGTTGCATAAGCATATCAGAACCGAGCAAAATCGACGACTCAATTGGTGCACACCAAAATAGGAGAAGACAAACCTCTAAACTCACTGATTTGAATTATAAAATCGGTGAACAGATTGAGCCAAAATAGGAGAAGACAAACATGTAATTTGTCGACTCCAGTACCAAATCAGAACTTTGTGTTCTCTACTCCCAACCCAGAAGTTTGATTTGTGTGGTTCTTCAATACGAAGTTTTAAAATACAATTTTCTTTAATTTATTTTTAGGTTGTGGCTGCGAGGTTCCGAGTTTAGTGTTAGGGATCGACAGTGGTGTGAACCAGTGGGTTAGTGATGGATACCCATGGTGATAGGTGGGAGGTTCCAGATTGGTGGTGGCTTGGTTGGCTGTGGCGACTGACGAGGGTTTGGGGTTCTTGGTGTTGACTGTGGGTCTTTCGAGTGGGTGTGAGAGCTGAGAGAACAGAGGTGGAGATTGAGAGATTAAAGAGATGGAGATGGAGATGGAGATGGATTTAACGGAGGCAAAGAGTGGGAGATTGAAAGAGAATTTCTCAGGCAAAGAGTGGTATTTTGCTTTCTTCAACTTTTTTCTCGATTTTGTTGTTACTGATTGATGGGCAAGATGCGGATCCAACTTGAGTTTCTCATTTGTCTTCTTTAGTTCATGGTTTTCTTGTTGTAGTGTAAAATGTCCTACCACACCTGATATGTTGTAAAAAGTGTCCTAACGCGACCTAGATACGCCGTTAAACTGTCATGTAACGACGTGATATGCCGATAAACTGTCTTAGAACGACTCGACATGTGGATAAACTATCCTTTTTTTTTGATAAGGTGGATAAACTATCCTGTATTGTGGCTAGTCTTTTCTAGTCCAGTCTCTCTACAAGCCTGCTACTCTTTTACTGTTTCACGAGTCTACTACTGCTGGTTTCTCATTGCCCACACATGAGCTTGGTACTGCTATTGCCGCATTCTCATTGCCCCTACTTTAGCCAAAATTAGGCTTGATTGGTTGCTCGTCCCTACTGATTGCTCGTGTGCCTCATTGCTCCTCGTTGAGCATGCTATGCCGAATTTCTCTTTCAAAAATTGAGTTTGAGGGGGTGTTATTATTATAACTATTATCAATTATATTAATTATGATTTACTCAGTTTCTACTTAGTTTGTTAAGATTGTTATAGTATTGTCTAGATTCATATGATTTGCTTGTTTACGTGCTGGGTTAAGTTTCTTTTCCACCAAGTCTAGGTTGCCTATATAAAGGCTCCTTGTACTAGCTTATATTGAGTTGAATAATATATTTCTCTTCTTCCTAAATTTCTGTCATATTCTAACAAAATATATTCCTTATTCCTAAATTCTCATTGTCATATTCTAACAAAATCTTTTCCTTAAATTGGTGATGGTAGAGAGAATTGTAGAATGGAGAAAAAATGCGAAAATTGTTCGAAGACCTTAGCACTAATACCATGTGTTGAATGAAGGTAAGAACAAACTCTTTTTATTTTGATTTTTACTACTATTTATCGAGTCGCTTTGATCCAATGATTTGATTGGCAAAACTATACAATTTTTTTATATATCATGGTGTTACAATTTGTATCGTTTTACTATCCAAATTTCCTTGTCAAAAGATTACGGATGAAAATGTCAAAAATGAAAGAAAAAGAAGAAACAAACTGTAAGTAGTAGATTGTATCTATTTGTGTGATAAAGGTCAAAATTTTTGTCTAAACCACGAGATTGATAATATTACATATTCTTTTTTTTAGAATTAATATTACATACTCTTAACATACACAAGTTAACTTAAATTTGTCAAACAATTTTAGCCACTTTGACTATGCCAAGAGAAATAGGCTCCGGAAATTTATTAGAAACTCAATGACATACATGGAGAGCTGCCTTTGATGATGTCTCTCCTTCCTCCAAAATTCATATACATAAATGAAACAACACTCCTTTGAACAGTATCTGGTCCGGTTTTTATGGTTGGACATAATTTTTAGCTATTAATTAAATATGAAAATCAGTACCCAAAAGTTACAATTTAGGGAATAAAGTAGGTCACAAAATCAGAGCTGGTTTGTCTTTGAACCATGGAATATTTGTTCAGTTGTTTTCTTCTTACTTTATTGCATGTAAAAGATGTGTCTGAAGAAGGTAGCGTTTATCCAACTTTCACATATCGCTTTGAACCTAGTACTTAGTTTTCTCTAATATCTCAAGTAGAATACTTTTGAGGGGGTATCTTTTCAATGTGTTTATGTAGAAAGCTATCGCTTGTATATATACCAGTGGCTTACAATAAGGTGGGGGCACACATGAATAAAAATTTGAAGAACTATGGTAAATTATCAGTTATCAAAACTTTTCGGGGGCAAGTGACCCCACGCCCTTTAAAGGCTCCTCACTGATATATACTCTGTGGCAATGTTTGTGTATCGCAATTACTAGTCGCACAAAACAATTTAAGTTAGACGTTCACAATAATAGTCAATAAGTGAATACTTAGAGACATGCGTAAGGTATGTATGAATCATGCTTTTGTTGAGCGCACACAATCCTTTGATAAATGGCATGTTTTGAGTAGTCATTAATTAGCGCACACGTTCCTTCAAAGTCATCTCCCCATTACTTGTAGAGACAACCTGCATCATTAAGACTCTCCAATGGCTCCTTCTCTCCCATTGCAAAAATGTGGAAACCATGTCTGAGAGTTTAAACTATTATCGCCTTGACAGGACAACAGAACATAGAAGCCATTGATGGAGTTGTCAAAGACATTAAATGACTCTCTCTGTGTCCGTTTTCTCCATAGACTGCAGATGGAAAAGGCACACGCCACAGCTAAATAGTGGTCTGTAACCGCAAATTATATTATATAATATGATGCATGTTTACCTTAAAAAAAGTTTCTAATTTAAATGACTTGTTCTCTAAATTTACATAGACACACCAGCTACACAGTTTTTTTTTTTTTTTTTTTTTTTTTTAGAGAAAATGTAGCTTTATGTTAATCGTGGGAATTCAATCCCAGAAAATCTTCTTTCCCAATCGGAAACAAATGAATATTTCTTCTTCAATTCCCTTCTTTGCAAAAATATATGCGAGTCTGTTACTGTCCCAACCCACAAATGAAAGCGCCACTCCTTCAAATTTGGGCAGAAGATTTTGACATGCTGAGACAATAGCTTTCATTTTCCGCCAGTGAGTCACAAGCCCTTATTTTTCCGAACCGACCCTCACTGTAGTCAGCAAGCAACAACATAATCTGTTTTGACTTCCACCTGGGGCATATGCTGCTCGTTAGCGAGTTGCAGGCCAACTAAGATAGCCGTGAGCTCCGCCAAGAGCGGTGACCTGAGCTGCGGTGACCTGAGCTTGCGAAGTCGACTATGTTTTACTGCCTTGAACAATCCATTTGAGTCACGAATTACCCGTAGCTGGGCCATAATCCACCCATGAGGCATCGGTATTAATCATGAAGGTACCTTTAGCCAGTTTTCGCCATATCTTCCCTCCTTTGTTTTCGTCACCGCCCCGTCTCCAAGCAGTCCGTCCTCCTAACGGAGCTTCTCAATGCAATAAAACATAGTCCAACCCGTTCGCAACGTCCTGTGGGCTTTTGTGAGTCTCGTGAAACCAATTATTGTTTCTATTTCGCCAGATGGACCATACAACAGCGGTAAAGTTCTCACAAACGTTGATTGGCTGATTTGAGGAAACTTCAAATATTCGTTCCTTAATCCGACCAATTCGCGGATCCGAAAATTCAGCTCCCATAATTTCAATTCATGCTTGTTGTGCAAGCTACAGTGCATAAAAATATGGTCTCCAGTTTCTTCGTCTTCTCCATACATGTGACATATCGCAGGGATCTTCATGCCTCTGTTTCTCAAGTTCGTAGATATAGGAAGAGACTTATGCCAGAGTCGCCACACTGGGTAAATAATCTTCTTCGTAATCTTCATACTCCACATTTTCGAAGTCATTGTCTGTTAATATGACAAGCTGAGGTGGATGGCTCTCCCTTTGATCAGATTGCTTGCACTTTATAGCCCGAAAAAATAGAATAGTTCTCATCATCCGAATAATACCATAAAGGGAATCTTCTTGAGTTGTCCCTTCAAGAGGAATGGAACGAATAAATCTACATCGACGGGAAAAAATAATTGGTTCAAGCGTGCCCTATTCCATGCTCTGTTCTCATGATCGATCATATAATCCACTGTGACATCTTTTACAGCCTTAGGACTGGGCGTAATTACGTTAAATGTGATGTTTCTTGTAGCCATCTATCTTGAAGATTTTACACTCGTCTGCAATCTCCGATCTTTCATACCAAACATGTTTCTATCAGATCCCTTCTTGCTATGATATTCCGTTAAGCGTAAGAGACTTGACTGTTCGGTTTCAACTGTACGTCAAGGATGGTGGAATTCCTGAAATATTTTTCTCTATGAAAACCTACAAACAAGACTGTTGGGTTTACTAAAATAAATCTCTGGGTTTGTTTTAGCCAAGATCGCTATATTAAAATCATAAAAATTGCTGAATCCAAGACCCCCATCTTCTTAGTCGTCTTCATTTTGTTCCGGGCAACTCAGTGAACTCTTCTTATATCTTCACTGCCACCCCACCAAAACTGTCGAACTAGCTTCTCTATATCATGACACACTTTCATAGGTAGAGGGAAGCACTCCATAGCATGATTTGGGATTACCTGAATAACTGCTTTAATTAGCACTTATTTCCTGGCAGCAGATAGTTCCTTGCTCTTCCAACATTTGAGTTTTTTGCTTACCCTTTCAGAGAGGTAGCCGAAAGTTGTTGTCCTCCTTCTTCCAATAGCGGTCGGTAGTCCCAAATAGGTTTCAAGCTCCACAACTAGCTGCAGTACCCTCACTGCTAGCTCAATGCTAATTTCTCTGGCTGATTGATATTGTCAGAGAAAACAACTGACGACTTCTAGAGATATAGAACCTGACCTAAAGTGACTTCGTAGTCTCTCAATTTTTTTGAACAGAAGCTATTTCAGTACTAGTGGCCTCTGTGAAATAACAGGCTGTCATCTGCAAAAAAATAAATGGAAAACAATGGCGCCTCTCACAGGCTGTCATCTGCAAAAAATTAAATGGAAAACAATGGGGCCTCCTCCAGAGGCTGAAAGTCCGAATAGAGGCCCATCATGCACGGCTGCAGACAAACTACGTGAGAGACTTTCACTGATAATCAGGAATAAATATGGGGATAAAAGGCAGCCTTGTCTCTATCCCCTTTCAGGAGTAATCAGTCCCTTCATAACCATATCTATTCATCTTGTTCTGAAACCCAAACGCTCCATAACAGCACGCAAGAAATTTCATTCCGCTCTGTCATATGCTTTACCCATAGAAATACTTTAATATTCATTATACATATTGTATTTTTCTCAATGAATTATATTTTTTTCCGAATGCGTTTTCTGTCCCCCCCCCCCCCCCCCCCCCCCTTTAACGAGAGCCTTCATATTCACCTAAATGCATATTCAACAACTGATTCTTGGTTCACAATGTCCAAGACGACATTGTGAACTTCAGTCCCTTTTAATTATGATTGTTCATAATTAACATATAAATATAGTATATTTTGTCACGTAAGTAAGGTTGCATAACTTCAGTCCCTTTTATATGTAGCATGTACTTTTTATTACCAATGACAACGAAGAACAAAAAAGGGGGAGAAACGTTCTCTGTATTAATTCAGGGAAAATCACGAAGGCTAGGGCTCATACCATATATGGTAGGACCTTAAACCCTTTCTTCCTACAGAGAAAATAACTAATAGTAACAAAACTGTTAATCAGCTAATGATAAAGTCTAAACATTGTCAATACGATGACGTTTTACTTAACATGCTAATGTATTTGATATTTTGCACAAAAGGACTTGAAAAACATAAAATTCTCTAACCCCCCCCCCCCCTCAAACGGGAGCATGGATGTTCTGAACGCCAATTCGATTGAGCAGATGTATGAAACTTGAAGGTGGCAGTGCCTTGGTGAGGAGATCAGCTAATTGATGAACAGCACATATGTAATTGAGATCCAGGCGACCAGCTTGAACTAAATCACGGACAAGGTGACAATCAATTTCAATATGCTTTGTGCGTTCATGAAAAACTGGATTTTGTGCAATCTGCAAGGCTGATTTGCTATCACAATAAATGATGGGAGGTGTAAGGAATTTAATACCAGATCAAGAAAAAGGGAGGCAATAAATGAAGATCACATGCAACAGCAGCGAGGCAACGATACTGGGCTTCTGCTGAAGTGCGAGCAACAACCCGACTGGTTTCTTTGAACGTCGGGATATTAAAGAACTTCCAAGATATATTAAGAAGCCAAAGGTAGATCGACGAGTATCAACACATCCTGGCCAATTCGAGTATGCATATTCTTTCAACTCGAGAGACGAATCAGATGAAAAATACATGCCTTGACCAGTTGTGCCCTTAAGATAACGAACCACTTGATGAGCCGCTTTCAGATGAGTGGAACTGGGTTTAATTAGCGATAAATTGACTTAACTTAGAGACAGCAAAACTCAGATCAGGGCGTGAATTGCACAAATATAGTAGACGCCCTACTAACCTCTTGTAAGAGCGAGAGGTATCTTCTGAAAGAGGATCTCCATCGTGGAGAGGCTGGCTTGCACCCTAAAAGTCATGCGTCTTCAAGAATTTCAAGTATAAACTTCTTCTGGCAGAAATTAATGCCATTTGAGGTTCTAGATACCTCAAAACCCAAGAAATATTTCAATTCACCAAGATCTTTGAGCCTGAATTCTTTATTTAGCTTAATCTGAAAGCATTCAACTCATCTAAATTTGAGCCTGCTAAGACTATGTCATCCACATAGACTAGCAGTGCCATGATTGTCTAGTAAATAAACTGTGATCAGATTTCGACTGAATAAATCCAAGTGTGGAGAGTACCAGCAAACTTGCTAAACCACTGTCTCGAGGCTTGTTTCAAACCGTACAACGACTTGGTGAGTTTGCATACCAGCGGCTGAGAAGTAGAAATGCGTAGCTCATATCCTGGAGGTAATTCCATATAAACTTCTTCATTCAAATCACCGTGAAGAAATGAATTGTTCACGTCGAGCTGGAGTAAATGCAACCCGTAATTGCCGCTAAAGACAATAAACACTTCACTGTAGGAAATTTGACAACCGGAGAAAATGTGTCTAAATAATCAACCCCCTCGGTTTGAGCACACCCTTTAGCCACAAGCCTCGCTTTACACCTCTCTGCCGTCCCATCAGCTTTCAATTTAAACTTATAAACCCATTTGCATCCTATTGCTTTTTTTCCTTAGGTAATAGAGTCAACTTCTAAGTCTTATTTTGCTCCAAGGCTTGCAGCTTCTAGCTTGTTGCCAAACTGGTTGAAGCCTAGCTTGGTTATAAGTGCTAGGCTCAACTATATAATCAACACTTAAGATATTGGCAGTAGAAAGATCGACATATTTTGCCAAATCATATAGATATTAATTTTGAGTAGAACTTGAAACAATCACATAATCCTTGAGGTACCCTGGAGTGTGCTTGGTTCTCGAAGAAGTTCTTACAATAGGAGCGCGTTGTGGTGGCATTGATTTCGAGCTTTCGTCCGAAAGCTCATTCGTTGGGGAAGTGATGGAGCTTTCTGTAGAAACATGTTCTGGTGAAGCGGGAGAAGGTACTTCAACCAAAGGATACAACATATCATTTAATCCTGTTGGTAATGCAAAATCAGAAATGGGAGATGACCGATTTTGCTTAAAAGGGAACTCAACCTCATGAAAAATCATATCCCTAGACACTTCAAAACTGCAAGTATCCAGCTTATAAACTCTATATCCTTTACCTCCAAGCACGTATCCAACAAATACGCATCTTGAAGCCCTTGGATCGAATTTGCTCCTGCCTTGTTTCAAAGTGGACACGTAAAATAAGCAGCCAAAAACTCTTAATCTTGAATAGTCAGGAAGCTTCTTATACAGGAGTTCATGTGGTGACTTGTTTCCCCAAACCTCAGTTGGGATCATGTTAATAAGGTACACAGAAGTTAAGATGCCATCTCCCCAAAAAGATATCGACACTTCTGACTGAAACTTTAGAGCTCTTGCCACGTTCAAGAGGTGCTGATGCTTTCTTTCAACGACAGAATTCTGCTCTGGAGTAGCGACACATGAAAACTGATGAATAATGCCTTTAGCGGAACAAAAAGCTTTCAGTGCTAGTTCATGAGCATTGTCACTTCTAATAGCCTTTATCTTAACCTTGACTTGTGTCTCAACAAAGGCATAAAAGTGAGGTATTAAAGTTGTTACCTCTGATTTCATCTTCATCAAATACACCCAGGTGCTCCTACTATAATCGTCCACAATGGTTAAGAAATATGAATGCCCTGCATATGTTGGAACCCTATACGGCCACCATACATCACAATGAATGAGTTCAAACGGCACATTTTTCACGTGAACTGAATGAGGAAATGAGAGTCTCATGTGCTTTTCTAAAGGGAATACAGAGCAAGTTGTGTTAAGAGTTTTCAGTTTACAACCCAAAATCGACGACAATAGCTGCAGCCTTTTATTTGAAAGATGACCCAGCCTCATATGCCATTTATCCTTTGAAATATTTTTTGTGCAGTCAAGACCAAATTATGAGTTGTAGAGAATTTTCCTTCAGTCTTCATCACATAAAGTCCTCCAACTCTATCTCCGGTTCCCAAAATTTCATGTGTCCGGACTTTCGTGATAGAACACCTCTCATCAGTGCAAACACAATAGCAAGACAATGTAATAGTCAACTTTTTCACTGATATAAGGTCAAAATGGAATTTGGGAACACACAAAACTTCTGTCAGAGTCAAGAGAAGAGAGAACTTAACTATACCAACATGAGTGACCTGTATCTTGTCACCATTCGTCAGATGCACGTAAGTATTTTTCACTGCCTTAGCATCACTGAAACAGTCCAACGATCTACACATGTGATCGGTGGCTCCGCTATCCACTATCCAAGCACATGACGACATATCATCCTTAGGGTACACAATGCTCAGAGAATATGAGGTGATAGCTCCTCCTAAAAAATGCCCGAGCATATACAATGGTGTATCCTTGACGACCATGTTAGCATTGTGTGCATAAGAAGAAGAAGCTGAAGTTTCATCCTTGTGAGATGGACTTACATTTCCTGACACGTGAGTATTGAGATAAGAAATGATCTGAGCACATTGAGCCTGATTAAGAGATAGCGGCGTTGATGACCCCCTATCGGAAATAGATTTGTCGACAGAACTGAAGCTAGCAACTGATTCTGATGAAGTATGGTGAGCTAGACTCTTATTTTTCCCTTCAAACCCTGGTGGATAGCCGTGTAGTTTTCAGCACTTGTCCTTTACATGACCTACGCCATCACAATAGGTACACACGAGCTTTTATCTTCTGATTTGTTCTCTATTACCAGAATGAGAATTATTGAAATTATAGTTACCTCCTGTATTTAGTGCTCCATGGTGTCCCTGTAACTTGGTGGGCTATTTTTGAGCTTCACTGAGTTCCATTTGTGGCCTTGAGTACCCACTCTGACCCAACATTTCCATGGAATGAAAGTTGGAAATCTGAGTGTTGATTTGAGCTTGCCTTTCTTGTTGAAGCATATCAAGAACTTTTTTTGAAGCATTAAACCATGTGGTTTCTAAAAGCGATGTTCATCGCTGGATAGTGAATCAATGCGGGGAAGCATCAGGTAAAAAATTCCCTTAGAATTGCTATAATCCAATGTATCGCTTTTGAGCAATAATGATAATAACGCTTCGCACATAATACTTACATGCATCATTAAAATGAATCGATGATAATCTTCAACATAATACTTACGTGGATACCCCATGTGAATATGAAGATGCAATTCCATATGAATGTGGAGGTCTTTTCACCATAAGCTCTTTGAGTTCATGAATTTTTGGACTTACCCTAAAATAAAGTTTTACGTTTTGGCAGAGCCAGTGGAGCCATTGGTTTTAAGAAGGAACCGCAGGCTTCGCAGCGCTGTATTTCGCGTTCCTGAAATCGTTCGTGAGGCTCCCAGTGCAAATGCGTTAATGGAAGATCGAGCTAGGCAGGTGTCCCCAGCGGCAGTTCGCGTACCTAGATCTGTTGGTGAAGCTAACATCAAAGATGAGCGCATAGAATTCATTGTTGAGAAAGAGGAAGAGGAGAACCTCCAGCGGGAGCAGGAACAGGCAGAAGCTGAGAATGCTGATCAAGTCTTAGTTCAACAAGGGGAAACCATTTCACCGCCCGAAGTTAATTCGAGTGTCACTCGCGGTGCTTCGAAAAGAGTCGACGCCCCTGTTGAAAATGCTGAGAAAACTGGGACTCAACGGCAAGTAGCTGGTACTCCTGAGATTCCATCAAGTGTCGCTCCCGCAGCTGTCTTCCCGATAGAGACTATTCCAGGGGAAACTGAGCAAGCTGAAGCTCATCAAGAAATGATTGCTTCTACTCATGAACCCCAGCTCAATGTCGTGTCTCATAACGTTGTGCTACCAAATGATGGGAGAAATGAGCATGGTCCAAATGCTACTACAGGCGCGCCAGATCAAAGCATGGAAGACGTTCAGCCTCCAAAAGCTCTAGAAACTAACACTGATGTGGTTCATGGGACTCAACTCAATGTTACACCTGAAAACGTGCCAGAAGTTCTAGGATCCACGCCAGGTTTGCTCGAGGTAAGAGATGAGAGGGGTGAGAATGCAGTCACATGTGAACTTCCTCAGAATGCGACCTCAAGGGCGAACACTCCCATGGCTGCAGCTGAAGGTGTCGGTACAAGGAGTCAGAGTGAAAACTTGTCCATTTCTGACCTGCTAGGTGAAGAATCCCATGATGAGTCTCGATCATCCGGTCCCAATCTGGAAGCACTTCTTGCCCACAACCCCTGGGGAGCTTGGGCTACGGAAGCCCTTGCGACTATCGAAACTGAGGAACATTGTATCATTCGAGAGGGATGATTTGCTCAAGAAGTTCTTGCTGATAAGCGACTGGCCGAAGCATAAGCCTCTAGCAGTGATCAAGCTATAGCAACTTCCATTTCGATTCCCTCTCTGCGAGACATAGTTGAAGGCACTGGTAATGCTTCAAATAAATATGTGATTTTGATAAGCTATGTAGCTCTATTGTGGTAAGCTATGGCTGCTAATATTCTGTTCTTTGAATATGCAGGCTTAAAGCAAACATCCTTAAAATGGCTCATGAAGGTACGACTTTCATACCCCAAGACATTTGCGAGAGTAATGGAAATAGCGCCAAATGATAGGAAAGATCTCCTCACTGAGATAACAGATCTTATGGAGTGGATAAGCAACACAACTCCAGCTACCATTTCATTTACGAACGCAAAATATCTCCTGGCGAGTGTCCAAGGTGTTCAGCATGTCTCACAGAGCCAGCTCAATCTTGACTCCTCGTTCAGAGGTTGAAAAGATCTGCAATTCTTTCAAGCTCAGGTTCGGTTATGACAATTATCCCTTGAAAGGTGCTAAGCTTCGCGCCCAAAAGGAAGCAATTGAAAAGGCCGTGGAAGAGTTTGAAAAGGCAAAAAAGGAGCATCAACAACACAAGAGATATCTGAATCAGTGGGCCCAAGACTCTATATCTTTAGGAGCTCAAGACTCGCTTTTCAAGGGTTTATTTGAAGATCCCCAGTAGTAGTTTTATGTACAATTCCTGAGTTGTGATCTTTGAACATTTTGCTTATATCGCTGTTAGCTCTTGCAATTCGAACAATGTTTTGTGAGCTTGACTCACCAGTTTTGTATTTACCTGGCTTTGCGCAGATATCAACTTGCATTCATTGGAATAGACAGATCTTCTAGTATTGTTTCTATTCAAGCTCATATGAGAGTGCTGTTTGAGTTGATAAGTTTTTATCAAGGAATCTCTATCTCAACCAATAGTTTAATCCAACAGATAGTCTTTAGATCGCGTATTGCTGCTCTCTGAAGAGATAGGCTTACTAAGTGCTACTATCTAGACATATAAGATTAGAGATTGCATTTCTGCAATCTAAACGGGTAAGCTTAAGTTCACGTATCAGTGTCGTCTGAGCATATATGCTTATATCAAATTTTGCTACTTATCTGTTCAAATAAACTCTAGGCAACAATAGCTGCTATCTAGGCAGATAGACTTAATCAGAGAAATAGCTGCCATTTAAGCAGATAGGTCTAGGTTCGCATATGCTACCTAAGCAGATGGACTTCTAGTCGAGCGTGATTGTTATCTGATCAGATAGATTTGTGTTGAATGCTTGCTGCTATCGATACATATAGGTTTTGTCAAGATGGGCTGCTATTTAGACAGATTGGCTTAATTCTCGCGTATTAGTGCTATCTAGACAGATAGGTTTGAAATTGATTATTGCTGCTATCTAGACATATAGGCTTGAGTAGAGTTTCGCTGCTATCTAAACAGATAGGCTTAGGTTCGCGTATTGGTGCTATCTATGCAGATAGGCTTTTGGTCGAGCGTGATTGCTATCTGGAAAGACAGACTTATATTGAGTTTTTTTTTTTTTTTTCTATCTGGACATATAGACTTAGATTGAGTGTTCCTTTTATCTAGAAAGATAGGATTAGTATCGCATGTTGCTGGTTTTGTGGGGCAGGAGTGAGTGCCGCAGTTTCTCCTGGTGGGGCTAGAGTCCCCTGCGTGGAGTTTTATGCAAGTCCTCCCAGAATGGCCATAATATGCACTATCTGGGTGATAACTCTCTATTAGAGTTATATTTCTTGCACGTTTTATACTGTTTTGCGTGTTTTCTGGACTGATTATATTGGTTTTACACTAAGAATGGAGGGAAAACGTAGAAGTTTAGCTTTGATCGCACGGTTGATCGCATTATTTTTACGCTATTTTGTCATGTTTGATCGCACGGTTGTGTTTCGTTTCATTTTAACAGGAAACGATGCTTGGGAGATTAAGCGGAGAGGGAAAACAAACTTTGGAATTAAGACAAAGCTCGAGAACGTGGCCAAGATTAGATGAAAGGGGAGGAGAATGCAATTGCAAGAGCACAACCATGGCAGCACAAAAGGAGAAGAAGGCAGTGCGGAGAAAGAAAAATAAAAGAAACAAAAAAACCCCAGGTGATCGCACGATTAAGATTCTATGATCGTGCAATCAGAAGCGAGACTTGGCCAGTAATCGGAGAAAAAAAAGGAGAAAACTCACTGACTTGTAGGATCAAAAGTTGATCGCAGGATGAGTAGTTGACCGCACGATCAGACGCAGGATGAGTAGTTGATCGCACGATCAGACGCAGGATGAGTAGTTGATCGCACGACCACAGAAAATTGATCACAGTATCTCCTGAAGCAAAAAAATCACGGGAAGAAAAGAAAAAGATGGGGGCTGGTGTTTATTTTCTTAAAACTGCGCAGTTTTATTAATTAATTCCTAACCCTACTTGGGAATAATTAATATTACTAATACAAGGAATTGAAGAGGGGGGATTCATTCATCGTGAGGAAAAAAAAAGAAGAACGACGGAGACTCAAGATCAAGGCTTCAAGATTGAAGAACTCCGTTTGATTTCGTCTTCCCTCTCTTAGTCAATTTTAATGGAGAAACTCTTGTCTATTTCATATTTAGTTATGAGTAGCTAAGAACCTTTTTCTAGGCATCTCATGTGAGCGCATAGGGTTCATGTAAACGATGATTATTTTCCGAATTTAATAGTTGTTTTATGCTTTATTGATTTCATCTTTTGAATCCATTCTAGTTTCTTGTTTATGTTAGTAATCCTACTCGAGTGACACGATTAGGATAAAAAGTAGGATTCAAGAACTAGGGTTTATTCAATAGTTGGTTCTTGCTTAAAGTTAGCTTTATTTTAATTCAATTGTTCTTATACTATGCTTAATACTCAGTGTTAATGGAGTAATTAACCGGAAACACTACTTAGTTAGCGGATGTTTCTAGCTAAATAGGATGAAACTTTAACATCAATCCCGTATCACTGCGACTGAGAAGAGACGTGTTAGGATTGTCTAGTGTGGGTAGATTCGATAGGTGAGATTCGATTGTTTTGTGCAACGGTGGACCGACATGACCCGTTTTTGTGCATGTCGTTAGCCTACTAGAATGGACAGGTCGATACAAGAGACCGATAGGAGATTGTTGTCTACCGTGAAGTAGAATGAATTGAAACCGGCAGGAGATAGTCAGCGTTGTTACCCGGCTTAGTTAGAATATAGTTAGCGTGTTGCTTAGATAATCCAGACATCGTTTACAACTCTATGTCATCAACGAGATTGCCTAGTTTTCTCCATTTATTGATTAAAAACCTCTTCTTAATTTCAGTTTACCTTTGCTATGTCTTTACTACAGCCACTTGTTTGGGGGTGGAAACACCACAAATCACACACTTTTTTCCTCCGGTTACCTAGTGAACTATTTTAAATTGTTAATTATAAACTTGTTTCAGGCTTGTCCTCCAGGATCGACAACCCGAGTACAAAAAATACTCACTCTTTACTACTTGACCGTACGCTTGCGTAATAAGCGCTAGTAGTTCATGTCACTGGGCAGATTGGGATAGCATAGCTATGGCTTGGCTTTGAATCGTTGCACTCAGTGCCTCCAAGCTCTGATTGTTTCCTGATGTTGGTTGCATTTGGACATTGGTGTTGGTGGTGATGGATGAAACCTCCCCTCTTGGGAGTCCTCCTGAGGGAGACTGGTGGCCTTCGCTACGGTAGCCGTCGTGAGACATGGTGGCAGAGTGGTTGGCTTGAGAGCTTTGAAGGTGGTTTCACGTCAGGTTCACCAATGTGTGCAAGAGGATTCTGTAAGGAAGATCCAAGTATACACCTGTAACAGAGAATAAGAACAAGAACAAGAGCAATGCACAGAGTGATTGAGAGTAAGGGTAGGGGAAGAGTAAGCTCTTGTTAATTTCCTGAGAGAGAGACAGTATGATGATTAGCAAAATATCCGAGAGTTGCCATAGAAGGCCAATGTTCCTACATATAGGGAAAATGAGTGACCGTTACGAGGGGTTAATGCGTCCGTAAGTGACGGCTAGATAGCCTCGTAGCGGCACGTTCGCACGTGTATGTACGGCACGTTACACGATCGTCCGTATATATAGGGACCGTTCAAACGATCAACCGCGTATATAGGACACGTGGTCATCAAATCTCTCAGACAATTGACAAGGTTCGCCCGCGAGTATAGCTCTTGCTCTCGCGGGACGTGCTTTACTCTAGCCTCCAAGCCACTTGAACCCTACAACTCCCGCGCGGTTAGTGTCAAGGGCAATCCTGTCTCACAGCCCCATATGGATAAGTGCGAATATAAAGGTAATGATAGAGTAATAGTGGAGTACCGTCAAACCTCCTGGATGGCTGCCACGTGGATGGTGATCAACCTGCCTGGGATGCACTATCTACAAGTTGGTTGGTAAGTTGCTGTATTTGTGCAATTTAAGGCCAGATATGTGTTTTTTTGTACACAAACTGTCTCAATATATCTCTAAGCCTACATCTATTCATCTCAAAGCAACACATCATGTCTGGAGATATCTCAGCAATGCTCTTTCTCAAGGACTTTTCTTTGCAGCTTCTTCATCTCTTGATCTTGTGGGCTATTCTGATGCTGACTGGGCAGGTTGTTTAGATACCAGAAAATCTACTTCTGGATTCTTGATTTACATTTCTTTGGTTTCTTGGAAGTCCAAGAAGCATACAGTTATCTCAAGGAGCTCAACACAATCAGAGTACAGAGCTCTTGCTACAATATTTTGTGAAGTACAATGGTTTCTGTATGTGCTCTCAGATTTTGGAATTTCTTTGAACAAAGCACCAGTGGTCTTCTGTGACAGTAACTCGACACTTCAATTAGCTGCAAACCCTGTGTTTCATGACAAGACTAAGCATATTGACATTGATTGTCATTTGGTAAGAGATCCTGTGCAGAAAGGGGTATTCTATTTGAGGTATATTCACACTTCTCACCAGCTAGCAGATATTCTCACTAAGGCTTTACATCCAGTTATTTTTGGTTTCTTGCTGTCCAAGTTGGGAGTTAGACTTGTGCACTCTCCAACTTGAGGAGGGGTCTTGAAGTATTGAAGCCTGAAGGACTGGATTGAAATTGAAAAGTTACTGTTCATTTGGTATTTCCTTTACCAAATGAAAAGTACTCTCCCATATAGTAGATGCCGTTGGATCAAAAGGAAAGAAGCTTCAGTTGCCGTTGGATTGCAACGTTTAATTCTTTCAAATTGTCTAAGTAGAACGGTGGCGTTTAGCCTTAACCATTAGCTTTTCTTGTCAATAATTTTAATTAGTAGTTAATCTCTTCGTTTAGCTGACCCGTCCTCTCAGACACATGGTGTGTCCTTAGTGGGTGATTCACTACCGAATGATGTAATTTCTGGTAATTTTTCCTTTTCTGTTATTTCCTTTTTTGTATATTGACAAAAAAAATAAAAAAAGGGTTTGTAACTCCCATTTGCAGACTTGAATTTGAATCTCATCCTTGAGGCAAATTTCATCTTCTCTCTAAAATTAAATACCGATGCTTATTGCTGTAGAATCTAAGGTCACTGAGGAGGACGCAAGAAGATGGCTCTTATGTAGCAATGCTTGGGACTCCAAGCATGAAAAATTACCATCTTGAGGAAACGGACCAAACCTCTTGCAGGATGGTGGAAACTCAGTGCGGATGCTGCTTGGAAGATAGTTGGAGGAGGATTCATGAATGACCAGAGTTCTTGGATAGCTAGATTTTCCAAACCTATTGTGTGTGGCTTTCCTCCCATTTCAGAAGCTACTGCCATTAGGGCTAGACATCATATTAGCTAGGAATTCAAACTGTGTGAACCCTCGCCCCCAAAGAGTATATGTGAATCGAAGGATCGAAGTAGTGAGTCAAAGAGATCGAAGCTGTGAATCGTCAGTGAATGAGTTCTGAATCTCTACACCGCCGATGAAAGATAATAAAAGAAACCGGACTACGATCTATACCTACTCCTTCGTGAATCTGCCTCTTCCACCAGATCCAGGTATCTCCACAACTCTCGCTCTTCCACCAGATCCAGGTATATGTCAAAATCAGTGACCTTGGGTACGCGATGTAGCCCCAATAGTGAAATTACTGGACTATATATGTTGTAGTCGATTGCTTACTACTAATCAGTTTATCTATAGCTCATCTCATCCTATTGTGGAACCAACTGTTCATGACTACAGGAAGTGGAGAAATAGCTGTAGCAGCTTCACTCATGTGTTATGGAAATCAAACTCAGTGGCTCACTTGCTGGCTAGGAGTGCTATCAAGAATCAGGAATACCTTGCTATTTCTGCTTTTGTTTTGTTTAATGACGCCTTTGTAACAAATAATTGCTATCTTTAGCTCCAAAGTTTGTTAGACAGACTTTACTTTCAGATTGTAATGGAGTTGTTTTGTCATAAACATACTATTAAATTCTAGAATAAAGTTATGTTAACTGAAAAAGAAAGGATATATTATTGCCACCAAATGCTCTTATGGACAAGCTCTGATATTTTAAGACTTATTTGGTTATATATGAGTTTTAACTTGTTCTACAATATTCCATCTCGAACGGTCTCGGTTGGATAAACCTAGCAGCTACCCGATATGAAACCAGTACCCAAGAGTTGCATATTTGCTCCTTTATTTTATTCTTCATAACTAGATTTGTCTGAAAAGGGTAGTGTTAATAAGACTTTTCCTTAATACATTAAGCCTGCTACATAGTTTTCTCTAATATCTCAATTGAAAATAGACGAAGTGTAATACGATTGATGCACCGCAATAAAAAAAATAAAGTAATCGAACCAGCTGGGATTAGCTAGCGAGAACAATTGAAGACTAGTGAGCACAGATAACAAAGTGGTCTTGTATGTCAATAGCTCGAAACTTAGAGACTCTAGAAACATTTGATACAAATTTTGGAGTTAAAATTATTAGTCACTTTGGAGATGTGAACCAACATTTCTTTTGCCATCAAAGCAATTGCAAAGCCTATTTAAGAAGGTTTGAAACGCTTTGAACAATTATTCTCTGTCATGAAACAGCCGTGATACGAGTGCAAGGAGAACCTGGAAGTACATAACACAAATTAAAATAAAATTGTTACAAAATAAACCAATACACTAGGTGAACAACCCAGAAAAATAACCCAACAAAGGCCCATAGAAGCTAGCCCCAACACCCAAAAACTATTCATGTCAATCGTTCTTTTTCTGGACAAAGGATGAAACTTGTATTACTCAACCGCGCAATACTATAATGCAATCATTACCAATTACTACATTTTCTAACCCGGGATACGTGTAAGATCAGTTCTGTGCTATAACTCCTAAATTACATTTACTCTGGTTTTTATCCAATGAGCTACTTTGTTACAAGCCTTTAGAATAAACACAAACTTAAAAGATTCAAATGATGATGCATTACTCCATAAGTCTTCAATAATTCTTCAGATAGTCCTTAGCATATGAAATGGCCTAACTTTGACTTTCCCTAGTTTAGGCCCAATCCTCTTGGTGCAAATATGTGGCTAAATATGCATAGTAGACCCAACACTGATCCATCATCCATGCACCTTGCTGGACCCAAGGAATTACTACAAACAAGCCCATAGGCTATAGGCTCAGAAGTACCGCTGAAGCCCTTGTAGTTTTGAAGCCGTAAGGCCCGCAACATCTACACCAGAGGTCCCAAACTCCAAAATAGTTCATCTCCGATTGGGGTTAACTCAATCGGCCCTCCCAAACGAGCTCACTACTACACTCCGGCCAGAAAATCTTTTCTCTTTTGGTTGCAATTATTTCTAATTTCACTTTCACTTCTCCACGAAACACCAAAACTTTTGAAAGTCGGATCTCTCATCTTATAGCACTTGTTAGACAAATCAAATACAACCAAATGACTAATTTGCGCTGAAACATCTCTTAAGGCACTACAACACGTGTCCAAGTCTCTAAATCCGTCTTAGCAAATATACTAAGACCCCTTTGTAATGACGCAGAAACTAGAAGTATCATCCGGTTAATATAAATCTCACTAGCCCTGTATCCTAATTCAAAAATCCAAAATAAGACTGTTAATATTCTTCTGAGTAGAAAGAATTTAAAATTCATTATAAAGAGCATTTTTCTTAAAGAAATGGATATTATTTTTCTTTCATTGATGTGTTTTCTCCCCACCCTACCCCACCCACGAGAGCCTTCATTTTTTCCTTGCATGAAATCGAAACGGATATTCAGCAACTGCTTGTTGGTTCATTCATAGTGTCCAAGACCCTCTTTTAGATGCGAATGTACATAATTAACATATAAATATATAATAGTTTGTCACGTGAGTAAGGTTTTATAAACAGTTCTGAAATTATGTAGCACGTACTTGTACAAGAGAGTTAGTGATATGGACTTTCCTTCCTAGCCGGAGTTGCTGGATATTCCGTTCATCATTTTGCCTTCGCCTCTCTTCACGTAATCCTAATTTCTTTCAGTTTATTTCAATTTTAGCTATCTTACTATACCATAGAAAGAATTTAATATTCATTGTACATATAGTACTTTTCTCAATGATATTGATGTTTTTCCCTTTCCATTGATGTGTTTTCTTTTCCCCCTCCAACGAGAGCTTTCATCTTCACCAAAAATGGGTATTCAACAAGTGCTTGTTGGTTCATAGTGCCCAAGACGTCTTTTAGCTAAGATTGTACATAATTAACATATAAATATAGTATATCTTGTCACGTAAGTAAGGTTGCATAATTGCAGTCCCTTATATGTAGCGCACACTTTTTGCAAACTATGATGTGGACTTCCGTTCTTAGCCAAAGTTGCTATATTTCCCGTTCATCATTTTGTGTTGACGGCTCTGTGTAATCGTTATTTCTTTCAGTTTATTTTAATTGAGCTATCTTATAATACAATTACGTCTTCATTTGGTTTACTCCATTATCTCACCTGGTGAGAAAATCTTGAACATATGTTTACAAAAATTAGTTGTTGAGAAGGAAAGGAATACCAACTTTTTACTTCATTTTGGGTAGATGTGTGCCTTCCTGTTGCTATACTTATACACAAAATAACTTGCAAAAGTTAATGTTTAAAATGTAACCGTACATCAGGAATGAATCATGCATATACTATGCAAACCGGCATTCCCACCATAATAATAGTGTGATATAATAATTTATATCATGTTAATTTCTTTTCTCCATATAAGATTAATGTACATTGACACTATTATATCATGGATTTTTCATTCAGACTCTGTTTTTTGAGTTGTAATTTTTTTTTATCAACGTCCGGTGTTTGATTCACAATTTGTCTTATAAAAACCCTCCATCACCACCACCTGGACATGCAGCCACCGCCTTCTCAACCGCCAAAACCAGCTGCTGCCACCACTTCACTGCCACAACTAGCTGTTGCAGCCAATCTCACATGGACATTCGAAATTAATTAAAATGTAAGGGACAAGTGGGGAAACAATGGGTGGGCACAGGAAATGAAACTCCGACCAACTGGACACCTCCTACCAAAGGGGAAACTCTTCTTGCTATGGGATGATATCCAGTCAAGTCAGTGATTATTTTGTTGGTCACGACTGGTACAAGCCAAGCCAGAAGCAACTCGGTTTTATTCTCGTCCGGATTGGATATAGGTTGGGATTCTATAGATCGTAGTAGTCAACCTCTCCTATAACTACCATACGACACCATTTCATTTCACCGCCAAAAACAAAAATAAACTTTCGCTCAGTTCGCCTTCCGACGCCCTGACGAATGCCCCATTTCTCCAAGTGTACAAGACTACAACAAAAAAGTGGGAGGCAGGATTTGAACCTACACCAAGAAGCCCAACACGGAGTTAGGCTGAAAAATCTACTTTACACATGTGCGGGTTCCATTCCTTGAGGCTTGAACGCCAATGACGTTAAACCCATGACCTCCTTTCAGACATTTCAAATTAACAATGTTTATCCGTTGAGCTTTCAAGTTACTAGTTAAATGTTGTAATTTTTTTATATTCATATCATACTCTAATAAAATAGTTTTCAAACATTAACCAAACGCATGAAAACCACTGTAGGGTAAGTCTAAAAACGACTGTAAGAATAATCTTTTAGTAACAAGTATTTTATACAGAGAATATTTTACATTGTACAATATTTTATTGACAACCAAACAAAGTCTCATTGTAAATTATTTTTTACATACCATACAAGAAAATCTTTAGTAGTATTCCATATGTTGATGTTGAATGTTTATAGTATGAAAACATATCGGTTGTGGTATTTAACCGGTGATATAAATTATAAGAAGGACATGCACTTTCTCTCGAAGAGTCCAGATCCTCTGTATCCTTTGTGTGTATCATCTGTATCATGTGTGTGTATCATTCTATGTATCCTTACTATGATTGGTGCATTTCATATTTTTCTATTCAATTTAGTTATTTCAAAATTCTATCAAATTGATAAAAAAAATATATATATGAAATTGACCAATCACACAAAGGATACAGAGGATCCAGACTCATTCGAAAGAAACACATCGAACAATTTATTTGGAAACACGTTTCCAATTATTTACATTGTTGATATTTTAAGGTACTGATACAATGATACTACCGAAGATACTTTTTTTTAAGCAAAACGAAGATACTACTACTGTCATAATATAGACAATAGAAATAAAATATCAGTAAAAATGTTGAAAATATACAGTCTCAAATTCAAAAAGTAAAATTTGTCATTAAAAAAAAAGTAAAATTTTAGGTATTAACGTATGGGTTTAATTTGAGATAATATTAATAATGATTCTCAATAAAAGCATGACTAAGCTCAACTTGAAGTTAACAGGGAGGCGATCTCAAGATCAGATCGACTGCATGTCTGTTATACAGATTAAAATTTGTTTATCAACAAGAACATTTTGAACCCTACAAGGCCGAATTATGGTCATGCATGCGTCCTAGCTAGTTGATGTAGGTCTAAATCACTCCGGATCTTCTCCCGGATCTTCTCTTTAAGGAGGGAACTTAAAGAGCAAATACAAATCAGGTTCTCAACTTTATTAGGACTTCTGGTTCCACCCGAACCTAGCGCAAATAAAATTAATAACAGTCAGTACCACTAAATAATTGTTATTGCACTACTGCCCATATTCTCAAAATTAATATTTCGAGCTCCTGTTACTAAATACTTATTATCTCTCCATGTTAAGATTACAGATATCCGTATGTTATTTTAATTACTGACCAATCCATTTAATCAACCTCTTTCTAAATTCTTGATCCTTACCACTTAACTTATTTGACATGTCCAGTTACCAAGTAATATACTTGCAGGGTTTGACATAATCAAGACTTAAAAAGCTTCATCAAGGGGGTTTTATCAATCCCATAACTGGGACATGAATTCATTCGATACATCATTTTACACCATGGACTCAACAATATCACCCAACTGATCGAGATTATTGACTTCATAGGAATCTCACTCACTTGACTTGTCAAACCAGTAACTACTAAATACATGTGCACATTGAATATCTAATGATTAAGAGAACAAATAATCATAATAACCATGATTGTCTTGGTATGTCAGTACAAAGAAAATGATCTTAACATGATCATATTTAAAATACACAGAGTATGCTATCCCATTGAGTTGAAACTACAATATAAACTATACTGATTCATGTACTAAAAAAATGTGATGGTATGTCTAATTCCATCTAGATAGTGAACTCACAACTCTCATTCCACAAGAACCCAAGATACGATCCTCTGTGTGTAGCTAGACTCTACACACCTTATCTTATACCATGTGGAATAATAGACACCTATGCATAATAATAACATAATGCAAAAACATTGCCCAAAATCATTCTCATAAATGTCAAATTCAAATAATGCAGTATAAAAAGCACTTCTTTTAACATTCAATCCCACAGAAGTTTCTGTGCCAGGTATGTGTTAATTGTGCGCAATAATACAGATAAATCTTATAACAATGTTTTATCATCTTGTGAGTAGTTCTATATCAACTTGAAATCACATATTGTTTTAAGTATCATATGCGGTAGAATTACTCAATGTCTTTTAATCCAATACGGGTGAAACTACTTTTCTGTAAATATGAGCCCAATTGATCCGACTTTTATCGGTCAAATAAAAAAAATTGCCCTACAACCACATCAATCAACTAAATTCAACTAAATTTTACATTGTTGAACATTTATCTACCCTATCATGGTAAGTAGGGCTGAGCACGGGTCGGGTCGGCCGGATTTTTGCGCCACAGGGCACCCGACCCGACCTCTCGGGTCTGGCGAACTCGGTCCGACCCCGATCGAAACCCCTGTGAAACACGTAGTTTTCGGGTTCATCGGGTTCGGCCGGGTTCGGCCGGGTTAAGGCATTAAGCAATAAACGGCCAGAAAAATAACTGTCGCCGGTCGGAAACGAAGAAGAAAGAGGAGAAACGACGATCTGTGAGGGGATGACGATGGCGACGAAGTCGCAGTGAACGACGACGAAGACGATGAGGAGGACGACGATTCTGTCTCAATTTCTCTCTCTCTCAATCGTAGGACGACGACGAAGACGGTGTGGAGAACGACACATGTTCATATCTATTCACATACATTTAGCTCACTCCAATATTTCATATCTAGGCACATGTTCGTGTGTTTCATGTCTAACAACATAATTGGTCACTCTGCTAAAGGCTTTATAGTAAGACTTCACATAACAAGCAACAATTCAAACACACAACCCGTTATTCATGTAAGCACATTTCAAATGATTGAGCTTTGACTATTCCGAACAATTGGACCAGTAATTTACCTAATTGCTTTACCCTTTTTGACTTGCTAGTCAATTCAAAATCACAAAGTCTTTAAATTTCTCAATCTTCAAACAATGTTCATTGTAGAAAAGGACAATGAAAGGGGTGAAAAGTGATCTTTTCCAAAACAGAGGGGGTGAAATTGTCTTTTACCCACAAAAACTTGTTGTGTGTATAGAGCAAAGCCATCAACATGAGTGCAAAACAAAGCTTACAGAGAGGTGAGATCTTGGCAAACAATTGGGACCCTTTTTGTGCTTATCGCAAAGTGAGTGGTTTGTGTCGGCTCTCTCCTTCTCTTTCTCTTCTCATCACCTGGTATATGCTCGATTCTGATCCCTCAAATCTACATTCCACCTTTGTCTCTTTATACATCTACATTTGTATATTCCATCACTCACTGTTCGAATCTCCACCCAGATCATACAGTCGTACCATTTCTTTTTCTATTCCGTAACTGTCAGCTTGACCCATGTTCGAATTATTGGAACGTTGTACTTGACCCAATCTCATGAATTTGCTCAATTGATTCGTGTATTCTATATCCAACTATCCAAGTTGGGTTCTTTTTCTAATCTGAATTGTGGGTTCTAGTGATCTTGAAGATTAATTGAGCTTTGGTGTTCTGGGTTCATTGAGATCTAGGGTTCGTGTTGCCGGGAAAAATGGGTAGCTCGGAGGAGAGAGTTGTTGCTGTGATTATGGTCGGTGGGCCCACCAAAGGTATGGTTTGATCGTCAATTGAAACATCACTTGGTATCTTATCTGAATTTTGCTCCTGTTGATGATTTGATTGACACTGTGTTTTGTTCTAATTGATGTATTTTGATTGAAAATTCTGAATTATTAGTGTGGCTTTTGGGTGTTACATTTGATTTGATAGTGAAATTCATATCACAAGGGCAAAAGAGACCTTATTTTAATGAATCAAAGTTGATTCTTTCCAACGTTAGTGTGGTCTTGTCTATTTTATTGTTTTGTTTCTTTCTGATGAACTGAGTTTGATTGAAAATTCTCAGTCATTAGTTTGGCTTATGGTATTACTTTTGATTTTTTTAGAAGCTATTTTGTTTATCTGAATCAAATTTGATACTTTCAAAGGCTAGTTCTTGCTCTAGCTTATGGCTTGTTGTCAATGCAGGTACTAGGTTCAGGCCATTGTCTTTAAATATTCCAAAGCCTCTCTTTCCGCTAGCTGGTCAGCCTATGGTTCATCATCCCATATCTGCTTGCAAAAAGGTGTGTGAAAAAAACTTCTAATAAGAAATGAATTTTTAGAAGATGACAAATGTTTATGGAAATGAAGTGTAATTTTGTTATTTGGTTTGTGTTATAGATCCCGAACCTAGCACAGATCTATCTTGTTGGGTTCTATGAGGAGCGCGAATTCGCTTTATATGTCTCTTCCATTTCCAATGAACTCAAAGTTCCAGTCAGGTACCTTCGTACTTCGTATACCTTGTCCATTTGTAATCAAGAATTTGTTATGATTTTTCTTGTTTATAACTCGCTCATGGTTTTGTTAGGTATTTGAGAGAAGACAAGCCACATGGCTCAGCTGGTGGACTCTATAATTTCAGAGACTTGATCATGGAGGATAATCCGGTTTGTGTCTGTCTGTTATACTTGCACTATGACTTCATGATCATTTAGCCAATCTTCTCTCGACGAAGTAGAGAAAAGATTTTCCTTAACAATTTTTGAATTTGGTGTTGCTTGTTCCTGATTTTTGGTTTATCTTTTCTTATGACAGTCGCACATTTTCTTGCTAAATTGTGATGTCTGCTGCAGTTTTCCGCTTCCTGAGATGCTTGGTAACATATTCCCCTCCAAATTCTGTTTCTGTCTTCACTCTGCTATAATTTAATTGTTGCATGTTGGCTTTTGAAAATGTAGAGGCTCATAGGAGCTATGGTGGGATGGGAACCATCTTAGTGATCAAGGTTGTTAAAACTATTCAGTTATCGTCTTATTGATCATATTACTGCAGAACCAGCATCTTTTCTCTTCTTCTAAACATAACTGTTTCTCTTCATTCCTTCCCCTTCTTTTCTCTTTGCAGGTCTCTCCAGAGTCAGCCAGCCAGTTTGGTGAATTGGTAGCTGATCCGGTTACCAATGAACTGTTGCATTACACTGAAAAACCTGAAACTTTTGTACGTAGAAAATCAAAGATTGGACATTTTGTTTTAAATTGTTATTGAGTATTTGTCCGAATCTGAAATCCCCATTCCACTTTTCTTCAAACTGATAGCGTCTGTGTTGCAGGTGAGTGATCGAATAAATTGCGGTGTTTATATATTCTCGCCAGACATTTTTACAGCAATTCAAGAAGTCTCATTGCAACGGAAAGATAGAGGTCAGTCAAAAAGGTTGCATTTATGCGTTGTGTTATGCATGGAAAGTCCATATGTTCTACGATAGCTGCATGTGACTTGAAAGTGCTTTGGGGCTCAAATCTATGATTCTGACCTGTTCCTGAAGGAGATTCTTTGAATTCATGGAATTTTTCATGTTTGAGCTTTAGGCCTTGTTGGGTTTACTACTACTTGCACATGAAACGGTTCATGACGGCATAATGGCTAAATATTATTTGCTTCTGCAGCTAATTTGAGACGCGTGTCAAGCATTGAAGCTCTCCAGTCAGCAACAAGGTATGATGTGTTCCTTTCACTCTGCTCACACATTTGGGGAAGCAGTATATGCCAATCTATTAGTATAGGAGATTGAACATAGTAGACAGAAGAATTCATATTCTGCATTTGAAGTTATCTTCCCTACTTTGACCTAATACATCTGGTTCATGTTTTTGTTTTTACTTTGACCTAATGAAGCATGTGTTTTGTTTTTTAACCTTGGCTTATGCTGTTTCATTTAACAGGAGTCTTCCGTCAGATTTTGTGAGATTGGATCAAGATATTTTATCCCCTCTTGCTGGGAAAAGGCAACTGTACACATATGAAACTAAGGATTTCTGGGAACAAATCAAAACACCAGCGTGAGTTGAACATTCTAAGTTTTGGTTTATATTTTCCCTCTGTACTAAAATAAAGGCATTTGTTTCATTGGTTGATTCCATCAAATGCAGAATGTCTTTGAAATGTTCGGCTCTGTATCTTGCCCAATTTCGCGTCACTTCTCCCCTGCAATTGGCAAGTGGAGATGGTACAAAGACTGCCTCAATCGTCGGTGATGTTTACATTCATCCATCAGCAAAAGTACATCCATCTGCCAAGGTGATATTCTTTCTATTGCCTTTATGAACACATATTAAGGCACTAGCTCTTCCATACCATGTAAACAAGTGGAAGGACTTTGCTTGTTAAGCTTTCACTGATCAGGATAGTTCTCACAATATGGAATTTAGATGTAACTGTAGATGTAACTGTGTTTGTACTGCAAACTTGCTTATAACATCTAAGGTCAAGCTTCCCTGGATGTTTTCTTGAAAAATCACATACGAATTCCTTTTTTAGTTGATTGATAACGTTGTGAAGATACCCGTTTAACTTTTCTCTGAAGTTGGTTACCTAGGCTTTTTTTCCATTTTCTTTTGCAATGAGGTTATCTAGGCTTTTAATCAGAGCACTTGGGCTTTTATTCCTTTTAAACCAAAAATGTATATTAGGTTACTCATTTCGTTTTCTTTGAGACTCATTATGGGTTCATGCCCTGAGTAGGTAAAAGGGATTCACATCTTAGTTCGAGTGGCTTGGCCAGTTTGGATTTGGCTGAAACTGACTAGTATGTGACAATTTGGAACAGATTGGTCCCGATGTCTCCATATCTGCCAATGCTCGTATAGGACCTGGTGCAAGGCTCATCAACTGTATTATTCTCGATGATGTTGAAATCAAGGTAGTAAAACCATGTAATCATATTTAAGAATGTGAAGCCTGTGGTTTGCAACTACTAACTCCTGGTATAAATTTTTTCTGCTTCACAGGAAAATGCAGTGGTTATCCATGCTATTGTTGGGTGGAAATCTTCAATTGGTAGATGGTCAAGAGTGCAGGTATGTTTGCGATACGAAACATCTTGGAATTATTCACACATAGGTTTCAATCTGTCGGTTTGTGAAGCTATAGGTGTTATCTAGTAATGAATTGTAATACATGGATTTCTGTGGTTGCTTCATCACATACATCTAAATGACCATAGGAGTCGGGTCATACGCGTTCTTGATTTAAAGCAAATCGTTGGATTAGTACATCTGTTGTTCGAAGTAGTCTGGACTTGAAAGTGACTTAGGGTTTTCAGTTGATCTTCTGCTACGAGGCAATGGTATATTGGTATCACATCCCTTGAGGTTTTGGTATTACATGATTCATTTTCTTCACTTCTGATATATCAGTAATGGAAGCACTGCTAGTTGGGAGCCTGTGCTATCTCCCCCTCCTTTACCTGCGTCAGAACAGTAAGTGAAATTGGAGCTGGAAATTATATAGGAGTTGTTTTGAGGAATAAAGATGTGCCCATTAAACAAGCAGTATGATGAGTTTTCGGCTAAAATGAACATTGACTTCAACTTTTGGGGGTTGTTTCTTTGCACCATTTTATCTCACGTTACCTGTGTCGTCCTTGCATCCCATCTTGCCACCCTTAACTTCTTCTCGTCTCGAGTTCACTCCCGGACAACCACTATCTATGGCACACACGGTAGGAGGTGATAATGATTGAATAGGAGAGTGTGCTAGGCTTGTGAAAGTTTCGGGTTGTACGAAGAATCATAATAAATCAAGGGGTAAAACACATTTGATGTAGACACTTTACCCCTTCAGTTTGGGAAATGACACTTTCACCCCTTCTGTGGGCAAATTTTGGGACACGTACGCTCCCTAATTGTGGCGCCATTAGTCTGGGGATGGGCGTCTGTTACAGCCCTGCTACTGTAACCCTAGGATTGAAGGCAAACTCAGAATATTACCAACAATCCAGTGCAGTAACCACACAAGCTCAAGAGAATCAAAACAAGAATGGGAAGCCGCTGATAAAGAATAAAGTTAGACAAGAAGATTTACCGAGGTGCCCCTCCCTAACCCTATGCCCGGAAGTTTTTTCCTGCCTCGATCTTCTCTTCCTCTCTTTTTATAGCATAACAAACTGACTCTAAAATATTAAATAACTAATGCACTTTCGTCCTCGCTCTGCATAAATATAATGTTACCTCTTTGACCCTTCTTCTTGCGCCTTTGAACACACTTTTACCCCTTGTAGGTCTTTATCAGGGTCCGTCACTTATTGTAATTTTTGGTACAAATGTGCTCTCTTGGAGTATGAAATGGTACCATAAGGGGGTCTATCTTGAAGTTTGGTATATTGAAGGGGTGAAAGTGTCATTTCCCAAACTGAAAGGGTCAAAGTGTATTTGTGTCAAATCTGAGGGGGTGAAAGTGTCGTTCGTACTAAATCAAGACTCCATTGTTCTGGTTGACTTAAGTTTAAAGGTCTAGATTTGGTGAAACCCTTAATTGAAAGGGGATACTGAAATTGTTAACTTGGATAGCAACACTCAATTGTCTGTTTCTTAGTTTTTGAAACTTGGTGGAGGGTTTCATCTCAAACGAAATAATAAATTTAACCCAGAAAAGAACTTGTCAATGGTGAAGAGCCTCCGGTTTTGTTTTGCCACTCCTTTCCTATTCATTGGAGTTGCACCTCTTTAACTCCGATGAACTTTATTTCAGGCTGGTGGAGATCCCAATGCAAAACTCGGAGTTTCAATCCTCGGTACTTTCTTAGCTTTCTCGTTCCTTCCGCTCATTGTTCCTTCCGCTCATTGCTTCAACCACCACATGCATGCATCATGCTAATCTTAAGTTGGACGTATTCTGGTGCAGGCGAATCTGTTACTGTTGAAGATGAGGTTGTGGTGATCAACAGCATTGTCCTCCCTAACAAGACTCTTAATGTCAGTGTTCAAGAGGAGATTATACTATAGTTTTTGCGACGTACAGAACAATTCTGCAGAGACATTGCCATCTCTCTCTGTGACACTTATAGACATTTCTTCTGAACATCTTTCTGTTGTTACCAAAGTCCTTAGTTCTTTTCAGAGTGTGAAACACTGAAACATGATGTACTAAGACTGTTTGTTGTCCAAATGTACATTAACATATTACAATCTCAAATAAAGTCAATTACTTGTTCCATGCTTGTTTGAGTAATACCGATGCGATTTTTTTCTTATTACGCAAAGAATGTGCTACTCATTTGATGATTACGAAAAGGAATACCGAAAATTTGGGTGATTAAAGCTGACGCAGTTACCGTCAAAGCAACAAAGAGGAGAAGTAACTACCAGAGTGGGAGATTCATCTTTCTCTCAGAGACTTGCAAGTTTTTTATCTGTATTTTAACTGAGAGCTTAGTGTTCTACGAAACTTGGGTTCACCCAAGTTCTACCTGATGGCCTTGTTGCATGCCCCTCAATTTGGTTTTCTCAAGTTTGTGTTTTATTGATCGAGAGTAGACATCTGCTACTTTCGTTTCGTTGACGTTTTAGGGGTCACTTTGATAAGCTAATTTAGCTAACAATATACTACGAAAATTGTGGGATTCTTTTCATAGTATTGGAGAAGAAAGAGGTTATAATAGCATTGTGCAGTCTACTGCTCTATGGAACCACCGGCTGGTTCATCTCGAGATCTTTCATCTAATTTTGTAACCCCACAAGAACTAAGGAAGTTTGGATTCTGGAGGGTTTGGCTTTTTCGTCTCCGGATCTCTCTGATCTTTCCAAACGAAATAAGGTGACTTCCTCTATCCTCTTTGATAGTTTGAGATTATTGTTTATACCGATCGTCGAGAACCTTGAACTTGGAAGTGCTGTAATAATTTGAATTTAGTTGGTTCCGATCTATCTCGTGGTTTGGTTTTCAAATGACTCCGGATCTTCCTCTGTGCCAAAATTGTTGGTAGTGTCTGCCAGGTGTTTGATGTATTGTCCGAGAGAGGGTCATGAATCGCACCTTCAGTAGTTTTCCACAGACACAAACTGAATGGACATACCAAACAAGACTTTTAAGCTGACTGTAACTTATAATCCAAAACTCACTTGTAAGCTGCTTATAAGTCATATCAAACTCACCCTTTATGCAGCAATTGAAAGCCTGTTTGATTTCAATTGTACTTCTTCCTTCATTTGCAGAACAAAACTAGTAGGAAGCCCTGGGGAAGCTGATGTAGAGGCTGAACAGGGTAAGGAAGTGTGATTAGTATTGTGCAATTGAGAAAATCTGCTACCCTAACATTCTTTTAGTTTGTTTCTAATGTAACAGTTGGCAAAAGCCTAAACAAAATAAGGGTTTTATTATTGTTAGTGACTGTTATACCGGAGAGCGGTATAACATTTTTTTTAAAGAATAGTAAAGCAATGTGACTTGCGATATGTGATATGAAACCTAGGCACGACTGTAGTTCAAAGATTTTGTAACATGGATGTTTAGTCCATTTGTCAGTTGTGAACTAGTTGCTAGTTCTTAAAATCATACTATGAATTTTTCATTTGGGTTCGATAATTATCAGAAGAATTCCCATGTAACAGGATCTGTAGATATCGTAGCCGCAACCTGTAGCGCATAAATGCTGTTTAAGGCCATCATTAGTCACCAACATTATCCAAGTTTGGGAGAACTGCTGTACCAGGAAGGAGAAGAAGGTGTGACTAGGGAGGTAGTTCATCAAAGGCATTAGGTACAAAACATACCATAGTTTGCCCCCAACAGTATCTCATCATCAAACTCACTTTGGTCTTTCCAAATCCTTCAATTTTTTAAGGGTAAAAGACACTATCGCATACATCACACAAATGTTTAAGTTGGACTTTTTCTGATGCAGGCGAATCTGTCACCGTCGAAGATGAGGTTGTGGTGATCAACAGCATTGTACTTCCGAACAAGACTCTTAATGTCAGTGTTCAAGAGGAGATTATACTATAGTTTTTTGCGACGTACAGATCAATTATGCAGTGACGTTGCCATCTCTCTCTGTGACATTTATGAACATATTTCTGTTGTTACCAAAGTTTGAGTTCTTTTCAGAGTGAAACATGTACTAAGATGTTTGTTGTCCAAATGTACATTAACATATTACAATCTCAAATAAAGAAACTACTTGTTTCTTTTTTTTTGCGAAACTAAAGAACTTCATTAGATAAATAAGCATACAACCGGAAGCAAGTCCAAAGCAACAACGACACAAAGATGCCAAAACTAACATCCCACGATAGATACAGAGACTAGCGAAACCCATCTAACATCCAAACTAGTAGCTACCAAACAGTAATAACTAACATCCATAACCAAAGCTAGTACTAATCCATAATATAAGGAACGATGGTATCAGCATTCATTGAAGATTCTGGAAGAGGAGGAAGGATCACATCATCAGCTGGAGCAGAAGCAGATGGAGCTTGCGCAGAGGAACTGGGCGGAGCACTAAGACCAAAGGGAGCAACCACAGGATCAACTGCTGCAACATGAGATGGCATCTCGAACATTGGAATCCCTGAAGATGAAAAAGCCACTGGAGGAGAACAGCAAGAGGCAGAGCTTCAGGAACAGGCTCCAAAGAAGACTTGATCACAAATTGAGCATGAGCATTGACTCAAGAAGAAGTCTCATTGTCCACTGCTACCTCAACCAAACTTGAGAATTCTGAAGGTAAAATCATAAAGTACGATAATTAGAGATATTATAAAATTTGATGGCATAACTGAGATCCTGGGCCTGATAAAACATCTGATCAAGAGTGAGTTTCTCCTTGTTGAAGATCAAATGATTCCTTGCAAGCCAAATAGTCCACAATATGGCTGGAGGCCAGTACCAATTAGGTCTGGCCTGCAAAGCCTTCCTTTTTCTTAACCAACTCTTAATCCAATAATGAATATCAATAGTATCATCACTAGGAAACTAAAAGTGAGCCCTGTGCCAAAGACCTTGAGCCCTGGGGCAGTGAAGAAAAAGATGAGTGGTAGTTTCAACATGCAGGTTACAATAGAAACAAAAGGGGATTACAGTTACTAATTCGATTGTGAAGGTTAACAAGGGTAGGAAGGGAGTTAGTAAGGATTCTCCAGAGAAGGCAACTAATATTGTTGGGGAGACCACTATTTCAAAGTTTAGACCAATTAAAACTGACACTAATAGAGTTAAATTGGATTTTAGAGAAGATAAATTTGGAGATGAATTATTGTAGTTAAGAAGAGAATAGGCAGAAGAGACTGAAAAGACTCCACTAGAGGAGGCATTCCGAAAGGGGGTATCCTCACTATCAAATCTTCCACACTCCTGGTTAAGAATAATATTACTGAGCCAAGTAGGAAAAATCTGCTGCAATGTACCTGTGCACCATCTATTCATACCATCAATAGTTGTATCCAAGAGCTGAGAAACTCGTTTAAATCTTTTAGAAGGGTCTGAAGTATTAAGAATCTATGAAATGGAACCAACTGGAACTGAATTAACCCACCTTGAAGATCTTAACCAAATGGAATTTCCATTTCCAATTTTCCATCTTAACCCTTTATCAAGAGTATTTCTTCCTTTACAAATGGTTTTTCAAGTATGAGAAGCTGAGGGATTAACATGTAGGGAAGTAAATGGAACTCTTTTGCAGTATTTAGCTGTGAAGTATCTTGAAAAAAGAGAGGAAGTGGAGAAAATCAACCTCCAACTATTCTTAGCTAACAAAGCATTAGTAAAAAAGTTATATTTTTTAGGCCCAAGCCCCCTCTATTAGTCTTGTTACAGAGGAAATCCCAAGAAAGCCAATGAATCCCTTTCTTGGCAATGTTGTCAAACCAGAGAAACCTAGAAAGCATGGTGCTAATGATATAAACCTTAGCATGAAAGATGCTAATAGACATGGGGTAAACCAAGATACTATTAAGAACAGACTTGATCAAAACACACATAAAATTAAGCAAGAAGACTTTTCCAACTGGAACATCTATCTGAAATTCGGTTAACTGTATCTCTAATAATATCATAATTATCTCCATTATGATTGAGAGTGACCTCTAAATACCTATATTAGGTTTCACTTGGATGTTAAGGGATGCAGAAAGAGTTCTAATATCATTCTCATCACAGTTAGGACTAAAAACTAAGGAAGATTTATTAACATTAATATTAAGGCCAGATTGCTTGGCATAAGAGAACAAAATATGGTTAAGATTATCTACTTTAGGAGTAACTTGAAAAAAATAGTAAAGTGTCATCAGCAAATTGTAAGTCGGTAATTTCAGTTGTACTAGCATAAGAATGCCTTTAGTAAGCCCCCCATATTGGGCATTAGAAAGTGTGCTAGAAAAAACTTCTGCACACATAGAGAACAAAAAAGGAGATAGAGGATCTCCGTGCCTAAGACCTCTCTTAGGAATAAAGGCAGGAGAAACTGTAGAAATACACTTGGTTGATTCATGACCTGGTATGAAACTGTAGTAATACACTGCATGATAAGGTTGATAAACTTGGGAGGGAAATGAAACTGATGCATAACATCTTTCATGAAGTCCCACCTAACTCTATCAAATGCTTTAGAAATATCAAGATTGAGGGCTCCTAATGTGATCTGAACAAGAGATTTGGCTTTGTGAATGGTATAAACTAAGTCTTGGCCTATAAGGATATTGCCTTGAATAAGTCTGTGGGGGCACAAAACCATTTTGATAGCAAGAAACTAAAGAAGGAATGACAATTTTGAGTCTCTCAGCTAGAATTTTGGCAATGATTCTATATATAACATTACATAAACTGATAGGCCTATAATCATTAACATAAGTAAGATTGTGTGATTTAGGGATTAAGACTATTAAGGTTTTGTTAAATTCTTTTAGAAGGTGACCTGAATTGATAAAAGACAAAATAGCTGTTGTAATTGGTGTGGCAATAATTGCTCAAGCCTTTTGATAAAAAATAGCCCGGATACCATGCGGACCAGGGGATTTAAGAGGAGAAAGTGAAAAAAACAGCTCTTTTAACTTCATCTGCAGTGAAGGGTTCATTTAGAAAGTTTTGCTGATCAAGTGAAAGCATATTAGTAACATTGAAAAGAATGTCAAAAGCAAACACGTTATCATTTTCTTCATAAATATCAGATAAGGAAGGGGAGGGTGAAGAGTAAATACATTGAAAGTGACTCATGAAAGCATTGGATATGCTAATGGGATTAGTTAAGAGAGTATCACTAGAGTCAATGATCGTTCTCATAGAATTTTGCTGATTCCTAACATTGGTATAAGCATGAAAAAATTTGTATTTCTATTTCCTTCCTTGAGCCAGGAGCATCTTGCTCTTTGAGTCCAGAAAGTTCCCTCACAATGAAGGAACTTATCAAGTTCTCTCTCTTTTTGGGAAAATAATTGAATGGATTGGGATTTAGGAAGCTGAGATTGAGCATGCAACATGTCATTTTTAACTTGAAGAATTTGATTTCTAAGGGTTGGTCTATTAGAATCCCAAGTTTTCAGAGCTTGTAGAGTGATAAAAAGCAGCTTTGCCACTCTAAAGCTAGGTATCCTGGAATAGAGAGAGACAACACAAATTCAATTAATTGGAACACTTCAGGGAACCTTAACCACCAGGCTTCAAAGTGTGTAATTATCCTGCCTAAACTAGAATTTGGAGGGATTAAAGTCAGAAGCATGGGAGAATGATCAGAGACAGTGAAGTCAAGATTGGTTATAAAGATATTAAAATATTTGGATGAAATTGATATTACACCAAGCTCTGTCAAGCCTTTCAAAAGTGGGCTGTGATTGCCACCTATTCTTACTCCAAGTGAACCATGGGTCAACATTTTTGACCTCAATCACATCCCACTTTTGCAGATGATCAATAAGAGAACTAGCACCTATAACGAATGAAGAACAAGGAATAGATTTATCCTGAGAGGAAAGAACTTGATTAAAGTCTCCCAATAGAACCAAAGGTTCATTTGTAGGGAGAACAGAATCAAATAAGTTCCAAACCTCATCTCTAGACTCCAAATAAGGAGAACCGTAAACCATACCTAGAAATCAAACACAATGCCTTGCATCCTTGAATTTGAGAAGAATTAAGTTGTTGGAAGAGAAACATGTGGTGCAATCAAAATCAGATTGATTCCAAGCACATCACAAACCACCACTAGATCCTATAAGATTAACACCTACTTGATGAGAAAAACCTAATTTCCTGAATTTCCTATTTAAAGAAGAAACATCTTTCTTGGCTTCTGACAAGAATAAAAGAGATGGCTTGGAACTTTTTAGCCAATTAAAAAACTTCGTGAACCTCTGCAATTCCGCCCTAATAGCTTCATAGCGACTTGGATGGCTATTTTGGGAAAACCATCCTGAACCCATAATTAGTTTTGAAGAGTTTTGTTTGAAAATCATCAACCGGGTCTAATAAATCCTCATTTCTAAGTCTTTTTTTTGAATTTGAAATTTAAAAAAATGGAGGAGAAGGGATTAAAAGTGAATACAAAAGAGATGCCTTCCGGCATGGCTTTGTTAATCTTTGTCCTTTGCTTCTTACCCTTGGGTTTGTTATCTTGTGAGGCCTTCTGCGAGAGACCATCATCTCTCTTATTGGGTGGTTTCTTCATGCTAACATCCTTGTCAACCTTGAGTTTGATCTCCTTCTTTTTCTTAATGACCACCCCTCCACTTTTCTTCACTTTTCTTCCATTTTTGTCTTTGTTTCTCTTAGCTCTTGGTTTAAGAGGCACCATACTTGATGAACCAGAAATAAACTTGTCTAACTCTTTGATGTCTTGCTATTTCTGAGACTTGTCCAAATCAGCCTCTGTGGTAGGTATGGCAATTGGGTCCGATCCGATCCGATATCCGACATGATCCGACCATAATGGAGCGGATCCGATCCAATCCGTTTACAAATGGATCGGATATGGATCACTAGTTTTGTGATCCGTGAAACCCGATCCGATCCGATTAGGTTTTCTTACCTAATAAATTCAATAATATACATGTATTATATAATTACATACATACATTTTACTATGTTTACTTCGGATAACGTCTTAAGTTTGATAAATCTATATTTTATTGTGAATAAATTAATAAAATTATAGATGTAAAGTGTATGCCAATTCAATTTTGATTCCAATCCATAATAATCTTAGGTCAGATGAACTAAAAATACTGTTTGCATGATCCGATGGATAATACGATTTGAATCCGGCAAAATCCGGTCTGAATCCGATCTGATATGAAACCTTATGTATCGGATCTGGACCTAGGCTGATCCGATCCAAACCCGATCCGTTGCCATCCCTACTATGTGGTGACTGATGGAGAGAAATCTGGTGCTTTCATAAAAAAGCCAGAGTGGCGCATAAGCTTATATGTGGTAGGAAGGGTACGCATGGTGGGTGAGTCTGAAGTACAAGTCTTGAGAGGGTAAAGTGGAGTTTATGGGGATTGGAAAGAGGCAAAAGCTCATTGAGAACCACTTCTTTCCCATTTGTAGTGGCAATTCTCGGTAACTGAAGCAGTTCTTGGTGAAGAGTGTCATTGAAAACCAAAGTGACGGTTCCAAGAGACGGTAGAAAATGAATCGATTGTGAATGTATTTGATTTTCCAAAGGAGAAGTGGTCGAGGGAATCGTTTCTTGGGAGACACGTGAATTGATTCAAGTGGTGGATAAAAGAGGGGCCTGTAACTGCAGCATTTAATCTGTCTGGCCACTGAAAAGCCATTTGAGAACTTGAAGAAGTACATGCATGATGATTTGAGGCTATATCTATAAATTTAGACTCTTGGTGAGTTGTTGGATTTTGATGGTGGACACAGGGGTGAGATTGATAGCAGGGAGTATAGTAGGGTTATTCTGGGGAGGAGTGGTTATCAAAAGAGAAAACCAATCCATGGCGTGGTGCCTGATTTGGATCTTGAGATAGCGGGGGTTCGGAGAAATCATAGATTGGCATTATACTAGTACTAAACTTCATGGTTCTATAAGGACCATACTTGGAGTGGGCTTTCAGTAGATTTGTGAAAACAGTCTTTGTGGGTTGACATGAAAGGGTAGACTCGAGAGAAAATGGGATTGCAGGTATCTAATCTCCAGTCTTTCCAATATCTCCACCAGATTCGAGGTACAACTCTTGTTTGTGTGACCAATTATTCCACAACGATAGCATACTTTGAACACTCTCTCATAACGAAAATAAACCCATTTTCTGGGTTCACAAGCCAATTGAACATAAGTACCAGGCACAGGAGCATCATTAAGATTAACCCGGACTTTGATTCTCAAACCTTGCATGTTTCTAACTCGATCATATGACCAGTCTATGATTAAAAGATTTCCAACAAACACCCCAAGATCATTGGCATATCATAATGAAATCCTTCTAAGGGGCAGTTTGGGACTTGAAACCATAAATCAGCTGTAGAGAAATCAACCTCCATGAGGGCTTGATTTGGTTTCTCTCTTTAAAAACCAGACTCAAACCATAAAAAGTGACCACCGACTCATTTAAAAAATACTCCTTGTCTTCTTTTTTCTGAAAGCGAAAGAGGTAGAGAGAATCCTTTTTTTCAATCCAGATTAACCCAAAAAAAATTCAGTTTTGTGTTATTTCTTTTTGTATGATTGCAGGAGAAATAGATTTGGAGCCAATGAACTTGACTATCAAGGTGTCCTTCATCAACTCTCTGAAGGAAAAAGCCTTAACAGGATCGAGAGCTAGAACATACCCCCTTTCATCTAGCGTTTCCTCCTTGGAGTCGTTGGAGGAGGAGCTGAGAAAATCAGCTCAATAAGGATTAGACATGCAGAGAAGATCAGAAGCTAAGGGAAGAAAAAAAGGAGAAGCACTAACACAAACAAAGCAGAAGAGGAGACACACAACTAGACACCAAATAGAACCAAGAAGTAGAACAAGACTGAAGAGAAATGAGGAATACGAAGCGAACTTGTTTAGTGAGGGTGAGGGTGATATGAGGGTGAGGAGAAGGGATTAATGCTGCTTTTTTGATTATATTTTGCAGCATTAACAAACTAATGCTGCAATCACAAAACATTTGGGGCAAAATTTAAACTTTCACTAAACATTTGGGGGGAATTGAAATTTCACTTAAAAGTATACAACTAACCCTAATAAAGCCTAAAGCAGCCGCCTCACCCTCATATCACCCTCACCCTCACCACCCTCACCCTCACTCGTATGAACAAAGAAACACAGATGGATAGATAGATAGAGAGAGAGAGAGAGAGAGAGAGAGAGAGAGAGGGGCCATGCAAATCATTAGGCCTACGGAGAAAGAAGAGCTAATGGAAGAGATATATAGAGATTGGAAGTGTTAAAACATGGTGAGGCACAATTGATGGGCTCAAGGAGCAGGCAGCGCTCAATGGAGAGTAAGGGAGGCTCTAGAGAGAGAGCAAATCTTAAGCAATTACTTGTTTCATGCTTGTTTGAGTAATAATGTTGTGATTTCTAAATACGTAAAGAATATGCTATTCATTTGATGGTATGAAAAGGAATGTTCAAAATTTGAGTGGCTAAAGCTGACGAAGTTACTGCCAACGCAACAAAAAGGAGAAGTTTTTATCTGTATTCTAACTGAGAGCTTAGTGGGAGAGTCGAGTAGGAAAGAGGACTCCTCACTTCTTTCTCTCAGAGAACTGCACGTTTTTATCTGTATTTTAATTGGGAGCTTAGTGTTCTACCAACTCAATTGGCCCTCGTTTGGGGAACTTTAGCTCACGAGTTCAAAACTTGGGTTGACCCAAGTTCTACCTGATGGGGCTTTCCTAGTTGCGACTTGCGAGCCCCTCAATTCGGTTCTCTCAGGTTTGTATTTTATTGATTGAGAGTAGATATCTACTATTTCTGTTTCACCAAAATCTTCCCAGTTGACGTTAATGACCACTTTGGCCAACTAATTTAGTTAACAATATAATACAAAAATGTGCTAATTTTTTTCATAATATTGTAGAGGTTAGAGGTTATAATAGAATATAATATTGTAGAGGTTAAAGGTTATAATAGAATTTTGCAGTCCCCTGCTCTATGGAACCGCCGGCTGGTTCATCTCGAGAACTCTCTTCTAAGTTTGTAACCCCGGGACCCCAAGTTTGGGTTCTAACGGGTTTTGCTTGTTTGTTCCCCGTTCTTTCTGATCTTTCCAAACGAAATAAGGTGACTTTCTCTATCCTCTTCTTCGCTAGTTTGAGATTATTGTTTATACCGGTCGTCGAGAACCTTGAACTTGGGAGCGCTGTAATTTGAATTGAGTTGGTTCTGATCTATCTCTCGATGTATTTATAGATTGGTTTTCAAATGAATGTGTTTCTTCCTCTGTGCTGCCACAATTGGTAGGGGATGTAAGTGGAGACAGGTAGGGGCTATAGTCCCACTAAGGTTTTGAAATTTATAAATTTTATTGTATATTTCGTTAATTTAGTTATATTAGCCCCAACTCAAGTTTTGTTATTTGCAATTTCCAACATATACTTGGTTAATTTAGTTACATTATGCCTCACTCATATTATATATTCGTCTCAGCTATCTATTAAGATCATTATTTTAACCTTTAAAATTTCAAAATTTATCGAAAGATTAGTCATTAAATTTGAAAAGTTTTCTAACCCTCACTGTGCCAAATTTCTGAAAACGTCCCTGGCCACAATTGTTGGTAGAGTCTGCCAAGTGTCTGATGTGTTGATAACTTTCATTTCCAACTTCAGAACTCACCATTTGCACACACACACAAAAAAAAAAAAAAAGAAAAGAGCAGAAAGAGTGGTAGCTCAAGTGGTAGAGCGTTTGAAGCCCCTGCATGAGGTTCCGGATTCGAACCCGGTTGACGACAAGGACAATTCCTAAAAAAAAAAAAAAAAAAAAGAAAGAAACACTTCAGAGGTCACCTTTGTTGTGTTATACTAGGAGCTTTGCTGACGAAAGGTAGTGATAGGTGTTGAAAATAATGGTCTTCGACATCATTGTACCCGACTTTGAGCTCGGTTTTAATCCGGCTCACTTGAGAGTTGACAACACCAATTACCTCATCGTATAGTGGGCAACTTGGTGATCGTTTGGGTAACTCATTCGTCGAAAACCATTGAAAAATGAATAATTAAATCGAGCTCTCAAATGAGTTCTTGATCGAAATTGTTTTCAGAGAAAAATAGAAGAACATCTTCGTTGAGGAAAGAAACTTGAGTGTTTATCTAGTCTAAGTTTGAATTATGAGGGCACCCAATTTGGTTAAGGTTGGAGGACCTAGCCATGGTCCGAAACCACCACACGCGCGCGCTGTCGTCTGGCCAGCTCGGTCTCGGGTTAATTAACTTACCGTTTTTGCTCTGTTAACTGCCGCTTTTGTTCTGTTAACCGGATAGTTGCAACTGTAACTGTTCAAACTTGAAGAGCCAACAGTTGTTGCCCTTCTTCGTTGCCTATAAAAAGGTCAATTCGCCACAGTAAAGTACCAAAGCACATACGGTAGGAGGCAAATATTGTCTTACGGAAATCCTCCTTACACGAGGCTGTTCTTCATCCTTTTATCCGCTTTTAGAACGCCTTTCGGCCGGTAAGTTCGTTCTGTTTATTTACTGTATTGTTTCCTTAATGTTTTTCATCAACACAAGAAGAACAAATATGGGTTCGTTTTTCTAACAATCGTAAGACAAAAGCTGGTCTCTTTACTGTTCTTCACATTTCTGAAAACAATTTGTGAATTAAAACGCCTTTCGGCCGGTAAGTTCGTTCTATTTATATACTGTATTATATTCTTAACGGATATAATTTTTATTTGTAAGAACATTTTATCGTTTGTTGTAATCGAACAATCTCTCTGTTTATACTCCTTTCTTACAAACCAAAGAAGCAACTTTCAGTACATAATTCATCCGCGGAAAGTGCAGAATTAATTCGCGCAGTGCAAACTTTACCTACTAAAAATTCTGACTGTCCAGAATTATTTTTAATTGTGCAGAGCTGAAAATTCTGACTGTCCATAATTATTTTTAACAGTGCAGATTTTCTGACAATCTAGAATTATTAGTTTTTGTTCATCTTTCATATGCCGAAAATTTTGACAGTGCATAATTACTTTTAACAGTACATATTTCATCTGATAAACATTTTAACAGTGCAGAATTAATATTTTGACAGTGAAGATTTTGTCTGCTGAATATTGTATCAATTTGACGGTTAAATATTCTGTCAGTAATTTTCGGGACAACTTTATCTGCTGTAAATTTATCAGTGTAGATTTAACTGTTATAATTTTTTGTCAATATTTTTTCTGGACAGATTTATCTACTGTATATTTTATCAGTACATATTTAACTATTAAATTTTCTTTCTGTATTTTTCTGGACAGATTTGTGTGCTGTATATTTTATCAGTGCATAATTTAACTGTTAAATTTAATGTCAGTATTTTTCTGGACATTGTTCGGGACGCACAAACTGTAAGTGTGAGTTTATTTGATAACTTCATTTAAGGCTTTATATTTACGGTTTCCCATTATTTCTGAGTCAATTTGACAAGTAAATGGCTATAAATGCGAGTAATTCGTAGAATTGAGATTGATGCATATAAACGGAGAGGTTGTTCGTTTTGGTATCTATTTGAGCTCTTTATATAATATTTTACACCCGGTATTTGTGATTATTTGATTCTCAGGTACCGGAGGCTCGGAGCACGATAACGCAGCCGAAGACAAAATTCGGAAACGATTAAAGCTCAAGAAGATATACATGAATGATGAGGAAAGAACTGCAAAGGATTGCGTACGAAGTTTTAAGATAATTCAAGGTCCAAGTGAGAAGAATAAGATGCTGCAAACCTCCACCGTTTACTTCCTTAACACCCACCTAAAACCACTACCGTAACCATTATCCTTCAACCAACCACTACTACTACCCAGTAACCTCCTGACCACTTCCATAACCAATTAAATTACCACCTCCACAAACCTCTCACTCCACTGCCTACTTCACCATCCTGCAACAAGTAAATACCAGAACACCAACCGACCTAAACCACCAAGTACCACAACACCCCATTCCACAACCCTTCACCTACAGACCACCATAACCGCAGACCATCACCATCCTGCAATTTCCTTCCCTGACACCAGTAATCAACCACCACAATCTGTTAGAATGTGAGAGGCTGGAAATGTCCCGGTCAGGGCTCCAAGTCTATTTATCGAGAGACTGTGACCTGGTGCTTAGATGACCAACTGAGTAAGTTGTTACCAAGGAAAACACAGTGACAAGTGGACCGTCGAGTGTCCGGGCAACTAGCCCAATCAGCATTCGTATATGCAATGAGACTATTAGGAGCAGTAGCAGATATAACCATAATCAAGAGTACCAATGACATACGGTAGAATTCTCTTCAATGCATTATAATGTGGCTCACACGGATCATACATGAAGAGACAAACCTGCTGAACTGCATATATATGAAAGCTCATGGCGAGTGAAGGTAAGGTACTGTAGGGCACCTGCAAAGCTCGTGTAAAGAGTAGGATCAAAAACTGGAGGGCCGGATTCCCCAGTGAGTTTAGTACATGTCTCCACTGCTGTAGCAACATGCTTACATGCGCTCATGGAGGCACGCCTAAGGATGTTGTGAGCATAATGGCGCCAAGACAGAAACAAGCCAGAGAAATCCCGAGTAACTGCGATACCCAAGAAATGATAAAGGGGGCCAAGATCGGACAGGCAAACTCAGTGGATAAATGTGCGATAATCTGCTGTAAAAGATTCAAAGAGGAGCCGGCGATGATAATGTCGTCCACATATAGCAGGAGATAGACAGTGTCAGAGCCACATCGGTAGACAAACAGTGACTCGTCACAGTAGCAACCAGAGAAACCAACTCTGTCGGTGAGGAATGTAGCAAACCACTGAAACCAAGCCCGCTGGGCCTGCTTAAGTCCATAGAGAGACTTCCGAAGACGACATACATAATCAGGATGGTGGGGATCATGATACCCCGGGTTGATGCATGTAAACAGTCTCCACCAAATTATCTGAAGAAAAGCGTTCTTAACATCAAGTTGTCGAATGGGCCAAGAGCTAGAGACAGCTAGTGTAAGAAATCTACGAATGTTGGCAGGCTTAACCAATAAGATAAAAGTCTCCTCACAATCCATACCCACCATTTGGGATTTTCCATTGGCAACGAGACAAGCCTTATATCGCTAAAGAGTACCGCCAGGCCGATACTTATGTCCAAAAAGCCACATAGCCCGAAGAATGTTTCCCTTAGCAGGGCGAGGCACCAAGTCCCAAGTGTTGTTCTTAACCATAGAACCAAACTCATCATCCATATCAGCCTTCCGGTGTGGGTCCGATACAGCAGACACATGAGATTTGGGTAAGGGCGAGATGGAGATGGAGGGAGGTGTTTGATCATGGAGAGTAAGACGTTGAATGGACTTGGTGATGCCGTGTTTGGATCGGATGGTCACTTTTGGGGAGTGTGGAGGGGGATGCGGTTGCTCAGGTACCACAATAGGTGGACCCAAAGGGCCAGGAGGACCCACAGGAGAGAGGGCTAGAAGGCCAGAGGTGGCCATAGATGATCCTGACTGGACGTGTACGGTAGGAGAAAAGGGAGTATGACAATGTCGGATAAGAGTAACAGGAGGGAGGCTCTCATCAGGGTTAGGAGACATGTGCACTGGAGGGAAGGCCGAGAAAGGGGTAGAGAAGGGGAAGATAGACCCATCAAAAGTTACATGACGAGAGATGTGTACCTTACCGGTGGAGAGGTCAAGGCAGTGATATCCTCAAAAATTTGGAGGGTATATGAGAAAGAAACATATAGAGGAGCGAGGAAAAAGCTTATGGGGAGCTGTGGCAGAAAGATTTGGGTAGCACAAACACCCAAAAGTGCAAAGACGAACGGAGGTAGGTGTGCGATGATAGAGAATGACAGTGGGAATGTTGTTCTGGAGTGTTGTGGTTGGAAGAATGTTGTGCAAGTAGACTGCTGTAGACAGAGACTCAACCCAGAAGGATGGGGAAGGGAAGCCTGAGATAGAACAAATGCGAGAGATGTCGTTGACACGAAGAATCATTCGCTCGCCTTTGCCATTTTGTGGGGAGGTCTTTGGGCACGCGAAACGCAAAACAATACCATCTTGTGTAGCATAATCATTGAAAGAGCCATTATCAAATTCACCCCTAGATTACATTGGAATGTCTTAATGGTGTATTAAACTGAGTGCGAATAAAATTACCGAATTGCTTGAATTTGGTAAGGGCCTCAAATTTTTTTCTCATAGGGTAAATCCATAGGAAGCGGGAGATATTATCAAGTAATAAGATGTAGTATTTGTAGTTGGATTTACTCAGAATGGGGGAATTCCACAAATCGCTGTGAATAATGTCAAATGGTGCATCGGTACAAGATAAAAAAGAGGAAAATGGTAGCCTGACATGTTTATGTTGGTTTTAGATGCCATAGAGGCAATCTATTTAGTATTAACTTTGTTTGCTAGAATAAATCATTGTATTATTTATGGAGATATTTATTATAATGAAGTTCTTAGATTACAAGTGTGTTGTTTATCTTAAATATCCCTACTTCATTATATTGATTAACAGGACGATCAACTATAGACTAGTATGTGGGTAGATTGATATGGAGATATCAAGTCTAACACATGGGTATGCATTAGGAGTAATGGCATACTGGATAGACCCACCACGAGAAGGCTACATTAGATTATGTAAACGTCACAAGTGCTTCTCGTAGTGCTAATGGTTTTGTAATCCTTAGACTTGAAGTCACTGGATACTCTAGTTGTGAAATACCATGCTTTTATATTATCAAACGTTACACCGTAACTGGGTAATTATAAAGATAGCTATCGGGCATGATACGAAGCAAGCTGAGAGATGGCAGTGATGTAGATAGGATTTTTCCCTCCTACATAATGGGAGAAAATATCCACGGCCACCCGAGGGGGAGAGCTTATGGAATGTCTGGCCAGACTCAGATAAGTCAATATGGAGATATTGATGTTATCTGCATGGATAAGCCTATTCCCATGATCGAGAAACTGTGGATTTGATATACGAGTGTGACAATTATGTCTCGTGTCCAATCCGGATATATAGACAAAGGGATGACACAACACGGTAACATTGGGCACAAGGTTTGTCGGGATCACTGACTATTTCTATTAGTTGGGTGGCATGTGTTGCTAGACACCGCTCTATGTTTATAATAGTTACTACCAACTAAGTAGAAACATATGGGGTCACACACCATATGGATTAAACTGGATATGGGTATTAATTATTTGGATTAATTAATTAAAAGGATCATAACGCAATCACAAGCAAAGTTATTGGGACTAATTTGCAAGTGGGCTAATTCATTTAAGGACATGATTAGTATTGGGGCAATTATGTAATTAATAAGGAGTTAGTAACTACATAAAGGAACTCTAGATTTTTATTTCTCATAAGTGTCATTATTGAGAGCACATAACTAAGCATGGAGAGAGACAATACCAAGAGGCCGAGCCCCCTAGTCTGTCCGCCCCCCTTGCCGTCAGCCACTCCTTGTGGCGCGCGGCTTGCGCCGTTTTGCGTGATCCTTTGCCTCCTTCTTCCGTTGCTAGAAATACACGGTGGTAAGGACTCCAGTTAAAGATCCTAAGTGTGGATACTCGTAGAGACGAAGACACAGTTCTTCGTAGTAATCACACATACTAATGTACACATTTTTGTACCCTAATCATGTTATGAATGCTTACCTGTGATCCTTGGAGGGGTTTGAGCAGGATTAAATTTTTTGTTATTCCGCTGCGTAACCTGCATCAAAACCCTACTGTTACCGGTCTGGAGAGCATGACACAGAGTGGTGTTATGAGCTTTAGTAGACGATATATGGCTTTGAGTCCGAAGGTAGTCTAAGACTTGGCTTCTAGGGTGGCCACGACAATTGTGCCACACAGGTGCTGGGAGAACAGTAAGTGATAGAGGTTGAGAAGTGGGTTGAGTGGAGGGAAACGGGTAAAGATATCTATTACTATTGCTCATCAACAATAGTTTTCATGTACAAAGGTCTTTGACAGAGAAACCAGTAGGGTCAAACTCAACAAACAAATTAATATCAACAGTGAACTGACGGACATAAACAAGGTTTTTAATGATGTGTGGGGTGAAAATGACATTGTTGAGGTGAAGCAGTCGAGTTTGAGTATTGAGCGTCTGATGTGCAGAACCACGAACCGGAATACCCATACCATTTCCAACGAACATATCAGAAATAGGACTATTGGATGAGATAGAAGAAAACATACCTTAATTCGAAGTAAGATTTGAAGAGGCCTCCAAGTGATGTCCTGTTTTGCTGTGAGAGCACGTTGCCATTGGCCAGAGCCCGGGTCAAGTATGATATGGTCGAGTGCATGAGGCGGTGGAATGTGTAGCTATGCAGGATGCTAAACCCATCTACCCCCTTATTCGGTGAAGCCCATGCAGTAGTGGAAGCCATGTAGTAGTATAAAACGAGAGAATCTCGCACAATGGATTCCTAAAAATACCAAGAACCAACCAAGAACTCAGAATTTGAAAGAATGAAACACGAAAATGGCTTCAGAACACCGAAAGACCTTGAGAACTAGTCCAGCCGGTTCAAAACGAGCCGAAACAAGCAATCAAGAGGAGTTCTTGATTTGAGCCGACAAACCAAGCAGTGGCTTGATTTGAGCCAATGGGAAGCCATAGATCCGGAAGGAAGCTGTGGAGTTGTGGAAAAAGAGCTGAGTCACTCGGAATCTGGGCGCAGAAGGCAGCTAAGGCAGAAGCCACCGAGCTGAGATGAAGCTGCGAGTGAGATCTAGCCGAATCCAGGAGCAGACGCGCGAAGGGCGAGCTGGAGAAGGCGGCGCGTGGACACGAGCGAGCGACAAAACCCTGGGATCGGACGGAGCGTGAGGACGCGTATGAACCCGGATCGCCGTGAAATTTGAACTAGTTTCTTAGAAACGCAATCCGGGTTCAAAGGTCTGGGTGGTGAGAGTAAATGATGACTGGAGATGGGGGAACCAAGAACAGTCTGTGGGTTTTTATGTGGATCAAAAGTAAGAGCGTATTGGCGGATGAAATCAACTGGCAACTTCAGCGAGTGGCTAGTGAGGGAAGGTGCCGATCGGCAATGATAGTCGCCGGATCCACTGTCGTGGCGTGAGGCCGGATAGAAGAAGAAAAGAGAGCTAGAACCCTAGCTCTGATACCATGTTAGAATGTGAGAACCTGAAAATGTCCCTACCAGGGCTCCAAGTCTATTCATCAATATATAGTGTATTTACAGAGATAATGACAAAAATGCCCTTCTATTTACAACACTATCGCTAAAACAACCCACCGTTACTCCAAATCCAATGCCAACAAACTATGAACCCGGACCTAAACCCAAACCACATCCCCATAACTATGTCTAACCGAAACAACCCACACACAGTCATTCAAGTCTCTATCTCCTGTCGGTCTCAAGAAACTACGAGAATGTCAACAATGTTCTTCACGAATCCGGGTTATGTTCACTTTCATGCAACAAACCTAGATAACTAGCATGTATTGGGTGATCAAACCAAACAAACTAAGAGTTAAGAATAAGAACTTGTCAAATAACTAGAACAATATGTCGATTTAAGTATCAAAACATGAATCAATTCACAATTCCGGAAAATCTAAGCAAAACCCTAGTTCTCCACGAACTATCTAGCAAAATTATTTACCTACGCATAAAGTAGAAAAACAATAATAGTTCCTCCATACAAGTAATGAAAAGAGAAGAAAGAGATCAAACTAGAATCCGGCGCTTCGTCCGTCTTCTTCGTCTTCTCCTTCGTCCTCTTCCGTGCTTCCTTCGTTCGTCTCTTCTTCTTTTTTTTTTTTTTTTTTTTTTTTTTTTTTTTTACTTTTCTGTTGAATGAATCCTGTCAAAACAGCCCCCTTCTAGGTATATTCAGACCCGTACATCAATTAGGATTAGTACTTCGTCCTTTTCACACTTTGACCCCTCCAAGAATGCTGGAGAAACAACAAACCCTAGGGCTGTTAGAAAAGAGCCCGTTCCTTCTTCCATTTTATTTCTTTTTATTGCGCCTCTGCCCCCAGCTTCTCGGCAATTGCACTTTGCTCCAAATCACAGCCGTCTGGAACAAGGATTTCGCACGAAATCACACGAAATCCCCTGGAGACACGTATCGCAATTCTCTTCTTCTTCTTCTTCTTCTCTGTTCTGGTCTTCTGGATTCTGCTTTGCTTCTGTGATTCTCTGCGGTGCTGCTCTGTTCGGCTTGCGGCCTCTATTCTGGGTTTGCTTCCTTGCGGTCTTTCTCTTCTCTTCGCTACTCTTCTCTTTTCTTCTTGATTGCTCTGCTTCTTCTTCTTCCTTCTCTTGCTTCTGCTGGGTTCTTGAACGGCCATGGCTGATTGTGGGCTGAGGTTTTCTTGCGGTGGAAGTGGTCTGTGAAAGGTGTTTGGTGGTTGTGGCTATGCTACTGTAATGGTGATGGTGAAGGAAGATGGTGGATTTGGTGGTTGAAGTGAACTGATGTGGTGAGTTGGTTCTGGGTTTTTGGTGAATTCAGGTGGGTTTTCTTAAATTGGTGACTGGTGTTGATGGTGATTGAAGTTGGTTTCAGTGAGTTGCAGCTGGGTTTGTGGAGGCATAGGCGATAGGCAGAGAGGTAGGTAGCTAGGTTGGTGTACTGTGTTGATAATTTGGGGTGTTTGGTGATTTGTTAGGCTTAGGTAATTGTTGTTTATATGGTGTATGGAATTGGTTATGGCAGCAGTGGTGTATGAAATGGTGATGAGGACTAATGGTGGTACTGTGAAGAGGAGGCAGTGGGATAGCAATGGTGAATCAATTGGCTGAGTTGTGGCGGGAATAGTGGAGATGTTCAGGAGGTAGGTCAGTGGTGTTGTGATGATTTTAGGAGCTGAGATGGAGTTCTGGGTTGTTGTTAAGGTGAAGGTTGTAATGGTGGGTTATGGTGAGAAGGCAGTGAGGTGTTGGAGTATATTCTGAAGGTGAATTGGTGGCTGAGATTAATAGTAATGAGGGTTTACAGGTGGTTATTTGAGTTGGTTGAATTGGTGGGTTTGTGCTGGTGATTGAGGTTGATTTGTTTGTTTGTTATGGTGATAGAGCTGGACAGTGATGGAGGTTAGTTTGATTAGGTAGTTATGCAGGTGGTTGATTTGGTTTGACATGGTGGGTTAGGGAGAATGGTGTTGGCATTGTTATGGCTGAAGTTGATATGAACAGACGGTGGTTTTGGTGGTTAATTGCAGCAACTCCACCGCGTTTTAACCTTCAAGCTTAACTCTTCTCCTCTCCATTGCTAGCCAACTCCATGAGCTTTACTTGTGTTCCGAAGTTCGCTTCTCCTACGATCGTACTCCGAGCCTCCGGTATCTGAGAATCAAACAACAACCAATACCGGGCATAAAATATGACAAAAATAGCTCAAATAAAATAGAAAACGCCCGGACTTGACAATTAAACACACAAAGCTCTAAGATACAAAATTTTCAAGATTATAGCTCTTTACGTATCAAATCGTGCCCGGAATAACGCAAAACGGTAAGCTTTAAATAGTAAATATAACACCGTAAATGGGATTATCACATGTAAGCATTCATAACATGATTAGGGTAGAAAACATGTGTACCTTAGTTTGTGTGATCACAACGAAGAATAGTGTCTTCGTCTCTACGAGTATCCACACCTTGGATCTTCAATTCGAATCCTTCCCACCGTGTAGTGCTAGAAATGGAAGAAAGGAGGCAAGGATCATCCAAAACAAGGCAACCACCGCGCGAAAGGGGCCGACAGTAGCAAGGGGGCGGACGAACTTGAGGGGCTCGGCCTCCTTGTCTTGTCTCTCTCGATTGTTTTGTTATGTTCTCTCAATAATGACTTGTGTTGAGAAAATAACAAGCTAGAGTTCCTTTATATAGTTAATAACTCCTTATTAACTATATAATTGCCCCAATGCTAATCATGTCCTTACATGGATTAGTCCACTTGCAAACTAGTCCCACTAACTTTACTTGTGGTTGCGTTATGATCCTTTTTATTTAATTAGTCCAACTAATTAATACCTATATTCAGTTTAATCAATATGGTATGTGACCCCATAGGTTTCTACTTAGTTGGTAGTAACCACTACTAACATAGAGCGGTGTCTAGACACACATCTAGGCCACCCTACTAATAGAAATAGTCAGTGATCCCGACAAACCTTGTTCCCAATGTTACCCCGTTGTGTCATCCATTTGTCTCTATATCCGGATTGGACACAAGACATAATCGTCACACTCGTATATCCAATCCATAGTTTCTCAATCCTGGGAATAGTCTTATCCATGCAGATAACATCAATATCTCCATATTGATTTATCTGAGTCTGACCATACATTTCATAAGCACTACCCCTCGAGTGGCCGTGGATATTTTCTCCTACTATGTAGGGGGGACAAATCCTATCTACATCACTGCCATCTCTCAGCTTGCTTCCTATCATGCCCGATAGCTATCTTTATGATTAGCCAGTTACGGTGTAACATTTGATAATATCAAAGCATGATATTTCACAACTAAAGTATCCGGTGACTTCAAGTCTAAGGATTAAAACACCATTAGCACTAAGAGAAGTGCATGTGACGTTGACATAATCTAATGTAGCCTTCTCGTGGTGGGTCTATCCAGTATACCATTACTCCTAATGCATACCCATGTGTTAGACTTGATATCTCCATATCAATCTACCCACATACTAGGCTATGGTTGATCGTCCTGTTAATCAATATAATGGACTAGGGACATTTAAGATAAACAACACATTTGTAATCTAAGGACTTCATTATATTAATTATCTCTATAAATAATACAATGAATTATTCAAGCAACAAAGTTCATACTCAATAGATTTATTCTAGGGAACCAAAACCAACAGTCTCCCACTTGCACTAGAGTCTGGTGCATCACGTATGCCTATAGCCCTAGTGTGCCTTTCATGCTTTTGCTGAACCAACGGCTTTGTGAGAGGATCTGACATATTATCATCTGTTGTAATCTTGCATTATTTCACATCTCCTTAATCGACTATCTCCCAAACTAGATGGAATCTCCTAAGTACATGCTTTGTCCTTTAGTGTGACCGGGGTTCCTTGGCTTGTGCGATTGCCCCAGTTTTGTCACAATACAACGTAACGGGATCCACAATGCTAGGAACCACACCAAGCTTAGTGATAAAATTCTTTATCCATACAGCCTCCTTCGCTGCGCCTGAAGCAGCAATGTACTCAGCTTCAGTTGTAGAATCAGCAATTGTCTCTTGCTTGGAACTCTTCCAGCTCACATCTCTTCCATTTAGGCAAAACACATAACCCGACTATGATCTATAGTCTTCTTTGTCGGTTTGGAAGCTTGCATCAGTGTAACCAATTACACACAGCTCTTCCTCACCTCCAAATATCAAGAACGCATCCTTCGTCCTTCTGAAGTACTTAAGAATGTTCTTGACAGCAATCCAGTGACTCTCACCTGGATTAGACTGGTATTTGTTTGCCATACTCAACGCGTATGACACATCTGGTCTAGTACACAACATGGCATACATGATAGATCCTATGGCCAACGCATATGGGACCTTACTCATGCAGTCCTTCTCAATCTGATTGGAAGGACAATCATCCTTCATAAGGGTGACTCTATGCGACATGGGCAAGAATCCTTTATTTGATTCTTGCATGTTGAACCGTTTCAACACCTTCTATATATGTATCCGAGCAGCTTCCTCGATCTATCACTATAGATCTTGATACCTAGTATATAAGCTGCATCCCCTAAGTCCTTCATTTCGAAACACTTCCCTAGTCAATCTTTAACAAATTGCAACATAGGAATGTCGTTTCCAATGAGTAGTATGTCATCCACATACAAGACCATAAACACAGCAAAACTCTCACTAACCTTCTTGTAAACACAAGGCTCATCTTCGTTCTTGATGAACCCAAACTCTTTGGTCGCGTCATTAAAACGTCGATTCCAACTCTTAGAAGCTTGCTTCAATCCATAAATGGATCGTTGTAGCTTAAAGACCTTGTTGCATGCTCTGGATCCTCCAAACCCTCAGGTTGTGTCATATACTCATCCTCGAGGAGGTTTCCATACAGAAACACTGTTTTGACATCCATCTGCCAAATCTCATAGTCGTAGTAAGCTGCAATTGCAAGTATGATTCGAATGGATTTGGTCATCGCGACTGGGGAAAAGGTTTCATCATAGTCAATACCATGAATCCGCCTGAATCCTTTAGCCACTAGTCGGACCTTATAGGAAACTACATTTCCATCCATGTTGGTCTTCTTCTTGAAGACCCACTTGCACCCTATGGGCCGAACCCCATTGGGTGGTTCTACCAAAGTCCATACTTGGTTGGAGTACATGGACTCCATTTCGGATCTCATGGCTTCATGTCACTTCTTTGATTTTGTTCCTTTCATGGCCTGTCCATAAGTAGTAGGCTCATCATCTATGAGTAATACGTCACCGGTCTCAGTTACGAGAAGTTCATACCTCACTGGCTCCTGACGTACCCTACTCGACCTACGGAGTTCTTGTGTCACTTGAACAGGTTGCTCCACAACCTCTTGTGGTTCCTGTTCATGCTCCATTATCTGATCAGTGTTTTGTGGTTCTTGAATTTCTTCAAGTTCTACAATCCTCCCACTTTCTCCTTTAGAGATAAATTCTCTTTGTAGGAACACGTCATTCCGAGCAACAAACACTTTGTCCTCGTGCTGGGTTGTAGAAATAATATCCTTTTGTTTCCTTAGGATATCCCAGAAACTTACACTTATCGGACTTGGGTCCGAGATTGTCACTCTGTAAACGTTTTACATAGACGTCGCAACCCCAAATCTTCTTTAACGACACTATGGGACACCTCCCAGTTCATATCTCATATGGTGTCTTCATGACCGATTTGGATGGAGCACGGTTAATGGTAAAAGCAGCTTTCATCAATGCATGTCCCCAAAACGATATTGGAAGATCTGTTTGACACATCATAGATCGCACCATGTCCAACAAGGTGCGATTCCTCCTTTCGGACACGCCATTCCATTGTGGCGTTCCGGGTGGAGTGAGTTTGGACAAGATCTCACACTCTCTAAGATAGTCGTCAAACTCTTGGCTCAAGTATTCTCCTCCACGATCCAATCGTAGAGACTTGATACTTTTGCCAAGTTGCTTCTCTACTTCATTCTTGAATTCTTTGAACAATTCAAAGGATTCATATTTGGCCTTCATAATGTACACAAGTCCATATCTACTGAAATCATCAGTAAATGTAATGATAGACGTAACCACCTCTGGTAGACGTGGGAAACGGTCCACATACATCAGTATGTATGAGTGCCAATAACACACTAGTCCTCTCACCTTTCTTATTGAAAGTGGATTTTGTCACTTTTCCCATTAAACAAGACTCACATGTCTCATATGATTCATAATCAAATGAGTCTAGTAATCCATCCTTATGGAGTCTAGATATGCGTTTTCTCATTTATATGGCCTAAACGACAGTGCCACGTATAAGTAGGGTTTAATCCATTAATTTTAATCCTCTTAGTATTAATGTTATAGATGGGATTACTTAGATCAATGATATACAATCCATTAGACAAATGCCCACTACAATAGTGGATACTATCAAAATAAATGGAACAACAATTGTTCTTAATTGAAATAGTAAAACCTTTCTCGTCCAAACAAGAAATAGAAATAATGTTTCTGCTCATAGCAGGCACGTAATAGCACTTGTCTAATTCTAAAATAAGCCTTTAAGGCAGAGATAACTCATACACACCTATAGCTAATGCAGCAACTCTTGTTCCATTCCCGACACACAAGTCTATCTCCCCTTTAGTCAATCTTATACTTCTTTTCAAATCCTGCACATTTCGACAAATGTGAGATCTACATCCAGTATCCAGTACCCAAGATGAAGAAATAGAAAGATTGACATCTATAACAAAAAATACCTGGTGGTGGTGGAATCACTATTCCAAGCCTTTTATCCTCCCGTTATTTGGGGCAATTCCTCTTCCAGTGTTCAGGCTGAATATAGTAGTGACAATCACCCTTAGTCACGCCTCCCCCGGGCTTTAAAACAGTTTCTTCGGATTTCACAACTTTCTTTCTCTTTCCTTTAGAGGTAGAAGCAACCGACTTGCTCTTCCTCTTATTTACCATCATTATGGCCTTTCCTTTTCCCTTTTTAATACTCTGTTCAGCGGTTCTCAACATATTGAGCAAGTCTGGCACAGTCTTGTTGATCTCATTCATGTTATTTTTCACGATGAACTGGCTATAACTATCAGGAAACGGTTGCAGGATGAGATCAATGGCTAACTCTTGGCCGAACGGGAAGTCTAACCTCTCGAGATTCTCCATGTATCCGATCATACGAAGTACATGAGGCCCGACTGGGTTCCCCCCTGCGAGACTACACTTGAACAGTTCTTTTGATAATTTGTACCTCTCATGTCGGGCCTGCTCTTGGAGGAGCTGCCTCAAATGTCCAATCATATCGTATGCCTCCATGTTCTTGTGTTGCTTCAAAAGCTCAGAGTTCATGGTGCACAACATGAGAAAGGTCACATCATTATTGTCATCTACAATCTTTTGATGTGCCCTTATTGCAGCAAGAACAACATCCTCACCCGGTGGTGCTGGAACAGCTGCATCTAAGATGTACAAATTCTTTTGTTGCTTAGAACAATCCTTAAGTTTATGTACCAGTCAAGGAATTTGTTCCCTAACAACTTGTCCTTCTCAAAGACAGAACGCATGGATTGTGTCGATGTTTGATTGTTGTTTGCTATCGGAATTCTACAAAATAAGATATATGCAATTTTAGTATTTTGAACAATTAACTACATTCAATAATTGCTAGATTATCAAATATAGCTCCCACTATTTTTCTCGGATTAATAGCCCTCACCATTAATGCGGAAAATATCATATATTTTTTAGTGGGTCCAAGATCCATATTTCACCTCTTCTTGAGCTTGATTTGACAAGTCACTCAAGAATTAGTTATTTAGGTAGGAACGTCTTTCCGATTGCCATGCCTCTAAGTCATCAATCTAATTTAAACTACTTAGTTACGTTTGACCTCTTATTTTAACAACCACACATTACTTGCTTGTGTCGCCGCATCACACCATGGTAAATTAAAACCGCCTTGCTTTGGCAAGCCCAAAATTAATAAATCCCGATCATGAAGGGTGTCAAAATAAGAGAAGGAAAAACGTAATATTTTTTTTGAGAGATTTAAATATCATTACTTAATTTGTTTGGTTGATCCCATCAACAAGATCAACTTGAGGTGAGTTTGGGAATGCTTCTGCTGCCAGCACAACTGCTTTCTGACAGCAGAAGCTGTTTATTGTGTTTGGTAAAGATATTTTTTTTTTGTTTTTTCGGACAGTTTCTGCTGTCCCACAACAGTTTTCAGGAAGCAAGGAGGGATATGCTTTTCCAGAAAGTTTTTTTGATTAATTTATCTACAACTGATTTTAACCTTACAATTTTTTAAAATATCAATAGTTGTCTTTACGAAAATGACACGTGTCATATATTTTTGTCATTTTACCCTCTCATAGCAACTTCATAGTTGATTTTACCAAACACAAAATTACTAGATCAATATTTCACAACAGCTTTTACATAATATTTACCAAACAACATTTTATCAAGAACTCACAGCAGCTTTTCCACAGTGTTTTCACACATCAGCTTTCTAGCACCGCCACAGCATTCCCAAACTAGCCCTTATTTGGATTGGGCAATCCATAATAAAAGGTAATTATTTGTTTATTATTATTATCTTGTTACGTTTTGCATGCATCAACCATACACCAAATTAAATAACAAGACATAAATAATAAACATCCACAAAATAAAGATTAACGTGGCATGGATATGGCCTTAAGACTAAGATATTACCAAGCCAATGATAATATCTATATCCCTTAAAGTGACAAGCTCATCTCTATGTGCCTCCACCATACTCGCGCGTCCTAGGTGTGCAAGTCCTCCATCGTCTTTGTGGCTTCTTGGTTCTTTGGTATGCTTCTCAATGCTCTTGGCTATCGTATAGTTATCTAATTCTGTGCTAGCATCTAAAATAAATAAATAAAACCTCACAAGTTGAGAAGATGATCAGCTCGCAGGACATAAAATTAACTATTACATTAATTTGATCAGCTGCCAGGCCGTAAACCAAACAACAAAGTAAACATTCACAACCTACGCCATATCCATCCACCATACAACAAAGCACATAATACAGTTAAAACCAATTTTAACACGCTTGTTCAATTTTAGTTGATAGTTAGGTAACTAGTGTCAAAACGGTCCAAGAGACCCACCAACCAACTTAGCCGAGCCCCAAATGACCGCCAAGGGCCACTAGGCCGTCGGCCCTAGGCCGCACAATCGGACCGTGCGCCTAGGCCGGTTCGGCCATGTGGCCGTGGCTTTGCTTGGGCAGCAAGGAAGAGAGAGGCGAACGGCTAGGATTTCGACCCTAGTCTCCTTCCTCCTTCTTTCCTTGTTCCCCAAGTTTTAATTGTGTCCAAAGTTGGGAAAAACCCCTTTTCCCCAATTTTGTGCCCATGAACCCTAGTTTTTCAAAACCCAATTGACACATCATATGTGACCAGAATTGGCTAATTCTATACGACGATGACAATTCGTCCAATCCCAATTGAATCATATTCAAATTGTATTTATATGCCAATTTCAGCTTTCCCGTAAAAGGACTGATACGGTGTAAAAACTGAAAAACTATAACACATATTATCATGTTATGCGCCATGTGGCTCTGATACCACTGTAGGAGTTTTATGCAGGTTACGCAGCGGAATAACAAAAATTAATCTTTCTCAAACCCCTCCAAGGATCACTGATAACTCCGTTTTCGGAGTTATTTTATTGCTTCTTTTGCTACATTTTGTATGCTCATCATGAAGAATTTAGCATCTTTTCGAGTAAATCATGCTTTAATTGTTGATAATGAGTTCATGAGCTATGAATGTGAAGTCCGGGCGTTTTCTACATTATGTTACATGTTTTTTTATCCTATTTTGTCACATTTGATCTTCGCGGGGTGTTCGTATTGTGTTTTTCATGAACGGAGCACGCGAGGAGCAAGTGAATAGAGGAAACGAACTTCGGAAACTATGGAGAGCTTGAGAATTGGGAAGGAAAGCAAGAGACAATGATTCGAATGCTAGAGAGGCACATGAGAAGATGTTACGGGCATTGAGCATGTGGAGAGCTCAAAATGGAGGATCAAGTGATGGGTCGATGCTCGGAAAGTGATTCAAAGGCATGCGCTACAAGGGGGACGAAGTTCCGATTTTTTCCAAGTTCATGGGAGGTCATACGACCTCACTCAGAGGTCACACGACCTGGGAAAATAAGGACAGAGAGCTATGTAGTTGGAAGCAGATCCTGCAGGACCTCACTTAGAGGTCACAGGACCTGGTGGAGAGTGGCCAGAGGTTGCAGGACCTCAATCTCAGGTCGCAGGACCTGCGGGTCAGAAGACAGCATGCAGCAACAAGGACACAGGTCTTGCAAGACCTCATTCAGAGGTCATACGACCTCCTCTTGCCATTTCCAGAGGTCACAGGACCTGGAATGGAGGTCGTAGACCTGGTGCGCAGCACAACTTTTTGAAAATTGTCGGGAACTTTGTGTAATTATTTCTAATTAGTCCCAAACACTTTTGAAACGTACTTAGACAGGTTTAGGTGGTATTTTTGTAGGGGAGACATTACGAACGACCCACTTTGGAGCTGGGGAGCACTTTGGAGCTTGGATTTCATCCGTTTGGCTTCTAAATCTTCGTTTCTTCTCTAGTTTTTGTTATTTGATCATGAAACATTGTGTATTGATCATGTTTATGAGTAGCTAAACACTTGTTTCGGGATATATCGTAGGAAACTAGGGTTTGATCACTACGTATTGTGATTTATGGATTTGCTTGCATGCTTTCAAGCTTAATTGATGATTTTTTGTCTAGTTATGTGTATTTTATGCTTTTCATCTATCTTTTCTATTAGTAGACGTATTAATAGGATTGTGTTAGGTTGCGAATGATAGAGGAATCTACGTTTGTTGCTTGGAATCTTGAAATACACACTAGCCGTATCTAGGGTTGAGGAATCTTGCTAGTTAGCTAAGAACAAAGAGTAGAATTAATATCGTAATGCGTGTTTGAACTTGAGTAGGCTAGAGGAATCAGTTATGAGAGTTTAAGCATAGTTATTGGTTGAGACATCTTCAATATAAAATTGCTCGTTTAACTAGAACAAAAACTCATCGTGTTAGTAGAACATAAATCCAACGTAGTGTGAAATACCTAGTGATCCGTAGAGATATCCTGAATTTGATCAATTTTGAGAAATAACCAAATCAATTCGTGCTTGTTAATATTGAAATAATTCTGTGAATTATTTGAGATACTCGTTATTTTAATTATTAGTAGAATTAGAAACAACAACTCAACGCGCTTTGCCCACACGAAGAACAAATTTGGTAGTTAATTTACACGAAGTCTCTTGGGTTCGACAACCCGGATTTCCGGAATATTATCACTACACCGACAACTGTGCACTTTCAGTTGGAGCGTGTCAAGTTTTTGGCGCCGTTGCCGGGGACTTCAGATAAATTAGCTATTATTTTTCTCTTTATGGATTTACTATTTCAGTTTATATCTGTTACTCACCTGTTTTGTGTGTGTGATTCGTGTTTTCAAGTCTGATTCACTTGGTGCATGTCCCGTTCTAGAAATGAGCCTTTGCATCCAACACTTGAAGACCCAGAATCCTTATTGCGAGCACAGAGTAGAGACAAGAGGAAAGAAAATTCAGTTCAGATGGACGAGCAAACTAGAGCTGAGTTTGAGAGGTTCCGCAAAGGCCTCGAAGATGCGGAAGCAGCTAGAGCTACAGCTGTGGAAGATGCAGCAAATCGAGCAAGGGAGACTGAGCAGCTCAGGGCTCAAATGGCTGAGATGCAGGCAATGATTGATTGCAAGAACCCCACGAATCCACAACAACTTCCTGGTGCGGAAGTAGTTGGCAGAAATAACGGTGGCAATGGGAATAATGGGGGTAATAATCGGAACAACAACGGTCAGAATGTGGTAGAGCAAGTCAACAATGCTGAGGAGGATGAGCGTCCTTTGGTGGACTACTTCAAGACTACACCGGAGGGATATCAGCCCACCATTGTCAGGTCTCAGATTAATGCAGCCCATTTCGAGATTCGCCAACCGTTGATCAACATGGTACGAGATGAGTGTCTGTTTACTGTAGCGTGTCAAGTTTTTGGCGCACTTGCTCAATTTTGAGCAAATTACCTCCACTATATATGATCAGAGAGTTCCACTCGAGACAATAAAGCTCATGCTTTTTCCTTTCTCCTTATCGGGAAAAGCAAAGATGTGGCTTATGGAGCTTCCAGCAGGTTGTATCACTACATGGGCAGAATGTTGCCAGGAGTTTCTCAGGAAATATCTTCCACCATCCAAGGTTGCACAGAGAATGGCTGACATCACAAAGTTCACTCAGCAAGAAGATGATTCTTTGGGAGACACATGGAGGAAATCCAACCAGCTTCTTCGCAGATGTCCTACTCATGGGGAGCCATGGTACAAACTGTTACACTATTTCTATAATGGCTTAGACAGGGAGACAGCAAATGAGCTGGACATGATGGCTCAAGGAAACTTCATGGGTTTAGGAATACAGAGATGTCGGGATCTGCTGAACAATGTGGCAAAACGTGAGTCTACGAGGTCCGAGACTCGTAGAAATTCAAAATCTGATGGGGCACTGGTAAACAAGATTGAAGCAATGGTGGAGCAGAAATTTGAGCAGCAAATGGCAGTCATGACTTCGGCTTTCAGCAGTATGAATCCATCAGCACGAGTAAAGTATGTGGGTCCACCAAGACAGCAGCAGTGGCCGAATACTTATCATCCCAACAATCGTAATCACCCCAACTTTAGTTATGCCAATCCAAACAGTGGGTTATATGCACCGGGTCAGCAGCCAAATCCTCCATACCAGGCTCAGAGACAAGAACCGCAGCTGCAAGCTCCGCGGCAAGAGGAACAAGAGACAAATGCTTTATTGAGAAAGTTACTAGCTAATCAAGACAGGATGGAGAGCACGATTGTCTTAATGCAAGCAACAATAAAGAGCCACGAGACTCAGATTGGGCAGATTGCCAATCAGAATGCTAAATTTCCGCCAGGTATGCTTCCTTCCAATACCATTCATCCTACTGAGCAGCTCAAAGCTATTACTACTCGCAGTGGTGTGACTACTCATGATCCTCCATATCCTAGCCATGCGAGAGCCGAAGCTACAAAAGCTACAGAGAAGGAATTGGGAGAAGATTTGCCCAAGGCCGTGAGTCCCCAATCAAAGGACACGGTTGAAAAAGAAAGAAGAGTCCAAGAGCATTCCCGATCCGGCTACTTATGAGCCACGAATTCCATATCCGGCGGCGATAAAGAGGAATGATGAGGAACACTTTGGGAGATTTATGGATATATTCAAAAAATTACATATCAACATTCCTCTTGTAGAAGCACTTGCTCAGATGCCCAGGTACAAGAAGTTCTTGAAGGAAATCCTATGGGGGAAGAAGAGCATAAACCCTTATGCTACGGTAAGAATGACAGAGACATGTAGTACTGTTATACAGAGGGACATTCCCAAGATGAGAGATCCAGGTAGTGTCATTCTAGGCTGCACTCTCGGGGGTGGATATCATACACATGGTCTTTGTGATTTGGGCGCGAGTATCAATCTCATGCCATTGTCGTTATTTCAGAGATTGGGCATTGGTGCGCCAACTCCTGTGAAGATGGGTCTGCAATTGGCAGACAATTCTATAGTTACGGCAAATGGGGTGATTGAGAATTTGCTAGTCAAAGTGGGTGCCTTTGTATTTCCAGCTGATTTTGTGATAGTGGACATCAAGGAGGATCGCGATGTTCCACTCATCTTTGGAAGACCGCTTTTGAAGACAATGCGCGCAAATGTGGATCTAGAGACTGAGGAGTTGACTATTAAGGCTCTAGATTCAACACTTGTGTTCAAGGCATTTGTTCCAGGGAAGGGGAAGAATAAGTTGGCGATGATCAAGTTTAGAGAAGATCGTGTGGATCCTACTCTTGGGTTACCGACAGTGTTGCAGCCCGATCCACCCGAATCAGAAAAGAAGCCAAATGTGGTGAGTGCACATGATGTGGTGCAAAAGATCAAGGATAAGAAATTAAAGGAGGAGGCACGTCGTGCTAGACCTCCTTAACATTCTTTGAGGTAACTGGGTCGGGTCGTCGACCTTAAATTACAAGGCGCTTGTTGGGAGGCAACCCAACCTATTTATTGTGTTAGTTTAGGGAGTTAGTTTTTAATACAGTTGCGTGTGTTTTGTTTATTTATTTTGGAGAGATGAGAGAGAGAGGTACTAACATTTGTTTCCAAGTGACATATTTGAGCAGGATATGGGAGAGTCGACCCCGTTGTGCGAGTACACACTGACCTATTGGGAGCACAAGTGGTGCCACACTGTGCTTGGGGACTGCTGTACACGATTTCTTCCCCACCCTTGAGGTGGTTGTGAGTATTTCTTCCCTCTAGCTACATTTGTGTTACTTTTATATGTCAGCTCCATCTCATCTACTGGCATTTCATATTGATTGCTGAGTCCTATGCATGATCTCTAAATTCGTTGAGGACAACGAAGCATTCAGTGTGGGGGTGATTTAACTGTTTACTAGCCAGTGTCGAGTCGAGTCTTGCATTCACCTGTCACATGTAGTCAGCTTTTTAGTTATGTCATTATTTTTCTTTTTATTATTCATGATTCTGTTTGCACGTTTATATTATTGAGTCATCCCACCATTTCGAGTCGTTAGTCGAGTAGACCGTGCATGTAGTATAGGTATATATATAAAAAAAAGTCAAAAATGTGAAAAACACAAAAAAAAAAAATTAAAAATTTGAGAAAGGGCAATAAAAAGAAGCTGAAGATTCGGTAAAATCGAGAAGTGTGAGGTTTTTAGGCATAGGTCATGAATTGCGATCGAGAGTGACGATGTGAGTTTCCCTTAGTAAGTATAGAGAAACTTTCTTTACGGGAATGCGTGCCTATGTTACACACAGACTTAATTTTTCAAATCTAAAGTGTGTGCCTAGTTTTCTTACAAGAGTTGAGCTAGGTGTGAGCTAAACAAGCCGAACGTTCATGTGTACGTCTTAGGTAGTCGCCAACCCGCCCCGTAGTGGCACACGAAACAGCTGTGCGGGGTTGTGTATTAGAGCACTCACTGCTTATAGAACTCGCCTTGTAGGACCACTAGAAAACCCGATTTGAACCTTGGTTTATTTGATAACCTCTTGACCTAGGGTGACGATTCTTGGCCTTCATCACAAACCGTTTAGAATCACCGCTTTAGTGCGTCACGAGGGTGTTGTAGTTGAGGGGGTTCGATGAGGGAGTACTTCATGATATACTTGTGTGAGTCTTACAAATCGCATGCGCGTCATTTGTGATTTTCGAGGGGAATGCGAGGGTGAGTGAGAGTAGGCTTGCGCACTTCGGTGTGGCGGTATTCCATGACATTACAACATGGACACAAGTGAGGAGAGCCGTGAGTGTGTGGCATCTAATACACACAAAACTTGGGTTGGGGGAATTTAATAGGTGGATCGTTCTAGGTACCGGATCTTACTCATCTTGGTGTAGGAGGTTTGGTTGGATTAGGCACGAGACATATATTCGATTGGCTACTTGAGAGGGGACAGGATTACATTCGAGTGTGGGGGTGTCGACTTTTGACTTCGGACATCGAGATTGTGCTTGCGACGACTCCATCCCCACACGTGCTTTATTGTGTTAGCGGCTGAGTTTGTTACACCGTGGATTTCATTGATTTAGGGGGAGAGGAATTTATTTGTGATACATATGCATTGACTTGGTTATTTTCTCCCCTTATCATATTATTTTGGCTTGACATTTGGAAGACCACTCGAGATATACATTGTAGAAATTGTGCAGAAATTTGAGAGGAAAAAAAAAATCAAAATCAAAAAAAAGAAAAAAAAAAAAAGAAAGAAAAAAAAAGAAAAGAGAGAAAAAAAGGAGAGTTGAATAAAGGAAGAATTGGAAGCTTTTTGGAAGATCGAGTGGAGAAGCAACTAGTTCACGAACGGGAAGTTTTGTTTTATGCATCATTCATGACAATAGCCGCGGAGATCGTAATTGTACCGGGGTGTGAGGGGATCGAGGGCCGGAGATGGTGAGTCTTGGGCTTGGTTTCTATCATTGTTGTGAGGGTGTGTGAGATGTGGCATTTGTGAGAATGTGACGCTTTAGGACTCGTGCTTGATTATTATCCTATTTGTCCCTAAAGCCTCATCATTCTAAACCCCGTTAGCGGATTAGGAGCTCGGACCGTGAACGTGGCTTAGCCTAGCGTAGCCTCTTATTTTGTGGAACACATGAAAAGGTATTGCATTCTTGTACATAGTAAAGCTAGGTTCTCTATACTAGCTAGGGGAGATTCTCGTTGTCGAATTTGATTTCAACTCATGCCTTGTATCTAAATTTCTCATCGCTTTGTGTGAACCGGTTTAAGCTAATGGAGATTGCCCAATCTCGCAAAAGAAAAAAAAAGAAAAAGAAAATCGTTATTTAAATACTTGCATTGTATATATTGCATTTGCATGTAGTTGTATTGTGAATAATCGAGTCGTGCCGGCTAGTAAAAGGGGATTGGTGGTTTGATCTTCTCCTTGGTTTCGTATGCAATGTTTGTATGAGTGCATTGTGATAATCGTATGCAAGTGGCGTAGGGAATGTATGCAAGTTGTATGGGGATTGAATGAGGTGAGTTTGAGTTGAGAGATTGAGATTTGGCTTGGATATTTGCTCGAGACGAGCAAAATTTAGTGTGGGGGTTGTTGATAACTCCGTTTTCGGAGTTATTTTATTGCTTATTTTGCTACATTTTGTATGCTCATCATGAAGAATTTAGCATCTTTTCGAGTAAATCATGCTTTAATTGTTGATAAAGAGTTCATGAGCTATGAATGTGAAGTCCGGGCGTTTTCTACATTATGTTACATGTTTTTTTATCCTATTTTGTCACATTTGATCTTCGCGGGGTGTTCGTATTGTGTTTTTCATGAACGGAGCACGCGAGGAGCAAGTGGATAGAGGAAACAAACTTCGGAAACTATGGAGAGCTTGAGAATTGGGAAGGAAAGCAAGAGACAATGATTCGAATGCTAGAGAGGCACATGAGAAGATGTTACGGGAATTGAGCATGTGGAGAGCTCAAAATGGAGGATCAAGTGATGGGTCGATGCTCGGAAAGTGATTCGAAGGCATGCGCTACAAGGGGGACGAAGTTCCGATTTTTGCCAAGTTCATGGGAGGTCATACGACCTCACTCAGAGGTCACACGACCTGGGAAAATAAGGACAGAGAGCTATGTAGTTGGAAGCAGATCCTGCAGGACCTGGTGGAGAGTGGCCAGAGGTCGCAGGACCTCAATCTCAGGTCGCAGGACCTGCGGGTCAGAAGACAGCATGCAGCAACAAGGACACAGGTCTTGCAAGACCTCATTCAGAGGTCATACGACCTCCTCTTGCCATTTCCAGAGGTCACAGGACCTGGAATGGAGGTCGTAGGACCTGGTGCGCAGCACAACTTTTTGAAAATTGTTGGGAACTTTGTGTAATTATTTCTAATTAGTCCCAAACACTTTTGAAACGTACTTAGACAGGTTTAGGTGGTATTTTTGTAGGGGAGACATTACGAACAACCCACTTTGGAGCTGGGGAGCACTTTGGAGCTTGGATTTCATCCGTTTGGCTTCTAAATCTTCGTTTCTTCTCTAGTTTTTGTTATTTGATCATGAAACATTGTGTATTGATCATGTTTATGAGTAGCTAAACACTTATTTCGGGATATCTCGTAGGAAACTAGGGTTTGATCTCTAGGTATTGTGATTTATGGATTTGCTTGCATGCTTTCAAGCTTAATTGATGATTTTTTGTCTAGTTATGTGTATTTTATGCTTTTCATCTATCTTTTCTATTAGTAAACGTATTAATAGGATTGTGTTAGGTTGCGAATGATAGAGGAATCTACGTTCTTTGCCCGGAATCTTGAAATACACACTAGCCGTATCTAGGGTTGAGGAATCTTGCTAGTTAGCTAAGAACAAAGAGTAGAATTAATATCGTAATGCGTGTTTGAACTTGAGTAGGCTAGAGGAATCAGTTATGAGAGTTTAAGCATAGTTATTGGTTGAGACATCTTCAATATAAAATTGCTCGTTTAACTAGAACAAAAACTCATCGTGTTAGTAGAACATAAATCCAACGTAGTGTGAAATACCTAGTGATCCGTAGAGATATCCTGAATTTGATCAATTTTGAGAAATAACCAAATCAATTCGTGCTTGTTAATATTGAAATAATTCTTTGAATTATTTGAGATACTCGTTATTTTAATTATTAGTAGAATTAGAAACAACAACTCAACGCGCTTTGCCCACACGAAGAACAAATTTAGTAGTTAATTTACACGAAGTCTCTTGGGTTCGACAACCCGGATTTCCGGAATATTATGACTACACCGACAACTGTGCACTTGCAGTTGGAGCGTGTCAATCACAGGTAAGCATTCATAACATGATTAGGGTAGAAAACATGTGTACCGTAGTTTGTGTGATCACAACGAAGAATAGTGTCTTCGTCTCTACGAGTATCCACACGTTGGATATTCAACTGGAATCCTTCCCACCGTGTAGTGCTAGAAACGGAATAAAGGAGACAAGGATCACACAAAATAAGGCAACCACCGCGCCAAAGGGGCTGACGGTAGCAAGGGGGCGGACAGACTTGAGGGGCTCGGCCTCCTTGTCTTGTCTCTCTCTCTCTTTCTCTCTCTCTCTTGCTTTGTTATGTTCTCTCAATAATGAATTGTGTTGAGAAAATAACAAGCTAGAGTTCCTTTATATAGTTAATTACTCCTTATTAACTATATAATTGCCCCAATACTAATCATGTCCTTACATGGATTACTCCACTTGCAAACAAGTCCCACTAACTTTGTTTTTGGTTGCGTTATGATCCTTTTTGTTTAATTATTCCAACTAATTAATGCCCATATCCAGCTTAATCCATATGGTGTGTGACCCCATAGGTTTCTACTTAGGCTGTAGAAATTATTACTAACATAGAGCGGTGTCAAGCAACACATCTATGCCACCCAACTAATAGAAATAGACAGTGATCCCGACAAACCTTGTACTCAATGTTACCGTGTTGTGTCATCCCTTTGTCTGTATATCTGATAGCGCCTTTTAGGAGCTATAATTATTTAGCATTTACCACATGTTAATAGGTATTTGAGAGTGATTTGAGCCCAATGTTATAGAATAAAGGTCGTTTTATCACTTGTTGTTCACCATGTGCTATATTGTTACTCAGGGCATTTTCTATGCATATTTCGTTGTTATTTGTCAAATATAATCACTTAGTATGTTTGTTCATGTGGTCTTGGGAGGAACGAATGCTAACCGGTTAACAGGAAGCATGGAATGAACTTCGGAAACAACGGGAGCTCAAGTGGAGTCAAGAGTAGCCGAATCGGAGGAGCTAGGATGACCATTTTGCACTATTTTGATACTAGCTGTAGTTATACAATTAACTTGGAGGTGAGACCTGTGCCAAATGAAATTATACTCAAAGAGCTTTCCAACGATAGGTCACGGAGCTAAATCCGAGTTTGGACGAAGAAGTTATGGCATATTGAAGTCAGGAGCATATTTCAGGGGGCTATTGTGCAGTTACTGAAGACTTCTGCGGGTTATGATAGAAGGACGACCTAGGGACGAAAAAAGACATCACTCACGCCTGGAGAGAGCCACGATCAAGGAGGAGAGCAAGGAGACTTCATTGGGAGCAACCTCAAGCAAGGAGAAGAGCCCAGATCGCGCCAATCTTCACGATTTCCAGCGTTTGATCTATTTTCTCTCTAGTTTCTTGTATGAAATATCTGAACACCATGTTATCTTTTGCTATGAGTAGCTAAACTCATAGCTAGGCATCTCATATGAGATCCTAGGGTTCATGTAAACGAATATTTTCCGGATTGAATCTAATTTCATGCTTTGTTGATTTCTACTATTGAATAAGTTGTAGTTTCTTGATTCCATTAGTAATCCTAGTCTATAGACACGAGTAGGAGATGAAGTAATAGTCATGAGCTAGGGTTTTATTCATTAGATGATTCATGCTTAATTGTTATTGCGTTCTAAACTAATTGTTCATGTACTATGTAGTTAGTGAGTGCACGAAGGTGACTTAATCTAGCTAGATGAAATGAACATCAATCCCAACCATTGAGACTGACAGGACAATTGTTAGGATTGGCCATTGTGGGTAGGATCAGTAGGATTATTCAGTTGTTCTGTAATAAGGTTGACCGATAGGACCCGTTAGTATATCAGTAGAGAACCTGCTAGACCAGACCGATAGACATAGGTGAACTGAAAGGACCCTAGGTGAGCCGTGACGTAAAAAGACCTGAGGACGAGAGGAGATGGTCAATGCTAGTATCCGACTTAGTTAGACCGAATTAACGTGTTATTCAGATTATCCGGAAATCGTTTACATCCCGAGGGATCTACGATTGCCTAGTTTCTCCATTAATCAATTAAGGCTTCTTCTTAGTTCACTTTTCTACTATTTCAGTCATTACGTACAGCCACTTGTTTGGGGGTGGCAACCTCACAACTCTCAGCACTTTTTACTGGTTACTTAGTAAACTTAATTAATTCGCTAATTAAAGTTTGTTAGGAGCTTGTCCTAGTGGGATTCGACAACCCGAGTATTAAAAATACTCATACTTTATTACTCGATCGTGCACTTGCGGTAACACGTAAGAATACGTGTCAAGTTTTTGGCGCCGTTGCTGGGGAAAACGGTTAACAAGTTTTAGTTAGCAATTAGTTTAGTTTACTTTTTATTTATTGTTTTATTTAGTATTTGTTACCTCACCGGTTTGCTAGTGCTGTTTTCTCAGGAATCAATGGCAGAGGGACAAGAGCCAAGTAGCACTACCCGGGAGCAGCTGGAAGCTTTGTTAGCTAAATTTTAAGAGCAAGTGCGGGTAGAAATATCCTCAAAGCCATATAACAGATCCGGGAAGGCAATAATCAAGGGATTTGAGGTGAACCTGAAAGGAACTGAGCCGACAATTTTAGTGCCACCAATTCAGGCATAGAATTTTTGCCTAAAGCTTAAGGAAATTCAATTTGTGAGGGACGAGTTCCCATTTGCGGGCACTGAAGACGAAGACCCTCATGAACTTATTGGGGGGGGGGGTTGAGCATTACTGTAATTATGCCCGCACTAAGGGGGTCACTGCTGAGGCACTTAAACTAATGATGTTCCCTTTATTCCTCACGGGAGCTGCTGAGGATTGGTTGGACTCTTTGCCATCCAACTCCATCAAAACTTGGGAAGAATGTGTCCCACAGTTCTTGGTCAATTTTTTTCCATTCTCCCGGATGATTCAATTGCAGAACGAGATTTGGAATTTCAGACAAAGGAAGAGTGAATCATTGGTCCAAGTATGGGAGCGCCTCAACCTCTTGTTGCGTAAATGTAGCGCACGTGCATCGATATTGAAGCTAGGGGTAATTTCTTGTTCAACTGTGATTTGGAGGGCGCATATAAGCTGGTCAGATGTGTGGTTTAGAAAGAGGAAAGCATGGGTTATTCTTACCAGCAGCAAGTTCCGGTGAAGCATAGCTTAGTGTCATATAACACAGTTCAGGTGAATGCGGTGGAGGTAAAACTTGATGCAGATGTTTCAGGGTTGTATCAACGACAACAGGAAGCTTCAGAGCTAGCAGAACTGAAAAAGATGATGAAGATGATGGGTCAGCACATGATGACCATGCAAACTCAGTTCACTACTGTTGCAGATTCACTCCAGGAGGCTAAAGCTGAAATTATGGTTTTGAAGAAAGAACTTGACCAAAAAGCACTGGAGCTCAGTATTGATACATCTCAGGAACAGGCTCAAGCCATCACTACTCGCAGCGGCATTGCACTAACTTACCCTCCATACCCGAGCCATGCCAAGGCAGAAGCATCAAAGGCAAATGAGCATGAAGTTTTTGACTCTGAGAAGACTCCTGTCATGGTCCCCCAATCAAAGGGCATGACTCCGCCGACTGAGGAGGTAACTAATGAGGTAACTCCGCCCCTTTCTTCTTCGGAGGATCTCCCTTTTCCATTGCATAACAGGAAGAAGAAAGATGACTCTGAGGACTATAGGCAATTCGTGTCTATCTTCTCCAAGCTGCATATCAACATACCACTGATTGAGGTAGTCAAGATGATGCTAAATTCATGAAAGATGCAGTGTTGGGGAAGAGAATTGTTGATGACTTTCAGACTGTGGACTTGATTGAGCAGGTTAGCTCATGTTCCTTGCATGGGTTACCTCATAAACAGAAGGATCCAGGAAGCTTTGTAATTGAAGCTACTCTAGGTGGAGCCTACACTGGACAGACCCTGTGTGACTTGGGGGCTAGTGTCAATCTGATGCCACTCTCGGTATTTCAGAAGTTACGTGTTGGGGCACGATCCACCTGGATCAATTTGAAATTTGCATATAAGTCATCGAAGAAAGCCTATGGGGTGGTTGAAGATGTCTTGGTGAAGGTTGGGAGTCTCATCATCCCAGCTGATTTTGTCATTTTAGATATGCCGCCAGGAGACGTTCCAGTTATTCAAGGTAGGCCCTTATTGGCTACCGGTCGGACATTGATAGATGCTGAGAAGGGAGAGTTGGTCATGAGGATCAACGATGTGCGCGAGACTTTCAAGGTTTTCAATCCTACTCTCCAACAGTCTCAGGGGCAGTCCGCAGTTCCACATGCCGTGCATGCAGCGCTCCAAATTCCAGACGTGACAAAGGAGGATCAAACCTGATCCTAACAGAAAGAACAAGGTTTTTTGGAAGATCCTGCAGAGACCACAAGAGGATTGGGCACGTCGTTCCAAGCCACCTTTCTAGGTGGAAGAGGTAAGTTGGTCGGGCCGTCGACCTTAAATTACAAGCGCTGATTGGGAGGCAACCCAATTTAGGTAGTCGTATTTGTTTTTCGTATTCTGTTTTTTATATTCATACTTGATTGAGAGATGTGAGAGAGAGCGGTTTAATATTTTCCATGAGTGTGCAGGACACATGTACCGAAGAACCCTTCGGATTCACCTTCTTGATGCACGTGTGCTACATTGCAAGCAAAATAAGGCACAACGAGCAATTTGATAATAGGAGCTTGGAAGAGAGGCTACTCGAGGTCGAGGAGTGGCTATCATTCATTGAGTATATTGGCAGCTAGTTTTGGCCCGGAGTTGCACGCACCGGAATCCGAAGAGGGATGAACGAAAACACAAGTTAAAGGGGCACGATTCTTGCGCTAGAGAGCAATTTTGGAGGGGACATGAAACATTCCCCGGAATTTGGGAATTTTCCAGTTAAAATTGGATTCTACATTCAATGACGAGTCCGTGAGCGCGAGAATCGAAGGAATCGGACACCGGATGAAGGAACTAGGGCAACAACAAAAACCGGTAAGTCCCAGAGACCACTGTTTTGAGTTTTCGGGCCGAATTAAAAAGAGGCCACTGTTTTGAGTTTTCCAAATCATCTCGGGCCTAAATGATTTGATTTCGGGCCGCAATCAACTGATTTCGGGCCGAAATCAAACCATTTCGGGCCGAAATGGTCAGGACACCTCATTTATTGAGGGCATTTTTGGTATTTTTGGGCTATTCTTTAAAACAAAAACCGGGTTTTAACCCTCCTACACCCCAATTTTGGATCGGATACACCCTCCTTCATCTTCTTGCTCTCTATCTATCAAGAACACCAACACACGCAAAATCAAAAACATCTCCAAATCCAAAACTTTTTGGTCGGTATTGCTCCTTGCAAGCTCGTCATCAACATTAAGTCTTGGAGTTTTGAGAGATAGTGCACGGTTTGAGTGTGGGGGAAAACAAAGAGGAAAAGCTCCAAGAACATAAATTGTCCAATTCATCGCTTTGGAGGGGGATTCGACCAAAGCTCCAAGAGAGACTTGCAACGGGGACACCGAGGAGCTTAAGAGGTACTCTTGCCTTCACTTGCTCGTGTTTCCGAAAAAGTTGGTAATATTTTCTCTCTCTCGGCTTTAATTCTTGCTTAGGCACTCTTAGGGCTTAATTTTCTTGAAAATTTTTACTTGCTCATACTCGGATTGTTGGATACTTGTTTAGTTCACTCTAGACCTCACGTGCACTCACTCCGACTAGACCCACCGGCCCTACGCTTAGGCAGTCGAGTCCTCTTGATTTCACCTTATATCTCGTTGAGGACAACGAAACGCTTAAGTATGGGGGAGTTTTTTAGCTATCCGCTAGTTAGCCATTGCATAGCCTTGTTACATGTAGTTTAGTGAGTCGCGTTTGCATGTAGGTGTCGAGTCGGTTAGTTTTGCATGTGCACGTTTATTTTATGCATTGTATACATTTTATTTATTGAGCCCACCTACCCTTTGTTGTTGGTTAGTCGAGTTGGCCAGTTACATATAGTATCGAAAAAATTTAAAAAAAAAACAAGAAAAATCCAAAAAATTGATTTTTTTTTAGAAAGGGCAATTGAAGAGAGTAAGCGTGGAGAGGGATTAATGATAGTATTCCCTAGGTAGTATGAAAATCTGAGGTAAGGTAGACGCGAGAATCTGGAGTAGAAAGGCTATAGGGCCAATGCACTTGAGAATTGTGAGTAGCTGTCTCTCAGACTAGTTATCCTACTAGCGCTACACCACCGTCACATAGGTAGTCGTCAACCCTCCTCGTAGTGGCAAGGGAACAGCTGTGCGTGTGATTTTTATGGGGGCCTCACGTCCCGTCTCCATTGCCTAGGTCCACTAGTTACCCCAATTTGATCCATTTACCCCTTTTATTCACAGCCTCAAGCCTAGGAAGCCATTCCTTGTGACTTTCATCACTAGTCCCTTCCTATGCGTCATGATAGAGGGAGTTGAGTTAGGGAGGTTCGTTGAGGGTGAGCTGATATTATACATGTTGAGTGGATTCTCTTACATGTCATCTTTTGAGGGGATGTGAGGGTGAGATAGAGACGGTAGCACACTTCGGTGTGGCGGTGAGTCGTGTCCATACATCACGATCACAGGTAGAGTATCGTAGTGCGTGATATTCTTTCCGCACGATATGGGTTGGGGTTGGTTGATCTTATAGGAGGATGTGCTTGTGCTTCATTTATATTTTCTACATCTTAGGTGATGAGGATGATTGGTTGGAATTAGCACGTATTACATTGACTACCGGGTTCGAGATATGGTTTACATCGAGTGTGGGGGTGTTGACATATATTGATTACATCGTTGATTTGAAACATTCCATCCCCACGTTATCTATCTTGATATTTGATCTCCTTGGATATTGTTATCATCATTGGTGGCTCCATGTGCTTATTATTGAAAAACAATGAAAAAACATAAATTGAAAGTGAAATGGGATAGGGAGCTGGAAATTAAACTTCATGAAGACCGAGGAGATTAGCTATGAGTTTGATCACTTCTTCACGTTTGTGGCCGCGAGAACGACATCGCACCAAGATTGAGGAATGAGGGCCGGAGTAGTTAGTTCGGTGGGGTTCCTTGGATTTGGGTGAGGGAGTGTGAGAATGGGTTCTTGTGAGATGTACCATGACATCTGGGACTGCGCTTCTAAATATCCTATCCTTCCCGTCCTAAGCCGTCAACAATTGAAACCCATGGATAAATACCTCGGATGGTAAGTGCTAGGGATACGTTTGATGAGTGTGCGAAAGCAACTTATTTTGTGTTCGTGCCCATTCTGTCTGACGAAACTGGCCGCAAGTTCTACCGATCACCGAAGTTATAGAATCTTCTAGGGATGTGAGAGCCTTATGACATGCCGGTTTGTTCTTTGAGATTGCCCAATCTCTAACAAGAAAAAGAAAAAAAATATGTTCTTTAATTCCTTGCATTGTACATACTTGAATTGCATTGTATATATCATGTAGTTTGCATAGTCGTGTCTTTGTGTATTGAGTCGTGAGTCGTGTTGGTTAGCGGAAAGTAAAGTATGCAAAGCGGTGGGGTATGCATTGGTTTGGTTGTGGTATGTATGCAATGTCTCAAGTGTGGGGGGTTTTGTGCCTCATGGTTGCTCGGGACGAGCAAGAGAGTAAGTGTGGGGGAGTTTGATAGCGCCTTTTAGGAGCTATAGTTCTTTAGCATTTACCACAAGTTAATAGGTATTTGAGAGTGATTTGAGCCCAATGTTAGAGAATAAAGGTCGTTTTATCACTTGTTAATAGGTATTTGAGAGTGATAGGAGCTATAGTTCTTTAGTCTGGGCGTTTTCTATGCATATTTCGTTTTTATTTGTCAAATATAATCGCTTGGTATTGTTCATGTTGTCTTGGCAGGAACGGATGCTAATCGGTTGATAGGAAGCATGGAACGAACTTTGGAAACAACGAGAGCTTAAGTGGAGTTAAGAGTAGCCGAATTGGAGGAGCTTGGATGACCATTTTGCACTATTTTGATCCTAGCTGGAGTTCTAAAATTAATTTGAAGGTGATACCTGTGTCAAATGAAATTAGACTCAGAGAGATTCCCAGCGATAGGTCACGGAGCTAAATCCGAGTTCGGACGAATAAGTTATGGCCTATTGAAGTCAGGAGCAAATTTCAGGGGGCAATTGTGCAATTACTGAAGACTTCTGCGGGTTATGATAGAAGGACGACCTAGGGACGAAAAAAGACATCATTCACGCCTGGAGAGAGCCACGATCAAGAAGGACAGCAAGGAGAATTCATTGGGAGCAACCTTAAGCAAGGAGAAGAGCCAGGATCGCGCCAATCTTCACGATTTCTAGCGTTTGATCTATTTTCTCTCTAGTTTCTTGTATGAAATATTTGAACACCATGTTATCTTTTGCTATGAGTAGCTAAACTCATAGCTAGGCATCTCATATGAGATCCTAGGGTTCATGTAAACTAGTATTTTCCGGATTCAATCTAATTTCATGCTTTGTTGATTTCTACTATTGAATAAGTTGAAGTTTCTTGATTTCATTAGTAATCCTAGTCTATTGACACGAGTAGGAGATGAGCTAATAGTCATGAGCTAGGGTTTTATTAATTAGATGATTCATGCTTAATTGTTATTGCGTTCTAAACTAATTGTTCATGTACTATGTAGTTAGTGAGTGCACGAAGGAGACTTAATCAAGCTAGATGAAATGAACATCAGTCCCAACCATTGAGACCGACCGGACAATTGTTAAGATTGGCCATGGGTAGGATCAGTAGGATTATTCAGCTGTTCTGTAATACGGTGGACCGATATGACCCATTAGTATATGAGTAGAGAACATGCTAGACCGGACCGGTAGACATAGGTGGACTGAAAGGACCCTAGGTGAACCGTGACGTAAAAAGACCTGAGGCCGAGAGGAGATGGTCAATGCTAGTACCCGGCTTAGTTAGACCGATTTAACGTGTTATTCAGATTATCCTGAAGTCGTTTACATCCCTAGGTGATCTACGAGATTGCCTACTTTCTCCATTAATCGATTAAGACTTCTTTTTAGTTCACTTTTCTACTATTTCGGTCATTACGTATAGCCACTTGTTTGGGGGTGGCAACCTCACAACTCTCAACACTTTTTACTGGTTACTTAGTAAACTCAATTAATTCGTTAGTTAAAGCTTGTTACGAGCTTGTCCTCGTGGGATTCGACAACCCGAGTATTAAAAATACTCACACTTTATTACTCGACCATGCACTTGCGGTAACACGTAAGAATACGTGTCAATATCCGGATTTGACACATGACATAATCGTCACACTGTATATCCAATCCATAGTTTCTCAATCATAGGAATAGTCTTATCCATGCAGATAACATCAATATCTCCATATTGATTTATCTGAGTATGGCCAGACATTCCATAAGCACTACCCCTCGAGTGGTCGTGGATATTTGCTCCTATTATGTAGGAGGGATAAATCTTATCTACATAACTGCAATCTCTCACCTTGCTTCCTATAATGCCTTATAGCTATTTTTATGATTAACCAGTGACGAGGTAACGTTTGATAATATCAAAGCATGATATTTCACAATTAGAGTATCCAGTTACTTCAAGTCTAAGAATTACAAGACCATTAGCACTATGAGAAGCGCCTGTGACGTAGACATAATCTAATGTAGCATTCTCGTGGTGGGTCTATCCAGTATGCCATTACTCCCAATGCATACCCATGTGTTAGAATTGATATCTACATATCAATCTACCCACATACTAGTCTATAGTTGATCGTCATGTTAATCAATATAATGGACTAGAAACATTTAAGATAAACAACACACTTGTAATCTAAGGACTTCATTATATTAATTATCTTCATAAATAATACAATGAATTATTCTAGAAACAAAGTTCATACTAAATAGATTGCCTCTAGGGCACCCAAAACCAACAAATGCAACACAGCAGCCACAACCACCGGTGAACCCCTGAAACACTACCAATCGGCCACAAAAAACAACAATCCCCCATCTGATCAGTTTCCCACCTGTTGTGATGACATAGAGAATGGTGGATTCAGCATATTCTCTTCTTCTATTCTCTCCCTCTGTGGTCTTTACCTTGTAATTCTTGTAATTTCAGTTATTTTTTATTTTTTTAAATCTTTGAATTATGTTGGTGTTGGTGATTACATTTTTGATGGTGTTGATAGTGGTGCTGTGAAAGACAAAGACTGACTGTGGGAGAGGGGGGGGGGGGTAATTTCAAACAAAAGTGGGTTAAATGGTCATTTACTTAGCTCCTTTAATCTATGTGGAATTTTGGAGTATGAAGGAGAAGAAGAAAGGGATGAAGTATTTAAAAATAATTAAACAAATCTATACTACTCTCTAATCTATACTACTCTCTAAAAGTATGAAGGTGTTTTGGTGTTTTAGTGTTTTGGTGTTTTAGTGTTTTAACAGTTTTTTTGCCATTGTAAAACGTAAAAAAAAAAAATACAATAAAATCATTTCCAAAGAGTTGTGACTACTCAACTTAGAAATGTCATTTAAAATTCAATTTGAACTGAGTTTAAACATCAAACATATGTGACTATTCAATTCGTGTCATTTCTGACGTGTATCTTTATCACACCCCAATAGTTGTGACTACTCAGTTCATGCACCATCACCCTTACAAAAGGAAGTCTTCAGTACTCAAAATTTTCACCATATCTTGCCAACTCTCTCTGATCTCTCCCTCATATTTATTTTTTTCAATCTATACTACTCTCTAAAAGTGTGAAGGTGTTTTGGTGTTTTAGTGTTTTAACAACTTTTTTGCCCTTGTAAAACGTAAAATAAAAAAATACAATAAAACCATTTTCGAAGAGTTGTGACTATTCACTTTAGAAATGTCATCTAAAATACAGTTTCTGAGTTTAAACATCAACACATGTGACTTTCAATTCATTCCATTTCTGACGCGTATCTTCATCACACCCCAATAGTTGTGACTATTCAGTTCGTTCCTCTTTGAATGGGTATCTTCACCCTTATATAAGGCAGTCTCCAGTATCCAAAATTTTCACCATATCTTGCCAATTCTCTCGGATCTCTCCCTCATTTTTTTCATAATTTGTTGTCTTCTTCCAGGAATTTGGCGATCAGTTTTGAGACTATAGCATACATTGGAGGCTTAGCAAGGCCTAAGTGAACCACACTATTTAACTTAAGTGGAGAATGAAACATGTATCATCAGAGACGTTATTCCAAACCCATTTGCATCGTTGAGGGACATATAGGTCGTAAGAAAATTTTTAGTATGTCAAATTATTTTACACACATTTTATTTCTCACTTATTTGCTGAGTTTAGTATACTACTCGTCGACTTTAAAATATCACGATGCTTGTTGTCTTGATTTTTTTCAGTTTGATTATATATTCTTCATTAGTCTCATTTGTTACAATCCGTTTATAATAACACAATTTAAGTATATTATTGTAATAAATATAATTTCACGTGCAACGCACGTGCTTATAACTAGTACATGAAAGTTTCTTAAATTTAATTTACCAAATTAGAAATAAGTACATTTGCTAGTCGTATACTTATGTATTGTGCACAATCACCACCCATATAATAGTTATAATAACCCGAAAATTACTCTAGAGCCCTTATTTGGGGAAGTGGCAGACATGCAGGCATGACTTCAGTAAGAGCTACCACTGTGTGTCTTCTCTTTTTTAACAGTATAATATTATAAGATATATAATTATTTTCTCGTCTCATATCGTTTGTTAAAATTAGTCAATTAATCGACCTCTAAAGTCAAACGAGGAGAAAAAGAGAAGAAACACAGAGTGGTAGGCAGGAAGGAGTTTTATATAGGCAATAGGAAGGAATGTAAACTAATCACCCAGTTGGAATAATCAAAGCTTGGGGAAATGCTATATGAAACAAAGAAAGAGAGAAGATCGGTTCCGATGAAGAAGAGAGTTGATTTATTTAAAGAGTTCGAATTCTCTATAGCACTTTTTCCATAGCACTTTAGTAGTATTTTTGTTTACATCGCGATACATCATCACAAATAAAACTAACGGTTGTGAACTCTCGATGGACTGCAAATCAAACTCAAAAATCAAAATAAAATAAGCATCAATTAATTATGACGAAAATAGAAATGGAGTTATCCTAAAAACACATTATTTGAAATCTAATTGAGAGAGTTTAGATCCGTTGAATTCCTTTGTGATGATGTGTCGCAATTACAACGAAAGTGCTACTAAATTGTTATAGAAAAAGTGTTATGGAGTCTCCTGACTCAATGAGAACGATGGGGATGGAGATCAATGCGAGTGACATAAATTAAGGAAGGCTGACCAGTGCAGTGGTGAAGAAAAGATCAAAGAAACTAAGCCAACTTGAATTAGTTGCCCCCTTGTAGTTATGGCCTTCGACTAGTGTTGATACTTTCTCAGAAAAATAAAAATAATAATAAAAATAATAGTTACAACAAGATGAATGGTAGACTTCACCAGCCGTGCAAAGGTGTCAGGTATAGAAGAAGAGGAATGTACTAATATTTAACTAATTAGTACTAATTAACTCTAGAAAAAATCAGTCGATCTGCCCATTACACTCCCTATATAAGTAGAGCCACATTCTCACACAGACACAAACTCCTCCTTTTATACAAGTACAGTATAGTATTCTTGCTAAGGGAGAAGTCGGAAAGTAATTAACTAGCTAGCTAGATGGCTTCTTTTCTTCTTGCTCCTCGTCGTCAACCTAGTTTTTGTCTGCTGTCCCTAGTTAGTCTTCTGTCTATAATAATAATAATAATAATGTCGTCTACCGTCCACACGACTCTAGCTACACGCCAGCTACTTCAAACCACTGCTGCAGTTACCGTGGAAGCGAGTGGGAAAGCCGAAGCTGATATCCAAGTCAAGATTACCACCATTTCTCTTTCCGAGGTGGAGGTGTCATTCCAACTCCCCGCTGTGAGAGGGAACGTCACCGTTGGCGTCCCAACTCCTTAATCCATCACTTGCCATTTAGTACCTCTCTCCTATCTACACTGGTTTCTCTTCGTTTCTTTGTTGTTGTTGTTGCTCCTGATGATTTAAATAAATAAAACTGGTTGATATTTTACTTGTTTCTTAACTCGTACTATTTAGTGTGCAATTATTATTACAAACTAGTCGTTTGCCCGCGGGCTAGTGACGTAATGAGGTTGAAATGGTTACTGTAGCACTTCACTCTACTAACGAATATGATAAAACAGTGTCAAGTGTGACGGTAAAAGAAAACAACATGAATGATTGACGACTGGCTAAATATATAGAGGTTTCATATATATGCAGAACTATGACGATATATAAAAAAATTAGGAAATAGGATAACTGGTATTCTGAAAAATTCGTGCAAGTGGCTCATGCTAATGGAAAAGTTGAATGAAGAATTATTTAGTTAACATTATTTGATTTCAAAGAGACAAAATGTAAGTTCAGATATCAAATAGATAACCAATGAGATGCTTGAAGCCAAATTTGCCTTGTAATTTCCTGTCTAGCCTTTAAAATCAAATTTCGTTTGCATTCATGTAGAACACGTTGACAGAACTAAAGGACACATGTCTTGAGTAGTTAAGTATTATTTTTGCAATCAATCTACTGTTTATAAGCAACTTAAAAAGTGTAAGAGTGGATTGTATGTTTTTTTTATAAATAAATTATCCCGCTCAATATCCCTCTTACCGTTAATCACGTCTTGCAACATTTATTCTTTACCTCTTGTACCTTTGATAACAAATTTTTTTCCATCTGATGCCGAGTGTCTTGTCAATGACATCTTCAAGACAGTGCTTTCTTGTTCAGTCTTTCTTTTCAAGGCCTACCAATGGTCAAGAAATTGGTACATAATCCGAAATTGTAATTTCAATTCCTTCCCTTAGAACCGTATGTGATATCTTCTGAAGCTTTATCTTCCCTACTGTGTCTTGAAGATGCATAAATTTGAGAAATCTGTGCATTCAGATTTTGGATTTTTGCCTGTTGTGAATCCATAACATTGTGACACTGAAAACAAAGACGGAACAAAAATTGTGAAAATATTTTCATTAGGTTGTTTGCTATGCAGATTGGGAAGCATTGCTTCTTTATCTTGATCAGAATTGTGCTATCATGTATATACAGTGATCATATTATTTGAAAACGACAGCTCATACTCCTACCAAAGATCCAACATTCTTGTTTGTTTTACATTCACTTGTCGTCACATGAACCCATTTTGTGACAATGAGATTCTGCGATCCATCGACTCCATTGTACCACTCTGTCTCTTCTCTTTAGTTTCATTTTGAATTTTTGACTCGTACCTGGGTCACTTTGACCGGGTGAATTGGACAGCAAAATGATGCAATTTTTAATAATTTTTTCACCGTGTTATAGAGCAACTTTTACTCTACAACACCATGAAAAAATTATCAAAAAATTACATCATTTTGATGGCCAAATCACCGGGTCAAAGTGACCCAATGAATAATGACAAAAGTCAAAATGGGGCTAAAGAGGAGAGACAGAGTGGTACTCATTAAGTTGTATTTAAAAAATATAAACTATTCAGCAAGAATGTGTACTCTTTAAATGTCATCAACCATCGTACATAGTAAATCAGTAGAAATATAAACATGTCGAAATTAATTCTGAAAATCATACCTGTAAACATGTAAAATGTAGAATTTAGAATGAAATCCTATAACGTGATGCACTATAAATCATGACATGTAGGGGGTTATAGATACCATTGAACGAATGAATCATCTTTGTTAAAAAAAAACATTAGAGCATTTATTGATATACATGCTTCTCAAACAAACCTCTTATTAGAAATGGAAGTGAAAATCTTTCTTGATGTCAGGACTGAATTGCAATGATGTCAAAACTGATTACATGAACTGGGAGTCTTCAGTAGCACTTGGATCCTTGGGCAGAAGCTCAGTGGCCGTCGGATGGAGTTTATGTTATATTTCAAATTTCCTTTCTGTTATAATCAAACGATGTCGTTCACTTTATTAGCCACACAGTTGGCAAGTTTGACAATTAACAGATGATGTGGCATAATCTGATTGGATTTCATTACTCACCTGTGATAGGCCGTTGCTTGCTTTCTTTATTAGAACTTACATCCCCTTCTGTTAGGTGGAGGATAAGAACTCTTTTCTGTATTTTGGTTCTGCAACTTTTGAAGTTCTAATGAAGAGAAGAGAACCATTTCTGTTTCTCTAGTTTCTCGTTTTCTCTAATATGTTATCAGAGCTAGGTTAATCGAGCTGGTGGTGGTTAAGGATCGAGAAGAGATGATGTGGTTTGAAGATCATATAGAGATGTTTAGATCCGTTATTGGACTTGTGCTGCGATTTGAGATCGCAGTTGAACTGAAGGTTCGAGATGGCGAACGAGGGTGCTACTGGGTGAGGTATGAATTCACTCATGGATAATTCCTCTCCATTTTTTAATAGCAACACTGAGAATCCAGGTAGTGTGTTGGTTTCAACACATGGCAGAGATCTATGCTTGTATCTCTTGAGGCTAAGAATAAGCTAGGTTTTGTGAATGGAGGCCTTGAGATGCCTGATGCTGGGAGTGATCTCTATCCATGATGGAAGAGATGTGATGCCATGGTGATTTCATTGTTGTTAAGTGCTGTGTCCAGAGACATATCTGGAAGTGTGATGTATAGATCTACATCTAGGGAAGTATGGATGGATTTGGTTGAGAGGTTCTCACAAAAGAACATACCAAAGGTTTTTCAGCTTAGGAAGGAAATTAGTTCTTTGAAACAAGGTGATATGACTGTGGTTGTCTATTACACAAAATTGAAAACACTATAGGATGGACTTAGCAACTATAGACCAGTTTTCTATGAATGTGGGAGAGTACAAAGTGGTGCTGAAGAAGATTATGTAATGCAATTTCTCATGGGGTTAAATGATGCGTATACTCCCGTAAGAGATCAGCTCTTATTGACTGATCCTCTTCCAAGTATGAATAAGGTCTTTGCTAAGGTGGTACAACAAGAAATGCAGTCTCAAATTAGCATTCCTCAGATGATGAACCATTTGGCCATGTATTCCAGTAATCATATGCAGCCAAACATGGCTATTTCACATTCTATGCCACCAAGAAGTCCAAAAAACTATGAGAATATTGGACAATCTGTGAATCATCAACAACAAGTACACACTGCCGGTTCAGGAGCCTATGCTAACCAAACTTCTAAACCTACTTGTTATCATTGTGGAGGAACTGATCATATAAAAGTAAAGTGTTGGAAACTCCATGGATATCAAACCAACTACAAGCCCAAGGTAAAAGCCCAAGCTACAATGTGGTTGGGACAGGGAATTTGGATCAAGAAGTTCACACTCAGAAGATGACTAAATCTCTCACTCAAAGTCAGTGCCAGCAAATGGTCAACTACCTCAATAATCAAATGCAAAGCTTAAATGCTACAGGGAATACAAGTTCAGGGAGTTCTCATGGGATGGATAGTCCTCTGCAGCAATCATCTCCAAGTAATGGGAGTGAAAATAGTTACAGTCATCATTTCTTGGGAGGGGTAAGTTCTTACTCTTTTCAATCTTCCTTCTCTCCTAGCATTATGTTACAAGAAGCATGGATAATATATAGTGGTGCCACATACCACATGTGATACAATAATGCTTATATGCATGATGCTCACTCACTAAATGCCACTTTTTTGTATCTCCCTAATGGGGACAAGGTGGCAGTATCTTCTATTGGGAAGGTGAAGCTAAGCGATAGCTTAACTTTGGAGAATGCACTGTATGTACTTGGATTTTAGTTCAATCTGATTTCAATTGACAGCTACACACAAATGTGTTTTTGTTTGTGGTGAAGAGACTTGTAACATAGAAGTTAAATACTCAAGACATGTTTTAGAGATTGGAACAAAATTAGGAGGCTTGAATCTTATTCAGAAGAATGCAAAATAGAAGGACATTGGTGGAGAAATGTCTATTGCAGTGAATGCAGTGATTGAGAAAGTTGGGGCTGAGATATGGCATATGAGATTGGGACATCCCTCGTACATGAAGCTCAAAAAGTTATGTAAGTCTCTGAATTATAGCAACAAAGTGAATAATGTCTTGTGTGAGATATGCACAGTGGAAAAAAAGAAACTATCCTATACATCACGTGGCCACATATCTACTATTTTGTTTGAATTAGTACATGGTGATATATGGGGTCCTTATGGTGTACCTACACACTCAGGACATAGGTCTTTCCTAACCTTGGTTGAAGAAAAAAGTAGGATGACATGGATTTATTTGTTAGAACATAAATCAGAAGTGGTTGTGGTCATACCCCAATTCTGCAAATTGGTTGAAACACAATATCAAGCACAATAAGAAAGTTCAGAACTGACAATGCCAAGGAGCTATGTCTCATGTCTTTTTTTGTTGAGAAAGGAATAGTGCACCAGTTAAGTTGTGTTGAAACCCCTGAACAGAACTCAATGGTGTAAAAGGAAGCCCCAACATCTGCTGAATGTGGCTAGAAGCTTAAGATTCCAGTGTCATCTTCCTATCATATTTTGGGATGACTGTGTTTTGACTGCATCTTATCTTATCAATATGGTGCCTACAATTGTTTTGGGACACAAATCTCCATATGAAGCCATACATAAGTGAAAGGGGAGTATGCAGATGGATATGCAGCTTAGATACTCTAGAAGGGGGGGGGTGAATAGAGTATGCCAACTTTTTGCAAAACTTGAGGAAGAGAAGAGTTTTAGTTCAAGTGAAATGGAGTTCAAGGCCTTGAACACAAATTCAAGCCTTTGAAATGAAATACAGTTTGCAATGAGACAGACCAGTCTTTTTCAAGGCCTTGAAAACAGTTTCAAACCCTTGAAAAACAGACAAGTTTGAATGCTGTAAAAACTATGAAAGTGAATGTCCTGTAAATGCAAGAGACAAATGATTTATAGAGTTCAGTCCACCAGGACCTACGTCTCCACCCCAGGGATCTTCTCCCTGCAGGATTTCCAAACCAATTCTTATTAATCAAAAGCTAAGCCCTAGATCTCAAGCACAAAGAGTTCCCTTACTCTGTTACAGCTTGTGGTTCTTCCTAACCTATCTAGTACCTGCTCTAGCTAACTGATTAACTAAGAATTCTTTATGTTCACTTCGAACAATCCTTGAGAATTTAATACAGATATATTAAAAGAATGATTTACAAATGAAGCACAATACAGAAGAACACTAAAGTGTAGACCTGCAATGAAGAATACAGTGAACTTCTGTGAATGGATTGTGAGATTGATGAGTCTTTGATTCTTTGTCAATCCAGAAATGTGTCTCTGCTTTTTCCCCGTTGAGTTTCCTTCTTGTTGCTTCAAAATAAGCTCCATTTATACTGTTTGAAGCTCTGCAAATCTTCGCAGATATTCAGCAACAACTTCCTATTTTGTAGGCAACAAACTTTGACTCTCTTAGCAGTTCTCTCGAACGGATAGTTGATCACAATCTTCAGAGATATTGTTGTGATCTTGTCCTTAAACACTCTGAGAAGCTGTCGTCAGTCTCTGATTGATCACAGGATCAACTTCACTAAGTTATTTCCTTTCTGCAAAAGTCAGATTAGGAAACAAATCCTGTATATATATAGGAAGTGAAATTTCCCTGCAAAACTGAGTTAAAATAATAGATTGAAACACGTTAGATATATCAAACCAATTTGTCTTTCATCATCAAATAATAACATATCAAGTGCAGGGGTGAGAGGAGTAGAATTAAATCAAAAGAGTTCAGAGAAACTCCCTCTCAGAACATGTATGCAGGTCAGACAGTTTCAAGGCTTTGAATCCTGGTTCAAGGCCTCTGCTATTTCAAGCCTGTGAAACCTGATTCAAGACTTTGAAAACTGGTTCAAGGCCTTGAAATACCTAAGTATTTTCAAGTCCGTGAAACCTGTGACCTTACAATCTCCCCCTTGATGAAAGACAAAACCTCAGCTGTTTGATTCTTACTTTCTGCAAAAAATACTGATTAGTACTCAATTCATACAAATTAACACAGTAATTCCAAAAGATCCAACTTAATATAAAAACACATAGAAGCACATAAGTTGCAGTTTGTCCTACTGATCAAAATACATAAACAAAATATACTAAAACCTAAGATTTTTCTCCCCCTTTTTGAATTTCATCAAAAGAATGAGAGGATGTCGGATCAGAGTCAGGAAAATTTTGATAAAACTTAAAGAAAGAAAGAAAGAAAGAAAGAAAGAAAGAAAGAAAGAAAGAAAGAAAGAAAGAAAGAAAGAAAGAAAGAAAGAAAGAAAGAAAGAAAGAAAGAGTAGGCTAGTGGGTTTTCTGGTTCATCACCTTCTTGAGCAGCTTTCTCAACCATTATCTGCTTTCCCTTATCCTTGACCGGGGCATCTTCTTCCTGAATAGAGTGTTCACTTGGCAAGTTCTTGTCAGATACATGTTTCTTGGTACCTCCTTCATCCTCAGGGACATCAAGTATAGTTATGCGTCTAAAGATGGTTTCCACCATGTACTTGACTTGTTTGAGATCAGTTTCAAACCCATGCTGATTTTCTTTGATCTCACTATTTTCCATCTCTAGACCATGAAGCCTCTGAACAATGGAAGACAAATCAGGAAGCTGAGATGTCTAGCTTGAAGTAGGGGTCAAGGTCTTGGGCTTGACAAACTTCTTTGCACTCAGCTCTTCTTCCGTTAGATCAAAATACAACTTCCAAACTTTTTCTTTGGTCTTCACCACTCCAATCTTCTCAAAAGCTTTCTCATTCAGCACACTAATTCCAGAATTGATAGACTCCTCACCAGCAGTAGGAGTCTCAAGGTGTTGGAAGAACAAAGTTAGCAGATTTGCATAAGGCTAAGGATGCTTTCTCTGATCTGTTTGGTTGAACATCATATGCTCCATCACATGCTTCTGCACATTAATCTCATAACCATGCATAACCAAGTACATAATTTAAGTCACTCTCTCAGTAATTAGTTCCTTTGAGTGTTCCCTTGGAAAGATGCATCTCATCAATATAGTGAATAACACTTTAGCTTCACAATTTACCACAGAATGTGTTAATTGTTTGGATGATGTAGAACCATTTGGTAGAAAGAGTTCCTGTCTGGCCAATTTCAAGGCTTCATTCTTTGATGGATGATTCTGTGTGTCATACCTCTTGCGACAGCTTAGAACAGTTGAGAACTAAGAATGATCCAACTCCATAGTAACCCAGCAACTACAGTCTTGATTACCAAGTATGGGGAATTCTTAAGTTGCTTCATGCTGAGATAAAATAGTTTGGTAAGCCTAGGGTATGCTAGCTCAGGAGGATTTAGCATGAACCACGAAGAGCTTTCTTTAGCATGGTAATGCAATTGAGATTCATTCCAGTCAACACATGCATGTTGACCAAGCTACATAAAGCAATAGGCCTGGAAGCAAAACATCCAACCAATGACATTTTGAAGTGTTTGAGACGAACCAAGATTCATAGGAGCAGTGTTCTTAGAGTAGATCTTTAGTACTTTCTCCACATTGTCCTCTGGTTGTTCCTCTGTTACCTTTCCTTTTCCTTTTTCAGCTTGATTTGCCTTCTTCTTTTTTCTTCAATTTCTTGGGACTATAAGCCTCTGTTTCTGGTTGCTTCTTTGTAGCAGCATTCTCTTTCTTAATCTTCTTCTTCTTGTCTGAGGAGGGAGTTGCGTCCTTCTTAACTTTCTTCTTGCGTGGAGGAAGCTCTGCAACGGCCTCTGCACTGGGTGTTTGGAACTGAAGTTTCCACTAATCTCTTGAACTTCATCCACTGCTGTCTTTCTCTTCTTCTCTGAACTAGGTTTTGATCCTCCGGCCATTTTGATTTTGTCTGAGGCTCTTCTAGTGCTCATTAGGGTTTGGGAGAAGAATAGAGAGAGGTGGATTTGATACGGAGTGAAGGAGAATAGAAGGAGATAAATACTCAGAGAGTTTGTATTTGAAAAGGAAACTGTAATATTTCTCTGATCTTAAAAGATCTGTAATGATCAACAAATATTTAAATCTTTGAAGCCGTTGGAAATAAATAATTTTAATACTATATTTGGCTGAAAAACAATTTTGAAAAAGGTAGGGGCAATATTGAGCAAATATCTACAAAGATAGAACCCAATACTGAATGATCCAAAACTTATTCACTACTCAGTTATCAGACTTATTTTCAAGGCTTTGAAAATAGTTTCAAGGTCTTGAAATGCTGTTAAGCTGAAACACATAAGACCAAAGCTTTGAATAGATTTTCAAGGTTTTGAAAATCATTCAAACCTTTGAAACAAATAATAACTTACCTTCATTACCTGATGCTCCCCCTTAAACCAATACATCCTTATTTATCATGCCTAATTCCAGTCTTAGAGCTGAGAATCTTTCAGCTGGCAATGGTTTAGTGAAGATATCTGCAAGTTGCATGTTAGTAGAAACAAATTCAAGAACAATATCACATTTCTCAACATGATCTCTGATGAAATGATGTCTAACATCAATATGCTTGGTTCTTGAATGTTGTACTGGATTCTTTGTAATAGATATTGCACTAGTGTTTTCACACTTGATGGGAATACTTCTAAAATCGAATCCAAGATCCCTTAATTGTTGAACAATCCATAATACTTGTGAACAGCATGCTCCAGCAGATATATATTCAGCTTCAGCTGTTGATAAAGCCACTGAGTTTTGTTTCTTGGAGTGCCAAATGATCAGAGATGATCCAATGAATTGGCAAGTTACAGAAGTGCTTTTTCTATCAACTTTATAACCTGCAAAGTCAGCATCTGAAAAACCATGCAGAGAGAAGTTAGAATGTCTTGGATACCAAAGCCCTAAGTCTTTGGTACCATTGAGATATCTGAATATTCTCTTCACAGGAGTTAAGTGTGATTCCTTTGGATCAACTTGAAATCTTGCACACATACAAACATTGAACATGATATCTGGTCTACTAGCAGTAAGGTATAGTAATGAACCAATCATACCTCTATACTCTTTCACATTGACACTCTTACCAGATTCATCTTTATCGAAAGACAGTGTAGAACTCATGGGAGTTCTGATCTCTTTGGATTGTGACATATTGTACTTGTTCAACAAGTCCCTAGTATACTTGCTTTGATGCAAAAAGATGCCCTTCTTCAATTGATGTATTTGAAGTCCAAGGAAGAAGTTCAACTCTCCCATCATGCTCATTTCAAATTCCCTACTCATAAGACTTGGGAATTCTTTGCATAGAAGATCATTAGTAGCTCCAAACATAATATCATCAACATAAATCTGAACTACAAGTAAATCTTTCTCATGAGTATTTATGAAAATGGTCTTGTCTACCAATCCTCTTTTGAAATCATTTTAAGCAGAAACTTAGACAATCTTTCATACCAAGCCCTTGGAGCTTGTTTCAAACCATAAAGAGCTTTGTCAAGTTTATAAGCATGATCTGGAAACTTATCACTTTCAAAACCTGGAGGTTTTGCAACATAAACTACTTCTTGTAGGTACCTATTCAAAAATGCACATTTCACATCCATTTGAAACAGTTTCATGTTTTTGAAAGATGCAAATGCAAGTAGAATTATAATAGCTTCTAACCTGGCAAATGGAGCAAAAGTTTTCTCATAATAAATACCTTCTTCTTGATTGTAAACTTGAGAAACTAACCTTTCCTTGTTTAAGATCACCTTGCATTCTCATCAAGTTTATTTCTAAACACCCATCTGGTACCAATAACAGACTGGTTTGTAGGTGGAGGAACTAGGTTCCATACTTTATTTCTTTCAAACTCATTGAGTTCACTTTGCATAGCTATAATGCAGTGTGCTTCTTGTAATGCTTCCTTCACAGTTTTGGGTTCAACAAGATAAATGAAAGCATTAAAAGCACAAAGATCTTCAACTGTGATCTTGTTTGTGTACCAGTGGTTGGATCAGAGATGATGTTATCAGCAGGATGGGATGAAATATATTTGAATCTCTTACTTGGAGACCATGGTTCAGTTTCTCCATATATCTTCTCTAGTCTTGAAGTAGTAGCCTGATCCTTCATCTCTTTCTGATCATCTTTGTCAAGGCTTTGACTTTTGTTTTCAAGGCCTTGAGTCTATTTTTTAAGGTCTTGAATATTTCTTTGTTCCTTTCTGAGCCTTTCTTGAACCCAAGTGAGTTCTCAGTTTCTTCCTCTGATTCATGCTTGTTCAGATTCAAGTCTGCAAAACTTTCACTCAAAGAACCATCATAGCTTTCATCAAAAATAACATGAATGCTTTCTTCAACAAGTCTGGTTCTCTTATTGTAAACTCTGTAAGCTTTGCTAGTAAGAGAGTAATCAAGAAACATACCTTCATCACTTCTTGCATCAAACTTACCCAAGTTGTCCTTACCATTGTTGTGGACATAGCATGTGCACCCAAAGGGTCTGAAGTATGAGATGTTTGACTTTATCCCTTTGAAGAGTTCATAGGGAGTTTTCTTCAAGATAGGTCTGATCAAGCACCTGTTCAAAATATAATTTGTTGTATTCACAGCTTCTGCCCAGTAATGGTTGAGCAACTTGTTCTCTAGAAGAATTGTCCTTGACATTTCTTCAAGAGTCATGTTCTTTCTTTCAACAAATCCATTATGTTGAGGAGTTCTTGGAGTTTGTGTCCTCATAGGACCACACAAATCCATGTGAAGCAGTTCAATAGGTATAGTCTTACTTGCAAATTTCTTGGGCTTGAATGAGCTTCTGGTCTGCTTACCCTGAGCACAGGCTTTGCATACTTCATCATCTTCGAACTTGATGGATGGTAATCCTCTTACCAGATCTGTGGAGATCAACTTGTTCAAGGTATGCAAACTAATATGACCAAGCTTTCTGTGCTAAAGCTTTGAATCCTCTTTCAAGGCCTTGAAACACTTCAAGCTTTCACCTGCAACTTTGTTAGTCTGAAAAGTATAAACATTGTTTGATCTAGAGGCTGTGAGAATGCAACTTCCTGATTTATCATTGCACCACACACTTCTATTTATCAAAGATAACCTTATTACCATTATCACAAAGATGAGAAACACTAAGCAAGTTAAATTTCAAGCCATCAACTAGATATACATTAGAAACTGAATTTTCAGAGTCTGTACCAACTTTACCAATACCATGAATGTTGCATTTGCCTTTGTCACCAAGTGTAATTGAACCTTCAGATTGCTCTTTCAATTCTGAGAATAGAGATCTCTTTCCACTCATGTGTCTTGAGCAACCACTGTCCATAAACCACTTTTGTTCTTTGACACTGGTGGAAACCTGCAAACACTACTACCTTTCTCAGCTGTTAGACCAAGTGTGGAATTTGGACTCATACTCAAGATCAACCATGTTAGGTGGTCTGACACCTTTAGGACCCCAAATCTGTCAGACTTGTCCTTTAAGTTGAAATGGAAATGTTTTCCTCATTATGTGAGGGTCTCTTATTTTGAAAGGACAAGTCATCTTCATATGACCAATTTTTTTACAAAAATGGCACTTTGGAGAAGTTTTGCTTCCAGCTTTCACAAATCTGGTATTGTTCTTTCTTGGAAAACTTGGATTGTATCCAATACCAGTTTTGTGAACAAACCTTGAAATTCCTCCAAGTATCAAGTTCAACTTGTGTTCTGAGCCTGCAAGCTTGACTTTGACTAATTCAGATTCTTGAAGTTTCTCAGTAAGTGTAGTCTTCTATTTATCTAATTCATCAACTTGATGTCTCAAATTAAAAAGGCTATTACTCATAGATGAGTTATCAGTGACAACTTCCTTGACTTGTGTTTTCAAGGCTTTGAGATTGGATTTCAAGGCCTTGAAATCAATGTCATTTTTCTTCTGAGTGATTTCAAGATTCTGATTCAAACAAACCAAATGTAAATTATCTTTTGCTTGCTCATGAACTTTTTCTTTCAAAACTCTGATCTCTTTCAGATAGTCCTCTTCATTTAAAAAAATTGTTCTAAGATAATCAGAGAGGACTTCTTTTGGTTTTGAAATCAAACAGTTTACCATTACCTCAATGTTCTTCTCAGAACTTTCATCATGTTTGGCCATGAAGCATAGGTTAGCATGTTCTTCTTCATATTCATAATCACTTGAGCTATCAGAATCACTCCATGAAGCTATCATCGTTTTCTTTCTCCTGTGATGATCTTTCTTCTGGAAGTTCTTGCTTTTCTTGTGTGGACAATCTCTTATCAAATGTCCTGCATCACCACACTCAAAGCAGTTCCTGACTTTGGATTTATTTCGTGAGGAAGACTTACCTTTGTATTCCTTGCTACTGGATGAACTGTGTCTTTCTCTGTTGAAGTCTTTGTTTCCAATTTTTTTCTTCATTTTGAGAATCTTTGTCAAGGCTTTATAGTATATCAATTAGTATTTAGAATACGTTACGTAAATAGTCGTAATTTAAAACGCGAATATTTTCGTTACTTTATTTACTAACGCGTGTGCAACCACCGCGAGTTGTGGTGAGTGTGCTACACCCAATCGTTCTAGTGGATTGTGTACCCAATCACACCATAATATTTATCACAACTTCATCTTCCACTTGAACTTATCTTCCTCCGAGATTTTTCTCACGGCCATTACACTTCCCCGACAAACTCTTCCACCGCCTCCCTATCCCCCTATATAAACAACTCAGCACCACCATCATTATCATCATCATCAGAATCATCACCCTCATCTTCATCTTCTTGTTCTTGTCCTCTGGAAACTCAACCACCAACACCACCACCATCTCCACCTTCGCCCACCCTCTCTCTGTTTCTCTCCCTCTCCATTTCTCTCAACCTCAGGACATAGACATCATAAGCAGCAGCGAGCAGTGGCAACGCAGCCACCACACCGCTTCTTCCACCGTCGGGGACAAACACCGCCAAGACCCACTTCTCTCTCTCCCTTATCCACCTCTGTCTTTATCTCTCTCTGACTTTGTGACACCACCAGAGCAGAAGAAGCAGCAGCTAGCAGTGTAATAGGAGCCACCACCGCCGCTGCCGTCGTCGTCGGGAAAGAAGCCCAAAACCACCAAGCAACCCCCTGTTTTCTCCCTTTCTCTCCATCCGTCCCTCTCTCTCTCTCTCTCTCTCTCTCTCTCTCTCTCTCTCTCCCTCGATCTTTCTCTCTGTCCAGAATCTGGAGGAAGAACAAGAACAGGGAGTTCACAGCAAGCAGTGAAGAAATCGCTGGCGAACATCCATATTTTTTGGTGAAGCTTTGGGTAACCCAAACAACGCCACCCACCTCTCTCCCTCCATTCTCCTAGTCCCTAAGAGTTCCGACTAAGCTCTGTAGGTGCTCAGCCAAGCACAGAAACCACCGGAGAAGCTCCGGTCGAGCTCACCTCTGGCGACACGTTTCGGCGACTTGACCCGCTCCGTTTCTCGACCTTTTCTCGCGTTTCTTCGGCTAGGTATGCTCTAAATAGCCCCTGAATTGCTTTAGATAGTCAAAATCCAAATTTGAATGCTTGAATCCATGTTTTGATTGATGAATTTGGATATTCATGTTTGGGGGAGCTAAGTGTATTTTAAGAAAGTTGTATTCAAGAACTTAGGGTTTAATGAAACAGTAGGGGGACTAGTTGTAGTTTATCTATTTTGTTATTATTGTTATTTATTTAGATTTAAATATTAAGCTAATTATTGATTAACTTATATTTCAACTATATACTTTGTAAAAAATTATATATGCTCGTATTAATTTAATAAAGTATATCTATTAAAAAATAAACTAGGGAAAGTATTGGTATATATATAAATATATTATTAGTTTGAATTGAAGGTGCTTGTAATAATTGTCTACAAAAGAATTAATAATTAAAAACATATGTTTTAGAAATTGGTTATAACCAACACTTTTCTTGAAGAATAAGCTATAATAGTATTATATTTGTTTATTTGCAAAATACTATTTGGCACTTTATTTTTATTTAAATAAGCATTGAGTTTCAGTAACTATACACTAATATTTTATCAATAAATATAAATTTTTATTTAAAGCTAAAATAACTCTTTAGTAAGTATTATTGTTTTTTTATTACTAGTAGATGTGATATTAAATAATTTTAGATATTCATCACTTAATTTAAATAAGGACTCGTAAAGAGAGTTGTTTTGATTATTCAAGTTATTTCAAGAATATTTCTATACATGTATATATAAGTGTATAACTTAAATACGAGCTTTATAAGGGAATAGTGAGAGATGTAATTAGTACTCAACGTAGTCGAACATTGGTATAAGGATAATGCATTTGTATATTCAGAAATAACACCGTTGTGACTAGCTATTTGTAAACTGTAGGCGACTGATTTGTGGACATAGGCTTCGTCGAAAATCCTACGTACTAACAGCTAAGTCGTCTTCAGGTGATATCACAAGCTTAGCCTCGTGAGCCTAGCTTCTTTCGTGTCAAAGAATGTTTTATAATATGTCTCAAAGATCTATTTATGAGTATACATGCCTAGCCTAGCCACCCTAGCATCCATCGTGTCAAATTGTGATATTTGTGACTTGTCTCAAAATATATTTGTGAGTTACATGCTTGGCCTTGTATGCCTGTCTTCTCTTGTATCACAGCATGATTTATAACTTGTCTCAAACTGTGTTTTGTGATTCACACGCTCTTACTTGAGATTTGGTTGAGTTTCGAAAAGACTGCTTTGAGACTATTACACGAAAATGATAAAATGTTAAGATCGTAAAGTGGGATTGCACATACTAGAGTATGTTACTAACAAGGAGGTCCTTTGTTGACCATTAACAAGGAGGTCCTTTTTTGACCACTACTATCAAGTAGGTCCTTTGTTGAGCATTACTGACAAGGAGGTCTTTTGTTGACCGTTAACACATGGGAAGTGTTTGAAGCTTTGAATGTTGTCATTCATGAATCGGTTAATTTTGTGTTTATGATGCTGCAAACTCTGAAATTGCTTTACTCGAACTCTGTCAAAGTTTATATAACTCTGGGAAACATCAAGCTATATCATCTTTCCTGTTTTACACGCTAAGGTGTAACTCACTCAGCACTTCTTGCTGATTTTGGAAACTCCGGTTCTTGTTTTTCTTCCCACCGCAAGTCTAGGAGCTGAGATTGTAACATAGAAGGGGCGCGAGACTCCTCTAGACTATGGACATCACCAGTAGTTATCTAATAATGTTAGATAAGTGTTGTGCAATAGTAATGAACTTGTGTAAGAGACTATCTTCTGGTGTTTAATAATATAATATGAGTTTTGGATTGTATTGCTTTTGATCTCCGCCACTTCTATTAAGAATCACCCTCCCGGTCTTGTCCCGAGCCGGATAAGGGGGGTTGTTGCACTAGGTGTGTTTTTGTTGAAGTGAATGAAGCTCTTCTTGCATAGCTTTGAGCTAATTAGGGATTTCATGGCTTCCATGTGATTAGGTGGTTCACTGTCTTGATAAGAGATGCAGGTGTGTGTCTGATATCTGGGGTTAGGCTTGTGTGTGCCAAACTTGGACTGGGTAATCATAGTGTGAGCAGGATGAGTAATAGGTGACGGGATGGTGATGATGAGACTAACTGATATGATATAGGTGTGTGTGTAAGAGGAGAACATACATGGTTGGAGTTTGAGGATGGTGTTCAAACTGTTTGAGGTATTGTGGAAGATAAAAAAAGGGGGAGAAGTAACAAAGAGAGGTGGAAATTTAAGCCAAGAAGTGATATAAGAAGTGGATTTTAGTGGCTTAGGAGAATTATAGTTTGTGCAAAAGGAAAGATGTTTTCAAATAACTTGACATGTTTTGATACATAGATGGTAGAGGTATTCATATCTAAGCATTTGTACCCTTTGTTGCAGGACAGTAGCCTAAGAAGACACAGTGTACAGATATGTGTTGAAGTTTGTGAGAAGTGTATGGCTTCAGCCAGGGGAATCAAAGACAGCCAAAAACTTTGAGAGAAACATAAGTAGGTTGTTTATTGTAAAGAAGTTGAAAGGAAGACAGGTTCTGACACTTTTTCTTGGGTAAGAGATTGATAAGGTAGTTGGCTGTGACTACTGATTCAAGCCAGTACTTAAAAGGAATATATGCATGATAAACTAAAGCTAATGTTGGTTCAATTAGCTGTCTATGTCTTCTTTCAACCCTACCATTCTGTTCAGGTGTGTAGGGACAAGAAGTCTGGTGAATTGTTCCTTCTCGTTGAAGATATTGACCAAAAGATTGATTAACAAATTCAGTGTCATCGTCAGTTCTGAAGACTTGAACTGTGGCATTGAATTGTGTTTTGATTAAGGCTGTGTTGATTCAAAGACCCTTGAATGTGTGTTGGATGGTAATTGTTTTGAGTGATGAAAGACAAAGATAGATTCAGCAATGCAATTCAGATACTCCAAGGCCTTGAGATACTGACAGAGCTTCAAAGCCTTGAGAGTTGTTCTTATTCTGCTGAATGTTCTAACAGTTTTGTATTGCAGATTGGATATCTGATTATACATATCAGGGATCTGGTGCATATACTCATGTTTTACATTATCCACATATCTAACACAATTGCAGATGATCAGAACAGGAAGAATCAGAGTTTTCTGAATTTAACTTTGAATATCTGTGAAGCAGGTTCAGAGCTCCAAGGCCTTGAGATGTGCCTTGAGTTGCTGATAGTTTTTACAGAACTAAGTTGATTCTTTCTTGAAGGTTGTGATTCTTATTAGTGTGATTACTTATTGACTTCTAAGAGTCTTAAACTTGTTTTTCATGAATTATATGTGTTAGAAGTTAAACAGATTACTGTTCTAATCTTTTAAACAGTTTTATCAGAAACTGGATAACCAAACAGTCTTAGTACTGTTATCTTTCTGGATTTTGTTGTTGCTCTGATTTTAATGTTGTTGCAGGTTTGTTAATCGTGCAAGAGCAATCTCAACAAACTTCAACGGATATCCACTTAGAGCTGTTTGAATTTCAGTTGAAAACAGAAGGAGGATTTGTAGGAACTGAGATCCTAAAATCTCTCAATCAGTTGCAGCTGTGGATAAAAGAGACTGGTTTGAATTTTAAAAAGAGAGAGAGGCTTGCAGAACACTCAGAAAGGTGTGACAAACTCGGGGGAGATCATTCATTCAAACACACACAAGAATTCAAGCTTCAATCCAGATTTCAGAAGATCAAATCAATCCAGTTTCCAGAAGAACACATCCAGACTTCAATAGCTTATCTCTTCTACTGTGTTCTTCACTTGTTTTGTAATCTGTGTATTTCTTATATATCTTAAACCTCACTTAAACCTAGTGGTTGGTTGTTCAAGTGAACAACAAGAGGTTCTTGTTAGCTCAACAGTTAGTAGCTGAGACTAGATAGGTTTGGAACCACAAGCTGTATAGGTGTAAGGGAAATCACTTAGGCTTGAAGATCTAGGGCTTTTCTGTGTGATTAATAAGAAGTGTTTGCCCAATCCTGGTGGGATTAGATCCCTCAGGCAGAGATTAGGTCCATTGGGACTGAACTCTGTAAATTGCTTTGTGTTCTTTGCTTTATAGTTTCGTTATTTTCTGTTGCATACAACTCAAATCAAAATAGGGTTTATAAGCTGCTTAGAACTGGTAATAGTTCAAGGCCTTGAAGCTTTCTATTTTGCCTTTGAAATTTTCAGACAGTTTTCTAAAATCTCAAGTCTTGAGATTTGAGTTTCACACAAAGCTAATATGTTAAGTTCTGAGTTTTGCAAAGAAGTTTCCATACTCTATTCAACCCCCCCCCTCTTCTAGAGTATTTAGGTCCTGTATTTAGTCTACTTTACACACTTTCAATTGGTATCAGAGCTTGTGCCACTGATATAGATCTAACAATCTGGTGACTATGATTAATGTAGGAGATGGTGGATTCTCACAAGGAAGGGCAGCCAACAGACTTCCATTGTTCTGTGGTGATAACTCCATGCATTGGAAGGCTTTGATGAAGATGTTCATCATAGATCAAGACATGGAACTGTGGTCAATAGTTCAGAATGGTCCTCATGAGTACTATAATACAATTGATGGAGTCAGATGTATCAAGTCTGAGGAAAATCTTTCAGTTACTGAACTGGAAAAGGTATCAAAAAATAACAAGGCTATGAATATGTTATACTGTGATCTTAATGCAGATGAGTTCAACAGAGTGTCAAATTGCAAGAGTGCCAAAGAAGTATGGGATAAACTGGTTGTGACATATGAAGGAACTAGCCAGGTTAAGCAGACCAAAATCAACATACTTCTGAGGCAATATGAGTTGTTCAAGATGAACTCAGATGAGACTATCAAGGAGATGTTCAAAAGATTCACTGATGTTGTGAATAATCTGGAGTCATTGGGAAAGAAGTTCTCAAATGAGGAAAAGGTCAGGAAGGTTCTGAGAAGCTTACCAAAAGCCAAGTGGGAGCAAAAGACAACAGCCATTGAGGAAGCTCGGGATTTAAGTCTTCTTCAGCTAGATGATCTACAAGGAAAGCTGCTCACTCATGAAATGTCTATGAAGGATGTGGAAGGTGATTTGAGTGAAAACATCAAGAACTTAGCACTTAAGGCAAAAGACAATGAAAAGTCTCAAAGCCTTAAGACTGAAGATGAGCATGATGATGAAGAGGCTTTAGCATTGATCCCCAAGGCCTTGGCCAGGATTCTCAAGAAGAAAAGAAATGTTGGTAACAGGGATTACAACAGAGAGAGTTCAAGACCTTCAGGCACCAAGGACTACAAAGGTAAATCTTCATCACAGTGACATAAAACTAAAGTAATGAATTGTTTTGAGTGTGGTGATGCAGATCATTTAGTAAGGGACTGTCCACAAAAGAAGAAGAACAGGAACTTTCAGAAGAAAGATAGTGACAGCAGAAGGAAGAAAGCCATGATGGCTTCTTGGAGTGATTCTGATTCATCAAGTGACTCAGACACAGAAGAGAGCATGCAAACTTGTGCTTCATGGCAAAGCATGATGAGGAAAAATCATCACACAGACATATTGAAGATATGGTAAAAAATCTACTTGCTAGTCCTTCTGATGTGCTTCCTGAAATTCTCAAGAGTATGTTTTTAAATGAGGGAAGTTATAGAAATAAGATTTCTGCTTTAAAGATTAAGATTCATGAGCAGGTAAAAGAAAATCTGGACCTAGTTTTTACCAACAAAACTGTTGAAGTTTCTAAGACAAAACTTGAAAAGGACTTCAAGGCCTTGGACAGCAGGTTCAAAGCCTTTAAGGCACAGATAAAAGAGGTTGTTGATCAAAACACTCTTTTTACTGAAAAATATGTTGATCTAAAGACTCATTCTGAGGATTTAGAACAACAAATATGTTCTTTGAGTGAGAAACTTCATGATTCTAAAAAGGTCCTAGCTAGTTTTACAGGCTCAGAACATAATCTAAATCTCATTCTTGGAGGAAGTCAGAAATCAATGCATAAAAGTGGGATTGGCTATAATCCAAATTTTCCAAAGAAAAGACAAACTACTTTTGTCAAATCTGGTAGCAGACATTCTCCAAAATGTTATTACTGTGGAAAAATTGGTCATGTCAGATTAACTTGTCCCTTCAGAAGATCAGAACCTCACATTATGCGGAATACTTATCCTTATCAGCTTAAGGGACAGGTTAGGCAGATTTGGGTTCCAAAAGGAATTAGACCACCAAACATGGCTGATTCTAAGTATGACTCAAAGTTCTGCACTTGGTCTAACAGCCTGTTGAGGCAATGATCTATTTTTGCAGGATGTCACCAAGGCCTTGAAAGATCAGAAATGGATATTAGACAGTGGATGTTCCAGACATATGAGTGGATTGAAGACTCTTTTTACTGAGTTTACAGAAAAATCTGGAGGAACAATCACACTTGGTGACAAAAGCAAAATGCAACATCATTGATGAGAAATCTGGTGACAAGCTAAAATGCCTCAAGGGCTTGAAGGAAGATTCAAAGCTTTGGCACAGAAAGCTTGGGCATATTAGTATACATACCTTGAATAAAATCATATCAAAGGATCTGGTAAGAGTTTTACCATCACAGAAATTTTCAGATGATGAGGTTTGCAAGGCATGTGTACAAGGTAAGCAAACCAGAAGCTCATTCAAGCCAAAGAACTTTGTAAGTACTTCTAGACCCTTAGAACTGTGCATATGGACTTGTGTGGTCCTATGAGAGTTCAGACCCCAAAAGGTAAGAGGTATATGCTTGTTATAATTGATGATTATTCTAGATTTACTTGGGTGATGTTTAAAAGAGACAAAACTGAAGCTTTATCTGAATTTTCTAGATTGTGCAAAGAGCTTCAAAATTTGAAAAATTTACCTGTTGCATCTATTAGAAGTGATCATGTAGGGAGTTTGATCAACTTGACTTTGATTTGTTTTGTGCAAAGCATGGCATATCACACAACTTTTCTGCACCTAGAACTCCACAGCAAAATGGAGTAGTTGAAAGGAAGAATAAGACACTTGAGGATATGTCTAGGACTATGCTTCTTGAAAGTAATTTGCCAAAGTTCTTATGGGCAGAAGTTGTTAACACTGCCTTATGTGCTGAATAGATGCTTGATTAGACCTATTTTGAAAAGGACCCCTTTTGAACTGTTTAAAGATAGAAAGCCTACTGTTTCTTATTTTACACCTTTTGGGTGTATCTGTTTTGTGCATAATAATGGTAGAGACAATCTTGGTAAGTTTGATGCTAGAAGTGATGAAGGTGTATTTCTTGGATATTCTCAAACTAGCAAAGCTTATAGAGTTTACAATAGAAAAACCAAGATAGTGGAAGAGAGCATTCATGTGATTTTTGATGGAAGTACTAAGGATTCTCTGAGTCAAAGTTTTGCAGATCTAAATTTGAACAAGCATGAGTCTGATGATGATGCTGTGAAAGAAGACAAAGGCAAAACTAATGTGCAGAATCAATCAGCAGAATCTCAAGGTCTTGAACCTCCTGCAGAACCAAAATCTCAAAGCCTTGAGACAGAAGCTGAAACTTTCTATGATGCTCCCTCTACTGTTTCAAGAGCTCAAAGTCTTGAAGGAGAATATTCCTGGATACCAAGAAAGAAGTTTAAGTACCTTGCAGATCATCCAGCTGATAACATCATATTAGATCCATCAACTGGAACTCAGACAAGAGCACAGTTGAAGAACTCGTGTGCTTTTAGTGCATTTGTATCTTTGATTGAGCCTAAAAATACCAAGGAAACACTAGAAGATGCAGACTGGATCATTGCAATGCAGAGTGAGCTGAATGAATTTGAAAGAAATAAGGTATGGAATCTGGTTCCCAAACCTAAAGAGAAATCAGTTATTGGAACCAGATGGGTATTCAAAAACAAGCTTGATGAGAATGGCAAAGTGGTAAGAAACAAAGCCAGACTGGTAGCTCAAGGATATAATCAGGAAGAAGGTATATATTATGAGGAGATTTTTGCTCCTGTTGCCAGTTAGAAGCTATTAGAATACTTCTTGCATTTGCATCTCACAATCACATAAAGCTTTATCAAATGGATGTCAAATGTGCTTTTCTAAATGGATATTTACAAGAAGATTTTTTGTAGCACAACCACCTGGGTTTGAAGATGAAAACTTTCCTAATCATGTTTATAAACTGTACAAAGCTCTTTATGGATTAAAACAAGCTCCAAGGGCTTGGTATGATAGACTTTCAAAATTTCTACTTGAAAATAATTTCAAAAGAGGACTAGTTGATAAAACTCTTTTCATTAAACATCATCAAAGTGATTTGTTAGTAGTTCAGATCTATGTAGATGATATTCTTTTTGGTGCTACTAATGATGCTCTTTCAAAAGAGTACTCTAGTCTTATGTGCAGGGAGTTTGACATGAGCTTAATGGGAGAACTGAATTTCTTTCTTGGACTTCATATCTTACAAATGAAGAAAGGAATTTTCGTGCATCAAGGAAAGTATACCAAGGACTTATTGAACAAGTACAATACGTCACAGTCGAAGGTGCTTAAAACTCCTATGAGTTCATCACTCTCTTTAGACAAGGATTAAAATGGTAAGAGTGTGAATCAAAAGGAATACAGAGGTATGATTGGATCAATTTTGTATTTAACTGCTAGTAGACCTGATATTATGTTCAGTGTCTGTATGTGTGCTAGATTCCAAGCAGATCCTAAGGAAAGTCATTTAACTATAGTCAAAAGAATTTTTAGATATTTGAATGGAACAAGAGACTTGGGGCTTTGGTATCCAAGGAGATCTAATTTTATGTTGAGTGGCTATTCAGATGCAGATTTTGCAGGTTATAAAGTGGACAGAAAAAGTACTTCTGGATGTTGCCAGTGTAGATAGTGCTTTCTGGACAGGCAGATCTTAGCCATGTGGCGACCATCCAGCACACCATATTGTGCTCCACACACACTGGATCACCAGCCGTGCTGATCCACGTGGGGGCTGCGAGACAGGGCCCTCGCATACCACCACACGGGACTTGTAGGGACTTAGTGGCTTGGAGGCTAGAGTAAGTCCTGTCGCGCGCGAGCGACAACCAAGCCCGCGCGCGACTTGTAGTAACTGCTTTGAGAGATTTATGGCACGAGCTCCATAAACCCGGTCAAACCGGTCAAACCCGGTCAACCTCGTAACGGTTCCGGTATACGCGGATAACGTGCTGTAACGGTCCCTATATACGCGGACGAACGTGCCGTTGTGGTTAAGCTAATTAAGCCGTCATTGATGGGCGCATTAACCACACTGCAATGGTCACATTCTCCGTTATATATAGGATCGTTAACCATTCCATACAAGAGGGCATCACCCGAGATACGCGAAAGCTCTGCCAAAATCCTGTCTCTCTCTCATACAGTGCTATTGCCTTATCTCTCCCTACACACAACCCCACACTTCATGTGTCTTTTCTATCCCCTGCTCTTGGTGTATATTGAATTCTCTCTGCAGGATTCTCTCGTACACATTTGGTGAACCCGACGTGAATGTGTGAGTCGCAGGCGAGTAGCGCGAGAGAAGGTTTAGAAGCATGGACTGGTCCAGCTTCACGGCAGCACCCTTCATAGCGCGGACTGCAAAATATATGCCAGCATCGTTCAAAGAAATGGCATGATGGGTCAATACATGGTCAATCCACTCATCCATAAAGTCCAATTTCTGAACAAACGCTTGAGTGGAAATCGCAGTATACGGGAAAAACTCATTTTCGACCCCCAATCGAACCACATCCTTGGAATCGATCAATTCCAACATGGCCGCATTAACAGGAGAGGTCAGTGTTCGCAATTCTTCAGCAGGAACAGAGGTTGGCAGGTTCTTCACCTTAACCCTAGCATGGTAAAAGTCTTTGCAACCCAGATAGGGGGCTTTCCGCCATAAGGTCTGGGGAAGATCAGGTATTTCTTCGACCTCTTTAACGGGTTTGGTTCCTTTTGTCTTTGCCATTCCTGCGGAAAAGCAAGAAAAAAGGGGGGAGAAATACACATGCTTTAGTTCGAATTTCAAGATTCAGTTTGAAGCAACGAGGCTTTATCAGAAGAAAGATGAACAATTCAGTGTCAATTTTGGGGTTTGAAAGTTCAGAATCGTTTGCATTATTGGGAATTTCAGAAACCCTACATTCAGAACCCTTACAATCTGGAGATTAAATTAGTTCTGAGTTCAGAGAACAAAGCCTCTCTTGCAGTTTACAACGAAGTGGCATGTTTTAGATAGTCATGGGTTTGCAGATCTAATACAGTTCAAAGCATATATCAGTACATTCAGAGGAATTGAGCAAGGCCAACCTTGTTTTGGTAAAGCTTGCTTGGATGCGTATAGTTGAAGAAGACAATTGACAAGAAAGAATTGATGATTGATTATTTGAATCTGCTCTTGAAGACTTTCGGGTATCATTCACTTTAAGAGAAAGAAGTGATGCGTTGCAACAATGGAGAGCACAGAGTATTTATCCAAAAAACAATGAAGGGTTGCGTCCTTTCAGTAGTCGAATCGCAACCGTCACCGTCGAATCGCGCAATCACAGGACAAGCTGACGTCATGCCTAAAACCCTAAAAGACCAGACGGCACGACTCTAAGGATTTTAGGTCATAATGACACGCACGGGGGCTGAATTTGCTTGTATTTGAATTGGTGCGTGGCAGCGACGCGTACGTTGGTTCCTGCGCATGGAAGCCTATCCGGCTATGAGTCTTCACGCGCAGAAAGGGGGCTAATGTAGATAGTGCTTTCTGGACAGGCAGATCTTAGCCACGTGGCGACCATCCAGCACACCATACTGTGCTCCACACACACTAGATCACCAGCCGTGCTGATCCATGTGGGGGCTGCGAGACAGGGCCCTCGCATACCACCACACGGGACTTGTAGGGACTTAGTGGTTTGGAGGCTAGAGTAAGTCCTGTCGCGCGCGAGCGACAACCAAGCCCGCGCGCGACCTGTAGTATCTGCTTTGAGAGATTTATGGCACGAGCTCCATAAACCCGATCAACCTCGTAACGGTTCCGGTATACGCGGATAACGTGCTGTAACGGTCCCTATATACGCGGACGAACGTGCCGTTGTGGTTAAGCTAATTAAGCCGCCATTGATGGGCGCATTAACCACACTCCAACGGTCACATTCTCCGTTATATATAGTATCGTTAACCCTTCCATACAAGAGGGCATCACCCGAGATACGCGAAAGCTCTGCCAAAATCCTGTCTCTCTCTCATACAGTGCTATTGCCTTACTCTCTCCCTACACACAACCCCACACTTCCTGTGTCTTTTCTATCCCCTGCTCTTGGTGTATATTGAATTCTCTCTGCAGGATTCTCTCGTACACAGCCAGTTTCTTGGATCTTCATTGATCAGCTGGCATTCCAAAAAGCGAAATTCTGTAGCATTATCAACTGCAGAAGCTGAATACATTGCATGTAACACCCCATTTAATTACTAGGGATGAAATTGTAAATTTAGAAGCTAAATTAGAACATAGTTGAGACAAAAATATTATTGAATACGCTATCGTATTCTGCTAGATTATATAGGAGTTATTTTAATAACAATTTTTATAGTAAACATATGCAATTAGAATAATATAATGATATTTATACATTGAACGTTATTTGTAGAAATAATAATAATAATAATAACAATAACAATAATAATAATAATAATAATAATAATAATAATAATAATAATAATAATATAATGAAAAAATTATTCGGATAGTATTTTAGAAAACGTTTGATTAATGCTTGAAAGTTAACTCGGGCAAATTTCTTTATTATAATCGTATCGCGTGTACGACAACCGCGATACTTTGTAGTCGAGTCACACCCTATCAATCTACACTTTGGTGTGCCCAACCACACCAAATAATAACCAAGATAGTTGTTTTTCATTTGAAAATCTCACCAGACAACATTATTGTCCTTTTGTCTTCTTCCTATTTTCTTCTTCATTTCTTCTTCTTCTTCTTCTTCTTCTTCATTCTCTCTTTTCTCCTTCGGAAGCCACATGGCCCGACAAACCACCGCATCACCGCCTGTTCCACCTCCTCAACCTCCCTATAAAATCAACCCTCCTCCTTATCTTCTTCGGCAGACCACAACACCGTGAACGACCACCACCTCCATTAACACCGCCACCATCTTGTTCTTCGTCTCCGGCGGCATATCCGGCGAAACCACCACCGTGAACGACCACCACCTCCATCTTTCACTCTCTGCAACCCATCTGCTCTGTTTGTCTTTCTCCCTGTCTCTGTCTCGAACAGAACCAGCAGCAAGCAGAGCAGCGGCAACAAGAGCCACTGCCGCCGGTGCCCCCGTCGGGAAGAAACCCGAGAGACACACCCACCCTCTGTTTCTCTCTGCCTCGTTCTCTTCTCCCTCCCCATCGCTTTCTCTCTGCTTCTGGACAAAGAAAACAGCAGCGGCAGCAGCTAGAAATGGCAGCAAGGCACCAGCCACCGCCACTGCCACCATCGTGAAACCCACCCGAAACACCACCACCTCCTTCTCTCACCACCTTGCTGCCATCTCCCTCACTTCCCCTCTCTGTAATGACCTGAACTGAGAAATAAGAGAGAGAAAGAACCATCAACTCACCTGCAAAAACAGAGCACCACCAAACCCACCGCCGACCACCATTAAAACCGGCGAAGCTTCGGGTAAGCTTCACCAACGCTACCCAGCTCTCGCACCTCAGTCCCCTAGATCCTAAAAGGTCCGAACAAGCTCTAAGAGCTCTTGACCACGTCCAGAAACCACCGGAAACAGCCCGGTCGAGTTCCCACTCCGGCGAAGTTTTTGGCGACTCGACCCGCTCCGATTCTTCGTCTTTTCTTACGTTTCTTGGACCGGGTACGCTCTAAATCTTCTCCTATAATGATTTCAGTAGTTAGAATCACGTTTTAAGGCTTCGATTCTTGTTTTGTTCGAATGATTTATTATGTTCTTGGTAGGGGGTAGTTTATGTAGCTTCTGAAAACTAAGGGTAAAGTTTATAGCTTATGAAACTGTTTTAAAGTGAGAAAGGGGTATTTGTGTTCTTTTAGCATATCTTGGGGGTTCTCTTGACATTAAAGGATCTGAAATTATATAAATGAAATAAAACATGATTTTTATGTTTAAATCAATTTTTACAAAATCTAGCTATCATGTTAATTAAATAAAAGTGAGAAAATATTGAAGTAATATGAGCACAAATAATCGTTAGTTAAAAGTATGTATTTTCTTGAAAGTATATCAATTGTTTAAATAAATATTTATTTTGAGTATATATTGGCTATTAAGTAGTATTTTAGATTTAAAGTTAATGTTTTCTCAATTAATAGCAAAAATTTATTTGTATTAATAAGAATAATAATTTCTGCTAACTTAAGCATTTTTTTTTTTGAAAGATAACTTAAGCATTTATATTCATTTACTAAGAATATTATAAATAGTTTCCATACTCAGTTTTATAAATTTGATAAATAAATATCCGTTTTATTAATATTATTCTTTAAATAATTTATTATTTACTTATAAATAAATATGTAGATAAAATAGCATTTAATAAGTATTAAAAGCTTAAGGACATAAGTTATGAGTTTCTATATAATAAAATTAAAATGTAAAATATTATTACGAGAAATATATAAGTGTTGTATTAGGGGAATTTAGTGATTTATAATACGACTCGTTTAGACTTATAGGAAGTCTTGTTGGCATACTTGTACAGATAAATTCGTAATCGAATAAAGGAATGTACTGTGTAGGTGACCAGTTCGTTGACGAAGGCTACGTGTCCTTCTAGGGGAACGTTACGTGCTATTTACTGAAAAGCAAGGTGAGTATTCATACCAAGCCTTGCGTGCTAGCTTCCTTCGTGTCATAACACGATTTTGTTTTCTGTCTCAAAATGCGTTTTGATTTATACATGCTCTACTTGAGTTTTGTTCGTATTTTGAAATGACTGTTTTGAAACTGTCACACGATAAATTATAATCTGTAATAACGTAAAGTGGAAAGAGTTATGCGGAGAACGTCATTTGGATCTTTATCATTTGGTTTGGTCGTTGTTGGCTTCGTCCACTCGACCCATTATTATTTAGCTCGGTTGCAATTAGCCCCGAGTTCGCTCCATGTACTCACCTCTCTGGCCGCAAGAAGTCTTAGAGGGGTGCCGGCACTTAAGGTCGTGGTAGCCAGTGATGGGATGGATTTGAGATGTGATTGGATTTTCCCCGTTCAACTCAAGAACTGAAAATGGTATATCTGATTTGGAAATTTATGAGTAACTGGTTCTTTCTAATTAATGAGAACCCCAGACTTGGATTATTGGTATCGGATTGAAATTTCCTCCGATGATTGGATATGGATTAATGATTGGTTGTTTCTGGAAATTTCCGGAATGGTTATTGGAACTTGAGAATATCTTATTCTTCAACTGCCTTTTTACTTCCGCTGTATTTTTACTATGAAATTATAAATATGTCTCCATTCCGTGTTTGACATGCTTGGGTGTTACTCACACAGTATTTCAGTGCTGATTTTAGAAGACTGCGGTTCTTATTTTCCTTCCCACCGCAGGTCTAGGAGACGGGAACCACGGGGTTGCGGTGTACGAGACTCACGTAGAATAATAATAACATCAGAAGTTGTCTAGTATGTTGGTTCATGTGTAATATAGTAGTATTGGATGTCATATGTAAGATACGTTATGTGTGATGTTTAAAAATAATGTAATATATGGAGTTTTTGCTTTCGATATCCGCCGTTACTTTTAGCATCGCCCTCCCGGTCTCGTCCGAGCCGGATAAGGGGGTTGTTGCATTGCAGCTGGAGCTTGCTGTTCACAAGTGTTATGGATTGCTCAGCAACTTAGAGATCTTGGCTACAATTTCAGAAATGTGCCCATTCATTGTGACAACACAAGTGCTATCTCAATCTCTAAGAATCCAGTCCAGCACTCAAGAACCAAGCACATAGATGTGAGACATCACTTCCTTAGAGATCATGCAGAACAAGGTAATGTTGTTCTAACTTTTATTTCTACCTCTATGCAGATTGCTGATATTTTCACTAAAGCTTTGCCAGATGATAGGTTTTCATCTCTAAGGCTTGAATTAAGGATGTTAAACAAGGATGCATTGGTTTAGGGGGAGTATCAGTACTTATATGTGATTATGTGTTGAAATCTCAAAGCCTTGAGATTATACTTTCCAAAGCGTTGAAAGTATAGCTCAAAGCTTTGAAGTTTCTCAAACTGCAGAAAATCTCGAGGCCTTGAGATTGTTCTCCAGGTCTTGAAAACATCTGTATTTTTTTTTAAATGGATCATCAAATATTATATCTTATCTTTTTAGATAACTGTATAATATTTGAATTACTCGGAGAATTATCTAAAATATCCAAAAATATTTTCAAAGATCCTTTCTGCATGTTGATTTTAGTAGAGTCCTTTTATGACTCATCTTTTTCAAACTACTTAAGCTGAAAGTTAGGGCTTATTCTTCTTCATTCTCTCTCAATTCTCTCGAATCTCCTTTCTCTCTCTCAATTTCTCTCAATCTCATTCCCCTCACAAAACCCTAAACCCACAATGGAGCGCAAATCAGCCATAATTCAGCAACAAGGGAAGCCTTCTGGCAGATCCAAGAAGAGGGCAAACAAGAAGGAGAAGGTTGTGATCTCTGATTCAGATTCAGAAAATACTCAGAGCTTGCATGAGGACACTCCTCCTGCAAATAAGTCCAGAACAGAGAAGGTAGTTGAAGGTTCAAGCATTGATCCACAGAAGGAGACATAGGCTCAGGGTGGTGATCAACCTAGGTCAGAGAAGAAGAAAGGGGGAGAAAAGAAAAAGACTGGAGAAGAGGAAAAAGGGAAATCTGCTCAAGAAATCAAGAAGAAAACCATCTGAAGGAGAACAAGAGAAGAGCAAACCCTCAGAGAAGAAAACTAGGGTTAAGCAGGTTGGTGCTGCAACCAAGAAAGGTTATCAAGGTAATAATGTACTTCCTACAAAATGGTTTGTTAGTTTTGAGGTTAGAACTGTATGGATGCAAGGTTATGCTTCATCTAAGGTAGCTTTCTGTAGTATGGTTTTTGAGGAGTTGTTAGACAAGTTGGATATTGATTGTATGAGAAAATTAAGAGAAACTGCAGTTTGGAAGGTGTTAAATCCTAGTTCAAAAGCCTATCCTAGGTTAACTAGGTTGTTTTATCTGAATTTGGTTTCTGAAGGTGATGACAAGATGGTGTTAACTTCAAAAGTGGCTGGGATAGATTTGAGGTTAGATCATAGGACTTTTGCCAAAGTCTTGGGCATTAATATTGGAGATTACCCTGATACGAAGGAGTGCCTGGATAAGGCAAAGGAAATGTTTTTCATTAATGGTGTACCCTCTGGTCCCAAGTTGTTGACACACTCAGTGCTCAACTGTGAAGCCAAAATCCTGTTTACAATTCTGATGAGAAGTGTAGTTCCTAGGGAAAACTCAAGGGAGTTGGTGACTGATAAGGTTCTTATTTCGATGTATCTGATATCTCAAGGGTTTGAGATAGACTTGCCAACAGTTTTTATGTAGCATATGATTTATTGTGCAACCAGAACTAGAAACCATCCTCTTCCATATGCAACTTGTTACCTCTTTGCTTTGAGTATTTTGATGTACCTGTGAAATGAGAGGAAAAGATTACTGGAGGTTTTGGGTTGATTGATGAGACTGCATTACAGAGGATTGGGGTAGTTCAGACTGGGAAAGGACATTGGAAGTTCTATTCAGATTTGTCAAAGGAGGAACTTGGAGAGAAGGAGTTTGTGAAGCCAAAGGGGGCTACATCAGGGAAAGGACAAGCCAATGAAGATTACTCTTTGTTGATTGAGAAGATTGATGATCAGCAGGTTGAGATTGAAGATCTCAGACAAAGGTTATTTGATCTGTCATCTGAATTTAACCAGTTCAAGGGCTTGATGAATGTGATGAATGGGAATCTGGATATTGTCATCAAGGGTTTGAACTTGGAGAAGATACCTTCTGCTACTAGTCATGACACCAGTGCGGATTCAGATGAAAGGCTAGGAGATTTCTTGAAGAAGAAAAAGAAGCCAATTCCAGTGGTGCTTACTTCAAAAGATCTGTATGAACAAACTGATGAAGAAGATGCTGGTGAAGACACAGGTGTTGATGCAGCTACAGAGGGGGATTCAGTGCAGGTTAAGAAGAAAGTGGATGAAATAATTGAAGAAGTTGTTGCAGAAGTGGAAGCTGAACAAGAAGGAAATCAGTCTGCTGAAGATGCTGTAAGTGAGGAAGAAGTTGGAGAAGGCTCAGAGAAAGGCCAGACATCAAAGAAGAATTGAAGATCAGAGAAGACCAAAGCCTTGACCTTCTATCTCTTTCTCTTCTTCTTTCCTGTTCTCAAGGCGGTGACTTTTAGTAATAAATTTTGTTTAAGTTTTTTTTAATACTCTGAGTAATGATCCAACATTTCTTCATCCTTATTTGATGAAAGTCAAAAAGGGGGAGAAGTTATTGTGTTACTTGTAGTACTTGAATAATAATAATAATCAGTTGTTTTGGTTTAATCTTTAATCTGTTGTGTTATTATATTACTGTGGTTATATGTAAATTTTGCTTATAATATGTGGTTTACTGATTATCTGGTATTATTGTCAATTGTATCTGCAATATGTGGTTATCTATTTTTATAACGAGTGGCAGGAAAATCTGTACAAGACTGTAGGTTTTGTCTTTCATCAAGGGGGAGATTGTTGATTCAAAGACCCTTGAATGTGTTTTGGATGGTAATTGTTTTGAGTGATGAAAGACAAAGACAGATGCAACAATGCAATTCAGATACTCCAAGGCCTTGAGAGACTGACAGAGCTTCAAAGCCTTGAGAGTTGTTCTTATTCTGCTCAATGTTCTAACAGTTTTGTATTGCAGATTGGATATCTGATTATACAGATCAGGGATCTGTTGCATATACTCATGTTTTACATTATCCACATATCTAACACAATTGCAGATGATCATAACAGGATGAATCAGAGTTTTCTGAATTTAACTTTGAATATCTGTGAAGCAGGTTCAGAGCTCCAAGGCCTTGAGATGTGCCTTGAGTTGCTGACAGTTTTTACGGAACTAAGTTGATTCTTTCTTGCAGGTTGTGATTCTTATTAGTGTGATTACTTATTGACTTCTAAGAGTCTTAAACTTTTTTTCATGAATTATATGTGTTAGAAGTTAAACAGATTACTGTTCTAATCTTTTAACCAGTTTTATCCGAAACTAGATAACCAAACAGTCTTAGTACTGTTATCTTTCTGGATTTTGTTGTTGCTGTGATTTTAATGTTGTTGCAGTTTTGTTAAACGTGGAAGAGCAATCTCAAAAAACTCCAAGGGATATCCACTTAGAGCTGTTTGAATTTCAGTTGAAAACAGAAGGAGGATTTGTAGGAACTGAGATCCTAAAATCTCTCAATCACTTGCAGATGTGGATAAAAGAGACTGATTTGAATTTTAAAAAGAGAGAGAGGCTTGCAGAATACTCAGAAAGGTGTGACAAATTCGGGGGAGATCATTCATACAAACACACACAAGAATTCAAGCTTCAATCCAGATTTCAGAAGATCAAATCAATCCAGTTTCCAGAAGAACACATCCAGGCTTCAATAGCTTATCTCTTCTACTGTGTTTTTCACTTGTTTTTTAGTCTGTGTATTTATTATATATCTTAAACCTCACTTAAACCTAGTGGTTGGTTGTTCAAGTGAACAACAAGAGGTTCTTATTAGCTCAACAGTTAGTAGCTGAGACTAGATAGGTTTGGAACCACAAGCTGTATAGGTGTAAGGGAAATCACTTAGGCTTGAAGATCTAGGGTTGTTTCTGTGTGAGTGATAAGAAGTGTTTGCCCAATCCTGGTGGGATTAGATCCCTCAGGCAAAGATTAGGTCCATTGGAATTGAACTCTGTAAATTGCTTTGTGTTCTTTGCTTTATAGTTTCATTATTTTCTGTTGCATACAACTCAAATCAAACTAGGGTTTATAAGCTGCTTAGAACTGGTAATAGTTCAAGGCCTTGAAGCTTTCTATTTTGCCTTTGAAAGTTTCAGACAGTTTTCTAAAATCTCAAGGCCTTGAGATTTGAGTTTCACACAAAGCTAATCTGTTAAGTTCTGAGTTTTGCAAAAAAAGTTTCCATACTCTATTCAACCCCCCCCCCCTTATAGAGTATTTAGGTCCTGTATTTAGTCTACATTACACACTTTCAGGCTGTAAAATTAAAATAAGCTGAGTAAGCTTGATCTTTAGTGATTAATGGATATAGCCAACAAAATCTGGAGTAATCATCTATAAATAATATGTAGTAACAAAACTTGGAACAAGAAGAAACTGGAGCAGGGCCCCATACATCAGAGTGAACAAGAGAGAAAGGTTTTTGAGCCTTTGATTCAGAAATAGGAAATGACAATTTCTGTGATTTAGCAATTTCATTGGAGACAGACATGTGAGATGTAATAGATTTAGACATGTTTGGAAGATGTAATATGTGATGTAAGTGCGCATCACTAGAGTGGAGGGATGGCCCAGACTTTGATGCCACATATTGGAATAATGAGAGACTGGAGGAGCATTTGCAGAGAGGCTAGGAGTAATGGCTGTAGACATAGTTAAGACAGGCATTGTATGAGTTCTAGAATGAACTGAACTGAATTGAGTAGGATGAGATATAGGAGATCTCACCACAGATTTTGGCATGACATAAAGACCATTTCTACAAGGGCCCTGGTAAAGTAAATGTGATTCAAATCCCTGATTTGAAAATTCTTAGAGGAAAAAGTTACAATACAATCATTGGCATGTGTTAGTTGTGACTCAGAAAGGAGATTAGATTGAATTGAGAGTAAAAGAAAGACATTGTGAAGGTGAAGTTTACCATTAGGAGTTGGAAGAAATCCATCTCCAATATGAGAGATAGGTAACATAGATCCATAACCAACCGTCACAGTATGATTACTAGGATAGGAAGTAGATGTAGACACAAGAGAACTATCATTAGTCACATGTGCATTTTCTCCAGAAAGTTGTTGGTGTGATTGAGATGCTGGAGGTGTATATACTTGAGTGTTGGGGCTTGCGATGAACAATTTGATCCACCACCAAGACCATTGTAGTGGTAATTCTATGGAACATTGTTGTAGTGAGCCTGGAAGTGAGGTCTAGGCTTATGTTTAGTGCTCTTGTATGTGGTTGTATCAGTCATGTACCAGCAGTCTATGGAAGTGTGTTTTCTTTTACCACATATTTGACATGAAACCTCAGAGTTGCTATAGTTTGAAGGTCAGAAACCTTGGTTGAAGTTGTTATAACCACTTGTAGAACCTCTTCCCGATCCTCTATTGTAGTATCCATTTTGAAATCTGTTTTGAGAGTATCTTCCTCCACGATTAAATGATCCTCTTCCTCTGTTGTATTGCGGTCTATAAACTCCATAAGCTGTAAAAATGTCATGCGGAGCTGGTAAAGGAGGCACTAAATTTTGATGTTTGGAAGAACCAATAGCTTGTGGCTTGTTGATGTGTAAACCCTCAGATAAGAGTAAAGAGGATAGCTCATTAACTGTTATTGGAGCACCTCTCATATGGATATTAGACTTGACAATGTCAAAAAGATGAAGGAAGCCCTCTAAGGATGTATTGAACAAGATCTTCCTCAGATACATGCTCCTGAACTTGCAGCAATCGATCTACCAAAATTCTTGACACAATCTAGAAATTCCATCACAGTTTTGGAACCTTTTTGAAGAGTAAACAACTAATCCTTGAGTTGATGAATGTGTGACCGAGATAGAGAGGTATTCTTTGAGCTAGGGCATGCCATATGCAGTAGAGAAATGCAGAATGAAAGGTAACACAGTAGGTGAAATAGATGCAATTAGGCATGTTTTCAGATGATGATCAATCAGGAGCCAAGATGCATATAGAGGAGTAGACAGATCATTACCAGAAGTATCAGTGATGACAGCTAATGGAGGAGTAGAACAAAGATGAGAATAGAGATCATTAGCTTGTAGAACTGCTTCCAATTGAGCTTTCCATAACATTTAATTAGTACTATCAAGTTTCAGCTGAACCAGAGACTTGAGATTCGTGATTAACAAGGTTAAACCTGTTGGTAATGGAGTGGTCATGATCTCCGAGAGACAAGAGCACAACCAGTAGCAGACGTCAGTGAAAATAGAGCAGAACTCGGCAACAACTCGGCATGACTCGGCAATTGTGCACAAGAGATTCCGGCGGGGAGAACTCCGTGTACACCGTAAGTAGAGGATCAAAGATGACACACGAACAGTTGGGTTGTGCGTAGGGAGAGAGTAAGGCAGTAGTAATGTCTGAGAGAGAGACAGAGGTTTGGCAGAGCCTCCGCGTATGGCTGGTGTGTCCTCCTTTGTATGGAAAGGTTAACGTCCTATATATAACGGAGTATGTGACCGTTGCAGTGTGGTTAATGCGCCCATCAATGGCGGCTTAATTAGCTTAACCACAACGGCACGTTCGTCCGAGTATATAGGGACCGTTACAGCACGTTATGCGCGAATACCGGAACCGTTATGGGGTTGACCGGGTTTGACCGAATTGACCGGGTTTATGGAGCTCGTGCCATAAATCTCTCAAAGCAGTTACTAAAGGTCGCGCGCGGGCTTGGCTCGCACGCGACAGGACTTACTCTAGCCTCCAAACCACTAAGTCCCTACAAGTCCTGTGCAGTGGTATGCAAGGGCCCTGTCTCGCAGCCCCCACATGGATCAGCGCGGCTGGTGATCCAGTGTGTGTGCAGCACAATATGGTGTGCTGGATGGTTGCCACGTGGCCAAGATCTGTCAGCTCAGAAAGCACTATCTACATTAGCCCCCTTTCGGCGCGTGAAGACTCATAGCTGGACAGACTTCCATGCGCGGAAACCAACATACGCGTCGCCGCCACGCACCAATTCAAATATGAGTAAATTCAGCCCCCGTGCGTGCCATTATGACCTAAAACCCCTAGAGTCGTGCCGTCTGGCCTTTAGGGTTTTAGGCGTGACGTCAGCTTGTCCTGTGATTGCGCGATTCGACGGTGACGGTTGCGATTCGACTACTGAAAGGACGCAACCCTTCATTGTTTTTGGATAAATACTTTGTACTCTCCATTGTTGCAAAGCATCACTTCTTTCTCTTAAAGTGAATGATACCCGGAAGTCTTCAAGAGCAGATTCAGATAATCAATCACCAGTTCAGAATTGCAAATCGTCTTCTTCAACTGTCTGCATCCAAGCAAGCTTTACAGAAACAAGGTTGGCCTTGTTCAATTTCGATTTAAAATGCTAGTATATGCTTTGAACTGCGTTGGATCTGCAAACCCATGACATATTATCCGCTGAAAACTTGCGAAGAAACTCACAATCTTTGAATCCAATTTCGATTTAGTCCTCCGATGATAAAGACCTTGAATGTAGGGTTTTTGAAATCCCTGATAATGCAAACAATTCCAATCTCCAATTTCTGAAATTGGTACCAGACTGTTCATCTTTCTTCCCATAGATCTTTGAATCTCGAAATTCAAACTGAAGTGTGCATATTTCTCCCCCCTTTTTTTCTTGCTTTTCCGCAGGAATGGCTAAGACAAAAGGAACTAGACCCACCAAGGAGGACGAAGAAATACCTGATCTTCCGCAAGCTCTATGGCGAAAATCCCCCTATCTGGGTGGCAAAGACTTCTACCATGCTAGGGTTAAGGCGAAGAAACTGCCTACTTCTATCCCCAATGAGGGATTGCAAACATTAACCCCTCCAGTTAACTCGGCCTTGCTTGAGTTGATTGGCTCCGAAGACGTGGTTCGATTGGGAATCGAAAATGGGTACTTCCCGTACGCTGTGATTTCCACCCAAGCTTTTGTTCAGAAATTGGACTACATGGATGAATGGATTGACCATGTGTTGACTCATCACGCCATGACTTTAAATGAGGCCGGCGTATACTTCGCCGTTCGTGCTATGAAGGGTGCTGCCGTGAAGCTGGACCAGTCCATGCTTCTAAACCTTCTTTCTCGCTACTCGCCTGCGACTCACACTTTTCACTTTGCCGAGTTCGAGGCTGCCCCCACGCTCGAGGACGTGCACATGCTGTATGATCTGTCTCCCATGGGTGAGGTGGACCCTTTGAGTCCCTTGAGGACGGATGCGGAGATTGCTTTGTACACGCAGATGGAGGAGTGCTTGTCACAGGTAAAGAAAATCTCCACCCGGTGGACCACTACAAAAGCCCTTCCTGACTGGCAGTTGGTTGACACATCTGCGAAGAATACTTGGAACAAATGGGTGCAGTACTTTTTCCGTGATTATGCGAACAGCAGCATTACCAAGAAGCTTTTGAGTCAAAACCCGGAGGCTAAGAACTATGTGGAGGGTAAGGGTTATCACTTGACCCTTTGTGCCTTCCTCTGTGCCTGGCTGTCGAGGTACTTAATCGATGGTCACCCGCAAGATGGGGTCTTCTATCACGTTCTGCCCCTTGCTGTGAAACTGGCCCTCGGTCAGAAAGTCGCACTCGGAACCTTGGTCTTGGGCACGCTGTACTACAGACTAGATCAGCTGGTTGTGGCCATGAAGGAATCACGTGGCCGCCTCGACATACTGACTTTTGTTAACATTGCCTTCTTGACAATGTGGGTCTTTGAGCGATGGCCTTCCTATGCCCCTGTTGCTTCTAAACCCAACAAGTGGTGTCCCCCAGTTGCGGTGGAGGAGCGTAACAGCGGCAGAGCTGCAAGGTGGTTTGGGACAAATAATACCAAGTGCGTTTGGAGCCTAATATGCGACAATCGACAAGAGTTCATAGCCAGGCCCTATGCCATGCGTATTGAAAACGTGCGATGGTTTCCAAAGTTGTATCCTTCTAAGGGTGTTGTGTTCTCAGAAGAGCTCCTCTTCGAAGATGGAGGGAATTTCCATGAGCGCTATCGCGAATTCTTTTGCTGGTGCTTGCGAGGTTCCCTTCTTGCTCTCGCAGAGCATATTCGTGAGCTCGCGCCGAGATATGAGAGGATTACTGTGGATGTTGATCCTACTCGCGTTTCTCCCCAATTCGGCTTTGATGCAGTGGCACCATCAATCTGGCCACAGTCTATTATCAGAGGCTGCTATAAGCGTTTGTTGACAAAGGAGTGCAAAACAGTCTTGCTGAGCAATCTTCTCTTCGAGCAACCTGCAGGTAATCATGAAGGCGGCTATTCCAAAAACTGGCTCGCATATTGGAACGCCCAGCAGACAAGATTTGAGACGCAGTCGGCCCCCCAGCCAAGCAGAGCTCCTGTAATCAAAAGGAACTCTTTTCCTTTTCGTCCCAATTGCAGCCTGGATGAGTCTAAATATGGTTGCTACTCATTGCTAGATCGCGAGAACCATCTGTGTCCCACCATCATTCTAGATGAAAAGATCGCCGCAGTTAGAAAAGGCGACTCGCATGTCATCAGATATAGCGAGACTTTTGCTAAGGTAAGCAACTTCTTTTGCATGCGCTAAGCTTCTTTACTTTCACATATTGACACCTTTATTTTTACGCTTCTTGCTGTAGTGCCATGTGCGGAGGTTTGCATCTGGTGAGCGTTCCAAATCGCTCGTTAACACCATTGTTACTACAAGAAGGCAAGGACAGCCGTTTCGGCTAGCATCGAGAATGGATCCCGAGGTCGAGGCCAGGATTCGCGAGGTCATGAATGCTTTTGCTGACTCGCTAATAGACAATGCTCCGGCCTTGTCTCCCCCTAGAGATGATCCGTCTCCTCCAGCGACTGCCGCGCCAAGAGCGAAGAGACCCAGGCAAAGAGGAATTACAATTTCTTCCCCTAGAAGCGCTCCAACTTCCCCTCCTGCGAGGTCCCTTTCCGCCAAGGACAAAGGCAAAGGTCGCATGACCAGTAAAGCGCGGAAGGAGCTCGCAGTGGAGACCTTCATTCCATTCGGCCAGGAGGAAGAAGAGGAGAGGCGGGAGCCAAGAGAAGGAGATGAAGAAGAAGAAGAAAGAGTCGAAGATGTCAGAGTCAGAGAGGAAAATGTGATACATGAGGAAGAATCAGGAGGTATCTCAATCGCGTTTCCCTTCTCATTATCTTAACTCTTTTGCAACTTGATTTTGAATCAATCGTTCCTTCGCAGATGATGATGATGATGATGAGACCATCAGTGGCCTTTTGGCCAAGAGGCAGAAGAGGGGTGCTCATTCTGGCATTTCTGATGAACCCATAAGCGAGGATATTCTTGCCGAGTCAAGGAAGACAGCTGCGGAAGCTGCTGAAAGGAGAAGAAAGCGAGAAGAGGAGGAGCTCGAGCGTGTGAGGCAGAGGAGCCTTGAAGAAAAACATGTCGACGACCTAGTGCGTCCAACTGACGAGGAAGACGTGCTTCCAGAAGAGATGGCTCCTCAAGCGGAAGAGGAGGATGCGGCTCCAGAAGAGGATGCGGCAGCCTTAGAGCAAGCCCAAGCAGATTTTGAAGAAATCGCAGGCGGCAATGAAGGTGAGATTTTTAATCTCGCAGTAACTTATCGAGATATTATTGTTGGTGCATTAAAGCATGGTGTATCAAAAGCTGACATTCGCCGTTGGCTAGTAAGCAAGTGCGGTGAACCCTCAGGTAATCACATGAACGATATGCGTGAACTAGGCTTAGCAACTCAAAACATAATCATGACTGGTTTCTTCGCGCCCCAGGTCACGCTCATCTTAAATACATGCTTAACGAAGACACATTAATAGGGCAAGGTTCCACGTCCTTAGCGTATGACGAGAATACTGCAATCCCACCTTCGCGTGGAGGTGCTTGCTCTTAGCTTTAGCAAAGATAGTAAAATAACGTACGATACAGGTTACCTCATACTATCGCATTTTGTATCGCAGGCAATGCTGATGAACCCGTGTTGGAGCAAAGGAGTCAACCTTCTGCGTCCTATGTCCCGGTGCCGAGTTCTCATACCGAGAAACCCGTCGCAGCTGCTGAATATGCAGGAGAGCCTCTTGAGGACGTCATCGAACTTTTCTGATGATGCCGAGGCTGACACTGTGCTAATGGAGGAAGATGCCCATGCTGTTGATGCTATCGCATCTGAAGGTATCCCTCGCCAAGCAACTTCGGCTGCCACCACACCTCCAGCGATGACTGAGTCGGCGGCACCTCTTCCTGCGTGGAGCTTTTGGGGCTCGCAGGTCGGGGCTGCGATCGCACCTGGTGCGGCTTATACTCTTCCCCCCAACTATGAGGAGTTAGAGCTCGCAGCTGATAGAAGGGCAATGGAGCGAGGGCAGTCTTCAACCACCCCAGCAATGCGCGTTCCTTCTCTGCGCGAGATCCTTGAAGGAGCTGGTATGTCATCATTTGCTGTTCGCATCTCGCATTTGAATTTAATAGTATAACTTGGCTTTGACATTGCTTCAGGTTTGAAGCAAGCCGATGTGGACTGGCTAGTTCGGATGCGCCTCACCTACCCCCAGTCATTTGCGAGGTCTCTGGAGATAGGGCCCTTTGACAGGAGGCTATTTCTTTCCGAAGCCATCTGTATTTTGGAGCAGCTGTCCGCGGCCACACCTGCTACCATTTCTCCTCAGAGTGCCGAATTGCTTTTTGGCATGTGCCAAAATCTTCTCGCCAAAGTTCAAGGCAGGCTGGGCTTCAAGTTTCTTATCAAAAGAGTTACCCTGATTCGTGCGGCCGTAACTTTGAAACGCGGCCACCAAAACCTCGCAGCTGAGAAGCAGAAGGTAGAGCAGCAAAAGCAAAAGGTTGAAGAGGCTATGAAGCTCTATCATGAGATGAACGCCAAATGCGAGCAATTGAAGCAGGAAGTGGAGCAGGTGGAAAATCTGAGCCGTCAGTTTACCCCCCATGACTCCTTGATCAAGGGTTTATTTTGATTTTTGATTTTGAAAAGTAGCAAATAAATAGCTGAAACATTATTGTAATGTTGCTAGGGTTTCTCCCCCCTTTTTTTCAAAACAAAAGAATCGAAGTGCCCGTTTTGCCCTTTCCGGGATTTGCTAGAATATCTCTGTGCATATCAATTTATGACGTCAGCAATTGATATTCTGCCTTGATTTTCGCGCTAATTGCTCATTAGATAAGCACGCTTTCCTTGGGAAGTCCATCCGAATCATGACCATCCGTCATTAATTAGGATACGCAACTGAACCGTCGTAGCCTTTAGTAGGGTAATTGATTGTTACCGCTTTTCAAGGCGTAAGTGATTGATCCTTACCCTCTTTTCAAATTCTGCTGACTCATCTTGGCAACTGAAGAGTCTCCACAAGGTCTATATAAACCCTGCCTTTTTCTATTTGGTTTCTTCATCCCAAAATGTGGTTTGCCGTGAGTCCTTACGACTGCTGGCTTCAACGCTTGTTTTTCGTTGATTCATGGCAACTCCAAGTTCTGAAACCTGAGTTTGCGCTTTGTGCTATAGAAATAGCTTCCAAGATCCGCTTCATAAGGCTTATTGATATTTATAACCATCATAAAGAAGATGGAGACAATACCTCATGTTTGTTCAAAGAATTTTCTTCGTCTATTATGTTTGCAGGTCATGTTTCCGGCCGCCTCTCGGCGAGGTGCAGCGCCGTAGTGACCCTACTACCGACTCGTAATGAACGGTGGGATTCTACTCCAGCATGCCCGGAGGAGAATTTCTTGCCTCCTCGTTCTTGAACTCAGGGTGGCGAGCCAATGCGCTCGTCTATTTGGACAAGGAGCCCATTGCCCGAGGAATGACTGCTCCCCTGTTTTGCACGGCTGCATACGCCGGAACAGGTGGTTCCTCTGGTACATATCTTGATCAGACAGAGGCCTTCTCAGATCCTGGGATCTTGGACGTAGCGTCACCCAGATCTTGCTGCTAGGGACGTAGCGAATGGCGGGCTGATCTTCTCGCAGGAGCGTCCTACTTGCTACAGATCTTTTGCCGCAGATCTGTGTATCGCATAACTGGTGTTAGGACCGTTAGGTTCATCCCTTTTCAGTTAGGATTCCCCCGATGTGTAACTTCTTGCTTGTAAGTTACTTTTTAGATGCCTTGTAAGCCATGTTGGCTGCGCAGTTAGCTTGATTTAAGCTTTTCCTCTTGTAAGCTGTTATCTAGACAGATAAATTGTAAGTCCTTTTGACTCGTAATGATAAATTGATTTGCATGATTTGCTGTCTTTTTACAACAAATTACAATTTCGCATGCGTATCGGCAAATTCCGCCTTCTGTAGTGCTAAATACACACTTTGTATTTGCTATCTGCTGTATAAATCGCAGATATGATCTTAGATTATTCAAAATCGCGTTTGCATAGCTTTGCTACCTTAGCAGATAGGCTTGTGGTTTGTTTCAGATTAAAGTACAAGTGCTATCTCATCATATAGGCCTTTGTAGATCGATTAAGATCATTTTTCATAATGCTGCTATCACAACAGATAGACTTAAGAACGATTTTTAAATCGCATTTGCATAATGCTGCTATCGCCACAGATAGGCTTGGAAGATCATTCACAATCATGTTCGCATGAGCTGCTATCATAGCAGATAGGCTTAGAAGATCAATTAAGATCGTTTTCGCATAAGTTTCGTGGCAGATAGGCTTAGAAGATCAATTAAGACCATTTTCGCATAGGCTGCTATCGTGACAGATAGGCTTAGAAGATCCATTAAGATCATTTTCGCATGAGCTGCTATCGTGGCAGATAGGCTTAAGAGATCAATTAAGATCATTTTCGCATGAGCTTCTATCGTGGCAGATAGGCTTTAAGATCAATTAAGATCGTATTCGAGTAAGTTGCTATCACAGCGGATAGGCTTTAAGAGATCAATTAAGACGCTATTTGCATGAGCTGCTATCGTGGCAGATAGGCTTAGAAGATCCATTAAGATCATTTTCGCATGAGCGGCTATCGTGGCAGATAGGCTTTAAGAGATCAATTAAGACCGTATTTTCATGAGCTGCTATCGTGGCAGATAGGCTTATAAGATCAATTAAGATCGTATTCGAGTAAGTTGCTATTGTTGGAATAGATGCCCTAGAGGCAATCTAGTTTAGTATGAATTTGTAATTGGCTAGAAATTCATTTATTATTTATTGGATATTTAATATAATGAAGTCCTTAGATTTACAATCGTGTTGTTTATCTTAAATATCCCTAGTCAAGTATAATGATTAAATGGGACAATCATCTATAGACTAGTATGGGGTTGGATTGGTATGGAGATATCACGATCCAACACATAGGTGTGCATTACGGAATGTTGCACTGGATTGACCCATCACCGAGAAGGCTACATACACGTTATGTTGAGTCACAAGTGCTTCTCGGGTACAATGGTATTGTCATCCTTAGACTTGAAGTCACTAGATATTCTAGTTGTGGATCATTGTGATCTTGGTAGCGTTAAACGCTACACCGTAACTGGGTAGTTATAAAGGCGTGTACTGGATACAATGAGAAGCAAGCTTAGAGATCGTAGTGGACGTAGAGAGGATTTGCCCCTCCCACATAACGGGAGCAACTATCCAAGGCCACTCGAAGGATAGTGCTTATAGAATGTCTGGCCAGACTCAAATAAATCAATATATGAGATATTGATGTTATTTGCACGAATAAGGCTATTCCATGGATCGAGAAACTAGGGATTGGATATACGAGTGTGACTTGTATGTCTCGTGTCCAATCCGGATATGGAGGCAAAGGGATGAGACAATTACTTGTACAAGGTTGTCTAGATGACTATTCTATTAGTTGGCTAGAATGGATGTTTTGCTAGAAACCGCTCCATATTAGCAAAGAGTTGCTACCAACTAGATAGAACCTATGGGGTCACACGCTATATAGAGTTGTACTAGATTGTGGAATTAATTAATTGGATTAATTAATTAGAAGGATCACTTTGCAAACCCTTGCAAACTTAGTAGGGACTAATTTGCAAGGAAGGGACTAAATTGAATTCTAGTAGGACTAGAATAAGTCCTTTAGGTAGTTAACAAGGAGTTGTTGGACTATATAAAGGACCCTCCTCCTTCCTTCCCTACACACTTTATGCTCTAGAGAGATCATAACAAGAGTAGGAGAGAACAAAGGAGAGAGAGAGAGCAAGCAAAGAGGGACGCCGCCCCCCCTTGCCGCCGCCCCTTGTCCCCGACGCCACAAAGGGGCCGAAACCCCCTTTTGTGCCTCGTTTTGCGTGATTCCTTCACCCTCCTTTCAATCCGGGCTAGCACCAAGGAGATTGGAGATCTAGGAACAACTCTAGGCGTGGATCAACTATAGAGAACGTGACACTATTCGCGTTTGAAGTCATCAAGGAGAACCCAAAGGTGTGTTTATGATTTCTTGCCTTTACTATCGTTATGCATCTAGACTTGTGATCCTTGGAGGGTTTTGCATGGTTGTTTGTTTGATTATGCTTCCGTTTGCGCGATCCATGAATCAAAACCCTACAGTGGTATCAGAGCCACAGGTCATAGAGCATAAACGTAGTTTATGTGTTACATTCTTGTTGTTTTACACCTTAATTTGTTGTTTATCGCGTAAAACAAGACAAATCAAGCATTGGATGCAATTTGTCAAAGAATTAATCATAACAAGACCCAATTATTGCATTGGATGCATGAATTGGTGAGTTTGAGAAATTTTAGGATCTTAGATCTAGGGTTTGGGCATCCTTGGGGAAGAAGGAGTTCTCCCACAACAAGGAAACAACCAAACTTGGGCTCCAAGCAAGGAGGTTGTTTTGGAAACAACCTCCACAAGGAGGTTCGGCCCCCTAGGGGACCGCCCCCTTGCTTGCCGCCCAAGCTTGGAGCCCTAAGGGGCCGGGCGGCCCTAACCCGCGGGCCTAGCTTGCGGGTTTTGGGCCGGGCCGGCCCTAGGGCTTTATGGTTCACTTATTTGGGCCCGGGCAATTGGATTGTTGGGCCCATGGACCGTTTTAACCCTAGAAATCCTAAAATCAATTAAAATTGACCAAGCGCGTTAAAATTGGATTTTAACTGTTTATGTGCAAATCGCATGGTGATTGGATATGGCCTTAGGATGTGGTTTGATGTGGATGTTTAATTTTGTGGTTTGGTTTTACGGCCTGCGAGCTGATCAATTAATTGTAATAATTAATTAGGGTTTTATGGCCTGCGTGCCATTTTTTTTTCTCAACTTGTGAGATTTATTTTATTTAGTATAGATATTAGCTAGTGCTAGATAAAGTAGATTGTTAGCCAAGATTGGAGAAAAGAAGCCCAAAGCCAAAGAAGCCACAAAAGATGGAGCATGGAGCATGGAGCACACCACATGACTATGAAGGATGGACCAAAAGATCAAGACGCATGGAGATGTGTTTGTTTAGGGTTCATAGATAATTCCATTGGCTTGGAATTATCTTAGTCTAGAAAAGGCCATATCCACATCACGTTTAATTTCTGTTTTGTGGTTGTTTATTTATTGTCTTATTATTTGTGTGGTTGGTGTATGGATGATGCATGCAATTAGGATAATAAGATAATTAGACAACCCGGATCTATTATTTGGAGTTGTGCCCAAACTCAAATAGATAGATTAGTTGATATTGATCAACAAAATAATTAAAATTGAATTGAAAATCCCTCAAATTTTAAATATTGTGTTCTTGCCTTCTCATTATTTAAACACTCATTATCATCATTATTTATCAAGTTCGTGCGTGCCAAAGCATGGCGACTTGGTTCATAATGATGGAATGCGATGGCACGTAACAATGTGCAATTGTTTAGATAAGAGGTTGAGCACAACTAGGCTATTAATTTGATTAAGAAACCTAGAGGCAATCAATTGGGATTATCCATATGGATGGATAAATAAGTAGTTATTTGCCCGATTGAACCAAGAGTTGCATATGGGATGCAATTGGAATCGTTCCTACCTAAGAAGTAGTCGAATTATGGGTGACTTGCCAAAGCAAGCTCATAAGGAGATGAAAAAGATGGATCTTGGCCCACTAGAAAATATAAGGATATTTTCCGCATTAATATCTTGAGGGTTATTAATCCGTAGTAAAATAGTGGGAGCTATATTTAATAAACTAGCCATTATTAAATATAGTCAAAAATTCACAAATACTAAAACTTGCATATTTTCCTTTTGTAGAATTCCAAATGGCAAACAACTCATCGAGTTCACAACATTCCCTACGATCTGTCCTTGAGAAGGACAAGCTCTCAGGAACCAACTTTCTCGATTGGTACAGAAACTTGAGAATTGTTCTCAAGCAAGAGAAGAAGCTGTACGCAATAGAGGAGCATGTTCCTGAAGGTCCAGAGAATTAGACACCTGCTGCCTTAAAGGCGTATCAAAAGCGTGTTGATGACGCTAATGATGCGGCCTGCCTAATGCTTTGCACCATGACCTCTGAGCTTCAGAAGCAACATGAGAACATGAATGCTGTCGATATGATCGAACATCTAAAGCAGCTCTTCCAAGAGCAGGCGAGGGTAGAGAGGTATGAGGTCTCAAAGGCACTGTTCAAATGTCATCTAGCAGAAGGGAACCCGGTGGGACCCCATGTACTCCGAATGATCGGGTACTTGGAGAATCTCGCCCGGCTTGGGTTCCCGGTCGGCCAAGAGTTGGCAACCGATCTCGTGTTGCAATCGTTGCCTGAGAGTTATGGACAGTTCATTATGAACTATAACATGAACGAGATCGTTAAACCACTGCCAGATTTGCTCAACATGTTGAGGACGGCTGAACAGAGCATCAACAAGGGTAAGGGCAAGGCCATTATGATGGTACATAAAGGAAAGGGCAAAAAGTTTGCATCTTCCTCCAAGGGCAAAGGCAAGTCAGTTGCTAAGTCCAAGGAACAAGCCCTTAAGCCTGTTGGTGCCATTGCCAAGGTCGTGACTAAGGGTGAATGTCACTACTGTAGTCAACCTGGACACTGGAGGAGGAACTGCCCAAAATATCTGGAGGACAAGAGGCTTGGAATAGTGATTCCACCACCACCAGGTATTTTTGTTGTAGATGTCAATTTAACTGTCTCTACATCATGGGTATTAGATACTGGATGTGGATCTCATATTTGTCGAAATATGCAGGATCTAAAGAGAAGTAAAAGATTGGCTAAAGGGGAGGTAGATCTACGCGTTGGGAATGGAGCAAAGGTTGCTGCGTTGGCCATAGGCGTTTGCGAGCTATCTCTGCCTTCAGGATTAGTTTTAGAATTAAATAATTGCTATTTTGTGCCTGCTATGAGCAGAAACATTATTTCTATTTCTTGTTTGGACAAGGAAGGTTTTATTATTTCAATAAAGAACAATTGTTGTTCCTTTTATTTGAATAATATTCACTATTTTAGTGCGCAATTATTTAATGGACTTTATGTCCTTGATCTAAGTAATCCTGTCTACAACATTAATACCAAGCGGATTAAAATAAATGATTTAAATCCTGCTTATTTATGGCACTGTCGTTTAGGCCACATAAATGAGAAACGTGTATCTAGACTCCATAAGGATGGATTGCTAGACTCATTTGATTTTGAATCATATGAGACATGTGAGGCTTGTTTATTGGGAAAAATGACAAAGTCCCCTTTCAATAAGAAAGGTGAGAGGACTAGTGAGCAATTGGCACTCATACATACCGATGTGTGTGGGCCATTTGCCACGCCTGCCAGGGGTGGTTATGTCTACTTCATTACGTTTACTGATGATTACAGTAGATATGGATTTGTGTACCTTATGAGGGCAAAATCCGAATCCTTTGAAGTGTTCAAAGAATTCAAGAATGAAGTAGAGAAGCAACTTGGCAAAAGTATCGAGGCCCTACGATCGGATCGTGGAGGAGAATACTTGAGCCAAGAGTTTGACGACTATCTTAGAGAGTGTGGGATCGTGTCCCAACTCACTCCACCCGGAACGCCACAATGGAATGGCGTGTCCGAGAGGAGGAATCGAACCCTATTGGATATGGTTCGGTCTATGATGTGTCAAACCGATCTTCCATTATCATTTTGGGGCTACGCTCTATTAAGTGCAGCTTTTACCATTAACCGTGTTCCATCTAAATCAGTCATGAAGACACCATATGAGATGTGGAGTGGGAGGCGTCCCACACTGTCGTTCATGAGGATTTGGGGCTGCGATGTCTATGTAAAACGTTTACAATCAGACAAGCTAGGGCCTAAATCGGATAAGTGTAAATTTGTGGGGTACCCTAAGGAAACTAAGGGATACTACTTCTACAATCCAACCGAGAACAAAGTGTTTGTTGCTCGGACCGGCGTGTTTCTAGAAAGAGAGTTTGTCTCTAAAGAAGCAAGTGGGAGGAATGTAGAACTTGAAGAAGTTCAAGAACCACAAATCACAGAACCGATTATGGAACATGAACAGGAATCACAAGCAGTTGTGGATCCACCTGTTCAGGTAACACAGGAGCTTCGTAGATCTAGTAGAGTGCGCCAGGAACCCGAGAGGTACGGACTTCTCGTAACTGATTCCGGTGACACGATGCTCATAGATGATGAGCCTACTACCTATGAGGAGGCCATGAATGGCCCAGACTCGCAGAAGTGGCTTGAGGCCATGAGATCCGAGATGGAATCCATGTATACCAACAAAGTATGGACTTTGGTGGAACCACCTGATGGGGCACGGCCCATAGGGTGCAAGTGGGTCTTCAAGAAGAAGATCGACATGGATGGTAATGTGATTACCTATAAGGGCCGATTGGTGGCTAAAGGATTCAGACAGATTCATGGTATTGACTATGATGAAACTTTTTCACCAGTCGCAATGACCAAATCCATCCGAATCTTACTTGCAATTGCAGCATACTACGACTATGAGATTTGGCAGATGGATGTCAAAACAGCATTCCTTTATGGGAATCTCCTCGAGGACGTGTATATGATACAGCCGGAGGGTTTTGAGGATCCAAAGCAAGCCAATAAAGTCTGTAAGCTGCAACGATCCATTTATGGATTGAAGCAAGCTTCTAGGAGTTGGAATCGACGTTTTGATGAAGTGGTCAAAGAGTTTGGCTTCATCAGAAACGAAGATGAGTCTTGTGTCTACAAGAAGGTTAGTGGGAGCTCTGTAGCTTTTTTGGTCTTGTATGTGGATGACATACTACTCATTGGAAACGACATTCCCATGCTGCAATCTGTGAAAGATTGGCTAGGAAAGTGTTTCTCAATGAAGGACTTAGGGGAAGCAGCCTATATACTCGGTATAAAGATCTATAGAGATAGATCTAAAAGGTTGCTAGGCCTAAGTCAAAGTACATATATTGACAAGGTGTTGAAACGGTTCAACATGCAAGATTCCAAGAAGGGATTCTTGCCCATGTCACATGGAATCACTCTTTCGAAGAGTGGTTGTCCTTCCAATGAGATTGAGAAGGAACGCATGAGTAGGATTCCCTATGCCTCGGCCATAGGATCTATCATGTACGCCATGTTATGTACTAGACCAGATGTGTCATATGCCTTGAGTATGACAAGCAGATACCAATCCAATCCAGGTGAGAGTCACTGGATTGCTGTCAAGAACATCCTAAAGTACTTGAGAAGAACTAAGGATGCTTTCTTGATGTTTGGCGGTGAGGAAGAGTTGCGTGTAAGGGGTTACACTGATGCAAGCTTCCAAACCGATAGAGATGACTTTAGATCACAGTCGGGATATGTGTTTTGCCTGAATGGAGCAGCGGTGAGCTGGAAAAGTTCCAAGCAAGAGACGGTAGCTGATTCTACAACAGAGGCTGAGTACATTGCTGCAAATGGCGCAGCAAAGGAGGCTGTTTGGATCAGAAAGTTTGTTTCTGAACTTGGTGTGGTCCCTAGCATTGCGGATCCAGTGGAGTTGTTCTGTGACAACACTGGGGCGATCGCGCAATCAAAGGAACCCAGGTCGCACCAGAAGTCCAAGCATGTGCTCAGGAAGTTTCATCTGATTCGAGATATTATCGATAGAGGAGACGTTCGGATATGCAAGATTCCTACAGATGATAATCTGTCAGACCCGCTTACGAAGCCTCTCACGCAGTGGAAGCATGAAGGGCACACTAGGAGTATGGGCATACGAGATGCGCCAGATTGGCTCTAGTGCAAGTGGGAGACTGTTGGAATAGATGCCCTAGAGGCAATCTAGTTTAGTATGAATTTGTAATTGGCTAGAAATTCATTTATTATTTATTGGATATTTAATATAATGAAGTCCTTAGATTTACAATCGTGTTGTTTATCTTAAATATCCCTAGTCAAGTATAATGATTAAATGGGACAATCATCTATAGACTAGTATGGGGTTGGATTGGTATGGAGATATCACGATCCAACACATAGGTGTGCATTACGGAATGTTGCACTGGATTGACCCATCACCGAGAAGGCTACATACACGTTATGTTGAGTCACAAGTGCTTCTCGGGTACAATGGTATTGTCATCCTTAGACTTGAAGTCACTAGATATTCTAGTTGTGGATCATTGTGATCTTGGTAGCGTTAAACGCTACACCGTAACTGGGTAGTTATAAAGGCGTGTACTGGATACAATGAGAAGCAAGCTTAGAGATCGTAGTGGACGTAGAGAGGATTTGCCCCTCCCACATAACGGGAGCAAATATCCAAGGCCACTCGAAGGATAGTGCTTATAGAATGTCTGGCCAGACTCAAATAAATCAATATATGAGATATTGATGTTATTTGCACGAATAAGGCTATTCCATGGATCGAGAAACTAGGGATTGGATATACGAGTGTGACTTGTATGTCTCGTGTCCAATCCGGATATGGAGGCAAAGGGATGAGACAATTACTTGTACAAGGTTGTCTAGATGACTATTCTATTAGTTGGCTAGAATGGATGTTTTGCTAGAAACCGCTCCATATTAGCAAAGAGTTGCTACCAACTAGATAGAACCTATGGGGTCACACGCTATATAGAGTTGTACTAGATTGTGGAATTAATTAATTGGATTAATTAATTAGAAGGATCACTTTGCAAACCCTTGCAAACTTAGTAGGGACTAATTTGCAAGGAAGGGACTAAATTGAATTCTAGTAGGACTAGAATAAGTCCTTTAGGTAGTTAACAAGGAGTTGTTGGACTATATAAAGGACCCTCCTCCTTCCTTCCCTACACACTTTATGCTCTAGAGAGATCATAACAAGAGTAGGAGAGAACAAAGGAGAGAGAGAGAGCAAGCAAAGAGGGACGCCGCCCCCCCTTGCCGCCGCCCCTTGTCCCCGACGCCACAAAGGGGCTGAAACCCCCTTTTGTGCCTCGTTTTGCGTGATTCCTTCACCCTCCTTTCAATCCGGGCTAGCACCAAGGAGATTGGAGATCTAGGAACAACTCTAGGCGTGGATCAACTATAGAGAACGTGACACTATTCGCGTTTGAAGTCATCAAGGAGAACCCAAAGGTGTGTTTATGATTTCTTGCCTTTACTATCGTTATGCATCTAGACTTGTGATCCTTGGAGGGTTTTGCATGGTTGTTTGTTTGATTATGCTTCCGTTTGCGCGATCCATGAATCAAAACCCTACAGCTATCACGGCGGATAGGCTTTTGCTAACAGTAATAATGAACTAAATTAAACAATAAAGACATCTAGAAGCATAAAGTTCTTCTCATTTGGGAGAAGTCTTTTATTATAGAACTCTCATATGGGAGAGATGAGATTACAATTCTCTCATATGGGAGAGAAGATGTGCGAATCATAGCCATACAAAGCATAAGGCAACGTTGTAATAAAACGCATAAAATGAGAGAAGTCAGGGATAGTACTTCTTAATCCAGCGCATGTTGACTGAGCTTGGAGTTGAGGTTGTTCCGTGCAACCTCCGTATGCTGCAGTAACCACTGTCAAAGACTTCTGTGACCTCAAAGGGCCCTTCCCAATTGGCTGCGAACTTCGGGTGAGCCGCCTCTCGCATGCAATGGTCAGATGCGCGCAAGACCAAATCTCCAACTGCGAAATCTCTCCGTTGGACTGTTTTATTGTACGCACGAGCAATCCTTTCTTGATACCGTTTGTTGGTCCTTTTAGCTTGCTCTCGCTTTTCCTATAGCAAGACTAAGTCATGATCGCGTTGATTGTCGTACAATGCGTGGAAGGCCAATCTTGCTGAGTTAACTTTCACCTCCACAGGTACCACAGCCTCAGCCCCATAGCATAGGAGGAATGGTGAGACCCCTGTGGGTGTCCTTGGAGAAGTCCGGTAAGCCCACAGGGCTATGCTTAAGGAATCAGCCCACTTCTTGTGGTCATCTGCGACCATCTTGCTCAAGATCCTCAACAGCGTCTTGTTAATCGCTTCTGCTTGCCCATTCCCTTTCGGGTAGTAGGGGGTGGAGCATATCTGCCTGATGTTGTATTCTGCTAGCTTCGCAGCCACCTGGCGATTAACAAAAGGAGTACCATTATCTGAAAGGATGGTGTTGGGAATTCCGAACCTGCATATGATGTTTTCTTGGATGAAATAGACCACATCTAGCGCATTTGCCGTCTTTAGTGGTATCGCTTCTACCCATTTGGTGAACAACTCAGTCGCTGTGAGAATGAAGTGATTCCCGTGCGAGGTTGGTCGAATGGGGCCAATAAAATCCAGAGCCCATGTGTGAAAAGGCCATGGTGTTCCCAATGCATGTAGATCTACAGCAGGAGCGTGCACTAGATTTCCTTTAAATTGACACTCCTGGCAGCGTCGTACTTTGGTGCGTCAATCAGCCTCCATCGTGGGCCAGAAATATCCGATTGAGAGAAGTTGCCTGCACAATTTCGCACCCCCCTGGTGTTCCACCTGATGAGAAAGGTCCATTACTTCTTGTGCTTCCCTGCTGTCTAGACATCGCAGCAAGTTGCCCTCATGGCCTCTTCACCAAAGCAGGTTTTCTTGTACCACGTATCGGGATGCTTTCCTCCTCAATTTCTCAGCTTCTTTTCTCGATTCGGGTACGGTGCCCTGGGTGAGAAAATCAAAGAGTGGTTTCCTCCAATCCGCATCATCATCGGTCAGAGCAATGAGTAAAGAATCATTGATCAGTGCGCAACTCTCGCACTTTCCTTGTATCAGTGCCGCGGCCGTTGAGATATCCGGCCAGTGAATGCCATATCTCTGAGCTTTCCGATAGATTGACACTTTGCTTTCTCCGCAAGCATGTTGGTGAATCTTCTCTAACAGCAGTTCTCCTTCTTGCTCGGAGAAACATCGCATGAGTATACCGCCAGGGCCCTTGTAGTAAAGGGTGTTGTCATGTATGCAGTACCCTTTTGTGAGTGCCCAATTCTCGTTGCTTGTGCCTTCTGCGATGGCCCGCAAGATTGCCTTTCTCCAGTCCGCATCATCCATGTACTCATCGTCGCATGCGTCTTCTGTCAACGCTGACGATGTTCGCACTTTGATCGAGATTCTTGCAGGACATTTGTCTGTGCTAACCTTGGATCCCAAGGTGGCCAAAGCGTCTGCATGCCTGTTATCCGCTCGGGGCTTGTGCTCGTACCTGACGTCGCAGAATTGTTGCACCAGTTTTTGTACTAAGGTCCGGTAGGACAGAAGGTTTATCTCCTTCAAGCCGTACTCGCCCGAGGCTTGCTTAACGATTAGCTTGAAGTCCCCCATGACCGTCAGGTTGCTTACTTCCAAAGCTCTCGCCGCTCGAAGTCCCGCAGTGAGAGCTTCGTATTCTGCCTCATTGTTGGTGACTGTGAAGTCAAGCTTTGCGGACATCTGTATGACTTCCCCATCTGGCTTGGTCAGGACTATCCCAATGCCTCCACATTTCCTTGTTGACTAACCGTCGAAATGGAGCGTCCAATAGGGTACATCGACTGCATAGATTTCAGGTCCTTCAAATTCTTCTTCAATCACCGGCTCGTGACTGTTATCGGGAAATTGTGCCAGCAAATCCGCTACTGCCTGCGACTTGATCGCTCGTGGTCACACGCATGTAATATCATATTGAGAGATGGTCATATACCAGTTTGCCAATCTCCCCCCAGGAGTGGTGTGAGTCAGAAGATACCGTATGGGATCACTCTTTGTGACCACCACCACTTTATGCGACGCAAAGTAGTGTCTCAACTTCTCTATTACGAAGAATAGGGCAAGGCAATGATGCTCGATGTCCGTGTACCTTGATTCGGCGGGCTGCACGATGCGAGAGATGTAGTAGATGGTCCTTTCTTGGCCCTCGTACTCCTGAGCCAAGAGTGCTCCTATGGACTTCCTCGTTGACGTCAGATACAGCAAAAGCGGTGATCCTAATTGAGGCGCGATCATTATTTTTGAAGACGTCAGCAGATCCTTTAGTTTCCCGAACGCAGCTTCGTGCTCCGGAGTCCAGCTGTATACGGCATCTTTCTTGAGAAGGGCACTAAAACAGCAGGTGATTTCGGCAATTGCTGGGATGAATCTCCGCAGATATGATAGCTTTCCCAAAAACGTCTTCAAGGCACTTTGGTTATGTGGCGGCGTCATGCCGGTGATGGCTGATACTTTCGCAGGATCAGGCTCGATTCCTTGGCGATGCACTACGCATCCCAAGAACTTCCCTGATGTTACTCCGAATGCGCACTTCATGGGATTCATCTTCAGTTGAAAGCGTCTGCATCTATTGAACACTTTCCGTAAATCTGCCAGGTGATCTGCCTCCTGCTTGGATTTAACCACCAGGTCGTCCACATAAAATTCCACTTCCTTGTGCATCATGTCGTGGAACAGGGCCATCATGGCCCGCTGATAAGTTGCACCTGCGTTTTTGAGACCGAACGGCATCACCGTGTAGTTGAATACCCCCATTGGGGTGATAAATGCAGTTTTCCGCGCATCTTCAGGGTCCATCTTGATCTGATGTACCCGCTGAAGCCGTCCATGAAACTGAACATGCGATGACATGCTGTCGAATCAATAAGCAGATCAATATTGGGGAGTGGAAAATCGTCCTTGGGGCAGAAACGATTGAGATCCCGGAAATCCACGCAGATGCGAAGCTGTCCCTTCTTCTTTACCACTAGTACAATGTTGGCCAGCCATGTGGGATGATGATTCGGCTCTATGAACTTGGCCTCCAGGAGTTTGACAATCTCCTGCTTAATCTTCACGTTAAGCTCCGGCCTGAAGCTTCTTGTGCTCTGCTTTACCGGCTTAGACCCCGGAATGATGTCTAAACGGTGCATAGTGATACTTGTGTCCAGACCGGGCATTTCATCATACTCCCATGCGAAAACGTCCTTGTATTCAGTCAGGAGCTGTAGCAGTCCCTTCTCCTCTTCGCTCGTGAGGTCCGCACTTAGAAAGACTGGCCTTGTCTTTTCTTCGTTCGGGCTTAGGAACACCTCCTTTAGCTCTTGCTTTTGTGGTCTGGGTTTGTCTTCCATGCATTCGGGTGCTTCTTTGAGCTTTTCGTCTGGAGTGCTCTGAATTGGTTTTTCCGTTACCGCAACCTGCTCGATTTGGTTGATTTGCTCAGGGATATCCCCATGCCCGCGTGAGGACACCCCCGCGCACCTTCATATGCGATAGCACTTCTTCCCGTTAGCGTAGAAACTCTCTATCTCCTTGCCTTCAGGGTCATACTTTGCTATTCTCTTCAGAGTATACACGTTCTTTCGCTGGTAGGCGATCCGCGGCGCCTCTTCCCGCGTGGGCGGCTTTTCCTTGACATCCTCCCTGGTCACCATCACTCCCGCAGGTGACTGATCCTTGATATCTTCCCATAGGGGTAAAGGAGTAGGGTTGAATGGTCCCGGTGTTTGCTCATCCGCCATCTCGGTGAACCACACCGCCTCGCTGAGATGTGCTTCATCCATGTTGAATGGATTCGTTGAAGCCGGTATCTCGACTACTTTGTCGTTCCAAATAGCTTTCATCACTTGGTGAGCTGTTGAAGGGACAGCATCAAAGCGATGAATCCAGGCTCGACCTATGATCATGTGATACGTAGTATTCGCATCTATGACATAGAACTTCGCTGAGCACTTGATTTTTCCGATCTGGACGCCCAGGCGGATCCATCCTATCGTCATTCTGGAGTCACTTCCGAATCCCATCAACGGGGATGGACGTTTGACAATCTTGTACTCGGGGATCCCTGCTAACTTCAGTGTGTGGAGCGAAACGACGTTAACCGCTGCTCCTCCGTCGACGAACGCTCTTTTGAACTCGACGCCATTGATGATGGCCGTCACATACAGAGGCCTCTGGTGGCTCGCATATGTCTTTTTGTCGCTGGCGGAAAAGGTCATAATCTTTTCTGTAGAGCGAGACGCCTTGATGACTTTCCCATTGGAGACTACGAGATCCTCCTCGTAGTCTTCTGCTACCCTTAAGATCGCCTTCGTCATTTCTGTCCGGCATCTCTCTGAGAAGTTCATCTAGTCGAAAAATCTGCTGAAGCCGTGCGACCCCTTCATCCGGTCGGCACGTTCGTCCTCCGTGTCTACGCTATAGTCCTCATCATCATGGACTTCGGCAATGATGGGTAGACCATCCTCTGCGACCTCTTCCAGGTCGACAATCGAGATCATAGCGACCTCTTTACCTTTAGATTCTTGCTCCGCATGGGCAGGAAGTGGGTTGTTGCGTACATCCTTCCTTTGGTCACTGATGATCAGCTCGCCATTCTTCATCTTTTGGCTGAACACAATTCTGAGCTTTTTACAGTCAGCTGTGGGATGCATGACCTTGCCGTGGTACTCGCACCACTTCGGGTCCCTCACCATCTCCTTGGAGGGTGCCCTCTCGAGCGGCGGTAGGACACCGTCCTTGCGCCACTGCCTGCACAGGTCGCTTGCTTCTTCCACTGAACATGGCAGAGGTGGTGCATCAAAGTTCACAATCTTCGCCTGCTTCTGGGGTGAAACTGTATTGACTTCAGCTTCGCGTCCCCTCTTATAGCTGAATCTTCCGATTTTAAAAGTAGTACCGCCCGAGGATCGCTCCGGGGCGCTTCTCTTTTTCTGCCTCTCCACTATAGGCTCGATGTTCTTCGTACATTCGATTAGTTTTGAAAACGTAGGCGTTTGTAGGTTGATGAGCATACCTTTGTATTCATCTCGCATGCACTGCACGCATATTTCTACGAGCCTACTTTCGAGCATCGGATCTTTGCATTCCAAGGACTTCGCCCTGAACTTCTTGATGAAAGTTATCCCGTCCTCTTCGCGCTTCTGATACATCCACGAGAGGTGGATCATTGTCACCTTTTCCTCCATCTGGAAGAACTTGGTGTAGAACTTTTGGACCATGTCGTCCTAGGTCTTCACGGATCCAGCTTCCAACGTTCTGTACCACTTGTACGCTACGTTTCCCAAGGATTTCAGGAACTCTCGCATCAGCAGTTTGGGATCGGCCCCATACGGCCCCATGACATCGATGAAACGCATGACATGTTCATGAGCGTTTCCATTGACATCTTCGAACTTGTCCCATTTAGGAGCCTTGTACCCAACCGGGTTAGGCATGAGATAGATCTCTCGCGGGATAGGTGGATCGTTGTCTAGCTTCGGGATGATGGTATCCGTGAATGATTGGTGAGCCAGAATAGTGTCTATGCGCTTCTGCAGAGACGTCATACACTCTGGAGTGTTTCCCTCGGTAACAGGAGGAGGGGTTGCCGCAGGCGGAGGCGACACATATGCCGCAGGAGGATTGGGGACATATTGGGCATTCACATTGCCCCAGATTGCCGTTGGAGGAGGCAAGGGATACTGCGAAGCCGGGTTAGGTACCAAAGCCGGAGGCTGAGGAGTATGAGCGGTGAGGGGCAACATTTGAGCTGTTGACCCTTGAATTGAAGGTAGCTGCGTAGTCGCCGGTGGAGTCTGCAGATTAGGGTTGGGAGGTGTGGTTGACACTCCCAGTCCTTGAGCGGTAGGGGCTCCTCCTCCCTGAGAAACGGCGGTGGCTGGTGAAGGGTTTGGTGCAAGAGTCCCCAAGACAGCCATGATCCGTTCTAACTGCGCAGATTGAGCTTTGAGAGCCTTCGCCTGACTCTGGATGGTAGCGTCCAAGGCCTCTAGCGTCGGGGCTTCACCGGTGGTCGTAGGAGTGCGGCGGATCTCCTCTCCTGAGGCGGCCTCGGTAGAGGGCGATCTGTTACTGACATCATCCTCCTGAGACATAGTTGCTTTTGATGGTAAGTTCACGTCGGGTTCACCAAAATGTGCACAAGAGATTCCGGCGGGGAGAACTCCGTGTACACCGTAAGTAGAGGATCAGAGATGGCACAGGAAGAGTTGGGTTGTGCGTAGGGAGAGAGTAAGGCAGTAGGAATGTCTGAGAGAGAGACAGAGGTTTGGCAGAGCTTCCGCGTATGGCTGGTGTGTCCTCCTTTGTATGGAAAGGTTAACGTCCTATATATAACGGAGAATGTGACCGTTGCAGTGTGGTTAATGCGCCCATCAATGGCGGCTTAATTAGCTTAACCACAACGGCACGTTCGTCCGAGTATATAGGGACCGTTACAGCACGTTATGCGCGAATACCGGAACCGTTATGGGGTTGACCGGGTTTGACCGGATTGACCGGGTTTATGGAGCTCGTGCCATAAATCTCTCAAAGCAGTTACTAAAGGTCGCGCGCGGGCTTGGCTCGCACGCGACAGGACTTACTCTAGCCTCCAAACCACTAAGTCCCTACAAGTCCCGTGCAGTGGTATGCGAGGGCCCTGTCTCGCAGCCCCCACATGGATCAGCGCGGCTGGTGATCCAGTGTGTGTGGAGCACAATATGGTGTGCTGGATGGTTGTCATGTGGCCAAGATCTGTCAGCTCAGAAAGCACTATCTACAGCAATAATCGCCACAACTCGGCAAAACTAAATCCAGGAACTCGGCAAAACTCGGTAAGAGAGTATATAAAGACTCGCGGCGTGACTAAGTGAGTAGATTCTGCCATTAATGGCTTCCAACCAATTGATTAGAACAAGATCGACTCACCAGAACCAAGGCGCAGACAACGAAGCCCTAGATACTTCATGAATGTGTCAAGAAGCAATGAAATCGAGGACATCGAAGATGAAGAGACTTCCGATTAGATCTTAACAATGAAAACACACGTCGGAGAAGCAAGATATCACCGGGGAAGGCGACGGCACCAGAAAATGAGGCGGCGATTAGCCTTTTACAGGCTCTGATACCATGAAGAACAAGAGATTCAGAAGAAGAAGAAGAAGAAGAAGAAGAAGAAGAAGAAGAAGAAGAAGAAGAGATTTGGAGGGAAAACACTTCATCAATTTCATTAAAAAAATCAGTAGCTAATACACTGTATTTGTACTAACATACACATCTTTGCTGTATTTACAACTAAACTCCCTTTCTTCCTTATAACTACATATTCCTTCTTATACTATGCAACCACCGCTGGTTCATCTCGAGAACTTTTTGCGTCCCCGGAACAAGCGAGAGGTTAGAAAGTTTGGGTTCTGGAGGGTTTGGCTTGTTCATCCCCGGTTCTATCCTATCTTTCCAAACAAAATAAGGTGACTTTCTCTATCCTCTTTGCTAGTTTGAGACTATTGTTTTTACCGATCGTCGAGAACCTTGAACTTGGAAGCGTTGTAATAATTTGAATTTTGTTGGTTTGGATCTTTTCAAATGAATGCGAATCTTCCTCTGTGCCACAATTGTCGATAGCGTGTGCCAGGTGTTTGATGTATTGTCTGAGAGAGGGTTATGAATCACACCTTCAGTAGTTTTCCACAGACACAAACTGAATGGACATACAAACAACTGTAAGGTTATTTTTGCACTAGAGGTTCCAGTGAATCATACCAAACAAGTCCATACCAAACAAAACTTTTAAGCTGTGCGTAACTGAGAGCATCTTCCACAGTACACCAAATCCTATATTTAATGGTAAAATTGATATTTTTGTCCTCTCACAACAAATCACCCAAGTCATCAAATCACCAAAAAAATTGTAATTTTTTTAGGCCTCCCACAGTCGGTGACCAAAAAAATACAAAATCACCAAATCCTATATTTGGTGTAACTTTTGTGAAATGGTGAAGTGTTTCTCCCACAGTATCCACAAATCCTATCCTATATCACAAAATCCTATTTTTACCATCAAATTTAATGGCAAAAATAGGATTTGGTGTAATCTACACCAAATTTTTATTTAGTCTTTAGAGCATGTTTTTTACACATCTTCCACAATTGATAACAAATTTTACATCAAATCATATATTTGATTGAGAAAAATAGTTTGGCCTCCCACAGTTAACCCTCAAAAACACCATTTCACTATTTTCGGTAGAAAAATAGCACATTTGGTCTCCCACGGGTTTCACAAATTTTTACATCATATAATTATTTCACAATTTCATCAAATTTAGATAATAGTATTTTTGACCTCCCACAACAAATCATCAAATTTATCACCGAAGCACAAATTTCATAACTATCAAAATAAAAAATAAAAAAATTACCAAAACAATATTACACGAAATTGCAAAATAATTAAATAACACTTCAAAAAATCTTATTGACCAGTCTAATTCTATCGGGCCATAATTATCCCATAAGTGTGCAACAAGTCTTCTTCTTAGTTCGTTTATGAACTCCTTAGTTTATCAAGTCTCGATGTGGACCTAGAAATTGGATAAATGTTGAATTAGTGATATCCCAATTTCAGCTAACAAAACAAGGATCTCATCTAGATTGTCACGCAAACATAGCATATTCCATTATTATGTTACTATGTTTTTTCATTCTTCTTTCTTCATTTTCTTAGTTTGGATATGTATTTTATTTTTATGCTAATAATGTGATCTATATTCATTTCTCTGAGTTTATTATTAAGGGTGTGTACAAGGAAATGCTCGAGAGATACCCAAGTGTACACCTCAAGTAGGGAATAAGAACACAGAGAGTTGTAAGGTGTGTGTAGGGAGAGAGTAAGCACTAGTAACTGTTCGTGAGAGAGAGAAACAGTAAGCTATGGCGCTGGACCAATGTGTCTTGTTGTCTTATGTCGCAACAGAGAGCCAACGATCCTATATATAGTGGGGAAGTGACCGTTGAGGGGTTAATGCACCATAAATAGCGGCTTAAAGATGGACCCTCCAACGGCACGTTCGACCGTGTATATAGGAACCGTTACATATCTGCCCGCAAGTATCGGAGACCGTTATGAGATCAGCCGCATTGATGGGACACGTAAGCCTAGGATCTCTCAGTCAGTTACCAGAAGTCGCGCGCAAGCTTGGTTGTCGCATGCGCGCGACGGACCTTACCCTAGCCTCCAAACCACTAAGTCCCTACAAGTCCCGTGTTATGGTGCGCGGGGGCCCTGTCTCGTAGCCCCCACGAAGATCAGCACGGGTGGTGATCCGGTGTGGATGGAGCACAGCTAGGTGTGCTGGATGGCTGCCACGTGGCGATGACCCGTCTGTCTGGAAAGCAGTATCTACAAAGGGTAAAAGACAAATTCCACCATCTAACTATGGACAGAAGACATTTTGCCCCCTGATTTATGAAAAAATGCATTTTGCACCCTTATTAACGGATGGAGGGTGGACAGATACCACCCTTTTGTCCCAATCTGTCAGTGGAGGGGTGCAAACGGACTTTTTGTGACCATTTTACCCTTTATTGATTGTGGACATGATTTTCTTGGTGTTCTTGAGCACCACATCTACTAGCACCACACCACCACCACCACCACACCACCACCAACACCAACACCAACATTACACCACCAACAATACCGCCAACATTGCCACCGTGCCACCAATACACCAACAACAACAACAACAAGAGATCCACAAATACAGATTTAAAATGCAAATCTAAAAAACTACCCATTTACAAATATAAAAGAAGAGGAAGAAAGTGGAGAAGGTAAGAGAAGACGAAAAGGAAGCAGTAGAAGAGAGGAGAACCGAGAGGACGACTATGATGCACCAAGAGGACGGCGGCGACAGAGATGATGGCGGCGACGGAGAGGGTCTTCGATATGGGTCTTCCTCCCTCCTCCCCTTTCTGGATATGTGCTTCTCCCGTTTCAACCGAATCGAAGCCACCTCCACCATTACACATCGATCTTCAAATCAGTCGAAATCCTCGGAGCCCCATTCATTTTCAGATTCGTCAGATTCGAGTAATAAGCCTAAGCACCTGCGAACAAGCCTAAGCACCTGCCCCAATCTATTCAAGTAATAAGCTTGGAGCCCTCGATTATAGGTCGGAGTGACAACAATCAGCTCCTTGCGAGGAAGATAATCGAATCTCTCCTTCATATTATACCTCCTCTCGATCCCCAACTCCACAAACTTGACCGATTGAACATTAACCTGCCGTTGCTGCTTGATCTCGAACGGAAAATCGCGACTCCGATCATCGACATCGTCATCAACATGGCCAAACGGAGCCATACCTAACATGAACCCTAGGAAGAAGAATAACAGACACGTGTAGAACGATCTCCTCCATGGTTGGTGGTGACCTTTCTGCGAGTGTCTCTGAAATAAAACACGCTCGAAATTCCTTGTAAAACTGGAATCCGGCGACGGCGACGGAGACGGAGAAAACTTTCCGTTGGATAGCTGCGCCTTGTGTGACGGCGAGGAGACGGAAAACGGATTCCCTCCGTTGAGGTGCGGCGACTGAGTTCTCCGGATCGAGGCCATATCCTCAGATGGCAGAGCATAGAGGGGGAACGGAGAAGGAGGGGGCGGGGCCGATGGTGGTCGATGGTATTGGAGATGAAGAGATGAGAAGATGGGTGGCGGCTAGGGTTAGGAAGGGGAGAGCTGTGGTGAAAAAATGAGGAGAAGGAAGGCATCTTATGTGGTGTAAATTTGCTACAATGTTTAGGGTACTCTTGTCTTTTCAACGTGTCCGTCAGTTAAGAGGGGTGCATAATGTATTTTTTCATAAATCAGGGGGTAAAATGTCTTTTGTCCATAGTCAGAGGGTGAAAAATGTCTTTTACCCTATTATTAATGCATTAATCTTGTCATCATTTTTGTTTTTATTTTATTTTCTATCACTAACATTAGTTAATTATAATAGTCAAAAATAATTTTTAACATTAATTATTTGTAAAATATGACATTATGTCTCCAATTATAAAAGTAATGTAAAAAATATACTCTGAACACTAATTAAAAATTTGGTGTAGATTATACCAAATCCTTTTTTTGCCAGCAAATTTGATGATAAAATAAGATTTGGTGATATATGATAAGATTTGGGAGTACTGTGGGAGAAACACTTCACCATTTCACAAAAGCTACACCAAATATAGGATTTAGTGATTTGGTGTTTTTTTGGTCACCAACTGTGCGAGGCCTAAAAAAACACAATTTCTTTGGTGATTTGATATTTGTTGTGGGAGGTCAAAAATATCAAATTTTACAATTAAATATAGGATTTGGTGTACTGTGGAAGATGCTCTTATATAATTGGAGATATAATATCATATTTTGGAATAGTTATTCCACCTATGCTTGGGTACGTGAGGATCACAAGCAGAGCACATCAATAATAAATTTAATATAGTAGTTTTTTTTTTTTTAGGGAAAATTTAATATAGTAGTTGAGAGAAAGAATGTGAGAATCGGAGTAGATCAATAATAAATTTAATTTAGTAGTTGAGAGATCGAGATCATTATAAGTTGACATACGGAAAGGCAATCTGTGAAGTAATGAAGAAGAGATATCAAAAGCAACAAGCTTGCTTAAATTATTTAACAACAAACTCGGACATCTCACCTAAAATAAAATTGTTACACTAGCTAGCGTAGCATATTACTACCGCTCTGTCACAGCTCTTTCTTCCCAATTTGACTCTTGTCACTATTCACTGAGTCACTTTGACTCGGTGATTTGAATAGCAAACCGATGTAATTTTTTGTTAATTTTTTTCATGGTATTGTAGAGTAAAATGTGTTCTATAATATGATGAAAAAATTATTAAAAAATTGTATTATTTTGCTATCCAAATCACTCGGTCAAAGTGAACCAGATACGAGTCAAAAAAGTCAGATGGAGAGAGGGTGAGAAATTAATGCATTGACACGCGGGATAAGTTAAAGAAAGGCCAAGAACAGAATTGATTTATTTGAGAGATTGAGATATGACATTATTGAGAGTTCACATTAATTTTAATTGTATCGAGTGTTCACATTAATTAAAAAGAGAGAGAGAGTTCCTAAAGAAAGAGAGAGAGAGGGGGTTGACATTTGGAAAGGAAAAAGAAATTAGAAACCCTTTGTTTGGAGAAGTGGCAGCCTGGCAGGCATGGAGTGCACATGCGGGTGAGATAATGGGACTGTTTGAATGAGAGGTTGAGTTTAAAAGCTCACTTAATATATAGTGTTTGAATGGAGTAAATTGTTGTAGATTATTGATAAAAAAATAAAGTCCAGAATTATCAAACACTCTACCATTGAGCTAACACGCATTTATATACAAATAGTTATACATAAACTTAAAAAGGTCTGGGATTTTCTAAAAACAAATATGGATTTCCTCCTCATAATACGGAATTCCGGCTTGAAATACGGACTCCAGATTTTCAGCCGGAATTCCGGATATTCGTGCGAAAATCCAAAGTTTGGAGAGGTTTGACAAATTTTTCCGGATTTTTGACTTTTCTTTTCCTCCCTACTTCCTTTCATCCAAACGAGCCCAATGAGATGGAGAAGGAGAAGATCAAAGCGAATTAAAAGATACTACACCTCCATCTTCTCTTTCCGCCTACTTCATTTTTTTAACACTGTTTACTGAGTACTTGGTGATTTTATTAGCAAAACGATATAAGGATTTAGTAATTTTAAATGGTATCGATTAAACTTTACTCTACAACAGCATAAAAAAATTTCCAAAAACTAATATTGTTTCATATCTAAATCACTGAGTCAAATAATTCAGCTACGGGTTGAAAAGTCAAGGTAGGACAATTCAGAAGAAACGGAGTAAGTATTAGTTTTCTTCTTAAAAAAAGATATTAATTTATTAGAGATTATGATCATAATCAACAAGAAGTATTGACTGACGAAGAAATTAAAAATAAAACATACTAAGGGCTAATTTGGTAATGTTGTGGCGGTTTAGAAAGCGGCTGTGTAGAAAGTACTGTGAGAGATCTAAAAAGAAGTGTTTGGTAAACTCCGTATAAAATCTGTTGTGGAAAAGCACTTTTAACATTCTGTATTTGAAAACTAGTGCTTTAGACTTTTTGTTAATGTCAAAAATATCATTTCAGATATGAAATAATAAATTGTACTATTACAATAAAATATTATTAATATTTATTAATTGATAATGATGTCAAACGATAAATTAATCAAAAAGCATGTTGTAGAATTTCAAAAAGCATGTTGTAGAATATTTCTTCCTTCTCATTTTTATTTTTACCACTATTCACTGGGTCACTTTGACCCGATAATTTGATTAACAAAATGGTGCAAGAATTTGATAATCTTTTCGAAGTATTGTAGAGTAAAATTTATTTTACAACCCTACGAAAAAATTACTACAAAGTTGCGTCATTTTGCGATCCAAATAACCGGGTCACTTACGGGTGAAAAAATCCACGTGGGAATGGAGAGACGGACCTGACTAGTAGTAGTTATTAAGGGTAAAAGACAATTTTACCCCCTCTAGTTTCACTAAAGGACACTTTCACCCCTTTTAGGTTCAAAAATGACACTTTCACCCCTTCAGTGTGCCTAAGTACAAAAATTTGAACCTCATATTGTTACACCGTTAGTCTAGAATTAAGAACCGTCAGAAAAAATATTTTTTGGGACAAATTTGCCCTCATGTTATGAAAATTGTAGGCATTACTTAGTGGTATATTAGACTTTTGTATGATACGTAAGTCAAACTGGTCTCTAAAACTATTTTCGGTGATAGACCGTAGCATCACAGAGAGTGTAAGTTACTTGAAATTCGGCACACTGAAGGGGCGAAAGTGTGTTTTCCAAAACTTGATGGGGTGAAAGTGTCCTTCAATAAATTTAGAGGGGTGAAAGTGTCTTTTACCCAATAATTAAACTCTAAGAAAAGTCTGGCGATCTGCCCATGACACTCCCCCTATATAAGTAGAGCCACATTCTCAAACACAGACACAAACTCCTCCTCCTCCTCCTATACACATACAGAAGTCCAGCTAGGGGAGAAGTCGGAAAGTAATTAGCTAGCTACATGGCTTCTTCTCTTCTTCCTCCTCGTCTGCTCTCTCTAGTCATTGTTCTGTCTATAATAATAATGTCGTCTACCGTCCACACGACTCTAGCTGCCCGCCAGCTACTTCAAACCACTGCTACAGTTACCGTGGGGGCGAGTGGGGACGACGGAAATCCTTTTACCAACACCGTCGATGTGGAGTTGGGATCGGATTTAACCCAATCTCAAGCGACATTGACTTTACCCGATGTGGTTTTTAGCAACGCTGGTGTCCGAACACCTTAATCCAGCACTTGCCATTTACTATCTACACTGGTTTCTCTTCGTTTCTTTGTTGTATCGCGTCATTTTCATTTGGGTATTATCAATCTGTGTATCTGCGCAGTCTGGCCATTGTGTTTGTTGTCGTTGTTGTTGTTTCCTCTCACGGGAAATTAAAATAAATAAAACTGGTCGATTTTTAACTTGTTTATTAACTCTGTACTTTTTTTTAAGGAAACTCTGCTTCTTGCCAAATACACAATTATTATTATTATTTAGACTTAATTACTTAATGCATACTCCCTCCGTTTCGTCAGATTCTTCAAAATTGCCATTTTGGGTGTTTTGCCAGATTCTTCAAAATTTCCAAATATGGAAACTTTGATATTGGCAAAATACAACTATACCCTTTCAAAAAAATCCAAACCCACACTTTAATTGGGCTTAATTAATCACAACTAGTAAACTAATCAGATTAATTAAGCCCAATACCTACCTAACACAAATCCTACCCAGGCCAAACCCAAATCCTACCCACCCCAAACATAACCTACCTCTTCTTATTTCTTCTCCCTGTTCTTCACTCCGCCTCACACAACACAGAGAGAGAGAGAGAAGGGAGGGATTGCAGATCGAGAAAGGGAGGGGAGAGGAAGAGCAGATCGAGAGAGGGAGGGAGAGGGAGAGCAGATCGGAGAACTTGAGGGGCGGAAGACTTTCTCCACCGTCTCCACCACCACCACATTTAATCGGCGCATCTCCACATCTCCATCCCCTTTCAAACAAAAAAGCGAGAGAGAGAGATGTGCATCCGAGATCGATCGATCGGTCTGCTCATCTCTCTGTCTCTCTTTGTTGTCCGATGAAGAGGCGAGACCAGATCGGCGGCCATTTTCACCGACGAACCATTGGCGGCCATTTTCACCGCCAACAGCACCGGTAACACCCTCTTCCCTCTCTCATCTCCTTCCCATACCTTAAATCTGCCTTAATCTTCTATTTCTTCTTCTCTCCAAATCTAGATAAGAGATGTAAATCAGGGGATTAGAAGCAGAGGAAGGAATGACGGGGAGACTATGGAATTCTTGTTATTGTTGTTCTTGTTATTGTTGTTTCTGTGAAATCAGATTGTTATTCTATAAAATCAGATTGGTGTTCTTGTTAATGTTCTTGCTAATGTGTAATGAGAGGAGCGAGAGAGAGATGAAAGAGATTGTTTGTTAACACCAGGGCTAACTGGTGACTCACAGGGGCTTTTTGGGTTTTTTCCATGGTTTCTTAATCCCCGTGCCGAATTTTTTTTTGAAGTATCTGATGAAACAGAGGGAGTACCAACTAATATGTCCAAACTAACACATTGCAATTCCCACTTTTAAAATATGTTTATTGTATCGTCCATTTGCAATAAAACTTGCTACTGGTGATATAATTCCGTAAAATAGTTAACAGAATAAACGGTTAATTGACTATCACGTCCTTTTGTTTAAGGGTAAATTTGTCTCCCCGATTAGTGTATGAACACTAATAACTGTGTCTATGTGCCTCCACCATTGTCGCCACACATCCCAGATTCCGGCGAAACAAAAATATAGATTCGGGCATACCAAAAGTCACTTCCATCTCTACCAGGCCTCCAGTCTCGCACCCAAATCCATCTCCCCATTTCACAAGCAAGACATGTATGTTTCCTTCATCTTCTTCTTATATTCACCATCATCAGGAGCAGCAAAGGGTAACAGATTTCCCGAGGAAGTCATCCGAGTTTCTTTCCGGAAAAAGAGTTCCCATCTCTCCCCTTTTCGATGTGATCTTCGTCGTCGCCGTCCTCTTCATCTCTTCGACCTCGAATAGCGATTCTGGAGGCCGGAGGATTCTGTTTCAAGGACCTGAATACTTACCCCAGAGCGGTCTCACGAGATTTCCGTCGTCTTCGTTTCTTTCCAGTCAGAAAGTTCAATTCCAATCTATTGCATTCTCTCTGAAAGATAACAGAGAGGGATGCAGAGAGGCGGGAGAGAGATGGATATTCAGCTTCTTTTTTGACAAAAGGATATTCATCTTCTTATCTTGGTCCTTATCTTCATTTTTTTTTTATTTTCTTTTAAATTTTAATATAAATTTTCATATGAACAATTTTACTCTCAATGTATGGATGGTGTTTGGATGAATTATTTTACCAATTTCAACAAGTATGATTATTACAAATGGAGGGTGCTATAAGTATATTCTAATAATGGGGTTTGCAGTGTGTTAGTTTAGACATACTGGGGATATGCATTAAGTAATTAAGCCAATATTTTTATTTGTCACTATAATATTCTTTGCTAGGAAAGTTTGAGACGAGGAGAGTCCTTGATTTTGGCATTAAATGCTCTAAATTGTGTGATGCTTCGATTAATCTTAGATTGACGAGAAATCTTTTAGTGCTCCAACAGAGCATCACGTCGTGCTCTACATCCTATGAGTGTGTCCCAATCACTTATGTAGTAATATTTTTAGTGCTCTCAAAATATTATATTTTCATTTCTATTACTAGTTTAGTTACTTGTCAATTTATCACTTAAAACTTAAATCAATCACATCCCGTATATCTTTACCTCTATATGATTTAGCTTTTCAAAAGAATAACTATGATAATCCAACACTATACATCTCTTGTGGTGTATAGTCTTCACATGTTCCAATTGTTTGGAACTATGTTGTGAATATATCTATCTATCTACTCGTCCAACACTCGCACACGAGCCACTCGAAAACTATGATAATCCAATTATGACTAAATTTTTAAATTCTACAAATATTAACTTCTAATTACATGCTAGTTCATAAATTATTCTTTGTTATTTGATTATGATTTAATCCTTATCAAATATTATCTATATTAGTTATTCTCCTATTTAATCAAATCAAATTATTATTTTGAACTCATTAAATAAACTCACCCAAAATCATTTTATAGACTTTTAATTAAAATAGACTCATGATAAGTTGTATATTAAACTTGTAGTACTAGTTTGCATTTATTTTACTAGATTTAAATTAGTAAGTCACATATAAATTATTTAACTAAAATTTAAGTATAACAATAAATGCAGATTGTTAAACTACAATTAGATCCCTAGGATTTTCCATTAATAAACAAGTTACCCCCTACTAAAAATTGATAGTTTCGGACTTGTTAGACCATACCCTCAACTTTCTATTAAATACAAAATCACCCCCATTCATCATCTCCTTTTTTCATCAACCCAAACCCATGAATCTTATTATTCTCCAATACCCATATGAATTTGAGGTCATATAACTTAGATTCGTGGGAAATCATAAAGATTTATGTAAACAAAAAACATCGAATTTAGTTACCGATTGAGGAAGAATTAAATCGCCAAAGGTTTGGTCAAGAACTCGCCGGAAAAAATGGAGCTCCAGTGGCTAGGAGCTATCGTGGGGGCTTCTCTGGTTTCGTTGGGCCCTGAGGAGGGCGGAGGAGTCACTGGAAGCGGCGGAAGAGGGGTAGGGCAGCGCCGACGTGGTTCCCGTCGCCGGGCCTTCGGGTCTGGTGCCGGCGGCTCCGTTGGTCGCTCGTGCTGCCTCTGTGGGTCGCCGAAAAGAGCAGAGGAGAACAGAGGGGGAGAGAGAGCTCAAAGCCTGAGGGAGAGAGAGATGGATCAGGTGACTTTTTCGTCGGGTTCGTCGACGGCAGTGGTGGCCTTTGGCCATTGTTGTTGCTGGTCGTTCTTCGCCGGACCAAACAGAGAAGAGAGGGAGAGAGAGGGGTCGAGAGAGAGAGAGAGAGAGAGAGCTAGGGAGGCAGATAGTGAGAGACGGAGGTGGAGATGGTGCCGGTGTTCGTTGGTGGTGATGGTGATGGTGATGGTGTTGGTTGTCTCTCGTTCCCGTACTGAGAAAGAAAGGGGAAGAAGGGGATTAAATGATGGTGAAATTATTGGTTAGGTCCCCCTAGTTAGGGTCAAGTCTTACTCTAGGGTCAAGTCAAATGGCCAATTAGTGAAAGATCTTGGTCAATTGGTCAATAGGGAGTTTAGGGAAAATTTATGTGGTGTGTTTGGGTGTACACTTAGGTAAGGAAAAGTTATTAGGTGTTTTGATAGTACTACGAGTAGGTGAAAATTAATGGATACTCTTGTAGAACCAAAATAGGATTTTAATTTTTTTTATTTAATTAGATTATTTAGGCTAATTTTAAGTATAGCTAAATAGATTCAACTTAGGAAATAATTATCATATGCAAGCCTCCACCAAATTATGAATCAAAAATATTAACCGGAAAACCCAACTTGGCTCTAGAGAGAGCCTCGTGAAACCCTAACCCTAGAAACTAGAATCCATGGACGGCAGTAGCAAAGCAAGTCGACGGCTGTCATTGCGAAGGGAAGAGGAGGAAGAGGTTGTTGTTGAGTTCGAGAAGGAGTATTGTGAGCAGGCAGTCAAGGACTTCACTAACTGTCTTGTCGGGAAAATTATGGGGAAGAAGCATGTCAATGGAGGTGCAATGGTTCAGTACTTTCAAAGGATCTGGATCGGAGGGGAAAGGATCAACTTCTTCGAGGTAAAGCCAAACACCTTCATCATTCGCTTTCCGTCTGAGAATGCTCTCAAAAGGGTGCATGGGGGAGGGCCATGGTCGTACGAAGGCCAGATCCTGTTACTCCAACAATGGGGGATTGGAATGGATGTGGACGAGATTGAGTTTAACACTTTTGACGTATGGATTTAAATCCTTAATCTCCCAATACATCTGGTTAAAGAAGAATCAGGAAGGAAAGCTATTAGGGCTATTGGAGAAGTTCTGGGCTCAGACTTGAGGTCCTACTACGACGAGATTTCGAACTATGTTCGTATCAAAGCCCGAATCCGCTGCGATAAAACTCTTCGTAGAGGCGTCTACATCAATACCGACCAGGGTAAAAATCGGTTAGATTTACGATATGAACGAGTTCCAAGGATGTGTTACTGGTGTGGCAAGATTGACCATCCAAGCGGTGACTGTGCACTAAGGCAACAGATGATAGACGAAGAGCTGGAACCTGGGTATGGGGACTGGCTACTGTACCAGCCACCTATAAAGAAAAGGTAGATGGGGAATCAAGCTAAGGGGCGTAGTGATGAAAGTGTATAGAAGAGTACGGCCAGGGAAGAGCCCTCACAACCAAATGATGCGGGGAATCGGGTAGTAGATGATCATGGGAAGGAAAAGACTGGGTAAAATACAGAAGACATGGAGGCCCTTGATACTCAACCGACTGCTGCGATGGAAGGAGAAGAGGTCAGTGAGGAGGCTGGTCATGCGGAGAGTGGAGCAGGATTTCGTGGGAAAGGTAATGGGGTGGCGGACATAGTCAACAACATAGAAGCCGCCAATACCGAAGTGCAACCCCAAGCCCCTGAGGTGGTACTACCAAGGGTGGGGACGGGGAGAAACTAAATATGAGGCCAGACAGGACATGCAAGCACGAGAGAAAGCGCCACAATCTCCGAAAAGAAAAGCAGGAAACCAGTTCAACTTCAGCCCCCCTCCTAGTACCGTTAGCAACTCGAATGGGGGAATCAAGAGTCGTGCTATCGATTTTGAGAAGAAACTACTCTCGGTAATGAGTTCAAAAAACATTGAGGATGAAAGATCCCCAAACCCTACGAATGCAACAACGGTGGCACCTGGAAATCAGGGCCGCCGAGCGCAATGAGTCTCCTAAGCTGGAACCTACGTGGCTTGGGGAAGCCACGTGCGGTCCGAGCCCTAAAGGAGCAGTTGAGGCTCCAATCCCCAAATATAGTCTTCCTCATGGAGACTAAACTCAACATTCGTGAAATGGAGAAAGTTATGAACCAGGTACAGTATGCAAACGGTGTTTTTGCAGAAGCTCGAGACAGGAAGGGAGGGTTAATAAGATTCATGAATCTGTGAAACCCTAAGGGTTTCGGTGAATGAATATGCAAAGAACAAAAAGGAAGATGAATCAATTCTCCATAGAACGGATAAAGAGGATTACACAATGTCAATACCCGAATGCCAGCGGTCTTAATCTAGGCCGTTGGATTAAGGTTTAGAAAGTATTTAAGGAGATGGCCCTAAAGTTTGGTGGACATTGCAAATAAGTCTTTGCAGAAATAACACAAGGCACCAAAACTTTGCGTTACTACTAAATGAATACTTCAAGTCTTCTAGACTTCATTTGAGCACCAGCAGTTTGATATACTGCAGAGTTGACACCTTCACAGCTTTGAATCTTCAATTACCCTCCTTCAAACTTGTGGTGGATGCTGAACCTTAAGTTTGTGCTTTAGAGTCCAGAGTTGGGAGTTAAGTAGTGGTTTTGTAAAGATATCAGCTACCTGTTCATCGCAGGAAACAAAACAAACTCTAACTAGTTTTCTGAGAGACTTTTCCCTCACATTATGATTGTCAATCTCAATATGTTTGGTTCTTGCTTGCAAGATAGGATTGGCTGTCATTGCAAGGGCAGATTTGTTATCAGTCTAGAGAATGGGAGGTTGATGAACAAATAAACCCAAATCTTTGAACAACATAAGTAACCAAGAGACTTCAACTGTTGCAGTGGCTAGGGCTTTATACTCAGCTTCTGTGGAGGACCTAGCCACTGTAGCCTGTTTTCTTGCTCCACAGTGAATGGGATTGGAACCAAGGTAAACAACAATGCCAGTAGTGCTTCTGCGATCAGTAGGGTTCACAGCCCAGTCTGCATCACTAAAAGCCTGTATTCCAAGATGGCTTTTGGTGAACAGAAGACCATGAGTTTTTGTAGCTTTGAGATACCTGAGAATTCTCTTTGCAGAAACAAGGTGAGTTTCAGTAGGAGAATGCATAAACTGACATAAATGATTTACAGCAAAGGATATGTCAGGTCTAGTGAATGTTAAGTACTGAAGAGCTCCCAAAAGTTGTCTGTAAAGAGTAACATTTTCAAGAGGTTTGCCATCAAGAGCATGAAACTTAATGCCAGGTGCAAGAGGAGTATTACAAGATTTGCAGTGACTCATATTATACTTTGCCAAGAGACCATTGATATATTTTGTTTGATGCACAAACAACCAAGAACTGTTTCTCTTAATCTCAAGGCCAAGAAAATATGTGAGATTGCCTAGATCAGCCATATCAAATTCAGAGTTTAGTTTCTTGACAATGTGAGCAATGTAGGCAGTGTCACTTCCAATGAGAATTATATCATCCACATAGAGAAGAAGTATTGTAATTTGAGCACCATTCTTTCTAATGAATAAAGATGAATCAGCAGTGGATGCTTGAAAGCCTAGTGATATGAGATATGTGGTGAATCTCTCAAACCAAGCCCTAGGGTCTTGTTTAAAACCATATATGAATTTTTGTAATTTGCAAACATAGTGAGGAAATTGCTTATTTTGGAAACCCTGAGGTTGAGCCATATAAACAGTCTCTTTTAGATGTCCATGTAAAAAGGCATTTTTGACATCTAGTTGTTTTAAATTCCAGTTAAGAGAGACTGCAAGACTCAAGATAACTCAAACAGTAGTATGCTTTATAACAGGAGAAAAAGTTTCATCAAAGTCAGTGCCTGGGGTTTGGTGAAACCCCTTGGCTTGCTTGGAATCTAGAAATAGAACCATTTGGATTGTATTTTGTTCTAAAGACCCACTTATTTCCAACTATGTTTGCATTTTGTGGTGGTGGCACTAAAATAAATGTATTTTGATTTATGAGATTGTTGTATTCCTCGGTCATAGCAGATTGCCACTCAGGATGTTTAACAGCCTATGTGAAGGAAGTAGGATCCTTCTGAGAAGTTAGAACAGAAAAACCAAGTTTTCTTTTGGATATACCTGACTTACTTCTAGTCTGCATTGGATGTCCAGTAGCTGGAGTGGATTGAGTCACTGAAGGAGGCTCCTCATTTTGTATCTATTCTTGTATTGATTGGACCTCAGAGATGGAATTGCCTAGTGTAGATACCCTCACATTTCTGTCTTCACCAGATGTGTGCAGACCAGGAGTGGTTGCCCTCACAGGGCTGGTAGAAGGAGAAGTGTGTTGTATTACTGGTAGTGTGTCTTCACCAGATGTGTGCAGACCAGGAGTGGTTGCCCTTGGGTTCGATAGCCCGGATTTCCGATTTATTACTACACACGACAACCAAACACTTGTGGTTAGAGCGTGTCAAGTTTTTGGCGCCGTTGCCGGGGACAGTGGTTTATTTGTTAATTAGAATTAGTATAGAGAGTTTATTTCTTTTGTTATTTTTGTTATTTTCGGTTCTTATTACCTCACGGTATTACTTGAGGTTTTATGTGTGCAGGCATTCAACTCTAAGCATGGAGGATGAGAAATATCGTCGTTTTGCGAGCATATTTGAAGCATGCAACCTTGCACATGGGCAATTCGTGAAAGAGTGCCATGTGAATGGCATTAGAGAGAGAGAGTCGCCATGGAGATACAACGTTATACCTTTCGTCTTAATGACTCAACCCCTCCCACTAAGTTACTCTTCTTCCTTGGTTGCATGCTTGAGGAGATGATTCCTAATGTGGAAGAATGGCAACAACGAGCAACAAGAATGGGAATGTAGACAACACACGTGGACGCAAAATTTGTTCTCCATTCAAATCAAGAGGATGCTCAAACCTTTCCAACGCTTAAAGAAGAGGATGATGAGCCATTGTGTATCCCCAGTTGTCCAAACATAGAATCATGGCTCGAGTCAAATATGAGGGTCAAGCATGATGAAATTTTTGGTGAGATTGAAGCCATCCTTCATGGAATTAATATTGATGATCTTAAATCTCAGGTTGCAAATTTGAATCATCAACAAATTCAATCTCGACATCTTTTGTATCTTCAATGAGCTCAAACGTGAGACACTCTAACAAATTTGCAACCGGAGATTTAAGATCATCAATATTAATTCCATGAAGGATGGCTTCAATCTCACTAAAAATTTCATCATGCTTGACCCTCATATTTGACTCGAGCCATGATTCTATGTTTGGAAAACTGGGGATACACAATGGCTTATCATCCTCTTCTTTAAGCGTTGTAAAGGTTTGAGCATCCTCTTGATTTGAATGGAGAACAAATTGTGCGTCCACGTGTTTTGTCTCCATTCCCATTCTTGTTGCTTGTTGTCGTCATTCTTCCACATTAGGAATCATCTCCTCAAGCATGCAACCAAGGAAGAAGAGTAACTTAGTGGGAGGGGTTGAGTCATTAGGACGAAAGGTATAACGTTGAATCTCCATAACGACTCTCTCTCTCTAATGCCATTCACATGGCACTCTTTCACGAATTGCCCATATGCAAGGTTGCATGCTTCAAATATGCTCGCAAAACGACGATATTTCTCATCCTCCATGCTTAGAGTTGAATGCCTGCACACATAAAACCTCAAGTAATACCGTGAGGTAATAAGAACCGAAAATAAAAAAAATAACAAAAGAAATAAACTCTCTATACTAATTCTAATTAACAAATATAAACCACTGTCTCCGGCAATGGCGCCAAAAACTTGACACGATTTCTTACGTGTTACCGCAAGTGCACGGTTCAAGTAATATAGGGTAATATTTCAACCCGGAGTTATCGATCCCACGAGGACAGATAGTAAATTTATAGCTAATTAGAAACTAAAATAAAGAGTAAAGTAACTAAGGAGGAGTGTAGTTTGAGTGGGGATTCTACTTGTGGACCACTAGGGATGCTATGAATGGTGTTTTGATCTTTGGAACGCACATACGCTACTCTTATCAATCGAGAAACCTACAAACTACCGAGTGACCAAGCAATTTGCCTACACTTATGATCAATTTAGACCGAGTTACCAAGCCTAATTCAATTACAAGCATGCATTATTGTTCATTAATCCGCTCTTTGATCCTAATTAACGCTACCCAGTTACGAGATAACGATACGACTAGGTGATTATCTTGATTTAACGACTAACTCTCATGGAGTTACCACACGATTTCTAATTAAATATGCTCCTACGTTAGCTACTCGCAAGAACAATGAATAATCAAGCACAAGATGATCATAATAAGAGGAGAACGCATAATTTTAATCCAAAGAACGAATCAAAGTATCAAAACATTCATTCAAGCAAACCCTAGCTTTCCAACAAGGAGTCCCAGCAAATAAATTTACTCAAATATATTGAAAATAGATGCTAACAAGTTCATAGTAACAAGAAAAGATAGAAAAGATGGAAGGGATAGTTAAACTCGTGACGAAATTCGCGTTTCGGCGACTCCGGCGTCGTTCTCCATGTCCCTTGCCTCCCCTAGCCTTCTTGGATCTTCCCCAGCAGCGTCCTTCTGTGTTTTAGGTCTGAGAATTCGTTTCATAAGGCATGGGCACGTTTTTTAATGAACTTTGGCCGAATTTGCACTTCAGCCCCTCCAGTTTGTAATTCCCGGACAGAATTGTAAGCTGATTTTGCCCGGGCTGTATCTCCCTCATACGGACTCTTGTTTGGGCCTACCATACATCTTTGGAAATCTCTGGATGTCTACTTTCAAATGGCGCAGGCTTTGCTCCCAAATTATGTATAGATTTTCCTGAGCATCGAAAATAGTACAGGCTGTTCAGGAGTGACTTTTTCAACTTTTATTCGTCTTTGCGTCTTCTTTTCTCCTCTTCATCTAGCTCCATACCAAGTGTATCCAAGCCTCTTATAAACTCCATTGCACCTATTTTACCTGAGATACACAACAAAATACTATCCGTGCAATTATCATCGCAAATATGATAGAAATCATGGTCAAATAAGCTAGAAACACAACTTTTGACTCTTAGACTTATAAATCATTAGATTCACATATTTGTGCAAATATAACGTATAAATTATGTGAAATAAGCCTAATACAAGTAATATGGAAGTACAATAATAGCTCATAAAAGAGTGTTATCAGTGACCTAGGTGAGCAACAACTTTAGTTTTAGACCCTTTGAAAGGATTTGTGTGAATGGGATAAAGCCCATTGTCACACAAACCCTGATACAAATTTGACCCGTAGCTTTGTCCTGGATTGAAAATGAAAGAGCATCAAAAGTAAATTGACAATTATGTTCAACACAAAGTTTGTGCACAGAAAGTAAATCTGCAGCTAATCCAGGTACATGAAGAGTTTTAGAAAGTTTGAAATCATGATTTGGGGTAGAGATAGTGGCAGTAACAGAGTGAGTTATAGCCAAATTTTGACCATTACCAACAGACACTTGATCAGATCCAGCATAAGGTTCCATTCCAGTAAGAACATGTGAGTAAGTGGTCATGTGATTGGTGGCTCGAGTGTCAGATAGCCAATACTGAGGTTGGGGAGTGACAGATGAAATAGTAGCATTATAAGCAGTGAGTTGAGCAGGTGGTTTGCGACCTTGGTATGAATAATCCATACGATGCCAGCAGTCAATTGCTGAATGATAGTCAAGCCCACAAATTCGGCAATTAACAAGTGCAGAAGAGGTATTAGACTGACCATTCCTATGATTTGAAAACCCTTGACTGTTATATCTACCCCTAGGGTTTTCAAATCGACCACCCCCACGATTTGAATTACAACGGCCTCGAGAATATTGACCATGAAAGTAGTCTGACCGACCTCCAGAGTATTGACCAGATCTACCGCCCCTTTGAGATGAGTTTTGATAACCTTTAGGGTTACGGCCGCCACGACCACGGTAACCCCGATTCCCAGAAAAATTTGAAAATGTTGTAGATCCAGTGTTCAAAGAAGCAAAAGCAACATTCATATTAGCAACAGACGAGTTTTGATGCATTTGTTCTTCAGCTTTTAGATAAACATGCAATTCTTCCAGAGGTATAGGAGAAGAGTGAAGATGAATAGTTGATTTGAAAGAGATATACTCAGCAGGTAAACCATTAATGGTATAAAGTAACAGAACTTCATCGGGTATAATCACAGAAGAGACAACCAACTTGTCGCGAATAGATTTCAATTTTTGCATGTAGGTATCAATAGAATCAGACCTTTTTTTGATTGTAACTCAGAACGCAACTGAAGAACATTAGGGCGAGTAAGAGACGCATACCTCCGTTCCAGACTAGACCAAATAGAAGATGAAGTAGTCTAACATATGACATGAATTAGGGCATCCTGAGAGAGAGTAGCGTTGATGAGTGTCTGGACAGCTTGATCTCGCTGAACCCATGATGCATGCTCTGGATTGGGAATGGAAACGCCGGCGGTGAGGAGCGTCGGTGGTGGTTCGATAACAGAACCGTCAACAAACCCAAAAAGGGATTGAGTGCAAAGAACAGTGGAGATTTGATGTTTCCACATAACATAGTTGTTGTTGTCTAATTTGTAGGGCACCAACTAGTTGATATTTGAAAGAACAAAATAGGGTTTGAAATGGAAGATAGATCTGAGGATGGAGTGAGAGCCATTGAAAGAAAAAATGACCAAAGGTTTCAAAACGCAGAAAGAAGGACCGATTTAAAGCTCTGATACCATGATAAGATTCATGAATCTGTGAAACCCTAAGGGTTTCGGTGAATGAATATGCAGAGAACAAAAAGGAAGATGAAGATGAATCAATTCTCCATAGAACGGCTGAAAAGGATTACACAATATTAATACTCGAATGCCAACGGTCTTAATCTAGACCGTTGGATTTAGGTTTAGAAAGTATCTAAGGAGATGGCCCTAAAGTTTGGTAGACATTGCAAATAAGTCTTTACAGAAATAACACAAGGCACAAAACTTTGCCTTACTACTAAATGAATACTTCAAGTCTTCTAGACTTCATTTGAGCACCAGCAGTTTGATATATTGCATA